>OX392534.1:31805425-32487925 GCA_947623455.1 Mimachlamys varia | reverse complement strand
TTAACTACGGACTCGAGTTGTCCGTGGTACTGACCAAAGAGCTGCCACAGGATGACCTGTACTGGGAGAGGAAGTTCTGTCAGCGATTTGAGGAGGAACACATGGTGCTGTTCCCATTGTGTATCCAGCGTCAGATCAACTACTGGTACCCCGTCCCTCGCTAGGTAGGTACATGTAGCTCGTCTTTGAAATGTACGGTTATAAGTTCAAAATGACATACATAAATATAAATACTGTAAGAATTCCAATAGATAACGTATAACTTCTAATTTAAAGTTTGTAAAATGTATATTTACTTTGTTCTTTGCAGATTGGTCGAGAAGAATGCCGATGATAGTCGAACATGGAGATGGGTGTGACGTCATCAGTTTGTGTGATTCATTTCATTGTGGTGTGATGAAATCTTTCACCATTAGTGGTCGTTGGAAAATTTGTTTGTCGCTTGATGTATTTATTTATATTAAATACAGTTTATATGTTATTTTCGTGTCGAATTACTGCTTTTGTTAATGGATATATTACGGTGTATGACAGGACAAAATACAAAGTGAAACCTGTCTTGTCCGACACCTAAGTGAAACATTACATTGGTCGGGTTTACCTGTCTAGTCCGATTCCTTAGTGAAACATTACATTGGTCGGATTTACCTGTCTAATCGGACGCCTTAGTGAAACATTATATTGGTCGGGTTTACCTGTCTAGTCCGATACCTTAGTGAAACATTATAGTGGTTGGATTTACCTGTCTAGTCCGACACCTTAGTGAAACATTACATTGGTTGGATTTACCTGTCTAGTCCGACACCTTAATGAAACATTACATTGGTCGGGTGTACCTGTCTAGTCCGACACCTTAGTGAAACATTACATTGGTCGCATTAACCTGTTTAGTCCGACACCTTAATGAAACATTATATTAGACGGATTTACCTGTCTAGTCCGACACCTTAATGACGTATTACATTGGTCGGATTTCCACGTGCATCATTTTGGGTACATGATACCACGATAGATTTACAAGATGTTTCATTGCCTAATGGCCGTTCACTGTACATGTAACGACACATGATTTGGTAGGGACATGCCGTTCACTGTAACGACACATGATTTGGTTGGGACATGCCGTTCACTGTAACGACACATGATTTGGTAGGGACATGCCGTTCGCTGTAACGACACATGATTTGGCAGGGACATGCTGTAACGACACATGATTTGGTAGGGACATGTCGTTCGCTGTAACGACACATGATTTGGTAGGGACATACCGTTAGCTGTAACGACACATGATTTGGTAGGGACATGCCGTTCACTGTAACGACACATGCTTTGGCAGGGACATACCGTTAGCTGTAACGACACATGATTTGGTAGGGACATGCCGTCGCTGTAACGACACATGATTTGGTAGGGACATACCGTTAGCTGTAACGACACATGATTTGGTAGGGACATGCCGTTCGCTGTAACGACACATGATTTGGCAGGGACATGCTGTAACGACACATAATTTGGTAGTGACATGCCGTTCGCTGTAACGACACATGATTTGGTAGGGACATGCCGTTCGCTGTAACGATACATGATTAGGTAGGGATATGCCTTTCACTGTAACGACACATGCTTTGGTATGGACATGCCGTTCGCTGTAACGACACATGATTTTGGTCGTTTATAAGCCTTCTTGCTAGACATACCGTCATGACGTCTCTCGAAAACATGTACGGTATGTTACGTGAACACAGTTCTCTTTTCGAAGATTTCTCTCTCGGAACACACCTGCTTGAGCAATGTTAACCAATTAGAGATAAAAAAAAACTGAAGCCCGCAGACATCTATAGCGAATTCTCATGCCCCTGTGTCACAAATATCATTCCTAACGAAACCGCTAGATGTCACGACGGTGCTATTGACAAAAAACATATTATGTAACAGGAGAGAGAAAATGCATGTTCGAACCCGGGACCTTCCAAACTCTAGACGGACGTTCAACCAATAATCAGCTATCTGGTCGCCGACGATTGACCTGGTCTAGACCACAGGGGCTTGGCACAGACCTATGTCACTATGAAATGATTGTCAGATAATTATTTTACCTCTCTCGAAATAAACCCTCCCACTACTAGCCTATATCTGTGACAAGGGAGTGTCACAGATATATAGTGGGGGTTTGTTTTTTTTTTTGGGGGGGGGGGGAGGGTAGCCTAGCCCCTGTGGTCTAGATCCGCTACATTCCCCCCACCCTTTAATAAAATCTTTGACCCCGAAGACACACACGAGACTCTTTACCACCTTCTGTATGTGGGTATATTTCGTTGGGCGCCAAACTTAACAGGAGAGGAAAACTGCACGGCCAGACCGGGGTTCAAACCCGGGACCTTCCGAACTCCAGACGGACGCCCAACAACTGAGCTATTCGGTCGCCGACGATTGACCCGGTCTGGATCCGCTACAATTACATGACGTCATGATAGGTAGGGCAGAGAAACCATTTGTGACGTCACATACTTGTTGCTTAGCTGCTTAGCAATCGACAAAGGCGGAGATGATCAGTCTCTCCCCTAATTTTTACTTTTTATATTAATTCTCGGATTACCACAATGGATATCAGGTTATTCTTGATATACGTGGTAATGTTGGGTATGATGCACCGAGGTCCTGCTGTATACCGGGACCTTACGTGGTAAATTTGGACATATTCTGTTCTGTTTGTTTTAGGGTGTTTTTCTAACGTACATGTGCATGTTTTCTAGTTTTTGAAAACGTTATCGTTTAAATACTCACACAACAATATAATTTACTATATGTTATTACTAATCTTTAGAGCTAATAATTTTAATATTTGAAGTTCAGCAATAGTGACAATTGCCTAGATTCACAGATACATAACACGGCAAAGACTTCAAATGGCATTTTAGCTCGCTACGGGCGTCTGCTTCGGACAACCGCAAATTTGCATGTCAATCCAGTGAAATGGAACGGGAACACCCTCTGACTTTTGACCCCATATCAATCCGCCATCACATATCAAAATCTACCAAAAGTATACATTTTTGTAAAGTTAAATATATATAGATTTCATGCAATGCAGAATATGTCAACAATTACCTATTTAGATTATTCAGAATCACTGTACTTAGCCGGAACAAATTTTCGGTAGGGACTACAAACGTATGAAACACTTCGTGATAGGCTGATTTCGTTTTGTGAGTCCTGAAACTTTCTTTTGTGTTTAGCGTGGAGCCGGATCCTGGATATACTAAAAGATTGTTCCAGTATTTCACCGCAACAGAAGTCGAGAAAGTGTGTCCAACATCTGCTGATCTTGTTTGGGTAAGGATTCATGTTCTAGTTGTAATGTATGTTTTGTGAATATTTGAAATTCGTTGCTGAATATTTTTGAATTCTTTGTGGCCGAAATTTCTTATTGCGTTTATCGCCCCTATTTTAACCGCATCACTAAATTATTTTGATCCAATCAACTACTACTGTGCCCTACTTAAATAAGTTTAGTACCATGTCCAGGGAATAATTCAGTTTCTCTTTATTTTAGCGTATTGGAAATGAGGTATTCTGCACCCTCCTCTGTGTAGTTCTAACTCTCCTGTTGGCCTATTCGCCGTTGGTTACCGGGAGCGCCAAACAGAGATGGTCAGACATGATTTCTATTGTCCGCCAATGGTGGAATCGTAAGTAACATTGATGATTGCAGTTATATTGTTACAGTTTCATTGTTGTGACTTTAACTTTAAAGTTAAACATTAGAAAATAAAACAAAACAACAAAACACGTAGCAGTGTGACACGAATGACCTGAGAGACAATTTAAAAAACGTATGAAGGTTTCTAGTATCTCTGGCTTTTGGATTTGTAATATATATTTTTGTAACTTTTCACGCTACTGTTTCGTACTAATTGACCAATGCTGATGTCTAAAAACACACAGAATGAGGTTTAGAATGTTTTCTTCTTAATCCAAAGTCCATGCATATGGAAACAAACAAAACGACATAGTATTGTCACTGTTGTTGTGTAGAAGTGCAGATATAAGCCAGTTGTTTACTGAACACAAGTGTACCATTTTGTATTAATCTGTTAAAATCTGTCATGGAAGCCAAAGTGTTGCTGATGAACCTGATGTAGTTATGAGCACATGTGACCTAAATGTATGAAACAAAAGACTGAAAAGTCTAGAGGTTACGCACAGTTTGATCATACTATTTTCCGTGAAATTTCACAGGAGTTCCACAAGGCTCCGCAATTTAGGTCACATCATTTTTGTGAAAATCCATTAGAATTCTATGGGTTAATTAGGGACATAAATCTGAAAAAATGAACGGACATTCACCAAATAAAAACCTGATCACCTGTATCCCATCTTTATGTATCAAAATACAGTTCAATATCTCTATCCATTAAAGAATGAATGAGCGGAAACGTAACTATGACGGAATACGAAATGACGGTCAATGGCAACACTATACATTGCCCTGCCCATTTGACGGCAGGATATTGGCATGCAAATATATTACGTATCATATTATTTCACATTGAGTATACGTGATTTTTGACTATTTATCTTTAAGTTTTACTTTTGCCCTCTGTTGTATCACGTATATCATTCGTACATGAACAGGTCCCTCCCTCTGCCGTTACTGCGGTACTGCCCCGTGTCAGGTCAAAAGGAGGTCTTTCTGGAAGCCTTCTGGACGTCGTAAGAGGGACAAAGCTAACTTCGCCAAGCGGTCCGAAGCCTTGATGCTGTTTAACTACGGACTCGAGTTGTCCGTGGTACTGACCAAAGAGCTGCCACAGGATGACCTGTACTGGGAGAGGAAGTTCTGTCAGCGATTTGAGGAGGAACACATGGTGCTGTTCCCATTGTGTATCCAGCGTCAGATCAACTACTGGTACCCCGTCCCTCGCTAGGTAGGTACATGTAGCTCGTCTTTGAAATGTACGGTTATAAGTTCAAAATGACATACATAAATATAAATACTGTAAGAATTCCAATAGATAACGTATAACTTCTAATTTAAAGTTTGTAAAATGTATATTTACTTTGTTCTTTGCAGATTGGTCGAGAAGAATGCCGATGATAGTCGAACATGGAGATGGGTGTGACGTCATCAGTTTGTGTGATTCATTTCATTGTGGTGTGATGAAATCTTTCACCATTAGTGGTCGTTGGAAAATTTGTTTGTCGCTTGATGTATTTATTTATATTAAATACAGTTTATATGTTATTTTCGTGTCGAATTACTGCTTTTGTTAATGGATATATTACGGTGTATGACAGGACAAAATACAAAGTGAAACCTGTCTTGTCCGACACCTAAGTGAAACATTACATTGGTCGGGTTTACCTGTCTAGTCCGATTCCTTAGTGAAACATTACATTGGTCGGATTTACCTGTCTAATCGGACGCCTTAGTGAAACATTATATTGGTCGGGTTTACCTGTCTAGTCCGATACCTTAGTGAAACATTATAGTGGTTGGATTTACCTGTCTAGTCCGACACCTTAGTGAAACATTACATTGGTTGGATTTACCTGTCTAGTCCGACACCTTAATGAAACATTACATTGGTCGGGTGTACCTGTCTAGTCCGACACCTTAGTGAAACATTACATTGGTCGCATTAACCTGTTTAGTCCGACACCTTAATGAAACATTATATTAGACGGATTTACCTGTCTAGTCCGACACCTTAATGACGTATTACATTGGTCGGATTTCCACGTGCATCATTTTGGGTACATGATACCACGATAGATTTACAAGATGTTTCATTGCCTAATGGCCGTTCACTGTACATGTAACGACACATGATTTGGTAGGGACATGCCGTTCACTGTAACGACACATGATTTGGTTGGGACATGCCGTTCACTGTAACGACACATGATTTGGTAGGGACATGCCGTTCGCTGTAACGACACATGATTTGGCAGGGACATGCTGTAACGACACATGATTTGGTAGGGACATGTCGTTCGCTGTAACGACACATGATTTGGTAGGGACATACCGTTAGCTGTAACGACACATGATTTGGTAGGGACATGCCGTTCACTGTAACGACACATGCTTTGGCAGGGACATACCGTTAGCTGTAACGACACATGATTTGGTAGGGACATGCCGTCGCTGTAACGACACATGATTTGGTAGGGACATACCGTTAGCTGTAACGACACATGATTTGGTAGGGACATGCCGTTCGCTGTAACGACACATGATTTGGCAGGGACATGCTGTAACGACACATAATTTGGTAGTGACATGCCGTTCGCTGTAACGACACATGATTTGGTAGGGACATGCCGTTCGCTGTAACGATACATGATTAGGTAGGGATATGCCTTTCACTGTAACGACACATGCTTTGGTATGGACATGCCGTTCGCTGTAACGACACATGATTTTGGTCGTTTATAAGCCTTCTTGCTAGACATACCGTCATGACGTCTCTCGAAAACATGTACGGTATGTTACGTGAACACAGTTCTCTTTTCGAAGATTTCTCTCTCGGAACACACCTGCTTGAGCAATGTTAACCAATTAGAGATAAAAAAAAACTGAAGCCCGCAGACATCTATAGCGAATTCTCATGCCCCTGTGTCACAAATATCATTCCTAACGAAACCGCTAGATGTCACGACGGTGCTATTGACAAAAAACATATTATGTAACAGGAGAGAGAAAATGCATGTTCGAACCCGGGACCTTCCAAACTCTAGACGGACGTTCAACCAATAATCAGCTATCTGGTCGCCGACGATTGACCTGGTCTAGACCACAGGGGCTTGGCACAGACCTATGTCACTATGAAATGATTGTCAGATAATTATTTTACCTCTCTCGAAATAAACCCTCCCACTACTAGCCTATATCTGTGACAAGGGAGTGTCACAGATATATAGTGGGGGTTTGTTTTTTTTTGGGGGGGGGGGGAGGGTAGCCTAGCCCCTGTGGTCTAGATCCGCTACATTCCCCCCACCCTTTAATAAAATCTTTGACCCCGAAGACACACACGAGACTCTTTACCACCTTCTGTATGTGGGTATATTTCGTTGGGCGCCAAACTTAACAGGAGAGGAAAACTGCACGGCCAGACCGGGGTTCAAACCCGGGACCTTCCGAACTCCAGACGGACGCCCAACAACTGAGCTATTCGGTCGCCGACGATTGACCCGGTCTGGATCCGCTACAATTACATGACGTCATGATAGGTAGGGCAGAGAAACCATTTGTGACGTCACATACTTGTTGCTTAGCTGCTTAGCAATCGACAAAGGCGGAGATGATCAGTCTCTCCCCTAATTTTTACTTTTTATATTAATTCTCGGATTACCACAATGGATATCAGGTTATTCTTGATATACGTGGTAATGTTGGGTATGATGCACCGAGGTCCTGCTGTATACCGGGACCTTACGTGGTAAGTTTGGACATATTCTGTTCTGTTTGTTTTAGGGTGTTTTTCTAACGTACATGTGCATGTTTTCTAGTTTTTGAAAACGTTATCGTTTAAATACTCACACAACAAAATAATTTACTATATGTTATTACTAATCTTTAGAGCTAATAATTTTAATATTTGAAGTTCAGCAATAGTGACAATTGCCTAGATTCACAGATACATAACACGGCAAAGACTTCAAATGGCATTTTAGCTCGCTACGGGCGTCTGCTTCGGACAACCGCAAATTTGCATGTCAATCCAGTGAAATGGAACGGGAACACCCTCTGACTTTTGACCCCATATCAATCCGCCATCACATATCAAAATCTACCAAAAGTATACATTTTTGTAAAGTTAAATATATATAGATTTCATGCAATGCAGAATATGTCAACAATTACCTATTTAGATTATTCAGAATCACTGTACTTAGCCGGAACAAATTTTCGGTAGGGACTACAAACGTATGAAACACTTCGTGATAGGCTGATTTCGTTTTGTGAGTCCTGAAACTTTCTTTTCTGTTTAGCGTGGAGCCGGATCCTGGATATACTAAAAGATTGTTCCAGTATTTCACCGCAACAGAAGTCGAGAAAGTGTGTCCAACATCTGCTGATCTTGTTTGGGTAAGGATTCATGTTCTAGTTGTAATGTATGTTTTGTGAATATTTGAAATTCGTTGCTGAATATTTTTGAATTCTTTGTGGCCGAAATTTCTTATTGCGTTTATCGCCCCTATTTTAATCGCATCACTAAATTATTTTGATCCAATCAACTACTACTGTGCCCTACTTAAATAAGTTTAGTACCATGTCCAGGGAATAATTCAGTTTCTCTTTATTTTAGCGTATTGGAAATGAGGTATTCTGCACCCTCCTCTGTGTAGTTCTAACTCTCCTGTTGGCCTATTCGCCGTTGGTTACCGGGAGCGCCAAACAGAGATGGTCAGACATGATTTCTATTGTCCGCCAATGGTGGAATCGTAAGTAACATTGATGATTGCAGTTATATTGTTACAGTTTCATTGTTGTGACTTTAACTTTAAAGTTAAACATTAGAAAATAAAACAAAACAACAAAACACGTAGCAGTGTGACACGAATGACCTGAGAGACAATTTAAAAAACGTATGAAGGTTTCTAGTATCTCTGGCTTTTGGATTTGTAATATATATTTTTGTAACTTTTCACGCTACTGTTTCGTACTAATTGACCAATGCTGATGTCTAAAAACACACAGAATGAGGTTTAGAATGTTTTCTTCTTAATCCAAAGTCCATGCATATGGAAACAAACAAAACGACATAGTATTGTCACTGTTGTTGTGTAGAAGTGCAGATATAAGCCAGTTGTTTACTGAACACAAGTGTACCATTTTGTATTAATCTGTTAAAATCTGTCATGGAAGCCAAAGTGTTGCTGATGAACCTGATGTAGTTATGAGCACATGTGACCTAAATGTATGAAACAAAAGACTGAAAAGTCTAGAGGTTACGCACAGTTTGATCATACTATTTTCCGTGAAATTTCACAGGAGTTCCACAAGGCTCCGCAATTTAGGTCACATCATTTTTGTGAAAATCCATTAGAATTCTATGGGTTAATTAGGGACATAAATCTGAAAAAATGAACGGACCTTCACCAAATAAAAACCTGATCACCTGTATCCCATCTTTATGTATCAAAATACAGTTCAATATCTCTATCCATTAAAGAATGAATGAGCGGAAACGTAACTATGACGGAATACGAAATGACGGTCAATGGCAACACTATACATTGCCCTGCCCATTTGACGGCAGGATATTGGCATGCAAATATATTACGTATCATATTATTTCACATTGAGTATACGTGATTTTTGACTATTTATCTTTAAGTTTTACTTTTGCCCTCTGTTGTATCACGTATATCATTCGTACATGAACAGGTCCCTCCCTCTGCCGTTACTGCGGTACTGCCCCGTGTCAGGTCAAAAGGAGGTCTTTCTGGAAGCCTTCTGGACGTCGTAAGAGGGACAAAGCTAACTTCGCCAAGCGGTCCGAAGCCTTGATGCTGTTTAACTACGGACTCGAGTTGTCCGTGGTACTGACCAAAGAGCTGCCACAGGATGACCTGTACTGGGAGAGGAAGTTCTGTCAGCGATTTGAGGAGGAACACATGGTGCTGTTCCCATTGTGTATCCAGCGTCAGATCAACTACTGGTACCCCGTCCCTCGCTAGGTAGGTACATGTAGCTCGTCTTTGAAATGTACGGTTATAAGTTCAAAATGACATACATAAATATAAATACTGTAAGAATTCCAATAGATAACGTATAACTTCTAATTTAAAGTTTGTAAAATGTATATTTACTTTGTTCTTTGCAGATTGGTCGAGAAGAATGCCGATGATAGTCGAACATGGAGATGGGTGTGACGTCATCAGTTTGTGTGATTCATTTCATTGTGGTGTGATGAAATCTTTCACCATTAGTGGTCGTTGGAAAATTTGTTTGTCGCTTGATGTATTTATTTATATTAAATACAGTTTATATGTTATTTTCGTGTCGAATTACTGCTTTTGTTAATGGATATATTACGGTGTATGACAGGACAAAATACAAAGTGAAACCTGTCTTGTCCGACACCTAAGTGAAACATTACATTGGTCGGGTTTACCTGTCTAGTCCGATTCCTTAGTGAAACATTACATTGGTCGGATTTACCTGTCTAATCGGACGCCTTAGTGAAACATTATATTGGTCGGGTTTACCTGTCTAGTCCGATACCTTAGTGAAACATTATAGTGGTTGGATTTACCTGTCTAGTCCGACACCTTAGTGAAACATTACATTGGTTGGATTTACCTGTCTAGTCCGACACCTTAATGAAACATTACATTGGTCGGGTGTACCTGTCTAGTCCGACACCTTAGTGAAACATTACATTGGTCGCATTAACCTGTTTAGTCCGACACCTTAATGAAACATTATATTAGACGGATTTACCTGTCTAGTCCGACACCTTAATGACGTATTACATTGGTCGGATTTCCACGTGCATCATTTTGGGTACATGATACCACGATAGATTTACAAGATGTTTCATTGCCTAATGGCCGTTCACTGTACATGTAACGACACATGATTTGGTAGGGACATGCCGTTCACTGTAACGACACATGATTTGGTTGGGACATGCCGTTCACTGTAACGACACATGATTTGGTAGGGACATGCCGTTCGCTGTAACGACACATGATTTGGCAGGGACATGCTGTAACGACACATGATTTGGTAGGGACATGTCGTTCGCTGTAACGACACATGATTTGGTAGGGACATACCGTTAGCTGTAACGACACATGATTTGGTAGGGACATGCCGTTCACTGTAACGACACATGCTTTGGCAGGGACATACCGTTAGCTGTAACGACACATGATTTGGTAGGGACATGCCGTCGCTGTAACGACACATGATTTGGTAGGGACATACCGTTAGCTGTAACGACACATGATTTGGTAGGGACATGCCGTTCGCTGTAACGACACATGATTTGGCAGGGACATGCTGTAACGACACATAATTTGGTAGTGACATGCCGTTCGCTGTAACGACACATGATTTGGTAGGGACATGCCGTTCGCTGTAACGATACATGATTAGGTAGGGATATGCCTTTCACTGTAACGACACATGCTTTGGTATGGACATGCCGTTCGCTGTAACGACACATGATTTTGGTCGTTTATAAGCCTTCTTGCTAGACATACCGTCATGACGTCTCTCGAAAACATGTACGGTATGTTACGTGAACACAGTTCTCTTTTCGAAGATTTCTCTCTCGGAACACACCTGCTTGAGCAATGTTAACCAATTAGAGATAAAAAAAAACTGAAGCCCGCAGACATCTATAGCGAATTCTCATGCCCCTGTGTCACAAATATCATTCCTAACGAAACCGCTAGATGTCACGACGGTGCTATTGACAAAAAACATATTATGTAACAGGAGAGAGAAAATGCACGTTCGAACCCGGGACCTTCCAAACTCTAGACGGACGTTCAACCAATAATCAGCTATCTGGTCGCCGACGATTGACCTGGTCTAGACCACAGGGGCTTGGCACAGACCTATGTCACTATGAAATGATTGTCAGATAATTATTTTACCTCTCTCGAAATAAACCCTCCCACTACTAGCCTATATCTGTGACAAGGGAGTGTCACAGATATATAGTGGGGGTTTGTTTTTTTTTGGGGGGGGGGGGAGGGTAGCCTAGCCCCTGTGGTCTAGATCCGCTACATTCCCCCCACCCTTTAATAAAATCTTTGACCCCGAAGACACACACGAGACTCTTTACCACCTTCTGTATGTGGGTATATTTCGTTGGGCGCCAAACTTAACAGGAGAGGAAAACTGCACGGCCAGACCGGGGTTCAAACCCGGGACCTTCCGAACTCCAGACGGACGCCCAACAACTGAGCTATTCGGTCGCCGACGATTGACCCGGTCTGGATCCGCTACAATTACATGACGTCATGATAGGTAGGGCAGAGAAACCATTTGTGACGTCACATACTTGTTGCTTAGCTGCTTAGCAATCGACAAAGGCGGAGATGATCAGTCTCTCCCCTAATTTTTACTTTTTATATTAATTCTCGGATTACCACAATGGATATCAGGTTATTCTTGATATACGTGGTAATGTTGGGTATGATGCACCGAGGTCCTGCTGTATACCGGGACCTTACGTGGTAAATTTGGACATATTCTGTTCTGTTTGTTTTAGGGTGTTTTTCTAACGTACATGTGCATGTTTTCTAGTTTTTGAAAACGTTATCGTTTAAATACTCACACAACAAAATAATTTACTATATGTTATTACTAATCTTTAGAGCTAATAATTTTAATATTTGAAGTTCAGCAATAGTGACAATTGCCTAGATTCACAGATACATAACACGGCAAAGACTTCAAATGGCATTTTAGCTCGCTACGGGCGTCTGCTTCGGACAACCGCAAATTTGCATGTCAATCCAGTGAAATGGAACGGGAACACCCTCTGACTTTTGACCCCATATCAATCCGCCATCACATATCAAAATCTACCAAAAGTATACATTTTTGTAAAGTTAAATATATATAGATTTCATGCAATGCAGAATATGTCAACAATTACCTATTTAGATTATTCAGAATCACTGTACTTAGCCGGAACAAATTTTCGGTAGGGACTACAAACGTATGAAACACTTCGTGATAGGCTGATTTCGTTTTGTGAGTCCTGAAACTTTCTTTTCTGTTTAGCGTGGAGCCGGATCCTGGATATACTAAAAGATTGTTCCAGTATTTCACCGCAACAGAAGTCGAGAAAGTGTGTCCAACATCTGCTGATCTTGTTTGGGTAAGGATTCATGTTCTAGTTGTAATGTATGTTTTGTGAATATTTGAAATTCGTTGCTGAATATTTTTGAATTCTTTGTGGCCGAAATTTCTTATTGCGTTTATCGCCCCTATTTTAACCGCATCACTAAATTATTTTGATCCAATCAACTACTACTGTGCCCTACTTAAATAAGTTTAGTACCATGTCCAGGGAATAATTCAGTTTCTCTTTATTTTAGCGTATTGGAAATGAGGTATTCTGCACCCTCCTCTGTGTAGTTCTAACTCTCCTGTTGGCCTATTCGCCGTTGGTTACCGGGAGCGCCAAACAGAGATGGTCAGACATGATTTCTATTGTCCGCCAATGGTGGAATCGTAAGTAACATTGATGATTGCAGTTATATTGTTACAGTTTCATTGTTGTGACTTTAACTTTAAAGTTAAACATTAGAAAATAAAACAAAACAACAAAACACGTAGCAGTGTGACACGAATGACCTGAGAGACAATTTAAAAAACGTATGAAGGTTTCTAGTATCTCTGGCTTTTGGATTTGTAATATATATTTTTGTAACTTTTCACGCTACTGTTTCGTACTAATTGACCAATGCTGATGTCTAAAAACACACAGAATGAGGTTTAGAATGTTTTCTTCTTAATCCAAAGTCCATGCATATGGAAACAAACAAAACGACATAGTATTGTCACTGTTGTTGTGTAGAAGTGCAGATATAAGCCAGTTGTTTACTGAACACAAGTGTACCATTTTGTATTAATCTGTTAAAATCTGTCATGGAAGCCAAAGTGTTGCTGATGAACCTGATGTAGTTATGAGCACATGTGACCTAAATGTATGAAACAAAAGACTGAAAAGTCTAGAGGTTACGCACAGTTTGATCATACTATTTTCCGTGAAATTTCACAGGAGTTCCACAAGGCTCCGCAATTTAGGTCACATCATTTTTGTGAAAATCCATTAGAATTCTATGGGTTAATTAGGGACATAAATCTGAAAAAATGAACGGACCTTCACCAAATAAAAACCTGATCACCTGTATCCCATCTTTATGTATCAAAATACAGTTTAATATCTCTATCCATTAAAGAATGAATGAGCGGAAACGTAACTATGACGGAATACGAAATGACGGTCAATGGCAACACTATACATTGCCCTGCCCATTTGACGGCAGGATATTGGCATGCAAATATATTACGTATCATATTATTTCACATTGAGTATACGTGATTTTTGACTATTTATCTTTAAGTTTTACTTTTGCCCTCTGTTGTATCACGTATATCATTCGTACATGAACAGGTCCCTCCCTCTGCCGTTACTGCGGTACTGCCCCGTGTCAGGTCAAAAGGAGGTCTTTCTGGAAGCCTTCTGGACGTCGTAAGAGGGACAAAGCTAACTTCGCCAAGCGGTCCGAAGCCTTGATGCTGTTTAACTACGGACTCGAGTTGTCCGTGGTACTGACCAAAGAGCTGCCACAGGATGACCTGTACTGGGAGAGGAAGTTCTGTCAGCGATTTGAGGAGGAACACATGGTGCTGTTCCCATTGTGTATCCAGCGTCAGATCAACTACTGGTACCCCGTCCCTCGCTAGGTAGGTACATGTAGCTCGTCTTTGAAATGTACGGTTATAAGTTCAAAATGACATACATAAATATAAATACTGTAAGAATTCCAATAGATAACGTATAACTTCTAATTTAAAGTTTGTAAAATGTATATTTACTTTGTTCTTTGCAGATTGGTCGAGAAGAATGCCGATGATAGTCGAACATGGAGATGGGTGTGACGTCATCAGTTTGTGTGATTCATTTCATTGTGGTGTGATGAAATCTTTCACCATTAGTGGTCGTTGGAAAATTTGTTTGTCGCTTGATGTATTTATTTATATTAAATACAGTTTATATGTTATTTTCGTGTCGAATTACTGCTTTTGTTAATGGATATATTACGGTGTATGACAGGACAAAATACAAAGTGAAACCTGTCTTGTCCGACACCTAAGTGAAACATTACATTGGTCGGGTTTACCTGTCTAGTCCGATTCCTTAGTGAAACATTACATTGGTCGGATTTACCTGTCTAATCGGACGCCTTAGTGAAACATTATATTGGTCGGGTTTACCTGTCTAGTCCGATACCTTAGTGAAACATTATAGTGGTTGGATTTACCTGTCTAGTCCGACACCTTAGTGAAACATTACATTGGTTGGATTTACCTGTCTAGTCCGACACCTTAATGAAACATTACATTGGTCGGGTGTACCTGTCTAGTCCGACACCTTAGTGAAACATTACATTGGTCGCATTAACCTGTTTAGTCCGACACCTTAATGAAACATTATATTAGACGGATTTACCTGTCTAGTCCGACACCTTAATGACGTATTACATTGGTCGGATTTCCACGTGCATCATTTTGGGTACATGATACCACGATAGATTTACAAGATGTTTCATTGCCTAATGGCCGTTCACTGTACATGTAACGACACATGATTTGGTAGGGACATGCCGTTCACTGTAACGACACATGATTTGGTTGGGACATGCCGTTCACTGTAACGACACATGATTTGGTAGGGACATGCCGTTCGCTGTAACGACACATGATTTGGCAGGGACATGCTGTAACGACACATGATTTGGTAGGGACATGTCGTTCGCTGTAACGACACATGATTTGGTAGGGACATACCGTTAGCTGTAACGACACATGATTTGGTAGGGACATGCCGTTCACTGTAACGACACATGCTTTGGCAGGGACATACCGTTAGCTGTAACGACACATGATTTGGTAGGGACATGCCGTCGCTGTAACGACACATGATTTGGTAGGGACATACCGTTAGCTGTAACGACACATGATTTGGTAGGGACATGCCGTTCGCTGTAACGACACATGATTTGGCAGGGACATGCTGTAACGACACATAATTTGGTAGTGACATGCCGTTCGCTGTAACGACACATGATTTGGTAGGGACATGCCGTTCGCTGTAACGATACATGATTAGGTAGGGATATGCCTTTCACTGTAACGACACATGCTTTGGTATGGACATGCCGTTCGCTGTAACGACACATGATTTTGGTCGTTTATAAGCCTTCTTGCTAGACATACCGTCATGACGTCTCTCGAAAACATGTACGGTATGTTACGTGAACACAGTTCTCTTTTCGAAGATTTCTCTCTCGGAACACACCTGCTTGAGCAATGTTAACCAATTAGAGATAAAAAAAAACTGAAGCCCGCAGACATCTATAGCGAATTCTCATGCCCCTGTGTCACAAATATCATTCCTAACGAAACCGCTAGATGTCACGACGGTGCTATTGACAAAAAACATATTATGTAACAGGAGAGAGAAAATGCACGTTCGAACCCGGGACCTTCCAAACTCTAGACGGACGTTCAACCAATAATCAGCTATCTGGTCGCCGACGATTGACCTGGTCTAGACCACAGGGGCTTGGCACAGACCTATGTCACTATGAAATGATTGTCAGATAATTATTTTACCTCTCTCGAAATAAACCCTCCCACTACTAGCCTATATCTGTGACAAGGGAGTGTCACAGATATATAGTGGGGGTTTGTTTTTTTTTTGGGGGGGGGGGGGGGAGGGTAGCCTAGCCCCTGTGGTCTAGATCCGCTACATTCCCCCCACCCTTTAATAAAATCTTTGACCCCGAAGACACACACGAGACTCTTTACCACCTTCTGTATGTGGGTATATTTCGTTGGGCGCCAAACTTAACAGGAGAGGAAAACTGCACGGCCAGACCGGGGTTCAAACCCGGGACCTTCCGAACTCCAGACGGACGCCCAACAACTGAGCTATTCGGTCGCCGACGATTGACCCGGTCTGGATCCGCTACAATTACATGACGTCATGATAGGTAGGGCAGAGAAACCATTTGTGACGTCACATACTTGTTGCTTAGCTGCTTAGCAATCGACAAAGGCGGAGATGATCAGTCTCTCCCCTAATTTTTACTTTTTATATTAATTCTCGGATTACCACAATGGATATCAGGTTATTCTTGATATACGTGGTAATGTTGGGTATGATGCACCGAGGTCCTGCTGTATACCGGGACCTTACGTGGTAAATTTGGACATATTCTGTTCTGTTTGTTTTAGGGTGTTTTTCTAACGTACATGTGCATGTTTTCTAGTTTTTGAAAACGTTATCGTTTAAATACTCACACAACAAAATAATTTACTATATGTTATTACTAATCTTTAGAGCTAATAATTTTAATATTTGAAGTTCAGCAATAGTGACAATTGCCTAGATTCACAGATACATAACACGGCAAAGACTTCAAATGGCATTTTAGCTCGCTACGGGCGTCTGCTTCGGACAACCGCAAATTTGCATGTCAATCCAGTGAAATGGAACGGGAACACCCTCTGACTTTTGACCCCATATCAATCCGCCATCACATATCAAAATCTACCAAAAGTATACATTTTTGTAAAGTTAAATATATATAGATTTCATGCAATGCAGAATATGTCAACAATTACCTATTTAGATTATTCAGAATCACTGTACTTAGCCGGAACAAATTTTCGGTAGGGACTACAAACGTATGAAACACTTCGTGATAGGCTGATTTCGTTTTGTGAGTCCTGAAACTTTCTTTTCTGTTTAGCGTGGAGCCGGATCCTGGATATACTAAAAGATTGTTCCAGTATTTCACCGCAACAGAAGTCGAGAAAGTGTGTCCAACATCTGCTGATCTTGTTTGGGTAAGGATTCATGTTCTAGTTGTAATGTATGTTTTGTGAATATTTGAAATTCGTTGCTGAATATTTTTGAATTCTTTGTGGCCGAAATTTCTTATTGCGTTTATCGCCCCTATTTTAACCGCATCACTAAATTATTTTGATCCAATCAACTACTACTGTGCCCTACTTAAATAAGTTTAGTACCATGTCCAGGGAATAATTCAGTTTCTCTTTATTTTAGCGTATTGGAAATGAGGTATTCTGCACCCTCCTCTGTGTAGTTCTAACTCTCCTGTTGGCCTATTCGCCGTTGGTTACCGGGAGCGCCAAACAGAGATGGTCAGACATGATTTCTATTGTCCGCCAATGGTGGAATCGTAAGTAACATTGATGATTGCAGTTATATTGTTACAGTTTCATTGTTGTGACTTTAACTTTAAAGTTAAACATTAGAAAATAAAACAAAACAACAAAACACGTAGCAGTGTGACACGAATGACCTGAGAGACAATTTAAAAAACGTATGAAGGTTTCTAGTATCTCTGGCTTTTGGATTTGTAATATATATTTTTGTAACTTTTCACGCTACTGTTTCGTACTAATTGACCAATGCTGATGTCTAAAAACACACAGAATGAGGTTTAGAATGTTTTCTTCTTAATCCAAAGTCCATGCATATGGAAACAAACAAAACGACATAGTATTGTCACTGTTGTTGTGTAGAAGTGCAGATATAAGCCAGTTGTTTACTGAACACAAGTGTACCATTTTGTATTAATCTGTTAAAATCTGTCATGGAAGCCAAAGTGTTGCTGATGAACCTGATGTAGTTATGAGCACATGTGACCTAAATGTATGAAACAAAAGACTGAAAAGTCTAGAGGTTACGCACAGTTTGATCATACTATTTTCCGTGAAATTTCACAGGAGTTCCACAAGGCTCCGCAATTTAGGTCACATCATTTTTGTGAAAATCCATTAGAATTCTATGGGTTAATTAGGGACATAAATCTGAAAAAATGAACGGACCTTCACCAAATAAAAACCTGATCACCTGTATCCCATCTTTATGTATCAAAATACAGTTCAATATCTCTATCCATTAAAGAATGAATGAGCGGAAACGTAACTATGACGGAATACGAAATGACGGTCAATGGCAACACTATACATTGCCCTGCCCATTTGACGGCAGGATATTGGCATGCAAATATATTACGTATCATATTATTTCACATTGAGTATACGTGATTTTTGACTATTTATCTTTAAGTTTTACTTTTGCCCTCTGTTGTATCACGTATATCATTCGTACATGAACAGGTCCCTCCCTCTGCCGTTACTGCGGTACTGCCCCGTGTCAGGTCAAAAGGAGGTCTTTCTGGAAGCCTTCTGGACGTCGTAAGAGGGACAAAGCTAACTTCGCCAAGCGGTCCGAAGCCTTGATGCTGTTTAACTACGGACTCGAGTTGTCCGTGGTACTGACCAAAGAGCTGCCACAGGATGACCTGTACTGGGAGAGGAAGTTCTGTCAGCGATTTGAGGAGGAACACATGGTGCTGTTCCCATTGTGTATCCAGCGTCAGATCAACTACTGGTACCCCGTCCCTCGCTAGGTAGGTACATGTAGCTCGTCTTTGAAATGTACGGTTATAAGTTCAAAATGACATACATAAATATAAATACTGTAAGAATTCCAATAGATAACGTATAACTTCTAATTTAAAGTTTGTAAAATGTATATTTACTTTGTTCTTTGCAGATTGGTCGAGAAGAATGCCGATGATAGTCGAACATGGAGATGGGTGTGACGTCATCAGTTTGTGTGATTCATTTCATTGTGGTGTGATGAAATCTTTCACCATTAGTGGTCGTTGGAAAATTTGTTTGTCGCTTGATGTATTTATTTATATTAAATACAGTTTATATGTTATTTTCGTGTCGAATTACTGCTTTTGTTAATGGATATATTACGGTGTATGACAGGACAAAATACAAAGTGAAACCTGTCTTGTCCGACACCTAAGTGAAACATTACATTGGTCGGGTTTACCTGTCTAGTCCGATTCCTTAGTGAAACATTACATTGGTCGGATTTACCTGTCTAATCGGACGCCTTAGTGAAACATTATATTGGTCGGGTTTACCTGTCTAGTCCGATACCTTAGTGAAACATTATAGTGGTTGGATTTACCTGTCTAGTCCGACACCTTAGTGAAACATTACATTGGTTGGATTTACCTGTCTAGTCCGACACCTTAATGAAACATTACATTGGTCGGGTGTACCTGTCTAGTCCGACACCTTAGTGAAACATTACATTGGTCGCATTAACCTGTTTAGTCCGACACCTTAATGAAACATTATATTAGACGGATTTACCTGTCTAGTCCGACACCTTAATGACGTATTACATTGGTCGGATTTCCACGTGCATCATTTTGGGTACATGATACCACGATAGATTTACAAGATGTTTCATTGCCTAATGGCCGTTCACTGTACATGTAACGACACATGATTTGGTAGGGACATGCCGTTCACTGTAACGACACATGATTTGGTTGGGACATGCCGTTCACTGTAACGACACATGATTTGGTAGGGACATGCCGTTCGCTGTAACGACACATGATTTGGCAGGGACATGCTGTAACGACACATGATTTGGTAGGGACATGTCGTTCGCTGTAACGACACATGATTTGGTAGGGACATACCGTTAGCTGTAACGACACATGATTTGGTAGGGACATGCCGTTCACTGTAACGACACATGCTTTGGCAGGGACATACCGTTAGCTGTAACGACACATGATTTGGTAGGGACATGCCGTCGCTGTAACGACACATGATTTGGTAGGGACATACCGTTAGCTGTAACGACACATGATTTGGTAGGGACATGCCGTTCGCTGTAACGACACATGATTTGGCAGGGACATGCTGTAACGACACATAATTTGGTAGTGACATGCCGTTCGCTGTAACGACACATGATTTGGTAGGGACATGCCGTTCGCTGTAACGATACATGATTAGGTAGGGATATGCCTTTCACTGTAACGACACATGCTTTGGTATGGACATGCCGTTCGCTGTAACGACACATGATTTTGGTCGTTTATAAGCCTTCTTGCTAGACATACCGTCATGACGTCTCTCGAAAACATGTACGGTATGTTACGTGAACACAGTTCTCTTTTCGAAGATTTCTCTCTCGGAACACACCTGCTTGAGCAATGTTAACCAATTAGAGATAAAAAAAAACTGAAGCCCGCAGACATCTATAGCGAATTCTCATGCCCCTGTGTCACAAATATCATTCCTAACGAAACCACTAGATGTCACGACGGTGCTATTGACAAAAAACATATTATGTAACAGGAGAGAGAAAATGCACGTTCGAACCCGGGACCATCCAAACTCTAGACGGACGTTCAACCAATAATCAGCTATCTGGTCGCCGACGATTGACCTGGTCTAGACCACAGGGGCTTGGCACAGACCTATGTCACTATGAAATGATTGTCAGATAATTATTTTACCTCTCTCGAAATAAACCCTCCCACTACTAGCCTATATCTGTGACAAGGGAGTGTCACAGATATATAGTGGGGGTTTGTTTTTTTTTTTTTGGGGGGGGGGGAGGGTAGCCTAGCCCCTGTGGTCTAGATCCGCTACATTCCCCCCACCCTTTAATAAAATCTTTGACCCCGAAGACACACACGAGACTCTTTACCACCTTCTGTATGTGGGTATATTTCGTTGGGCGCCAAACTTAACAGGAGAGGAAAACTGCACGGCCAGACCGGGGTTCAAACCCGGGACCTTCCGAACTCCAGACGGACGCCCAACAACTGAGCTATTCGGTCGCCGACGATTGACCCGGTCTGGATCCGCTACAATTACATGACGTCATGATAGGTAGGGCAGAGAAACCATTTGTGACGTCACATACTTGTTGCTTAGCTGCTTAGCAATCGACAAAGGCGGAGATGATCAGTCTCTCCCCTAATTTTTACTTTTTATATTAATTCTCGGATTACCACAATGGATATCAGGTTATTCTTGATATACGTGGTAATGTTGGGTATGATGCACCGAGGTCCTGCTGTATACCGGGACCTTACGTGGTAAGTTTGGACATATTCTGTTCTGTTTGTTTTAGGGTGTTTTTCTAACGTACATGTGCATGTTTTCTAGTTTTTGAAAACGTTATCGTTTAAATACTCACACAACAAAATAATTTACTATATGTTATTACTAATCTTTAGAGCTAATAATTTTAATATTTGAAGTTCAGCAATAGTGACAATTGCCTAGATTCACAGATACATAACACGGCAAAGACTTCAAATGGCATTTTAGCTCGCTACGGGCGTCTGCTTCGGACAACCGCAAATTTGCATGTCAATCCAGTGAAATGGAACGGGAACACCCTCTGACTTTTGACCCCATATCAATCCGCCATCACATATCAAAATCTACCAAAAGTATACATTTTTGTAAAGTTAAATATATATAGATTTCATGCAATGCAGAATATGTCAACAATTACCTATTTAGATTATTCAGAATCACTGTACTTAGCCGGAACAAATTTTCGGTAGGGACTACAAACGTATGAAACACTTCGTGATAGGCTGATTTCGTTTTGTGAGTCCTGAAACTTTCTTTTCTGTTTAGCGTGGAGCCGGATCCTGGATATACTAAAAGATTGTTCCAGTATTTCACCGCAACAGAAGTCGAGAAAGTGTGTCCAACATCTGCTGATCTTGTTTGGGTAAGGATTCATGTTCTAGTTGTAATGTATGTTTTGTGAATATTTGAAATTCGTTGCTGAATATTTTTGAATTCTTTGTGGCCGAAATTTCTTATTGCGTTTATCGCCCCTATTTTAATCGCATCACTAAATTATTTTGATCCAATCAACTACTACTGTGCCCTACTTAAATAAGTTTAGTACCATGTCCAGGGAATAATTCAGTTTCTCTTTATTTTAGCGTATTGGAAATGAGGTATTCTGCACCCTCCTCTGTGTAGTTCTAACTCTCCTGTTGGCCTATTCGCCGTTGGTTACCGGGAGCGCCAAACAGAGATGGTCAGACATGATTTCTATTGTCCGCCAATGGTGGAATCGTAAGTAACATTGATGATTGCAGTTATATTGTTACAGTTTCATTGTTGTGACTTTAACTTTAAAGTTAAACATTAGAAAATAAAACAAAACAACAAAACACGTAGCAGTGTGACACGAATGACCTGAGAGACAATTTAAAAAACGTATGAAGGTTTCTAGTATCTCTGGCTTTTGGATTTGTAATATATATTTTTGTAACTTTTCACGCTACTGTTTCGTACTAATTGACCAATGCTGATGTCTAAAAACACACAGAATGAGGTTTAGAATGTTTTCTTCTTAATCCAAAGTCCATGCATATGGAAACAAACAAAACGACATAGTATTGTCACTGTTGTTGTGTAGAAGTGCAGATATAAGCCAGTTGTTTACTGAACACAAGTGTACCATTTTGTATTAATCTGTTAAAATCTGTCATGGAAGCCAAAGTGTTGCTGATGAACCTGATGTAGTTATGAGCACATGTGACCTAAATGTATGAAACAAAAGACTGAAAAGTCTAGAGGTTACGCACAGTTTGATCATACTATTTTCCGTGAAATTTCACAGGAGTTCCACAAGGCTCCGCAATTTAGGTCACATCATTTTTGTGAAAATCCATTAGAATTCTATGGGTTAATTAGGGACATAAATCTGAAAAAATGAACGGACCTTCACCAAATAAAAACCTGATCACCTGTATCCCATCTTTATGTATCAAAATACAGTTCAATATCTCTATCCATTAAAGAATGAATGAGCGGAAACGTAACTATGACGGAATACGAAATGACGGTCAATGGCAACACTATACATTGCCCTGCCCATTTGACGGCAGGATATTGGCATGCAAATATATTACGTATCATATTATTTCACATTGAGTATACGTGATTTTTGACTATTTATCTTTAAGTTTTACTTTTGCCCTCTGTTGTATCACGTATATCATTCGTACATGAACAGGTCCCTCCCTCTGCCGTTACTGCGGTACTGCCCCGTGTCAGGTCAAAAGGAGGTCTTTCTGGAAGCCTTCTGGACGTCGTAAGAGGGACAAAGCTAACTTCGCCAAGCGGTCCGAAGCCTTGATGCTGTTTAACTACGGACTCGAGTTGTCCGTGGTACTGACCAAAGAGCTGCCACAGGATGACCTGTACTGGGAGAGGAAGTTCTGTCAGCGATTTGAGGAGGAACACATGGTGCTGTTCCCATTGTGTATCCAGCGTCAGATCAACTACTGGTACCCCGTCCCTCGCTAGGTAGGTACATGTAGCTCGTCTTTGAAATGTACGGTTATAAGTTCAAAATGACATACATAAATATAAATACTGTAAGAATTCCAATAGATAACGTATAACTTCTAATTTAAAGTTTGTAAAATGTATATTTACTTTGTTCTTTGCAGATTGGTCGAGAAGAATGCCGATGATAGTCGAACATGGAGATGGGTGTGACGTCATCAGTTTGTGTGATTCATTTCATTGTGGTGTGATGAAATCTTTCACCATTAGTGGTCGTTGGAAAATTTGTTTGTCGCTTGATGTATTTATTTATATTAAATACAGTTTATATGTTATTTTCGTGTCGAATTACTGCTTTTGTTAATGGATATATTACGGTGTATGACAGGACAAAATACAAAGTGAAACCTGTCTTGTCCGACACCTAAGTGAAACATTACATTGGTCGGGTTTACCTGTCTAGTCCGATTCCTTAGTGAAACATTACATTGGTCGGATTTACCTGTCTAATCGGACGCCTTAGTGAAACATTATATTGGTCGGGTTTACCTGTCTAGTCCGATACCTTAGTGAAACATTATAGTGGTTGGATTTACCTGTCTAGTCCGACACCTTAGTGAAACATTACATTGGTTGGATTTACCTGTCTAGACCGACACCTTAATGAAACATTACATTGGTCGGGTGTACCTGTCTAGTCCGACACCTTAGTGAAACATTACATTGGTCGCATTAACCTGTTTAGTCCGACACCTTAATGAAACATTATATTAGACGGATTTACCTGTCTAGTCCGACACCTTAATGACGTATTACATTGGTCGGATTTCCACGTGCATCATTTTGGGTACATGATACCACGATAGATTTACAAGATGTTTCATTGCCTAATGGCCGTTCACTGTACATGTAACGACACATGATTTGGTAGGGACATGCCGTTCACTGTAACGACACATGATTTGGTTGGGACATGCCGTTCACTGTAACGACACATGATTTGGTAGGGACATGCCGTTCGCTGTAACGACACATGATTTGGCAGGGACATGCTGTAACGACACATGATTTGGTAGGGACATGTCGTTCGCTGTAACGACACATGATTTGGTAGGGACATACCGTTAGCTGTAACGACACATGATTTGGTAGGGACATGCCGTTCACTGTAACGACACATGCTTTGGCAGGGACATACCGTTAGCTGTAACGACACATGATTTGGTAGGGACATGCCGTCGCTGTAACGACACATGATTTGGTAGGGACATACCGTTAGCTGTAACGACACATGATTTGGTAGGGACATGCCGTTCGCTGTAACGACACATGATTTGGCAGGGACATGCTGTAACGACACATAATTTGGTAGTGACATGCCGTTCGCTGTAACGACACATGATTTGGTAGGGACATGCCGTTCGCTGTAACGATACATGATTAGGTAGGGATATGCCTTTCACTGTAACGACACATGCTTTGGTATGGACATGCCGTTCGCTGTAACGACACATGATTTTGGTCGTTTATAAGCCTTCTTGCTAGACATACCGTCATGACGTCTCTCGAAAACATGTACGGTATGTTACGTGAACACAGTTCTCTTTTCGAAGATTTCTCTCTCGGAACACACCTGCTTGAGCAATGTTAACCAATTAGAGATAAAAAAAAACTGAAGCCCGCAGACATCTATAGCGAATTCTCATGCCCCTGTGTCACAAATATCATTCCTAACGAAACCGCTAGATGTCACGACGGTGCTATTGACAAAAAACATATTATGTAACAGGAGAGAGAAAATGCACGTTCGAACCCGGGACCTTCCAAACTCTAGACGGACGTTCAACCAATAATCAGCTATCTGGTCGCCGACGATTGATCTGGTCTAGACCACAGGGGCTTGGCACAGACCTATGTCACTATGAAATGATTGTCAGATAATTATTTTACCTCTCTCGAAATAAACCCTCCCACTACTAGCCTATATCTGTGACAAGGGAGTGTCACAGATATATAGTGGGGGTTTGTTTTTTTTTTTGGGGGGGGGGGGAGGGTAGCCTAGCCCCTGTGGTCTAGATCCGCTACATTCCCCCCACCCTTTAATAAAATCTTTGACCCCGAAGACACACACGAGACTCTTTACCACCTTCTGTATGTGGGTATATTTCGTTGGGCGCCAAACTTAACAGGAGAGGAAAACTGCACGGCCAGACCGGGGTTCAAACCCGGGACCTTCCGAACTCCAGACGGACGCCCAACAACTGAGCTATTCGGTCGCCGACGATTGACCCGGTCTGGATCCGCTACAATTACATGACGTCATGATAGGTAGGGCAGAGAAACCATTTGTGACGTCACATACTTGTTGCTTAGCTGCTTAGCAATCGACAAAGGCGGAGATGATCAGTCTCTCCCCTAATTTTTACTTTTTATATTAATTCTCGGATTACCACAATGGATATCAGGTTATTCTTGATATACGTGGTAATGTTGGGTATGATGCACCGAGGTCCTGCTGTATACCGGGACCTTACGTGGTAAGTTTGGACATATTCTGTTCTGTTTGTTTTAGGGTGTTTTTCTAACGTACATGTGCATGTTTTCTAGTTTTTGAAAACGTTATCGTTTAAATACTCACACAACAAAATAATTTACTATATGTTATTACTAATCTTTAGAGCTAATAATTTTAATATTTGAAGTTCAGCAATAGTGACAATTGCCTAGATTCACAGATACATAACACGGCAAAGACTTCAAATGGCATTTTAGCTCGCTACGGGCGTCTGCTTCGGACAACCGCAAATTTGCATGTCAATCCAGTGAAATGGAACGGGAACACCCTCTGACTTTTGACCCCATATCAATCCGCTATCACATATCAAAATCTACCAAAAGTATACATTTTTGTAAAGTTAAATATATATAGATTTCATGCAATGCAGAATATGTCAACAATTACCTATTTAGATTATTCAGAATCACTGTACTTAGCCGGAACAAATTTTCGGTAGGGACTACAAACGTATGAAACACTTCGTGATAGGCTGATTTCGTTTTGTGAGTCCTGAAACTTTCTTTTCTGTTTAGCGTGGAGCCGGATCCTGGATATACTAAAAGATTGTTCCAGTATTTCACCGCAACAGAAGTCGAGAAAGTGTGTCCAACATCTGCTGATCTTGTTTGGGTAAGGATTCATGTTCTAGTTGTAATGTATGTTTTGTGAATATTTGAAATTCGTTGCTGAATATTTTTGAATTCTTTGTGGCCGAAATTTCTTATTGCGTTTATCGCCCCTATTTTAATCGCATCACTAAATTATTTTGATCCAATCAACTACTACTGTGCCCTACTTAAATAAGTTTAGTACCATGTCCAGGGAATAATTCAGTTTCTCTTTATTTTAGCGTATTGGAAATGAGGTATTCTGCACCCTCCTCTGTGTAGTTCTAACTCTCCTGTTGGCCTATTCGCCGTTGGTTACCGGGAGCGCCAAACAGAGATGGTCAGACATGATTTCTATTGTCCGCCAATGGTGGAATCGTAAGTAACATTGATGATTGCAGTTATATTGTTACAGTTTCATTGTTGTGACTTTAACTTTAAAGTTAAACATTAGAAAATAAAACAAAACAACAAAACACGTAGCAGTGTGACACGAATGACCTGAGAGACAATTTAAAAAACGTATGAAGGTTTCTAGTATCTCTGGCTTTTGGATTTGTAATATATATTTTTGTAACTTTTCACGCTACTGTTTCGTACTAATTGACCAATGCTGATGTCTAAAAACACACAGAATGAGGTTTAGAATGTTTTCTTCTTAATCCAAAGTCCATGCATATGGAAACAAACAAAACGACATAGTATTGTCACTGTTGTTGTGTAGAAGTGCAGATATAAGCCAGTTGTTTACTGAACACAAGTGTACCATTTTGTATTAATCTGTTAAAATCTGTCATGGAAGCCAAAGTGTTGCTGATGAACCTGATGTAGTTATGAGCACATGTGACCTAAATGTATGAAACAAAAGACTGAAAAGTCTAGAGGTTACGCACAGTTTGATCATACTATTTTCCGTGAAATTTCACAGGAGTTCCACAAGGCTCCGCAATTTAGGTCACATCATTTTTGTGAAAATCCATTAGAATTCTATGGGTTAATTAGGGACATAAATCTGAAAAAATGAACGGACCTTCACCAAATAAAAACCTGATCACCTGTATCCCATCTTTATGTATCAAAATACAGTTCAATATCTCTATCCATTAAAGAATGAATGAGCGGAAACGTAACTATGACGGAATACGAAATGACGGTCAATGGCAACACTATACATTGCCCTGCCCATTTGACGGCAGGATATTGGCATGCAAATATATTACGTATCATATTATTTCACATTGAGTATACGTGATTTTTGACTATTTATCTTTAAGTTTTACTTTTGCCCTCTGTTGTATCACGTATATCATTCGTACATGAACAGGTCCCTCCCTCTGCCGTTACTGCGGTACTGCCCCGTGTCAGGTCAAAAGGAGGTCTTTCTGGAAGCCTTCTGGACGTCGTAAGAGGGACAAAGCTAACTTCGCCAAGCGGTCCGAAGCCTTGATGCTGTTTAACTACGGACTCGAGTTGTCCGTGGTACTGACCAAAGAGCTGCCACAGGATGACCTGTACTGGGAGAGGAAGTTCTGTCAGCGATTTGAGGAGGAACACATGGTGCTGTTCCCATTGTGTATCCAGCGTCAGATCAACTACTGGTACCCCGTCCCTCGCTAGGTAGGTACATGTAGCTCGTCTTTGAAATGTACGGTTATAAGTTCAAAATGACATACATAAATATAAATACTGTAAGAATTCCAATAGATAACGTATAACTTCTAATTTAAAGTTTGTAAAATGTATATTTACTTTGTTCTTTGCAGATTGGTCGAGAAGAATGCCGATGATAGTCGAACATGGAGATGGGTGTGACGTCATCAGTTTGTGTGATTCATTTCATTGTGGTGTGATGAAATCTTTCACCATTAGTGGTCGTTGGAAAATTTGTTTGTCGCTTGATGTATTTATTTATATTAAATACAGTTTATATGTTATTTTCGTGTCGAATTACTGCTTTTGTTAATGGATATATTACGGTGTATGACAGGACAAAATACAAAGTGAAACCTGTCTTGTCCGACACCTAAGTGAAACATTACATTGGTCGGGTTTACCTGTCTAGTCCGATTCCTTAGTGAAACATTACATTGGTCGGATTTACCTGTCTAATCGGACGCCTTAGTGAAACATTATATTGGTCGGGTTTACCTGTCTAGTCCGATACCTTAGTGAAACATTATAGTGGTTGGATTTACCTGTCTAGTCCGACACCTTAGTGAAACATTACATTGGTTGGATTTACCTGTCTAGTCCGACACCTTAATGAAACATTACATTGGTCGGGTGTACCTGTCTAGTCCGACACCTTAGTGAAACATTACATTGGTCGCATTAACCTGTTTAGTCCGACACCTTAATGAAACATTATATTAGACGGATTTACCTGTCTAGTCCGACACCTTAATGACGTATTACATTGGTCGGATTTCCACGTGCATCATTTTGGGTACATGATACCACGATAGATTTACAAGATGTTTCATTGCCTAATGGCCGTTCACTGTACATGTAACGACACATGATTTGGTAGGGACATGCCGTTCACTGTAACGACACATGATTTGGTTGGGACATGCCGTTCACTGTAACGACACATGATTTGGTAGGGACATGCCGTTCGCTGTAACGACACATGATTTGGCAGGGACATGCTGTAACGACACATGATTTGGTAGGGACATGTCGTTCGCTGTAACGACACATGATTTGGTAGGGACATACCGTTAGCTGTAACGACACATGATTTGGTAGGGACATGCCGTTCACTGTAACGACACATGCTTTGGCAGGGACATACCGTTAGCTGTAACGACACATGATTTGGTAGGGACATGCCGTCGCTGTAACGACACATGATTTGGTAGGGACATACCGTTAGCTGTAACGACACATGATTTGGTAGGGACATGCCGTTCGCTGTAACGACACATGATTTGGCAGGGACATGCTGTAACGACACATAATTTGGTAGTGACATGCCGTTCGCTGTAACGACACATGATTTGGTAGGGACATGCCGTTCGCTGTAACGATACATGATTAGGTAGGGATATGCCTTTCACTGTAACGACACATGCTTTGGTATGGACATGCCGTTCGCTGTAACGACACATGATTTTGGTCGTTTATAAGCCTTCTTGCTAGACATACCGTCATGACGTCTCTCGAAAACATGTACGGTATGTTACGTGAACACAGTTCTCTTTTCGAAGATTTCTCTCTCGGAACACACCTGCTTGAGCAATGTTAACCAATTAGAGATAAAAAAAAACTGAAGCCCGCAGACATCTATAGCGAATTCTCATGCCCCTGTGTCACAAATATCATTCCTAACGAAACCGCTAGATGTCACGACGGTGCTATTGACAAAAAACATATTATGTAACAGGAGAGAGAAAATGCACGTTCGAACCCGGGACCTTCCAAACTCTAGACGGACGTTCAACCAATAATCAGCTATCTGGTCGCCGACGATTGACCTGGTCTAGACCACAGGGGCTTGGCACAGACCTATGTCACTATGAAATGATTGTCAGATAATTATTTTACCTCTCTCGAAATAAACCCTCCCACTACTAGCCTATATCTGTGACAAGGGAGTGTCACAGATATATAGTGGGGGTTTGTTTTTTTTTTGGGGGGGGGGGGAGGGTAGCCTAGCCCCTGTGGTCTAGATCCGCTACATTCCCCCCACCCTTTAATAAAATCTTTGACCCCGAAGACACACACGAGACTCTTTACCACCTTCTGTATGTGGGTATATTTCGTTGGGCGCCAAACTTAACAGGAGAGGAAAACTGCACGGCCAGACCGGGGTTCAAACCCGGGACCTTCCGAACTCCAGACGGACGCCCAACAACTGAGCTATTCGGTCGCCGACGATTGACCCGGTCTGGATCCGCTACAATTACATGACGTCATGATAGGTAGGGCAGAGAAACCATTTGTGACGTCACATACTTGTTGCTTAGCTGCTTAGCAATCGACAAAGGCGGAGATGATCAGTCTCTCCCCTAATTTTTACTTTTTATATTAATTCTCGGATTACCACAATGGATATCAGGTTATTCTTGATATACGTGGTAATGTTGGGTATGATGCACCGAGGTCCTGCTGTATACCGGGACCTTACGTGGTAAGTTTGGACATATTCTGTTCTGTTTGTTTTAGGGTGTTTTTCTAACGTACATGTGCATGTTTTCTAGTTTTTGAAAACGTTATCGTTTAAATACTCACACAACAAAATAATTTACTATATGTTATTACTAATCTTTAGAGCTAATAATTTTAATATTTGAAGTTCAGCAATAGTGACAATTGCCTAGATTCACAGATACATAACACGGCAAAGACTTCAAATGGCATTTTAGCTCGCTACGGGCGTCTGCTTCGGACAACCGCAAATTTGCATGTCAATCCAGTGAAATGGAACGGGAACACCCTCTGACTTTTGACCCCATATCAATCCGCCATCACATATCAAAATCTACCAAAAGTATACATTTTTGTAAAGTTAAATATATATAGATTTCATGCAATGCAGAATATGTCAACAATTACCTATTTAGATTATTCAGAATCACTGTACTTAGCCGGAACAAATTTTCGGTAGGGACTACAAACGTATGAAACACTTCGTGATAGGCTGATTTCGTTTTGTGAGTCCTGAAACTTTCTTTTCTGTTTAGCGTGGAGCCGGATCCTGGATATACTAAAAGATTGTTCCAGTATTTCACCGCAACAGAAGTCGAGAAAGTGTGTCCAACATCTGCTGATCTTGTTTGGGTAAGGATTCATGTTCTAGTTGTAATGTATGTTTTGTGAATATTTGAAATTCGTTGCTGAATATTTTTGAATTCTTTGTGGCCGAAATTTCTTATTGCGTTTATCGCCCCTATTTTAATCGCATCACTAAATTATTTTGATCCAATCAACTACTACTGTGCCCTACTTAAATAAGTTTAGTACCATGTCCAGGGAATAATTCAGTTTCTCTTTATTTTAGCGTATTGGAAATGAGGTATTCTGCACCCTCCTCTGTGTAGTTCTAACTCTCCTGTTGGCCTATTCGCCGTTGGTTACCGGGAGCGCCAAACAGAGATGGTCAGACATGATTATTATTGTCCGCCAATGGTGGAATCGTAAGTAACATTGATGATTGCAGTTATATTGTTACAGTTTCATTGTTGTGACTTTAACTTTAAAGTTAAACATTAGAAAATAAAACAAAACAACAAAACACGTAGCAGTGTGACACGAATGACCTGAGAGACAATTTAAAAAACGTATGAAGGTTTCTAGTATCTCTGGCTTTTGGATTTGTAATATATATTTTTGTAACTTTTCACGCTACTGTTTCGTACTAATTGACCAATGCTGATGTCTAAAAACACACAGAATGAGGTTTAGAATGTTTTCTTCTTAATCCAAAGTCCATGCATATGGAAACAAACAAAACGACATAGTATTGTCACTGTTGTTGTGTAGAAGTGCAGATATAAGCCAGTTGTTTACTGAACACAAGTGTACCATTTTGTATTAATCTGTTAAAATCTGTCATGGAAGCCAAAGTGTTGCTGATGAACCTGATGTAGTTATGAGCACATGTGACCTAAATGTATGAAACAAAAGACTGAAAAGTCTAGAGGTTACGCACAGTTTGATCATACTATTTTCCGTGAAATTTCACAGGAGTTCCACAAGGCTCCGCAATTTAGGTCACATCATTTTTGTGAAAATCCATTAGAATTCTATGGGTTAATTAGGGACATAAATCTGAAAAAATGAACGGACCTTCACCAAATAAAAACCTGATCACCTGTATCCCATCTTTATGTATCAAAATACAGTTCAATATCTCTATCCATTAAAGAATGAATGAGCGGAAACGTAACTATGACGGAATACGAAATGACGGTCAATGGCAACACTATACATTGCCCTGCCCATTTGACGGCAGGATATTGGCATGCAAATATATTACGTATCATATTATTTCACATTGAGTATACGTGATTTTTGACTATTTATCTTTAAGTTTTACTTTTGCCCTCTGTTGTATCACGTATATCATTCGTACATGAACAGGTCCCTCCCTCTGCCGTTACTGCGGTACTGCCCCGTGTCAGGTCAAAAGGAGGTCTTTCTGGAAGCCTTCTGGACGTCGTAAGAGGGACAAAGCTAACTTCGCCAAGCGGTCCGAAGCCTTGATGCTGTTTAACTACGGACTCGAGTTGTCCGTGGTACTGACCAAAGAGCTGCCACAGGATAACCTGTACTGGGAGAGGAAGTTCTGTCAGCGATTTGAGGAGGAACACATGGTGCTGTTCCCATTGTGTATCCAGCGTCAGATCAACTACTGGTACCCCGTCCCTCGCTAGGTAGGTACATGTAGCTCGTCTTTGAAATGTACGGTTATAAGTTCAAAATGACATACATAAATATAAATACTGTAAGAATTCCAATAGATAACGTATAACTTCTAATTTAAAGTTTGTAAAATGTATATTTACTTTGTTCTTTGCAGATTGGTCGAGAAGAATGCCGATGATAGTCGAACATGGAGATGGGTGTGACGTCATCAGTTTGTGTGATTCATTTCATTGTGGTGTGATGAAATCTTTCACCATTAGTGGTCGTTGGAAAATTTGTTTGTCGCTTGATGTATTTATTTATATTAAATACAGTTTATATGTTATTTTCGTGTCGAATTACTGCTTTTGTTAATGGATATATTACGGTGTATGACAGGACAAAATACAAAGTGAAACCTGTCTTGTCCGACACCTAAGTGAAACATTACATTGGTCGGGTTTACCTGTCTAGTCCGATTCCTTAGTGAAACATTACATTGGTCGGATTTACCTGTCTAATCGGACGCCTTAGTGAAACATTATATTGGTCGGGTTTACCTGTCTAGTCCGATACCTTAGTGAAACATTATAGTGGTTGGATTTACCTGTCTAGTCCGACACCTTAGTGAAACATTACATTGGTTGGATTTACCTGTCTAGTCCGACACCTTAATGAAACATTACATTGGTCGGGTGTACCTGTCTAGTCCGACACCTTAGTGAAACATTACATTGGTCGCATTAACCTGTTTAGTCCGACACCTTAATGAAACATTATATTAGACGGATTTACCTGTCTAGTCCGACACCTTAATGACGTATTACATTGGTCGGATTTCCACGTGCATCATTTTGGGTACATGATACCACGATAGATTTACAAGATGTTTCATTGCCTAATGGCCGTTCACTGTACATGTAACGACACATGATTTGGTAGGGGCATGCCGTTCACTGTAACGACACATGATTTGGTTGGGACATGCCGTTCACTGTAACGACACATGATTTGGTAGGGACATGCCGTTCGCTGTAACGACACATGATTTGGCAGGGACATGCTGTAACGACACATGATTTGGTAGGGACATGTCGTTCGCTGTAACGACACATGATTTGGTAGGGACATACCGTTAGCTGTAACGACACATGATTTGGTAGGGACATGCCGTTCACTGTAACGACACATGCTTTGGCAGGGACATACCGTTAGCTGTAACGACACATGATTTGGTAGGGACATGCCGTCGCTGTAACGACACATGATTTGGTAGGGACATACCGTTAGCTGTAACGACACATGATTTGGTAGGGACATGCCGTTCGCTGTAACGACACATGATTTGGCAGGGACATGCTGTAACGACACATAATTTGGTAGTGACATGCCGTTCGCTGTAACGACACATGATTTGGTAGGGACATGCCGTTCGCTGTAACGATACATGATTAGGTAGGGATATGCCTTTCACTGTAACGACACATGCTTTGGTATGGACATGCCGTTCGCTGTAACGACACATGATTTTGGTCGTTTATAAGCCTTCTTGCTAGACATACCGTCATGACGTCTCTCGAAAACATGTACGGTATGTTACGTGAACACAGTTCTCTTTTCGAAGATTTCTCTCTCGGAACACACCTGCTTGAGCAATGTTAACCAATTAGAGATAAAAAAAACTGAAGCCCGCAGACATCTATAGCGAATTCTCATGCCCCTGTGTCACAAATATCATTCCTAACGAAACCGCTAGATGTCACGACGGTGCTATTGACAAAAAACATATTATGTAACAGGAGAGAGAAAATGCACGTTCGAACCCGGGACCTTCCAAACTCTAGACGGACGTTCAACCAATAATCAGCTATCTGGTCGCCGACGATTGACCTGGTCTAGACCACAGGGGCTTGGCACAGACCTATGTCACTATGAAATGATTGTCAGATAATTATTTTACCTCTCTCGAAATAAACCCTCCCACTACTAGCCTATATCTGTGACAAGGGAGTGTCACAGATATATAGTGGGGGTTTGTTTTTTTTTTTTTTGGGGGGGGGGGGGAGGGTAGCCTAGCCCCTGTGGTCTAGATCCGCTACATTCCCCCCACCCTTTAATAAAATCTTTGACCCCGAAGACACACACGAGACTCTTTACCACCTTCTGTATGTGGGTATATTTCGTTGGGCGCCAAACTTAACAGGAGAGGAAAACTGCACGGCCAGACCGGGGTTCAAACCCGGGACCTTCCGAACTCCAGACGGACGCCCAACAACTGAGCTATTTGGTCGCCGACGATTGACCCGGTCTGGATCCGCTACAATTACATGACGTCATGATAGGTAGGGCAGAGAAACCATTTGTGACGTCACATACTTGTTGCTTAGCTGCTTAGCAATCGACAAAGGCGGAGATGATCAGTCTCTCCCCTAATTTTTACTTTTTATATTAATTCTCGGATTACCACAATGGATATCAGGTTATTCTTGATATACGTGGTAATGTTGGGTATGATGCACCGAGGTCCTGCTGTATACCGGGACCTTACGTGGTAAGTTTGGACATATTCTGTTCTGTTTGTTTTAGGGTGTTTTTCTAACGTACATGTGCATGTTTTCTAGTTTTTGAAAACGTTATCGTTTAAATACTCACACAACAAAATAATTTACTATATGTTATTACTAATCTTTAGAGCTAATAATTTTAATATTTGAAGTTCAGCAATAGTGACAATTGCCTAGATTCACAGATACATAACACGGCAAAGACTTCAAATGGCATTTTAGCTCGCTACGGGCGTCTGCTTCGGACAACCGCAAATTTGCATGTCAATCCAGTGAAATGGAACGGGAACACCCTCTGACTTTTGACCCCATATCAATCCGCCATCACATATCAAAATCTACCAAAAGTATACATTTTTGTAAAGTTAAATATATATAGATTTCATGCAATGCAGAATATGTCAACAATTACCTATTTAGATTATTCAGAATCACTGTACTTAGCCGGAACAAATTTTCGGTAGGGACTACAAACGTATGAAACACTTCGTGATAGGCTGATTTCGTTTTGTGAGTCCTGAAACTTTCTTTTCTGTTTAGCGTGGAGCCGGATCCTGGATATACTAAAAGATTGTTCCAGTATTTCACCGCAACAGAAGTCGAGAAAGTGTGTCCAACATCTGCTGATCTTGTTTGGGTAAGGATTCATGTTCTAGTTGTAATGTATGTTTTGTGAATATTTGAAATTCGTTGCTGAATATTTTTGAATTCTTTGTGGCCGAAATTTCTTATTGCGTTTATCGCCCCTATTTTAACCGCATCACTAAATTATTTTGATCCAATCAACTACTACTGTGCCCTACTTAAATAAGTTTAGTACCATGTCCAGGGAATAATTCAGTTTCTCTTTATTTTAGCGTATTGGAAATGAGGTATTCTGCACCCTCCTCTGTGTAGTTCTAACTCTCCTGTTGGCCTATTCGCCGTTGGTTACCGGGAGCGCCAAACAGAGATGGTCAGACATGATTTCTATTGTCCGCCAATGGTGGAATCGTAAGTAACATTGATGATTGCAGTTATATTGTTACAGTTTCATTGTTGTGACTTTAACTTTAAAGTTAAACATTAGAAAATAAAACAAAACAACAAAACACGTAGCAGTGTGACACGAATGACCTGAGAGACAATTTAAAAAACGTATGAAGGTTTCTAGTATCTCTGGCTTTTGGATTTGTAATATATATTTTTGTAACTTTTCACGCTACTGTTTCGTACTAATTGACCAATGCTGATGTCTAAAAACACACAGAATGAGGTTTAGAATGTTTTCTTCTTAATCCAAAGTCCATGCATATGGAAACAAACAAAACGACATAGTATTGTCACTGTTGTTGTGTAGAAGTGCAGATATAAGCCAGTTGTTTACTGAACACAAGTGTACCATTTTGTATTAATCTGTTAAAATCTGTCATGGAAGCCAAAGTGTTGCTGATGAACCTGATGTAGTTATGAGCACATGTGACCTAAATGTATGAAACAAAAGACTGAAAAGTCTAGAGGTTACGCACAGTTTGATCATACTATTTTCCGTGAAATTTCACAGGAGTTCCACAAGGCTCCGCAATTTAGGTCACATCATTTTTGTGAAAATCCATTAGAATTCTATGGGTTAATTAGGGACATAAATCTGAAAAAATGAACGGACCTTCACCAAATAAAAACCTGATCACCTGTATCCCATCTTTATGTATCAAAATACAGTTCAATATCTCTATCCATTAAAGAATGAATGAGCGGAAACGTAACTATGACGGAATACGAAATGACGGTCAATGGCAACACTATACATTGCCCTGCCCATTTGACGGCAGGATATTGGCATGCAAATATATTACGTATCATATTATTTCACATTGAGTATACGTGATTTTTGACTATTTATCTTTAAGTTTTACTTTTGCCCTCTGTTGTATCACGTATATCATTCGTACATGAACAGGTCCCTCCCTCTGCCGTTACTGCGGTACTGCCCCGTGTCAGGTCAAAAGGAGGTCTTTCTGGAAGCCTTCTGGACGTCGTAAGAGGGACAAAGCTAACTTCGCCAAGCGGTCCGAAGCCTTGATGCTGTTTAACTACGGACTCGAGTTGTCCGTGGTACTGACCAAAGAGCTGCCACAGGATGACCTGTACTGGGAGAGGAAGTTCTGTCAGCGATTTGAGGAGGAACACATGGTGCTGTTCCCATTGTGTATCCAGCGTCAGATCAACTACTGGTACCCCGTCCCTCGCTAGGTAGGTACATGTAGCTCGTCTTTGAAATGTACGGTTATAAGTTCAAAATGACATACATAAATATAAATACTGTAAGAATTCCAATAGATAACGTATAACTTCTAATTTAAAGTTTGTAAAATGTATATTTACTTTGTTCTTTGCAGATTGGTCGAGAAGAATGCCGATGATAGTCGAACATGGAGATGGGTGTGACGTCATCAGTTTGTGTGATTCATTTCATTGTGGTGTGATGAAATCTTTCACCATTAGTGGTCGTTGGAAAATTTGTTTGTCGCTTGATGTATTTATTTATATTAAATACAGTTTATATGTTATTTTCGTGTCGAATTACTGCTTTTGTTAATGGATATATTACGGTGTATGACAGGACAAAATACAAAGTGAAACCTGTCTTGTCCGACACCTAAGTGAAACATTACATTGGTCGGGTTTACCTGTCTAGTCCGATTCCTTAGTGAAACATTACATTGGTCGGATTTACCTGTCTAATCGGACGCCTTAGTGAAACATTATATTGGTCGGGTTTACCTGTCTAGTCCGATACCTTAGTGAAACATTATAGTGGTTGGATTTACCTGTCTAGTCCGACACCTTAGTGAAACATTACATTGGTTGGATTTACCTGTCTAGTCCGACACCTTAATGAAACATTACATTGGTCGGGTGTACCTGTCTAGTCCGACACCTTAGTGAAACATTACATTGGTCGCATTAACCTGTTTAGTCCGACACCTTAATGAAACATTATATTAGACGGATTTACCTGTCTAGTCCGACACCTTAATGACGTATTACATTGGTCGGATTTCCACGTGCATCATTTTGGGTACATGATACCACGATAGATTTACAAGATGTTTCATTGCCTAATGGCCGTTCACTGTACATGTAACGACACATGATTTGGTAGGGACATGCCGTTCACTGTAACGACACATGATTTGGTTGGGACATGCCGTTCACTGTAACGACACATGATTTGGTAGGGACATGCCGTTCGCTGTAACGACACATGATTTGGCAGGGACATACCGTTAGCTGTAACGACACATGATTTGGTAGGGACATGCCGTTCACTGTAACGACACATGCTTTGGCAGGGACATACCGTTAGCTGTAACGACACATGATTTGGTAGGGACATGCCGTCGCTGTAACGACACATGATTTGGTAGGGACATACCGTTAGCTGTAACGACACATGATTTGGTAGGGACATGCCGTTCGCTGTAACGACACATGATTTGGCAGGGACATGCTGTAACGACACATAATTTGGTAGTGACATGCCGTTCGCTGTAACGACACATGATTTGGTAGGGACATGCCGTTCGCTGTAACGATACATGATTAGGTAGGGATATGCCTTTCACTGTAACGACACATGCTTTGGTATGGACATGCCGTTCGCTGTAACGACACATGATTTTGGTCGTTTATAAGCCTTCTTGCTAGACATACCGTCATGACGTCTCTCGAAAACATGTACGGTATGTTACGTGAACACAGTTCTCTTTTCGAAGATTTCTCTCTCGGAACACACCTGCTTGAGCAATGTTAACCAATTAGAGATAAAAAAAAACTGAAGCCCGCAGACATCTATAGCGAATTCTCATGCCCCTGTGTCACAAATATCATTCCTAACGAAACCGCTAGATGTCACGACGGTGCTATTGACAAAAAACATATTATGTAACAGGAGAGAGAAAATGCACGTTCGAACCCGGGACCTTCCAAACTCTAGACGGACGTTCAACCAATAATCAGCTATCTGGTCGCCGACGATTGACCTGGTCTAGACCACAGGGGCTTGGCACAGACCTATGTCACTATGAAATGATTGTCAGATAATTATTTTACCTCTCTCGAAATAAACCCTCCCACTACTAGCCTATATCTGTGACAAGGGAGTGTCACAGATATATAGTGGGGGTTTGTTTTTTTTTTTTTTGGGGGGGGGGGGGGGGGGGGGGAGGGTAGCCTAGCCCCTGTGGTCTAGATCCGCTACATTCCCCCCACCCTTTAATTAAATCTTTGACCCCGAAGACACACACGAGACTCTTTACCACCTTCTGTATGTGGGTATATTTCGTTGGGCGCCAAACTTAACAGGAGAGGAAAACTGCACGGCCAGACCGGGGTTCAAACCCGGGACCTTCCGAACTCCAGACGGACGCCCAACAACTGAGCTATTCGGTCGCCGACGATTGACCCGGTCTGGATCCGCTACAATTACATGACGTCATGATAGGTAGGGCAGAGAAACCATTTGTGACGTCACATACTTGTTGCTTAGCTGCTTAGCAATCGACAAAGGCGGAGATGATCAGTCTCTCCCCTAATTTTTACTTTTTATATTAATTCCCGGATTACCACAATGGATATCAGGTTATTCTTGATATACGTGGTAATGTTTGGTATGATGCACCGAGGTCCTGCTGTATACCGGGACCTTACGTGGTAAGTTTGGACATATTCTGTTCTGTTTGTTTTAGGGTGTTTTTCTAACGTACATGTGCATGTTTTCTAGTTTTTGAAAACGTTATCGTTTAAATACTCACACAACAAAATAATTTACTATATGTTATTACTAATCTTTAGAGCTAATAATTTTAATATTTGAAGTTCAGCAATAGTGACAATTGCCTAGATTCACAGATACATAACACGGCAAAGACTTCAAATGGCATTTTAGCTCGCTACGGGCGTCTGCTTCGGACAACCGCAAATTTGCATGTCAATCCAGTGAAATGGAACGGGAACACCCTCTGACTTTTGACCCCATATCAATCCGCCATCACATATCAAAATCTACCAAAAGTATACATTTTTGTAAAGTTAAATATATATAGATTTCATGCAATGCAGAATATGTCAACAATTACCTATTTAGATTATTCAGAATCACTGTACTTAGCCGGAACAAATTTTCGGTAGGGACTACAAACGTATGAAACACTTCGTGATAGGCTGATTTCGTTTTGTGAGTCCTGAAACTTTCTTTTCTGTTTAGCGTGGAGCCGGATCCTGGATATACTAAAAGATTGTTCCAGTATTTCACCGCAACAGAAGTCGAGAAAGTGTGTCCAACATCTGCTGATCTTGTTTGGGTAAGGATTCATGTTCTAGTTGTAATGTATGTTTTGTGAATATTTGAAATTCGTTGCTGAATATTTTTGAATTCTTTGTGGCCGAAATTTCTTATTGCGTTTATCGCCCCTATTTTAATCGCATCACTAAATTATTTTGATCCAATCAACTACTACTGTGCCCTACTTAAATAAGTTTAGTACCATGTCCAGGGAATAATTCAGTTTCTCTTTATTTTAGCGTATTGGAAATGAGGTATTCTGCACCCTCCTCTGTGTAGTTCTAACTCTCCTGTTGGCCTATTCGCCGTTGGTTACCGGGAGCGCCAAACAGAGATGGTCAGACATGATTTCTATTGTCCGCCAATGGTGGAATCGTAAGTAACATTGATGATTGCAGTTATATTGTTACAGTTTCATTGTTGTGACTTTAACTTTAAAGTTAAACATTAGAAAATAAAACAAAACAACAAAACACGTAGCAGTGTGACACGAATGACCTGAGAGACAATTTAAAAAACGTATGAAGGTTTCTAGTATCTCTGGCTTTTGGATTTGTAATATATATTTTTGTAACTTTTCACGCTACTGTTTCGTACTAATTGACCAATGCTGATGTCTAAAAACACACAGAATGAGGTTTAGAATGTTTTCTTCTTAATCCAAAGTCCATGCATATGGAAACAAACAAAACGACATAGTATTGTCACTGTTGTTGTGTAGAAGTGCAGATATAAGCCAGTTGTTTACTGAACACAAGTGTACCATTTTGTATTAATCTGTTAAAATCTGTCATGGAAGCCAAAGTGTTGCTGATGAACCTGATGTAGTTATGAGCACATGTGACCTAAATGTATGAAACAAAAGACTGAAAAGTCTAGAGGTTACGCACAGTTTGATCATACTATTTTCCGTGAAATTTCACAGGAGTTCCACAAGGCTCCGCAATTTAGGTCACATCATTTTTGTGAAAATCCATTAGAATTCTATGGGTTAATTAGGGACATAAATCTGAAAAAATGAACGGACCTTCACCAAATAAAAACCTGATCACCTGTATCCCATCTTTATGTATCAAAATACAGTTCAATATCTCTATCCATTAAAGAATGAATGAGCGGAAACGTAACTATGACGGAATACGAAATGACGGTCAATGGCAACACTATACATTGCCCTGCCCATTTGACGGCAGGATATTGGCATGCAAATATATTACGTATCATATTATTTCACATTGAGTATACGTGATTTTTGACTATTTATCTTTAAGTTTTACTTTTGCCCTCTGTTGTATCACGTATATCATTCGTACATGAACAGGTCCCTCCCTCTGCCGTTACTGCGGTACTGCCCCGTGTCAGGTCAAAAGGAGGTCTTTCTGGAAGCCTTCTGGACGTCGTAAGAGGGACAAAGCTAACTTCGCCAAGCGGTCCGAAGCCTTGATGCTGTTTAACTACGGACTCGAGTTGTCCGTGGTACTGACCAAAGAGCTGCCACAGGATGACCTGTACTGGGAGAGGAAGTTCTGTCAGCGATTTGAGGAGGAACACATGGTGCTGTTCCCATTGTGTATCCAGCGTCAGATCAACTACTGGTACCCCGTCCCTCGCTAGGTAGGTACATGTAGCTCGTCTTTGAAATGTACGGTTATAAGTTCAAAATGACATACATAAATATAAATACTGTAAGAATTCCAATAGATAACGTATAACTTCTAATTTAAAGTTTGTAAAATGTATATTTACTTTGTTCTTTGCAGATTGGTCGAGAAGAATGCCGATGATAGTCGAACATGGAGATGGGTGTGACGTCATCAGTTTGTGTGATTCATTTCATTGTGGTGTGATGAAATCTTTCACCATTAGTGGTCGTTGGAAAATTTGTTTGTCGCTTGATGTATTTATTTATATTAAATACAGTTTATATGTTATTTTCGTGTCGAATTACTGCTTTTGTTAATGGATATATTACGGTGTATGACAGGACAAAATACAAAGTGAAACCTGTCTTGTCCGACACCTAAGTGAAACATTACATTGGTCGGGTTTACCTGTCTAGTCCGATTCCTTAGTGAAACATTACATTGGTCGGATTTACCTGTCTAATCGGACGCCTTAGTGAAACATTATATTGGTCGGGTTTACCTGTCTAGTCCGATACCTTAGTGAAACATTATAGTGGTTGGATTTACCTGTCTAGTCCGACACCTTAGTGAAACATTACATTGGTTGGATTTACCTGTCTAGTCCGACACCTTAATGAAACATTACATTGGTCGGGTGTACCTGTCTAGTCCGACACCTCAGTGAAACATTACATTGGTCGCATTAACCTGTTTAGTCCGACACCTTAATGAAACATTATATTAGACGGATTTACCTGTCTAGTCCGACACCTTAATGACGTATTACATTGGTCGGATTTCCACGTGCATCATTTTGGGTACATGATACCACGATAGATTTACAAGATGTTTCATTGCCTAATGGCCGTTCACTGTACATGTAACGACACATGATTTGGTAGGGACATGCCGTTCACTGTAACGACACATGATTTGGTTGGGACATGCCGTTCACTGTAACGACACATGATTTGGTAGGGACATGCCGTTCGCTGTAACGACACATGATTTGGCAGGGACATGCTGTAACGACACATGATTTGGTAGGGACATGTCGTTCGCTGTAACGACACATGATTTGGTAGGGACATACCGTTAGCTGTAACGACACATGATTTGGTAGGGACATGCCGTTCACTGTAACGACACATGCTTTGGCAGGGACATACCGTTAGCTGTAACGACACATGATTTGGTAGGGACATGCCGTCGCTGTAACGACACATGATTTGGTAGGGACATACCGTTAGCTGTAACGACACATGATTTGGTAGGGACATGCCGTTCGCTGTAACGACACATGATTTGGCAGGGACATGCTGTAACGACACATAATTTGGTAGTGACATGCCGTTCGCTGTAACGACACATGATTTGGTAGGGACATGCCGTTCGCTGTAACGATACATGATTAGGTAGGGATATGCCTTTCACTGTAACGACACATGCTTTGGTATGGACATGCCGTTCGCTGTAACGACACATGATTTTGGTCGTTTATAAGCCTTCTTGCTAGACATACCGTCATGACGTCTCTCGAAAACATGTACGGTATGTTACGTGAACACAGTTCTCTTTTCGAAGATTTCTCTCTCGGAACACACCTGCTTGAGCAATGTTAACCAATTAGAGATAAAAAAAAACTGAAGCCCGCAGACATCTATAGCGAATTCTCATGCCCCTGTGTCACAAATATCATTCCTAACGAAACCGCTAGATGTCACGACGGTGCTATTGACAAAAAACATATTATGTAACAGGAGAGAGAAAATGCACGTTCGAACCCGGGACCTTCCAAACTCTAGACGGACGTTCAACCAATAATCAGCTATCTGGTCGCCGATGATTGACCTGGTCTAGACCACAGGGGCTTGGCACAGACCTATGTCACTATGAAATGATTGTCAGATAATTATTTTACCTCTCTCGAAATAAACCCTCCCACTACTAGCCTATATCTGTGACAAGGGAGTGTCACAGATATATAGTGGGGGTTTGTTTTTTTTTGGGGGGGGGGGAGGGTAGCCTAGCCCCTGTGGTCTAGATCCGCTACATTCCCCCCACCCTTTAATAAAATCTTTGACCCCGAAGACACACACGAGACTCTTTACCACCTTCTGTATGTGGGTATATTTCGTTGGGCGCCAAACTTAACAGGAGAGGAAAACTGCACGGCCAGACCGGGGTTCAAACCCGGGACCTTCCGAACTCCAGACGGACGCCCAACAACTGAGCTATTCGGTCGCCGACGATTGACCCGGTCTGGATCCGCTACAATTACATGACGTCATGATAGGTAGGGCAGAGAAACCATTTGTGACGTCACATACTTGTTGCTTAGCTGCTTAGCAATCGACAAAGGCGGAGATGATCAGTCTCTCCCCTAATTTTTACTTTTTATATTAATTCTCGGATTACCACAATGGATATCAGGTTATTCTTGATATACGTGGTAATGTTGGGTATGATGCACCGAGGTCCTGCTGTATACCGGGACCTTACGTGGTAAATTTGGACATATTCTGTTCTGTTTGTTTTAGGGTGTTTTTCTAACGTACATGTGCATGTTTTCTAGTTTTTGAAAACGTTATCGTTTAAATACTCACACAACAAAATAATTTACTATATGTTATTACTAATCTTTAGAGCTAATAATTTTAATATTTGAAGTTCAGCAATAGTGACAATTGCCTAGATTCACAGATACATAACACGGCAAAGACTTCAAATGGCATTTTAGCTCGCTACGGGCGTCTGCTTCGGACAACCGCAAATTTGCATGTCAATCCAGTGAAATGGAACGGGAACACCCTCTGACTTTTGACCCCATATCAATCCGCCATCACATATCAAAATCTACCAAAAGTATACATTTTTGTAAAGTTAAATATATATAGACAGGGGCGTAGCTGGAGGTATTTTGATGTGCAGGCCCCGCGACGTTTTCAATTTTGGGGAGGGGGTACTTCGAGGAGGGGGGGGGGTTACATTTGGACTTCAAATGGTGCCATTGTTTTGGACTTGTTTAAATCATCATTGTCTGGCCTATCATTATACAAATTATTAATCCGAAAATGGAATACGATATGTTTTATTTCCATGATGTATGGAAACAAAATCATTATCCATACCTTTCTTATGGCATTAACTCGTCAGTAAGTAAAACCAGAGACATTTACATGTAAAACCATCTTTGATATACATACGTCTCTGTTTATAAGTATATATATTCTGTGCAGGACTCAGGAAGTAAGAACTTATGCTTGTGTTCTTAAGCATAATTTTGTATAATTCGAACAGGCCTAGTTTCACGAAAGTTTCTTAACTTAAAATTCTCCACAGAAAAGCATTAGAGAATTAACGGGAAAATCTTAAGTTCAAGGAATTTTCCTTAATTTCTGTAATGCTTTCCTATGGAGATATTTACATGTAACGTAAGGCTCATTAATAATTGTATTTGCTGACATTTTGTTTGAACCGAAATGTAGTAAAAATTGGCCCTTCTTTTATTACTCTTAGAATGATAAAAGGATCATTTTTTATATTAAATCTAATACAGATTTACTCAAAAAACAGAGAGTACCAAGCGTCAACAAAACCATAATCCGAACTCAAAATCGATTAAACTAGAGGCAAAATATGAAAATGGAAAAGATGTACATGGAGACCTCTGTAAACGTACAAGATAATTCCGAAAGAGTAAGCGTCTTTTACTTCATCGACGACAACTGCCATGTAAATATTGGTCACATCCAAGTAAACATCAGGTTCTCAAAATGAGAAACGAGTCCTCATTGTCAATAAAAACAAGGGAGAACACTAATGAGCATACTCAAAAACGTCCATCTTCATTTCACTTAAAGATACAGAACATGTCCCATGAAACCAAGATGGCGACCATAAATTTGCCCATAGTCTTCATAAATCTACACCTCTCCTTTACCTGCGCCATAAGTTTGTTCGTCAACGGCTGATATCTATCATTAAAACCTAATATGACATGATTTTATAAAAAAAAAAGTCGGCCTAATTGAAGGTAGTTTCAAACTGATGCTTATGTTTGGATGTTGTTTGGTATTCATTTTTCATTTGTATACGAATTTTCTCACGATAAAGTCATTACTTATATTGTCGTAGTGAGCTGTATTATAAATATTATTTGAATTGTGTTGGCTGCGGTCTCCGACATCTAGCACAATTATATATGATTTAATATGTATGTGTATTGTGATCCTATATGCTATTGCATTTGGAATGAAATAAAATTGAATTTGAAGTATTTATAGCTAACAAATTGTCTGCAGCCTAATATGTTAATCTGACGAGTCGAAAAAAAGAGTAACAATATCAGTGGACTTTTAAGAATATAAGTTGAATTATGAAATTTCTCGACTTTAATACGCATACTTTGGAAAACGATGTGCAAGCACGGGCTTATGTGCTTACATGGCAGCTACGCCCCTGATAGATTTCATGCAATGCAGAATATGTCAACAATTACCTATTTAGATTATTCAGAATCACTGTTCTTAGCCGGAACAAATTTTCGGTAGGGACTACAAACGTATGAAACACTTCGTGATAGGCTGATTTCGTTTTGTGAGTCCTGAAACTTTCTTTTCTGTTTAGCGTGGAGCCGGATCCTGGATATACTAAAAGATTGTTCCAGTATTTCACCGCAACAGAAGTCGAGAAAGTGTGTCCAACATCTGCTGATCTTGTTTGGGTAAGGATTCATGTTCTAGTTGTAATGTATGTTTTGTGAATATTTGAAATTCGTTGCTGAATATTTTTGAATTCTTTGTGGCCGAAATTTCTTATTGCGTTTATCGCCCCTATTTTAATCGCATCACTAAATTATTTTGATCCAATCAACTACTACTGTGCCCTACTTAAATAAGTTTAGTACCATGTCCAGGGAATAATTCAGTTTCTCTTTATTTTAGCGTATTGGAAATGAGGTATTCTGCACCCTCCTCTGTGTAGTTCTAACTCTCCTGTTGGCCTATTCGCCGTTGGTTACCGGGAGCGCCAAACAGAGATGGTCAGACATGATTTCTATTGTCCGCCAATGGTGGAATCGTAAGTAACATTGATGATTGCAGTTATATTGTTACAGTTTCATTGTTGTGACTTTAACTTTAAAGTTAAACATTAGAAAATAAAACAAAACAACAAAACACGTAGCAGTGTGACACGAATGACCTGAGAGACAATTTAAAAAACGTATGAAGGTTTCTAGTATCTCTGGCTTTTGGATTTGTAATATATATTTTTGTAACTTTTCACGCTACTGTTTCGTACTAATTGACCAATGCTGATGTCTAAAAACACACAGAATGAGGTTTAGAATGTTTTCTTCTTAATCCAAAGTCCATGCATATGGAAACAAACAAAACGACATAGTATTGTCACTGTTGTTGTGTAGAAGTGCAGATATAAGCCAGTTGTTTACTGAACACAAGTGTACCATTTTGTATTAATCTGTTAAAATCTGTCATGGAAGCCAAAGTGTTGCTGATGAACCTGATGTAGTTATGAGCACATGTGACCTAAATGTATGAAACAAAAGACTGAAAAGTCTAGAGGTTACGCACAGTTTGATCATACTATTTTCCGTGAAATTTCACAGGAGTTCCACAAGGCTCCGCAATTTAGGTCACATCATTTTTGTGAAAATCCATTAGAATTCTATGGGTTAATTAGGGACGTAAATCTGAAAAAATGAACGGACCTTCACCAAATAAAAACCTGATCACCTGTATCCCATCTTTATGTATCAAAATACAGTTCAATATCTTTATCCATTAAAGAATGAATGAGCGGAAACGTAACTATGACGGAATACGAAATGACGGTCAATGGCAACACTATACATTGCCCTGCCCATTTGACGGCAGGATATTGGCATGCAAATATATTACGTATCATATTATTTCACATTGAGTATACGTGATTTTTGACTATTTATCTTTAAGTTTTACTTTTGCCCTCTGTTGTATCACGTATATCATTCGTACATGAACAGGTCCCTCCCTCTGCCGTTACTGCGGTACTGCCCCGTGTCAGGTCAAAAGGAGGTCTTTCTGGAAGCCTTCTGGACGTCGTAAGAGGGACAAAGCTAACTTCGCCAAGCGGTCCGAAGCCTTGATGCTGTTTAACTACGGACTCGAGTTGTCCGTGGTACTGACCAAAGAGCTGCCACAGGATGACCTGTACTGGGAGAGGAAGTTCTGTCAGCGATTTGAGGAGGAACACATGGTGCTGTTCCCATTGTGTATCCAGCGTCAGATCAACTACTGGTACCCCGTCCCTCGCTAGGTAGGTACATGTAGCTCGTCTTTGAAATGTACGGTTATAAGTTCAAAATGACATACATAAATATAAATACTGTAAGAATTCCAATAGATAACGTATAACTTCTAATTTAAAGTTTGTAAAATGTATATTTACTTTGTTCTTTGCAGATTGGTCGAGAAGAATGCCGATGATAGTCGAACATGGAGATGGGTGTGACGTCATCAGTTTGTGTGATTCATTTCATTGTGGTGTGATGAAATCTTTCACCATTAGTGGTCGTTGGAAAATTTGTTTGTCGCTTGATGTATTTATTTATATTAAATACAGTTTATATGTTATTTTCGTGTCGAATTACTGCTTTTGTTAATGGATATATTACGGTGTATGACAGGACAAAATACAAAGTGAAACCTGTCTTGTCCGACACCTAAGTGAAACATTACATTGGTCGGGTTTACCTGTCTAGTCCGATTCCTTAGTGAAACATTACATTGGTCGGATTTACCTGTCTAATCGGACGCCTTAGTGAAACATTATATTGGTCGGGTTTACCTGTCTAGTCCGATACCTTAGTGAAACATTATAGTGGTTGGATTTACCTGTCTAGTCCGACACCTTAGTGAAACATTACATTGGTTGGATTTACCTGTCTAGTCCGACACCTTAATGAAACATTACATTGGTCGGGTGTACCTGTCTAGTCCGACACCTTAGTGAAACATTACATTGGTCGCATTAACCTGTTTAGTCCGACACCTTAATGAAACATTATATTAGACGGATTTACCTGTCTAGTCCGACACCTTAATGACGTATTACATTGGTCGGATTTCCACGTGCATCATTTTGGGTACATGATACCACGATAGATTTACAAGATGTTTCATTGCCTAATGGCCGTTCACTGTACATGTAACGACACATGATTTGGTAGGGACATGCCGTTCACTGTAACGACACATGATTTGGTTGGGACATGCCGTTCACTGTAACGACACATGATTTGGTAGGGACATGCCGTTCGCTGTAACGACACATGATTTGGCAGGGACATGCTGTAACGACACATGATTTGGTAGGGACATGTCGTTCGCTGTAACGACACATGATTTGGTAGGGACATACCGTTAGCTGTAACGACACATGATTTGGTAGGGACATGCCGTTCACTGTAACGACACATGCTTTGGCAGGGACATACCGTTAGCTGTAACGACACATGATTTGGTAGGGACATGCCGTCGCTGTAACGACACATGATTTGGTAGGGACATACCGTTAGCTGTAACGACACATGATTTGGTAGGGACATGCCGTTCGCTGTAACGACACATGATTTGGCAGGGACATGCTGTAACGACACATAATTTGGTAGTGACATGCCGTTCGCTGTAACGACACATGATTTGGTAGGGACATGCCGTTCGCTGTAACGATACATGATTAGGTAGGGATATGCCTTTCACTGTAACGACACATGCTTTGGTATGGACATGCCGTTCGCTGTAACGACACATGATTTTGGTCGTTTATAAGCCTTCTTGCTAGACATACCGTCATGACGTCTCTCGAAAACATGTACGGTATGTTACGTGAACACAGTTCTCTTTTCGAAGATTTCTCTCTCGGAACACACCTGCTTGAGCAATGTTAACCAATTAGAGATAAAAAAAACTGAAGCCCGCAGACATCTATAGCGAATTCTCATGCCCCTGTGTCACAAATATCATTCCTAACGAAACCGCTAGATGTCACGACGGTGCTATTGACAAAAAACATATTATGTAACAGGAGAGAGAAAATGCACGTTCGAACCCGGGACCTTCCAAACTCTAGACGGACGTTCAACCAATAATCAGCTATCTGGTCGCCGACGATTGACCTGGTCTAGACCACAGGGGCTTGGCACAGACCTATGTCACTATGAAATGATTGTCAGATAATTATTTTACCTCTCTCGAAATAAACCCTCCCACTACTAGCCTATATCTGTGACAAGGGAGTGTCACAGATATATAGTGGGGGTTTGTTTTTTTTTTTGGGGGGGGGGGGAGGGTAGCCTAGCCCCTGTGGTCTAGATCCGCTACATTCCCCCCACCCTTTAATAAAATCTTTGACCCCGAAGACACACACGAGACTCTTTACCACCTTCTGTATGTGGGTATATTTCGTTGGGCGCCAAACTTAACAGGAGAGGAAAACTGCACGGCCAGACCGGGGTTCAAACCCGGGACCTTCCGAACTCCAGACGGACGCCCAACAACTGAGCTATGTGGTCGCCGACGATTGACCCGGTCTGGATCCGCTACAATTACATGACGTCATGATAGGTAGGGCAGAGAAACCATTTGTGACGTCACATACTTGTTGCTTAGCTGCTTAGCAATCGACAAAGGCGGAGATGATCAGTCTCTCCCCTAATTTTTACTTTTTATATTAATTCTCGGATTACCACAATGGATATCAGGTTATTCTTGATATACGTGGTAATGTTGGGTATGATGCACCGAGGTCCTGCTGTATACCGGGACCTTACGTGGTAAGTTTGGACATATTCTGTTCTGTTTGTTTTAGGGTGTTTTTCTAACGTACATGTGCATGTTTTCTAGTTTTTGAAAACGTTATCGTTTAAATACTCACACAACAAAATAATTTACTATATGTTATTACTAACCTTTGAGCTAATAATTTTAATATTTGAAGTTCAGCAATAGTGACAATTGCCTAGATTCACAGATACATAACACGGCAAAGACTTCAAATGGCATTTTAGCTCGCTACGGGCGTCTGCTTCGGACAACCGCAAATTTGCATGTCAATCCAGTGAAATGGAACGGGAACACCCTCTGACTTTTGACCCCATATCAATCCGCCATCACATATCAAAATCTACCAAAAGTATACATTTTTGTAAAGTTAAATATATATAGATTTCATGCAATGCAGAATATGTCAACAATTACCTATTTAGATTATTCAGAATCACTGTACTTAGCCGGAACAAATTTTCGGTAGGGACTACAAACGTATGAAACACTTCGTGATAGGCTGATTTCGTTTTGTGAGTCCTGAAACTTTCTTTTCTGTTTAGCGTGGAGCCGGATCCTGGATATACTAAAAGATTGTTCCAGTATTTCACCGCAACAGAAGTCGAGAAAGTGTGTCCAACATCTGCTGATCTTGTTTGGGTAAGGATTCATGTTCTAGTTGTAATGTATGTTTTGTGAATATTTGAAATTCGTTGCTGAATATTTTTGAATTCTTTGTGGCCGAAATTTCTTATTGCGTTTATCGCCCCTATTTTAACCGCATCACTAAATTATTTTGATCCAATCAACTACTACTGTGCCCTACTTAAATAAGTTTAGTACCATGTCCAGGGAATAATTCAGTTTCTCTTTATTTTAGCGTATTGGAAATGAGGTATTCTGCACCCTCCTCTGTGTAGTTCTAACTCTCCTGTTGGCCTATTCGCCGTTGGTTACCGGGAGCGCCAAACAGAGATGGTCAGACATGATTTCTATTGTCCGCCAATGGTGGAATCGTAAGTAACATTGATGATTGCAGTTATATTGTTACAGTTTCATTGTTGTGACTTTAACTTTAAAGTTAAACATTAGAAAATAAAACAAAACAACAAAACACGTAGCAGTGTGACACGAATGACCTGAGAGACAATTTAAAAAACGTATGAAGGTTTCTAGTATCTCTGGCTTTTGGATTTGTAATATATATTTTTGTAACTTTTCACGCTACTGTTTCGTACTAATTGACCAATGCTGATGTCTAAAAACACACAGAATGAGGTTTAGAATGTTTTCTTCTTAATCCAAAGTCCATGCATATGGAAACAAACAAAACGACATAGTATTGTCACTGTTGTTGTGTAGAAGTGCAGATATAAGCCAGTTGTTTACTGAACACAAGTGTACCATTTTGTATTAATCTGTTAAAATCTGTCATGGAAGCCAAAGTGTTGCTGATGAACCTGATGTAGTTATGAGCACATGTGACCTAAATGTATGAAACAAAAGACTGAAAAGTCTAGAGGTTACGCACAGTTTGATCATACTATTTTCCGTGAAATTTCACAGGAATTCCACAAGGCTCCGCAATTTAGGTCACATCATTTTTGTGAACATTCATTAAAATTCTCTGAGTTAAATAGGGACATACATCTGGAAAAATATATAGACCTTCACCAAATAACAACCTTATCACCTGTATCTTATCTTAATGTATCAAATTACAGTTCAATATCTCTATCCATTAAAGAATGAATGAGCGGAAACGTAATTATGACGAAATGACGGTCAATGGCAACACTATACACTGCCCTGTCCATTTGACGGCAGGATATTGGCATGCAAATATATTACATATCATATTATTTCACATTGAGTATACGTTATTTTTTACCTATTTATCTTATGTTTTACTATTGTCCTCTGTTGTATCACGTATATCATTCGTATATGAACAGGTCCCTCCTTCTGTCGTCACTGCGGTACTGCCCCGTGTCAGGTCAAAAGGAGGTCTTTATGGAAGCCCTCTGGAAGTCGTAAGAGGGACAAAGCCAATGTCGCCAAGCGGTCCGAAGCCATGATGTTGTTTAATTACGGACTAGAGTTGTCCGTGGTACTGACCAAAGAGCTGCCACAGGATGACCTGTACTGGGAGAGGAAGTTCTGTCAGCGATTTGAGGAGGAACACATGGTGCTGTTCCCACTGTGTATCCAGCGACAGATCAACTACTGGTACCCCGTCCCTCGCTAGGTAGGTAGCTCGTCTTTGAAATGTACGGTTATAAGTTCAAAATTACATACATACGTATAAATACTGTAAGAATTCCCGTAGATAACTTATAACTTGTAATTCAAAGTTTGTAAAATGTATATTTGCTTTGTTCATTGCAGATTGGTCGAGAAGAATACCGATGATAGTCGAACATGGAGATGGGTGTGACGTCATCAGTTTGTGTGATTCACTTCATCGTGTGATGAAATCTTTCACCATTAGTGGTCGTTGGAAAATTTGCTTTATTTGAATATGAAATACAATTTTTATGTTATTTTCGTGTCGAATTACTGCTTTTTTAATGGATATGTTACGGTGTATAACAGAATAAAATACAAAGTGAAACCTGTCTTGTCCGGCACCTTAGTGAAACTTTACATTGGTCGGGTTTACCTGTCTAGTCTGACACCTTCGTGAAACATTGTATTGGTCGGATTTACCTGTCTAGTCCGACACCTTAGTGAAACATTGTATTGGTCGGGTTTACCTGTCTAGTCCGACACCTTAGTGAAACATTATATTGGTCGGGTTTACCTGTCTAGTCCGACACCTTAGTGAAGCATTATATTGGTCGGATTTACCTGTCTAGTCCGACACCTTAGTGAAACATTATATTGGTCGGATTTACCTGTCTAGTCCGACACCTTAGTGAAGTAAAATATGAGTCCGATTTACCCGTATAATTCGACGCAACATGCCATATTCACTCACCATTTGGGAGACATTGTATATCAATAGAAATTAAATTACAATGTTAATACTACGCTAGATTACCAAGATGTTTCAATATCCAGTGGTCGGATTGGGCAGGTTTTTGTTATATATTAATGTAACAAATACTGTCCTGTGTAGTTTTCTCCATTATTTCGGACATACCGTTCTGAGCACACACAAGCAACCAATTTTTATGAAATCGAACTTCATTTTGTTGAAAGACTTACGGTAATTATATCACAAAGATGAAAAAGTCCATAGTGGCTTATATCTTAAACTGGTTTCTTCACAAGTCAATCGCTACTGCCGTTTCCTGAAAAGTAGAATATGTTTTTAATGAAGTGTGGCTTCATTCTTGTATCACATGAAAAGTGAGAACACTTTGTAAAGTTAAAAAACAAGCTTTGTTATGAATCCGTTGCTATAACAACACCTTATTTTGTAGTGACAAGCTGATCGACTTGTGTACCTAGTTTTGGAAAATAAGCTTACGTTGTTCATTTATTACAAACACAACATAAAAAAATAGAGTTTGATTAAATATGGATTCGGTCAAATTCAAATTGAATTTCCTATTCAAATCAGCATTAGCTGTAATATATTATGAGACACGGCGTTCTATTGGTAGGACTCGTGATTGCAAGGTTGCGAGTTCGAGTCCGGGCTAGGGCACTCTCGAGCAAGATATTTCACTCCGTTTGTTTAGTTTAAACATATTTTATTGTAGAATACACAAATGGATTGGACATCATGTTATTACAACTTAGAAACAGTCCTCTCCGCAATACATGATAATAATTAAGTACCTATATGTTTGGGGGAGGAGGGAAGAAGAAAATGTACAATGAATTAACTAGAGAAGACATCTGATTAAATTACAAAATGGCAAATAAATACCAAGACAATAATTTCAGCATGATCAAAACAAAATCAATGGCAAATCAATGGCATAGCCATAAGGCAAATTAATGAAATACAATTCCATAATCACATATAAGAATATACACACATAAATAATATAGAATTTATCAGAAAATATGATATATCGATCAGAACCTTTTGCTGGATTTGATGTAATGATGCACGTGTAATACAGTAGACACTCGAAAAAAAAGTGAAAGGCATTTTTACAGGGATGGTTACAATAACAAACTGGACTAACAACAAGATTTACTCTAAAAAGGTCATATTTAAGTGGACTACACTTATATCTTAGTTTTGTATGTACAATATTAATTTTACGATCACCGAAACTGAAGTAGATTGGAGGAGGGGATGTCACATTTGATGTTAGTGAGTTTTTGAAAGAATGTAGTGAAGGCAATGATCGTACAGCGAGGGTCAAATGAATTCCAACTGCGGAGAGTTGAAGGTATAAACGATAAATTTGTTAGAGAAAGCTCAAAAGGAAGAATTCTTTAAGTATCATTATTTCTAAGAGTGTAACGGTTATTTTCAGCAACTGTTGGTGGCAATAGATCATTTAAAAAGCAGGGGTTAAATTGTTGTGTATTTTATAAAAAAAAAAAAAAGTTGTAGTTTCCTGCATTTTCTTCGAGAGAGTTTCTAAACCAGTTTCATAAAGTAAATCTTCAATTCGGGCATATGACGGAAGTCCAGTTATGATACGAGCACCTTCTCTTTGGGCTTTCTCTAACATTTCAGTTTCATAAACTGTACAACCATCCCACAATTCACAGGCATATTCTAAAACTGGTAAAATAAATGATTTATAAATCTTCAAAAGATTATCACGATTCAGTAAGTATTTAAGACTGCGCTTAAATATAATAATCATATGATATGATCCCCCATTTTTCGCCCTTGAATTAAAAATTACACCTAAATGCTTATGATTATTAGTAAAATTTAAGATTTCGACATTAAACTCTAATTCTAATGCTTCATCAATTTCAATCGAGTTCGAAACAAACATTATCTCATTTTTATCTGGATTGAACGCAACTAACCAAGTTTCTAGCGGAAGGACGCAAATCATTCAAGTTAGAAGCCAGCGAAGTAGAGCGAAGTAGAGCGTAGTAAACACGCATGACTATGTCTCCCCTGTAACAGTTTGACAGTTACGGCCCGGACAAGATTTCCTGAAAACTAAATGTATCTAAGTTGTCATTTGACCTGGTTATTAGAAGAACTGCTTCCAGCTAAATTACAACATACGTTCATGAATATTGTAATTGTAATTAAGACCATTACAGAAGTCCTAAAAACTGTCCCCCATAGTCGGAAATGACGCTTGGATAGAGATTTCAATGCCATAAAATTACACACTGACACGTCACGAACGTGGCTAAAGTTTTCTTATCCTTGTAGCTTAACATTTATTAAAGCATTGAACTGCTTTCAGTTGGCATTCATAGGCTATATGAATACCCCATGGACAAAGGTAAATTCGATTTGCCTTTGTTCGGTTGGAGTTAATTTTGCCTATGAATGCCAACTAAAAGCAGTTCAATACTTAAATATATTTAACATTTTTATAATTTGTTCATCTCATAAAAAAATAATTACAGTTTTTATTTCTCAGTATTTAGCTCAAAGTATGTATCTCACGTGTATGCTTTTTCATTGAATAGAACAGCCATCACACATGGACAGTCAGTGGTATCCAACGTAACAATTATGACGTCAAAAGAGTGATAACGTCAACGATCGGTCAATGATATTCATTGCCTAATGAATGCCAGCTGAATTCGATAGGGTCATAATAGAAAGCTTTCACGGGGTGACGGGGAGAGGTTGGGGTGAAACGCAGAGGCTGGGGGGGACGAGAAGAGGCTGGGGTGACGGGGAGAAGCTGGGGTAATGGGGAGGGGCTGGAATGATAGGCAGAGGCTACGGTGACAGAGAGGGGCTGGGGTGATGGGGAGGGGCTGGGATGACAGGCATAGACTGGGGTGACGGGGTGTTATATATATATATATATACCATCCACGTGTGTATCATTTTGTTGTTTGACTTGTTTCCCTTTGTGGAACTCTCCTGTAAAGAAGTTAGTAAAAGTTTGGAAATCAAAGAAGATGGTTGTTTTATAATATCCTCTCACTGCCAACTTGATGTTTCCCCAGGCCGTCATGCCTTTAAACTACAACATGGTGGAGAATCTAAAAAACGAACTAGTATGTTACCATTTTGGACCGACACATTTGTTTGTAAATATGTGATAAAACAGACTGATTTGTATCGTGTTGCGCCCACGTGTCATCCACGTGGTGTGGAGGTGGCGGACATGATGAGAGATCTGTAAGCCAACTCAACTGTAAATATGACATTCCATTAATATACATGTAACTGTTTTACCTGAAGACACTTATTCACAATGATTCCGCCTAGTGTATTACGGATTTTAGAGACATACAATTTGGATTTTTCGACATTGAAATTTTCGTTTTCCCTGCAAGATAGTGAGGAAGCAGTGTCTCTACACCTCTCATGGGAAAAACCTGTTAAGGTTACCAGACGTGTATGCCATTCAAAATCCGACCCCAGTAAATCAACCACTAGTAAGAAAGTACGTCATTCGAAGAAAGCTAAATCTCCTTCTCAGAAAAGACATGACAGACAACGGGCTGAGAAGTGGAGGATTCATCACATAAAGAAAAGTTCAGAGAATGTGAGTGAAAGTTCCGACACATGTACTTTAAACGAACAGGAATCATCAGCTATTCCACAGAAATTCCCGATTTCTGTGATGACACAGACAGAGGACTCTATGAACACTACCAGTATTATTTCAGTGATGACACAGTGTAATTCTGTAGACATAGTGAGACCTCCTCCAGCTGCTAGTGTAAAGTGTAACAAATCAGATTTTTGTCGTGGGGCCCAGCATCCCAGAGCGACTGAGACAACTATTGTTAAGAAAGTGTGTATTCAAGATCGCAAAATTCCGACAGCATCAACTCATTCAGGGACACAGGCTGCTTGTGACGTTTTCACAAATACTTCCATGTTTAAACCCGATGATACGTGTGCCATTGATTCCAAGGACCTCTACGCATTCCTTACAGGGAAATCTAGTAAATGTAAAGTGTCTGTCCATGATGGGAAAAGTACAAGAACTCTTTATCACACGGGGCCACCTCAGTAAATACCTATTATAATATGACAGTTTTAAAAGTAGGAAGTGCAATGATGACATTGATGCCAGTGCAAGTACCCTCTATTTCATCATCCGAATTAAAGTATTTCAAATAAATTCTTAAACGTAACGGTGTGTATTCTTACATGTAAATCATAATTTTGTTCAGTAATGTAGACTGATGACAGTGATGTTGCCTAAACAATATAGTTTTAAGATGATGAATACCACAGACATTTAAATTAGAATAAGTTGCGATTAAGTTTGAATTATTTTTTGAGTCGACAGTTAGTCACTTATACAATACGTTACTTTATTTGATTGTCATTTACACACCTGGATGGTTTATTTAAAAAATTGGGGACCAATTTTTGTTTTGCCGGGGGATGTTATATATATACCATCCACGTGTGTATCATTTTGTTGTTTGACTTGTTTTCCTTTGTGGAACTCTCCTGTAAAGAAGTTAGTAAAAGTTTGGAAATCAAAGAAGATGGTTGTTTTATAATATCCTCTCACTGCCAACTTGATGTTTCCCCAGGCCGTCATGCCTTTAAACTACAACAGGGGAGAGGCTGGGGTGACAGACGGAGGCTGAGGTGACGGGGAGGGGCTGAGTTGATGGGGAGGGGCTGGGGTGACGGGAGAGGCTGAAGTGACGGGGAGGGGCTGAGGTGACGGGGAGAGGCTGGGGTGACGGAGAGAGACTGGGGTGACGGGGTAAATATTGAAGTAACACATTTTGATTGTATTTCTAGCGTTGTTTAGGTACGAGTTATGCATTATATAGAGAATATATATGTAATATGATGCTATTCTATCTAAACCCACACTTTGTCATTTGTGATAAACTCCTCACATTAATTATGTGTGTATTTAAAATGTTTTTAATATGCTGTTTAGACCATATATGTGAAGCGTTCCGCCAATGGGACGTCCCAATTTCGTTAGTGAAGGGAAGCCGGAGCTTGGTGGAGGGGCCCCACCGCCTGCAGCGCGTGGGTCCTGGGTCCGTGGCCGGGCGGTGGGGGCTCCGACCAGTGTCCGATTGCCCTAACGTGAGTGTTCGGGCCCTACAGGAGGGCCGAGGGACACTTCACGTTCCCTAAGCGAATGCCAGTTTCTTTTTCCCCTGTCGATCTAGCCCACCATCCGCCCTTTAAGTCTATCCTTATAAGGAAATTGTGGATATCGAACACTTTGGTGTAAACTCATTTGCATATATATTGCCCTGTATGTTTAATCAAAAACTGCACATGATGCTACATATCACGTTTATTTTAGAATCTACTAACTTCATTTTTCTGTTGAATAACTGAATCAGAAATGTTTTTTTTGGATTATTTAAGTTGAAAATTAATTAACTTTTGACTTAAAGTATGCACTTCAGTGTTATCTCCCCTGTCGACTCTGTGGACGTAGGGTGGACGTTTGACTGTTACTGTAACTATTATCTCCCATACGCAAGTCTGTCCATACAAATAAATGGACAGATCAACAGATTGAGGTAATATTGTAATATAAAATCTACATATTTTACTATTATCGTACAATCGGTTATTTTAAATGAAATGGATTTCTATAACACAGTGGATTTCTTCAATACAGTGTCGGTGAGATAAGCCTGCTGGCTAGACATGACGTTATGGCGTATCGCGAAAACATGCACTGGTTGTCACGTGAACACCGTTCTCTTTTCGAAGCTTTCTATCTCAGAATACACCTGCTTGAGCACTGTTAGCCAATCAGAGTTGACCGTTAAATTACACATGGAGGTATACGAAGCCTGCTTTCTTCTTCAGCTTCTCACAACCTTCAACACGATGAAGTAGGTTTTATTGGTAGAAGTAGGCATACAGCATACCATCAATATATTTATGTTATTACATGACAAAAACTACAGGGATTAGGGGAACTTTGATTACGCATTAACGCAAGTGGTTCAGTTTGTCTCATGAAAACTGGTTATGCGAATATATTATTTTTGATTTGTCAATACTAGACACCAATGCTGACAAAATAGTCAAATATCAAAGATAGTCGTGTACACAATTACAATAAGGAATTGATGCAATCTCATTCGAAACTAGTTGCCTTATACACGTATACAATATATATACGTATAGGCGAATTATGTCGAATTTTAAAGCAATAGACAACAACCACATTCCTCAAATATAGCCATGTACACTGTAATATACCAAAATGATGGTCATCACATGAAGTTTCTTAATATATCAAAACATAAGCTGTATATGAAAAGAGATTCTTGAATAAAGTGACTGTGGGAAGATGCAGCATGGGATAATTTAAAGTTTTATAATATATGAAACCAGAAAAACAACAATGTCATTGGACTCTCGAGTGTCCATAGCACACGATACGATAGGTACATTTGTTAGACTGGATATGGCTTTTGAAAAGCGTACACATTGATTTTGTTTTGACATTGAATTACAATTGGCGACTATAATACTTTTCTTAAATATGCATAACTGGATAGCATGTGACACTACGAAAATTGCTCCAATACATTATGTTCAAACCTTTTCTGAACAAAATTCGATATTACCCGAATTTCACGTTTGTGTTAATTATTCTAAAGGAAAGAAGAAAGAAGATAGGGCTTTCATATTTCTAATCAGTAAGACCCCGAAAAGTATGTGTGTGTGTGTGGGGGGGGGGGGGGCAAAAGTTTCAAACAAATTTAACTATATTTAAATACTTTCAAATGTGAATGAAGATACTATCCTGTTTCCTGTTTCCTGGATCAATCAATAAATTTGGGATCCCTTTATTCCAGCATGCTACCAGCAAGATATTAGAAGCCTTGGCCCTTTAGTTACTGAGAGAAATCGTTTGAAATATTTGTATCACATTATCTCCTTGTGTCCTTGAAATTTAGTCAAGGTCATTCGTTTCAACCAACTCAGTAGCCCTTCTTACATATTTGCTAAAAGACAAACATTAGTTCTCTAGGCCTTTTCGTTATTGTGAAGAAGTTGCTTGAAATGTTTTAAAATATTTGACCCCAGTGACCTTGAAACCGGGTCAAGGTCAATCATTCGAACAAACTTTGTAGCCCATCATCCCAGTATGAAACATATCAATTATCGGTACCCTGGGCCCTTTTATTTTTTTTACAAGAAGTTTCATGAAGATTTTTAAAGGTTACAGGAATGTGACCTTGAACATGAGTCAAAGCTTATTTATTTGAACAAATTTGTTAGCCTTTCATTCAAGCATGCTACAAGCAATATATCAGTACCCCGGGTCTTTCGTTTATGGAGAAGAAGTCGTTCGAAAGAAAAGTTTATGCATGGCGCTCGACGACGGACGGCGAATGATGGCTATAGTTCATCCTGACCCAAAGGACTCTTCGGGTCAGATGACCTAAAATACTCTATCGAAGTCTGTGCTTCCAAATTAAAGAACTAAAAGTTTTTGGATTAACACGTTACGGCTGATAATCCAGTAAAGTCTATATATAGGTATATATAGACCTAATTTGATTAATCATAACATATAGCTACACATGTAGCTGTTCGATAGCCTGTGTCTGCCGATAGCAAATGTATTAAAGTTGAAATCGTCATACAAAAAGTTGTCATGGAAGTTTGTACGATATATAACAGGTCAGATTGCTAATCTAAATTTGGTTATGTAAAATTTAACACTTTGTTTATTACCAATCATCCCACTTCGCTTCATCGAGCCATAACAAAACATGAAACAATAAAGAAATGCATAATTCGACTTTGATCTTTAATCCGATGTCAAAAATTAAGATATAAATTTGACCTTTGATTCGATGACCTTGACATTGTTACATGTAATTAGACACAGAGAGGGGCATTTGGGATCACATTGACGTATGCATTTAAATGCCTGAAACCATAAAAACATATTTGACCTCTGACCTTTATTTGAAGGTTACAATGACCTAATTGCAGTGCAAATTATCTATGAGTGATGGAGCAAATTTTGCAAGTTTCCCCAATATATATTTGACAGCTATATGATGTAACAATGTTTCAATGTATGTTATTGGAAAATAATAATATACATTAGGTCTAGAAGATCCATGTAGTTAGTTGAAATAAGCTGGGTCAAAATATCTTCAAATGTTAAGGAGTTAAGTCAAGGAAAAAAAGTTATTAGAAGAACCAGAACCAAAAGAACCGATACTAATACAATATGTCTCCCTTCATACGAAGGTCATACTAAATAAAACGATAAATAAATATAAAGATATGTGATATGTAAATAAATCAAATATATAATAGATTGCTATAGAGGAATTGGTCATGCGTCAATAATATATATATAAAGATCAAGTATATATACTTATATATATAAAGTATTCTTATATCAAATGGTTAAAGAGGCAATTTAGTGAACCCATTTTTTTTTAAATCAGCTAGAATGAAAAATACTTATATTCAGATAAAGGAAGCCGTACTTGATAATTAGATACGGTGTAGCCGATGTCCGATGTGGTCAGTTTAATTATTGGGAAAGTCCGCGCAAAATAAATCGACATCAAAATATAGCACGAAATTACCACGCCCTCTGGCGCAACCACATGAATGCGTGTTATAAACAAATGAACGCGAGCTCCAGCTAGGACACGGGAGGTTTGATTTCACATGTACTTCTTTCAATGTATGTTAGATTCACGAAATACGTTGTCAACAATTACGCTATATATGATTCTTATTAGATACCACGAGAAATTGTGTTGGTATTCTTCAAACTAACCACAAACAGATATTACTGAGAGCTTGCACATACAGGGGCCATCTGAAGGGGAAATTGTTAACCTGGACACGTACTCGCTCTTTATCATACTACGTAAACAGAATCGTCGCAAATTTCAGCTATAGAGATGTCATGAAGAAAGTGCTATACATTCAGGAATTCATCATGTACATAAAATGTAATTAGATAAGTGCTATGCTTGCTTTTATCCAGAGACATATTATTTGACAGGCTGCACTTCGATTTCGAAGTCATTTTTATTGCATCAGCGAGGTTGTTCTTCGCCTGCTCCGTGAGGTCAAAAGTGCTCAGTTTGTAAACATATGTCTCATTTGCATGAGTTGAACGATCAAGGATTTCCTTATTATTAATTGAAAAACGGATAGAAAACATCATTTTTTTGTCAAAACATCGGTATGAATAGTTCACAAGGACTATAGAACTACAGTTTTATTAAGTATTTTGTGATATTATAAAAAAAAAACTAAACTAACTTTCCTCAATTGTCCCTTTAAATCAGATGGACCGCAAAATGACCAGAGCGGGCGGGAACATTTTTTTTATCGACAATTGTCCAGCTCACCTGCGATTTAAGGACTGACTATGTGAAACTGTCCTTTCTGTCCTCCTAATACTACTGCCAAACTTCAGCCTATGGATCAAGGTGTTATCAACAACTTGAAATAAAGTCCAGACAGCGAATCATTCGCTGCCTTCTTGAATGTCATGACAAAAACAGAGCCTGTCATCACTGTTTTCACAGATCATTGTGTCAAATTCATCAACAACGCTTTGGTCATCGAACGTGTGCCCCATGGCGAAAGTGAAAGTGGGCCTCGTTCTGGCGAGGTTCACTCCTATACTAACTAGGAGAATAAAGTCTGGTTACCTGACCCGTCCGTTTCCGTTGGAAATATAGGATCAGACATCGGCCGCCGCCATCTTGGATTGAACTGCAGTACATGGTTTTAGGCGGCAATGATAGTCTGGTTCCCTGACCCGTTTCCATTGGAATTATATTTCCAACGAAAACGGGTCAGGGAACCAGACTAGAGGAGGATGACGATACCCTCGTTGATATTGTCGATAAATGGAGATTGTTGAAAGACTCATCAGAAAACATTTCATATGAAATGACTTTCAATGTAAATGTTGATGATAATTAAATTACATCCAAATCTCTGTCGGACGAAGATATTATACAAAGTATCACCAGTGTTGACGAAGACAGCGCGAGTGACGAAGACCCCATTCCCGAAGAAACATACATGTAAGTATTAGCGGCCAGGGCATATGACGGACTGACTCATTACCGCGAGTGTCCAAACGCTCGTGTTGACAGTGATGATTATGTATTATGATTATCTCGACACATTTGTAATGTCCAGCTAGGTATATGAGGGGGAAATACTGCCTAACTGGCAAGCTAGCTTTTCCGGCAATGCTTTACATTTGTTGACAGCGCAGTGAGTCTGTGCACTGTTGCTTGAGTTTCTGTCGGTAAATAATAAATATATATGTGTGAAATGAGCCTCCCATTCTGTAATGGGCCGCAGCTTCACATATATAACCTTTTTTTGTATACTGACAGAAACTCAAGCAACTGCTCTGTGTGATCATGTAAGGCCAGTTCCCGGTGGTTTGGGAAGATGCATTGATACACAGAGAAGAACCTACGGATTCCCAGGCCAAGTCTCGGGACGAGACTTCTCGCAAGGGGGAATAATGTAATGTCCAATTACGTATTTGAGGGGGAAATACTGCATGACTAGCAAGCTGGCTTTTTCAGTCATGTGGTATAACCCGGGGACCCGTTCACGCTAGTTAAGCAACGGTGAGCGTGGTCAGTAGTTGGATGGTAAACCGCCTGCACGTTACATTTTGCAGAATTTTGTTTTAAAAAAATCTGAAACGAATAAAAACCAGAAGATGATCTCCGATTTTTTTCAACACACGGTTGACAACTATGAAAAATGACAAACAATCTTTTTAAGAATCAACCAAATACATTTTGTGTGTACAATGAAACCTTGCAACCGGAAATAACAAAATTACTGATGTGATATGACAACGTGTACTTGAGTTCGCCAGGGACTTGTATTTGACTCCTGCTGTATATTTTATTTATGATTACACTATTGCTAAGGCGGTAAAGCTATATAAAGGGTTCTTTAATATGATACGTCTTTTTCATATTCAACAAGATAATCAATTATTCACAATCCTAGAAGAAAATGAATATCAGGTGTAAGCAAAATATTCGATCTTAAGTGGGATCGCTCAAATACACTATTATCGGTGGAACGAAATCATTCAAATCGTCCTTTATCATGCCAGAGTATGATTCTTTCCGGGATTCGACTCCCAGTTGACCCGTTACTAGTCCCAAGATTTATGACTGCAAGCCCCAGAATAGTCTCTCCTGTGTACCACAGTGTAACGATTTAATGCAGAACCTAGCCGATTATGTTTCTCCTGTTCATCAACGACCCTCCTGAGTACATCGCCCATGATTCCATCACATGGCTCCTCGATGAAGATTGCGTGTTGTACGAAGAGATCAAGAACTTAAGACGGATAGTCGTTAACGACCTTCCTGAGTACATCGCCCATGGTTCAATCAGATGGCTCCTCGCCGACGATTGCGTGTTGTACGAAGAGATCAAGAACTCCAGAAGGATAGTCGTTAACGACCTTCCTGAGTACATCGCCCATGGTTCCATCACACGGCTCCTCGCTGGTGATTATGTGTTGTGCAGAGATATCTAGGCTTTAGGGGATAGTCGTAAACTGCAAGCAGACCTCGACACGTTACAGGTTTGTGAACAAGTCTGCCTCATGGAATTCCACTCTTAAAAGTGCCAGAAGAAGATAACGGTTCTTTATCGGATACACCAAGTGTTGGACTCTACTTTACCGGAAGAAAATACACTAGGTGGTGAACTGTACTGGGACCTTACGTGGTGAGTTTGGATACATTCCTTAAAAACTGTTTCTAACAAAAGTAAATGTTGGAAAATTCAAAGTGTAAAAATATGTATTCATTTTCATTTTGTAATTTCCTGTTTAGCGTTGAGCCGGAGCTTGGATATGCCAAACGATTGTTCCAGTAGTTTACCGAAATTGAGAGAGTTTGTCCAACATCTGCCGATCTAACTTGGGTAAGTATTTAAGTTTTAATGTCTGTCCTGGCGATATCTTGCTGCATAGTTTACCATTGTTGTAATTCAGAAAAAAAAATCCATGTGACCCAATACCCTCTGTTCGCCAACTTTTTATTTGGTCGCCGACGACCGACCCAGTCAAGCCCCCCTTTTGCCATGCATTCGCCAAATTCTAGAAACTATGGTTGGTCACAGGCAACACTGTAACAAGAAAGGGACATTGCACAGCAAGACCAGGATGGGTTCGAACCCGGACCCTTTCAAACTCTAGACGAACGCTCAACTAATTGAGCTATCTGGTTGCTCACGCTCGACCCAGTCCAGTTCTGCAACATACCTTAATTATATATATATAAAAAGGTTGAAGTGAAACAAGAAATTCTGTTTTAATGCCTTACTAGCCAATGGCCAGCGGTTACAGCATCGAACCAAATGGGCCTGTGAATTCGTTACAGCTGTTTTTGCTTTTAGAAATCAACTTAGTTTTATTTTAGAATTATTTTAGACCTGGGGGGGGGGTAGATTATTTTTTTATGAAATGCCTCCTAAATTGCTTTACTTTACTCATGAAGCCTTATTTATGGGGGAGAAAAAAAATCGAACTGGAGAGCTAAGGGTCGGGGGTTCGAACCCCTAGCGACAGCTCTATCTTTATCACTATTACACATACATATATCGTTTGAGAAGGTCTGGAATCACAACTGTTAAGTAAATTCTCCATCAAATTTCTATTTATTGTAGCGAATTGGAAATGAGGTACTTTGTACCCTTCTCTGTGTACTTCTAACCCTGCTGATGGGCTATGCGCCGTTGATTGGAAACAGCATAAAATCGAGATGGTCGGCCGTAACTTCAAGGATCTTTGAGTGGTGGAATTGTAAGTGGTATTAATTACAAACGAATACGATTTTATAAAATAAGTATTATCATCGTTTTGTAGCTTAAAATATAACACCACTCTGTATGGCTCCTTATTGTCTTTGTTCTCCGAAATTTTAAATCGGGACCACATACAATGACTTGCCAATTTTCATGCTACGTCATTTTATACTTTATGTTAATTATCATTCCCACCCAACCACCCACCTCTGTTCTTCGTCATGACGTCATCTTATACATTTTGTGTGTGGGACAAAAAGGGTATGTCATTTGATCTCAAAATCTGAGCCTGATTACTGATATAAATATATCATTTTCCTTTTTTTCTATCCAGTGGTAAAATGACGTAACGGGATAGAATTTAAAAACCTTATGTTACAACAATGTCACGGGATACGTATAAGACAGACTGTTATAAAGCTTCTGCATGTTGCGTGTTGAAGATTTGATAAGTTTGAATATATCAGTAGGCTTTTCTTTGCTTAAACGTCTACCTTAACTTAAGCATGAGTTAAATGATTGAAGAAGTCCTCCTTTTCTTGCCGTAACATATATATTTGTGTTTATTATAATGAAATATTTTCTCCGGTGTAACATACATATAAATTCGTACATGAACAGGTCCTTCCCTCTGTCGTTACTGCGGTACTGCCCCGTGTCAGGTCAAAAGGAGGTCTTTATGGAAGCCCTCTGGAAGTCGTAAGAGGGACAAAGCCAATTTCGCCAAGCGGTCCGAAGCCATGATGTTGTTTAACTACGGACTCGAGTTGTCCGTGATACTGACCAAAGGGCTGCCACAGGATGACCTGTACTGGGAGAGGAAGTTCTGTCAGCGGTTTGAGGAGGAACACATGATGCTGTTCCCACTGTGTATCCAGCGTCAGATCAACTATTGGTACCCCGTCGCTCACTAGGTACATAGTTCGTCACTATGTTTGATTCTTACCAATAATAAAATGTATACCTCTCGTAATAAAATCATGAACATTGTAAATGAAAATGTCCATATTGATCTTTGATGTTGCTTATATATGTTAATTTTTTTTCTTATTGCAGATTAATTTGGCCAAGCATCTAGAAGAATGCTGATGACAGTCAATTAAGAATGAAGTTGTTGGCTTTACGTCATCGTTCTGTGTAATACTGACACATGGATCTCATCATCATATGATGGATGGGGGCAGGAATGGGGAGGAGGGGAACAGGAGGGGAAGGAGGTGGAAGGATGTTGAAATGTTGACCACTTCTGGTCATAGGTAGATCGTGATTATTACTTGTGAGAAATAAAACACGTTTATATAATTATATTCTTGTCAGGGAATCGTGATTTATAAATCTATTAAAACGGTATACACTTAACTTTATATAATTCGACACCACGTTGGCGAAAAATTCTAAAGGTTATTGATGAGCGGATAGCGAATTTGAATATTGCTGACTTATTAAAGCACCTGGCTTACCACAAGGATCGATTTTAGGGCCTGTTTTTTTCGTAATTTGTAGAAACGAAATGCCTGATGTAGCAAGTCAGAGAAAGACTACATTCCTTTAAAACAATCAATGAGGAATAAAATGGTTTTAAAAATGATTTGACAGAACGATATGGTTTCTCTTGAAAAGAAGTCAGAGTTCTGGCAACCACGTTTTTATCCAGACAAATGCAATGAGATGGACGCGCGTGCGACACTCCAATATTGATCGAATCAATTACACACTTTAAGAAACATAAACAGATTTATAGTTTGTGAATTTTGAAAAAAAATATCGTCATTATATGATAATTTGATAAATATATATCTGAACTAGTAAATATAGCTAAATAAACTATGAGAGTTCTACGAAGAACAATGGAATGTATGAACTTGGATATCTTTTTTCTTGCAGTTGGTGATTTGTTAAGTAAAGTAGAAATGCTGTCTACACAAACTCCTTGAAATGTTAGTGTTATTAATAGAGATATAGACCCAGAAAGTATTCCTTCATTTCTAGTTGATATATTTAATCAATGTTTACATTATTTTCGTTCCGTTTGATTTTTGTTTTGATAAAATTTGATATTACTCATATTTGTAAACGCCATTACAAATGCCAGCCAATCAGAAAAGAGAATTTCAATGACGGAAGGTGCCGATATTGGATTGGTATAGTTGTTTCCATGGTGATGAAATGTTAAAAAAAACGACTCAACATTGGATTAGTTCATGAAAAGATTTATTCAACATCGCATATACTAAAACAAAAATCAAACAGTAAACATTGTTAATCACATTACAGAAGTAGTGTTTTATGAGGCATACGAAGAGTTAAAAAAACACGCTTAGAAAAAGCAAAACCCAAAAACCAAAATACACGTATAACTTATTGTATGCAACAGGGGAAATAACGTACTTATTTAAAATCAATTAGTTGATTCAGAAAGCCAGAATGTCAAATGTCTATAGAAACAATAAATTATACACTAATGTTCTTGTCTTTCTCGGTTTGGGTATATGAAAATCTATCAGGCATGAAGGGGATATATCTAAATCCCTTCCAGCCTCGCATAAATCTCGGAACTAAAGGCTCATAAATCTCTATCCCTTCTGTAACCGTCATTTCGCCTTTGGCTTTGACGTCACTGGGTTTGTCACATTCTTTCGACGTCACGTCTTCCCATGCGGTTAACCCTCGCTCCACACGTGATCCTTCAAAACAACAATGGTATATATGTAGGTATATGCAATGTAACGCAATTCCTTTCTTTGTTCAACCAACTTAAATCAAGGTAGCCGGAAGGGTTCTGAAATATTTGGACGGCATCTGTATGAAAATGGCCGCCGCCTAACGTCACGGAATACAAAATAGTAGTTCAAAAAGAAACTCTCGCGGGATCACATATATTTAAGCGAAATATTTAAGCGGACATAGAAACAGAACCCTTCAGACTAAAATCAAGGTAGATTACTCGTTTTTAACAATTTCTGTTCCTCCTCGATATAGCGCAAATCGATTTCTTGGTTTTCTTTTTCTTTTTCGGGAAAATCCGATTAAAAGTTTTGTCTATAGTTTTAAGTCTTTTAAATTATGATTCTTTCTCCTTAAAATGTATATCCTACCTGCTATAGTATTGTCCAGTAAACACGCCAGCAGGGCACCCGACAATATCGGATTTCCGAGAAGCATAGCCAACAGTTGATCCACGGCCTCATTTCCTTAATATAAGAGAATATTTATTTATTTATTTATATGGTATAACAAGTCAAGACTATATAATTTAATAACCGTCAAATTAAGTTTTCGGCTTGATAATGTCATGTTAATATTTATAAGGTCAGGTAAATGTATTTCTAAACAACAACAAAAACACCATCAATATAATTTCAATCAATGCACAGAGTTACAACTCTTTAATTTCGGTATATCCATTTATTTATTTTTTCATATGTAAAAGGATGGTATCAGCGTTTGAAAATAAAACACACTTACCAAATCATTATTACCAAAAAACAAAATGGTGAGAAGACAGATGTTCTAACAGCACAGCTTTTCTTTCAGAATATGTGGATGTTAAATGCTTGCTATAATAGCGCATCACATCAAAGCATTTTCATATCTTAATAGGAAATTTATTTTTGGCGCGCAAAACTCGAAATTAGTTAAACAGTAATGAAAATACCGGGAATGCAAAAAATGAATTCTCGTCTGTCTTTTGTATGTTCTCATTTTTGAGCTATTTTCAAGAAACTTATTTTTAGAGAGAAAAAGACTCGAATGATTATGTTGATTAATATGACTGAAATATATTGTTTTCTTTTCTAAATGTACAAATTACGTGACGTTTCACCACAATCAATTAAAACCTATATCATCTTACCTGTCTTCGAGCGATCTGGATGTTTCGCGACCCAGAACGGCACTATCAGACCGAAGGAGACAGAAATCCCGATAATGGCTAGGTTCCTGTTGGATCTGAGATCAACGTGCTGAAGGTTGGCAAACACGATTCCTGTAAACATACTGGCCATGATGAGCATTGTTCCCCCTAACACGGGGTAAGGAATGGTGATGAACAGAGCACAAAGTTTACCAATTATCCCAAACAACATGAAGAGTACCCCGACCATCATGAAGACACGTCTACTGGCAACCTGTCAATATAAAAAAAAAACACGTGTCAGTTATATTTTATACAGTGATTAATACACACGGAAAACGGATGAATAAACGGGAGATTTACATCATTCAACTCGTGTAAGCGGGAAACCGGGAAGAGACAAAGAACCAGCACGAAGAAAAACATCGACAGTCACATTACACAAAGGCATTACGCATTTTCAGTAAGAACATGACTGCAGCTATAGTCTTTGTAAATTCTTATCATTGGAACCGCTGCGTGGATAGTGTAATAGTGGTGTACGTTTCGTTCATCCAACATTTTTAACAAGTTATGATTTGTTGACAATAAATAATAAATCATGATTTGTTGGCAATTGATGATAAATCCTGATTTGTTGACAATTAATAATAAATCATGATTTGTTGGCAATTAATAATAAATTATGATTTGTTGGCAATTAATAATAAATCATGATTTGTTGGCAATAAATTATAAATCATGATTTGTTGGCAATTAATAATAAATCATGATTTGTTGGCAATCAATAATAAATCATGATTTGTTGGCAATTAATAATAAATCATGATTTGTTGGCAATTAGTAATAAATCATGATTTGTTGGCAATTAATAATAAATCATGATTTGTTGGCAAAGTGATTTATTCGGTACATGTTCATTCATCCTTGTAGGTCTCGGAAAAAAAATATTTGTCATTATCCATCCAATGCATTTTGTTAGATGCTATTTATGTAATCGCCTCTACAATTCGGGATTAGATTGTTTTTTGGGTTTTTTTTCTACTTTGGGACACAAAACCGATCCCAACGAATCTGTACGTTTGCTACATTACACTGACAATTATAGTATTTCCTCAACATCGAGGTTTACTAGACATGCTGGTTAGATATGTTTACTTTTTACCATTATTAGAATGAAAGAAAATGAAAGAATGAATTATTTGAATTTTGAGAGACGAAATACAAGAGGAAGAATGAATGAGGGGAAAGAGACCTCCTGTGTGGGGTTACATGATGTAAGAGGGATGACCACAGGGCATCCCCCCAACAAAGCTGGGGAAATCAAATATCTTTTTGAACCTAAAATAAACAAAAAAAAGATATATTTACCTTAGTGATGCGTATTGCCCCGATATTCCCTCCATATGTACCCGTCGCATGTCCACAACCCAGTGTCCCGGACAGGAAGGAACAGAACCCCTCCATGGCAATCCCTCTATTGACCGCGTGGATTGGAGGGGGCGGTACGTTACAAGCCATGGCGCATGCGTAGTAATCACCGATGGAGTCGAGGATGGAAAGCAGTGTTGCAATGAGGAACCCAACCATTGCCCTTGCACTAAATGATGGCATGCCAAACTGTCCTAAATAACAGGAGTTATCTTTTTATTAAACTTGTGTTCGATTTTTGTTAGTAACAACTGTATTGAATGAAAGACTTAAACAGTTGTTGAATAATTAACAAATGATGATTACACAAGCATACTGAGTATTGCTGAAGCAATACATGTCCCCTACCGCCCCCCCCCCCCCCGTAAATTAATAAGATACAATTATTCATTAAACAAATTACAGGGACTTGACCTAGATATCTCCATGATGTATTTGCATAACAAATTTCAGTTCAATATGTGCACATATTGCAGAGATAATGCAAGGAAACCCCAAACGTGTAACAGAAAGACGGACAGACGAACGGACAGAGACAGACAGACGGCAAGTTAACTTTTAGTTACATCCGGCCGCGTGGAAATTATAACCTTATAAAGGCCATTGCAAAATTCAACGTTTGGGATTACGAATTGTAAATTATTGCCAATTATATATGTTAATGTGCTATATTGAAAGAACAATATTAAACATGGATCCTTTCTTCAGTCAAGAAAACTCTGACTGCATATAACCTAGTGGATGTGCAGCAAAAAAAGATTGGTGGATTGAATCATACGAAGCGATGCATGCTTCAGTGCGAAAACAGTCCGATGACAATTATTGCTAAGTTTCTTCACTATTTAACATATTTTTATGGCGCACTAGCGCACACCATAGACTATGTTACATACTGCGTTCGTTTTACCGTAGCAACCTTGGTAGAAATGCTGTGACTGTACAGTTTCGATAGGGAATTAAGATCACAGCTATTCCTCATCTCGTTTCTTTCTTATCTGTCTTTATGTTGTCACCCTCATTGAAGATTTGGTTAAAGGCCCAGTATTCGTAACTTTCGGTAAAACTTGAAGCGAAAATCAGGCCAAATAACTTTTCATATTTATAGATTTAGATAAGATTAACTGATATCAGCAATATCATAGATGAATTCTAACGCGGTTACCGGTACAGCATAAGTTGAAACTCGGCATTTGTAAACTCGCGTCCATTTTGAACTGTATTCTAACTTAGGCTTGTCGTTGAAGTGGGCCACGCCTGAATTATTTTCAATTCTTTTGGTTTTTCTTGTTAGTTACCGCCCAGGTTTACTTCGTTTTAGCCTTATTTTTTGCATAGCTATCAACTGGATTTTTTTCAGATTTTTTTCAGAATCACGAAAAATTTCCTGAATTTACGTATATTGGGCCTTTAAATGTTATTGTTGATGCTGACAGCAGTACTGCGTAAGTAGTTACCTGGGTAGGGGAAGTAAACCCAACTGGCGTTCTGTATCACACCTGGCATGAAGTCCGTCCTAGCATAGTAGTCTGGAGCCTTGGGATCGTCAGAGAAAGCGCCATAGGTCGTGAGTATACCACACAGCGCCCAGCCAGTCAACAGGGCAATCAAAATCTGGATTAATAAATTATAAAAGTTAATATTCACATCTCATATCACAAGTAAAGCTTATCTCATTCAAAACGAGCGAAATAAACACTAGAAATTCGCTGAAAGGAAGTATCCTGTAAAATGTAGTTTACTAGTTGCTCAAAGTCCTCTTATCAAAATGCAAATGGTGTTGGTAGGTGGACTCGTTGTGGTGCCAAATTCTGTTGACTGATGCCAGATGCCGAAATGTCTTGTTTGAATTATATTCGAAGTAAATTGTGATTTGTTGTTCCCCTATTAGATTTTATTTATTCTATTCCTAGTATTTCTTGCTGAATTGAACAACATGCATTAAAACAACTTTAAAGAGACTAACTGCCCAAGCGATACAGTGATATTACAGTGGAATTTTGGATTCCTACCTTTTGGCCCCTAGCATCACTGAAGAGTCCTGGGAGGACGAAACAGGTGTATGATGCAGTTTAATTCAATTTTTCGGCATACTGTATCTGTTACTCAATTTGAAAGGTGCAGCATATGTGTGTGTTACTATTTGTCTTATTCTGCAAAGAGTTTCAAATTGTTTTTGTTTCATTTTCCAGTGCATCTTTAATTTTAGTCTTCATTGAGGAATTATGCATGCATCTTACCCCAGCTGTTTGATGGAAAGTCGACCGTATTACATGGAAACCCTTAGACCTTGTCCAAAACGGTACCGGCATCTTCCACCTTCCCAAATACAACGACAATATCACGGCGATCGCGGCTGTCCTGAAACAAAGAAAGAGTTGTTTTAACACCACGCCACGGTAGCAGGTCAGTATAACTCTCCTAATACATAGTTTGTCTGATTTGAAAATCTGAATGTAAGCATAGAAAATGTAAATTGTAAAACTTAATTGTCAAATGTACATATATAGCAATTGATACTAGACAAATGTGTCTTAACAGTCGCAATTACCTGCTGTCTTTGTTCATATAGCAGATAATGAGATATAAACATTCTTCAAACATTTCTTGGATTTTAATGCTGTGATATTATTCTTTATAAACTTTATCTAGATTAACAATAATAACAGATAATAATATTTATGTTAAGTACAAAAAGGTGGATAAAGATTAACACCAATGAAAGATTCATGTATATATTATAATCATACAAATATGCTTTAAAAGCTAAAACATGATCATTTCAAATACCTACCGCCCTCTTCACACGCACTAGACTTCATCAGGAAGGTGCCTAATTTACATAAAACTCATGAAAACAATCACAAGAAATTAAATCTTGAGGTTAAAGGTCATCACTCGAAGCAGCAAGTAGAATGACCTGTGAGAATTAAACGCTCAATAGTAAAGACAATCAACGTCAACATCTGATAAAATGATTGTTCAATGCTATCAACGTCAACATCTGATAAAAATGATTGTTCAAGGCTATCAACGTCAACATCTAATTAAGCCCCATGGCAATCAAGGTCAACATGTATTATAAATGATTGTTCATGGTAATCATTAGTTACATATAGGTAAAATGTCTGTCAATAGGTTTTCTACAGTTATGATTTATAGCAAATCATGGGATTGGACAATTTGAGTGCAATGGTATAAGTAAAACATGTCTAAAAACTATGTTCATTTTTTAATAGAATAGTATAGTTAAAATTTGAATAACTTAACTAATCATGTCTAATTTAAGGCGAGTTTAAAGCGAGGACTTGATGTTTACTTGGATGTGACCAAGATTTACATGGCGGGTGTCGTCGATAAAGCAGAACACGCTTACTTTTCCGGAACATCTGGTCTTATTCTCTTGTATTTTTACAAGGATCTCCATGTAAATCTTTGCTTTGTTCATATTTTGCCCCTTGTTTAATCTATTTTGTTAACGCTTCGGTATTCTCTAAAAAAAAATCCCTAAGAATTTCAAAGTTTGTTTAGATTCGTGAACGAATATTGCGTTTTGTGTAAGTAGATAATGCTGAAGTTAAACACGTTTTATCATTATTACTGACATTTAGGAATACACTTTATTTAGCGTATGTAGTATATACAAAGTGATACAAAGTGATTGTCCATTTAACTCCTTTTCATTTAAAACGCTCGGCATGTTTTATGAGGTAATAGCATTTATGTTTATGAGTCATGAAAAATGATTATTTCTCTGTAAGGACTTTTTAAATAACAGTTAGTTTGACAAAGATATATATAGTTTTAAAGGAAGATTTATTACGCATATATCTTAAAGGCCCAATATACGTAACTTTCGGCAAAACTTGAAGCGAAAGTCAAGCCTAATAACTTTTTTTTATATTTATAGATTTAGTTAAGATTATTATTAACTGATATCAAGATGAGTTCTTACGCGGTTACCAGTTCAGCAGCAACTGAAACTCGGTATTTGTATACACGCGTCCATTTTGAACCGTCTTAAACCTTCGGCTTGTTTTTGATGTGAGCCCCGCCTGAATTATTTTCAATTCTTTGGATTTTTTTGTCAAGCGTTTCTTGTTAGTTACCGCTCAGGTTTACTTCGTTTTAAGCTTATTTTTGCATTGTTATCAACTAAAAAAAATTTCAGAATTTTTCAGAATCACGAAAATTTTCCTTAAGTTACGTATATTGGACCTTTAAGTTGCGATAATGGCAACACAAAATTCACCCATCCAAAAATATTTGAAAGACGAGTTTGGTCAAAGTGTACGACACTCTGAATACGTTATCTACCAACACGAATTTAAACAACATAAATAATTAGCTTTAAAGAGATTTTTTTAAGACAAAATTTTAAAATGTTTAAAACTACTAGATACCACTGAATTATTCAATCTTTAGTTAAAACATATAGGGGCCGATCAATTGTATACGTAATTAATTATTTTGCTGCGCATTTTCGTTGATAGTTGGTATAGTTTAAGAATAAGAACAGACGAAAAAGCAATGGTGACGGTCCTTATTGATCTATCCATATGAAAGTGTTTTATGTAACGTAATAATTTTTCTTGATGCTCGAATATGCCTTACACGTGATTTACGATAAAATTTACGTCTGACAATACACATAGGAAAATAACGATATTTTTATCAGTGAGCATAAGATACTAACAGTACAAATGAGATGTCTGCAATTTTGGACAATGTTAAAAGCAACACTGAATGATAGATAGATACATTCTGGACAAGTAGTTTTCAGATAAAATCATATTTATATCTTGTTCATATTATGAATAGATATACCAGAACGTGCTTAACTTACATGATACCTATTCCCCAGTGAACGGAAATTAAGTCTGCTACCATCAACGCCATCCGGAAGCCTACCAAAAGGAGGGTTGGTACGACGGTAATGGGACCAACAAATCTAAGCAAGACGCCTATTAGTCCGGTCGCACCCATCAGAAAGTGGACTGTTCCAGCAATCATAAGACTTCCCATCATCTGAAATCAAAAGCAAGCATACGCAATGTTCTAGTCGTTTTGAAATAAATAAGAGAATACCGAAGCGTTAACAAAATCATAATCCAAACTCAAAATCGATTAAACCAGGGGCAAAATATGAACAAAGGAAAGATTTACATAGAGACTCTATCATCACAAAAGGTTCATTCGGTAGGTATGATATGCTTCTATAGATATCAAAACAAAATAAAAAAAACATATTTCTGGCAAAAAACATATCAGTTTATTTAAATTTAAGGATAACCATTCCATAATTTCGTACATGTGGACGTATACGTATATTGGTGATTTTACTGGTGGCAAATTGTGTTTTGTCGTTTGGATAAAAGAAAGCAAAGGCATTTTTTTCAAAATTACAAAAGTTTCAGCTTCAGATCCCGATATTAGCAAAAACCAAAATATGAATTGGATATAGAAACCATATATTAAGAGTTGGTGACGTCAACAAAATTCAGGAAGATAATATCTAAGCCTAGGGCCGGTCGATAATAAACCAAAAAGTAGTTTCGAAACTTTTCTATCAAATCCAATTCAATTCTTAATGTTTTTCTCAATATCCTAGTTGAAAAATCTATAAACGCGTACATGTTTATTCTGTGTTATTTTAAGTTTCCGACCATAAATTGCATAAAAGCTGTAGTTTCTGTCAGTCTTATCGGTATGGTGACCTTTAGGTGGAAAATCGGTCACAACTCTCATTTTTACTGCTGCCCTCAATTCCTGTTTTACCAGCGACTCTCTCTGAAACATCAAATAATAATGATGGAGTATGTTTGACAAGATTTTACTGACCCCTTGCAGTTTAGCATAGTCGGCAGCCTGATAGTCGCGGGGAATTACGCCGTCTATCAATGATGTGATGTTGGACATCAAGATGTCAGTGGAGTCATTTAAATTCAACAACCGACTTGTCACCTCTACGTACGCACCACTACTGGTCGTGGTTGGAATACCTAGAGGAAAATAAATTACACCAAATATAAACAAGAATTCCACGGAAGTGGATGTGTCGCCTGCGCAGCAACGAGGGGTGGGAGATGAGATTCATGGAACAAGCGGTGGATTTTTTGCCTGATGGATTCCAGTACAATGGATAGATTTGTAGATAATGATGTTAAGGTGTCTCATGATACAGACCTAATTTTAACCGGTTGTAATAAATGTTAAGTGTTCATTATAGACTGTTCATACAGGAACTAGTAAGCACTTTACACAGTTTGGTGGTTGATTTGCTCAAAGAATTTTCTATATATAGTATCAGGGCCTTGACCTTTGACGTACAAAGCAAACGCAAGAAAGCACTTCTGGTAAGGAAGCACTGTATAAAGTGTAAGTTTGATTGGCCCAAGGAAACTCAAGTTATCGCACGGAAACCGTTGTGCAGCCGCCACCGCCGACATAGTGATACTGATATGTCGCCTTTTCAGGCGACACAAAAATAATCCATCATGAAAACTACCGAAAGAGGTAGAAATATAACTAAGTAAAAGAAAATGTTATGCTTTTATTTATTTTACATAAACAGGAAAGGAAACAAAAAGTGGAACAAAAACTGTGATAATATTGTTCACAAGATAAAGTGTATACATAAAGGGAATAAATAAAAACATAATAATATCAAACCATCACTTACACTGTTCAACCGACCACCTCATACTACCACCTAGTCACTCAAAGCGTCCAACCGACCACCTCATAATACCACCTAGTCACTCAAAACGTTCAACCGACCACCTCATAATACCACCTTGTCACTCTAAACGTCCATCCGACCACCTCAAACTACCACCTAGTCACTCTAAACGTCCAACCGACCACCTCATACTACCACCTAGTCACTCTAAACGTCCAACCGACCACCTCATAATACCACCTAGTCACTCTAAACGTCCAACCGACCACCTCATAATACCACCTTGTCACTCTAAACGTCCAACCGACCACCTCATACTACCATCTAGTCACTCATAACGTTCAACCGACCACCTCATACTACCACCTAGTCACTCAAAGCGTCCAACCGACCACCTCATAATACCACCTAATCACTCAAAGCGTTCAACCGACCACCTCAAACTACCACCTAGTCACTCTAAACGTCCAACCGACCACCTTAAACTACCACCTAGTCACTCTTAACGTCCAACCGACCACCTCAAACTACCACCTAGTCACTCTAAACGTCCAACCGACCACCTTAAACTACCACCTAGTCCCTCAAACCGTCCAACCGACCACCACTAAATATCAAACAATCACTTCCACTGTTCAACCGACCACCTCAAACTACCACCTAGTCATTTCAAACGTCCAATCGACCACCTCAAACTACCACCTAGTCATTTCAAACGTCCAACCGACCACCTCATACTACCACCTAGTCACTCTTAACGTCCAACCGACCACCTCATAATACCACCCAGTCACTCAAAACTTCCAACCAACCACCTCATACTACCACCTAGTCACTCAAAACGTCCAACCGACCACCTCATAATACCACCCAGTCACTCAAAACTTCCAACCAACCACCTCATAATACCACCTAGTCACTCAAAACGTCCAACCGACCACCTCATACTACCACCTAGTCACTCAAAACGTCCAACCGACCACCTCATACTACCACCTAGTCACTCAAAACGTTCAATCGACCACCTCATAACACCACATACTCACTCAAAACGTTCAACCAACCGACCACCTCATAATACCACTTAATACTTCAACCGCCCACCCGCCGAGTCACTCCCACCTCCTACCGACCATCTTTTCAGACAATCGGACCATCCCTTCCGTGCACACCTAAAATATCTGCGCATTTTTTAATGTGTGATCAGACGAAGGTTAATTGAGATTCAAGTCGTATTAATCACATAATTATGTCTATCTACAATGAAGATGGGTTTGGTTCTAGTATTAACATTTCCATATTAAATGTTTAAACGTACCAGTCGATGTTATCACATCACATTTGTCTTGCTTGGTATCCTGTAAAACTAGCAGCGGTACAACGTATTCTGCGGCCGCACCTTGTAACATAGGTAACCTAAAATATAAAATAGATGAAAGGATTGTTATATTGTCGAAAGTCTTTTGTGTCACAATAATAAGATTTTTTGATAAACTAAAGTGGGAAATGAAAAGGAATAACACAATAAATGTATCTTCTCACATCTTGTAGGAATTTTATTTATCCGCGGTAATGTGAGTGGTACTCATTTAACATAATAGCGTTGTATATGAGAGAAAGAAAATCTAAGTAAGCGGGAAAATATCATGCATTTAGAAAATTAAAAGTACTCGTTTTCTTATTGTCTAATTACTAGTACGTTGTATTTTATTTAACATTTTTGAAGTTTTTCATAATTTAAATACATGGCGTGTGTATTATGTAGGTATGATATTAAAGGGACTAGTAACCTTGAAGATTGTCAATATGGAAAATAACAAGCTGTTGACACTAGTCTAACTCGCCGTATGACCGAAAAACAATTTTACTTATCAACATATTTATCGGTACATGTCATTATGCTGCTCAATACAAGTGCATGTGCCAATTTTATTAACAGAGAGTCTTCACTATGGTGCTTGTAAATAAACAAGACACTTTGGCCTAAAATCATAACATAACAACACATCACAACGCGTGCTTGATAATAGTAAATGTTAGGCCGACCAGGTAAACACCCCACTTAGCAATCTCGGGAATTCTAGAGTGTCCTTTATATCGAGTCAATAGCGGCACTATATTGATTATGAATTATCAATCTTAAGATATCCGTTATTACGAAGAAGGTGTTTAGTTATTCATTGGTTTCGTGGTAGTGTATTGAGTTACATTTAAAGCTAGACCTAGACAAGCATGTATACCAAATGAGAGATACCCGCCGGTAATGTTTAGGTTTAAACATCCTATTACATAAATAATGTATGGATGAGCAAACAACTCAGCGAGGCGGTTCTATTTTGTCTGAAGCTGCATAAACAGCACATTGTTAAACCTCATAAACTTCTGCGGAAACAACTTGACTGTATCCAGTCCAAAGATTGGATTAATTCATTATGAAATTTCAGGAATGAATACTGTTTAATTATCTTAACTGTATCCGATAGAATACAGTGTTGTCTTTTTATATGCTCTGTTAGATGTAAACAGATTTTTTTCCATTGCATAATTACAGCGTGAGAAGGGACGTGTGACGTCATCAGCGAACATTCACATTGAATTATGTATAAACAGAGCATGGCTGACTGGAAGAATTCTAAAATCGATATAACTCGTCACGGGGTCGTGTTTCTTTGACATCGCCTCTGATTCTTGTTCCAACTGAATCTATTTGATCATTTCAAAGTGTTCATATTTCAATTGTTGTTAAGGTTGTACAAGTATTTGCTTTATCTTAACAAAAGTAATGCATTGGAAATGAAATTGTAATTAATTACATCACTAAAATCATGTAATGGTTATGCTACTTTTCAGTTAATTACGTTTTCAATGTCACGAATCATTCTTGGCCTGCTGCAAATATATGAATTTCAGAATGGAAATAGCCTTGCATACTGTAAAAGTGGATTTTTTCGCGGTGTGGAAACTTTCGGTAGTTTCGCTGGCATTGAATGTCCGCGAATATATCCACACGCGAACATATTCAACAATACTCAAACCCTACATTGTGTAATATTATTATAGGTACATAGTACAAAACTGCATGACTGCAGAGCGAAAATTTCCACATCACGAACAGTTTGGAGGCAGACTTAGCAAAAACTTCCACGCGCGAAAATATTGACTTTTGCAGTACTTGTTCGCCAGGTGTTACAAAAAAATCAAAGAATGTTTACCTGACACCAAATAAGGACATGACAAATGTTGTTAATCCACTCATGAACATTGTGGAACCTAGGAGGATGCTCCGGAATTCTGGATCATGTTCACCATTCACAACTTGAGCCACAAGTAGAGAAATGACCAGCTGAGTGGCAAACGCCAGGAGTGCTTGCTGAAAGGTAAAATAATATTTCATCGTTTAGCCAGGAGTGCTTGCTGAAAGGTAAAATAATATTTCATCGTTTAGCCAGGAGTGCTTGCTGAAAGGTTAAATGGTATTTCACCATTAAGCCAGGAGTGCTTGGTGAAAGGTTAAACGATATTTCACCGTCAAGCCAGGAGTGCTTGCTGAAAGGTTAAATGGTATTTCACCGTAAAGCCAATAAAAACATCTTAATAGATTGCATAACAGGAAACTTAAATAAACGCGATTCTGAACGTTGGCATTGTACAAATACATAACGAATAAACGATTTAGGTGACCGATATTGGCAATTGTCTTTAAACTCGATAAGTATGTCTACTTGTTGTGATTGAGTAACATATGCTTGAATGTGACATAGATTTACATGACGTCAATGAAGCAGAAGACGCTTACTCTTCCGGAGCACCAGGTCTTATTCTCTTGTAATTTTTCATGGGTTTGCGTGTAAAATGTTCCTTTGTTCATATTTTGTCCATAGTTAAATCGATTTTGAGGTAAATATGGTCTTGTTGACGCTTCGGTATTCTCTGAGGTTTTTCTCTATAACACATGACATTTCTGACATAAAAGATTGTGAAAGGTACAAGTATTGATCTTGAAAAGAATTTAGACAGACATAATAACACAGAAGAAACTTAAAGATTGAGTACCGACCTGGAAAGTATTAAAGTACGAACCTTGAAGTGATTGAGTGACAAAATGACTGACATGAAAGTGATTGAGATATTATGGTCTTATTGGAAATTGGGAGACAGAGTAACTCACAATGAAGAGATAAATAAACGGAATTACTGACGAAAACAAGATAAAGAGACGGAAGTGCGGACTTGAAAGAAAATGATCAATAGAAACAGTGACATGAGGGAATCTTCGAGACGGAAGACATCAAACAGAAGAGATGGAGAGACAGAATTACTGACGGGAAAGAGATGGAGAGACGGAACTAGTGATATATCTATTTACCTGGAAAGCGAAGACGATGGTCAGGTGAATTGGTGGATTGTCACTGATCCTGTACTCAAGGGGTGAGATAGACGAGTCGCTACTTTGGGTCGTCAAACTGGAATTCACAGTCGACTGACTCTCCTCGGTCGGCAGACTGACTTCGTCTGCAGACGCACTGCTCGCGTCAGAACCATGATTCCGATGGTCGACCATAGTGGACGTTCCACATCCCAGAGCGTCTGTATATGTTGGAGGAGGGCTGAGCTGGGTATCCGCCATTGTAAGCGGATAACGCTCCATCAAATCAACATCGTCCACAACCTCGTTCCCGCCGTATATATCGCTTCTTTCTTCCATATGATATATTGGAACTCGTACAATATGGTGTAAATCTTTTTAACTATGGTCTTATGGTGTCACCAACTATATGCAGTGAACAATATCACCGCTGCAGTTCACTTCTGTTGGTCAGTAAAGTCACTGTTTTCTGTAACTCATAGATACACTCACACCATATGTCAAGACAGCTCTGGCGAGGGAAACTACAACAGTGCAATACCTGCATGCATGAACACACTAATGAACCAGGTGTATAGTGATACCAGTCTGTGTAGAAACGAGATCCCAGCAAGTAAGGTAAGCAATCACCGGAACGTAGCTTCTCGATTCCCGCTGAAAGTGGAATGTCTGCTGCTTATAATATAACCGTTTCGCATGATTAACTGTGTATGCTGGCAATGTCTGTCGTCGTACAACTATCTGTCAAAGGAAACATTTTTATTCAAATGTTTATTGGATGATCACACGTGTTGCTGGAATCACTTGAGCGTAACTTCTGAATACAGCTAATGAAATTGCATACACATAATCATCGCCAACACATTGTGCAATATTTAATGTTGTTTTGCGGATCTTGTTCCTTTATACTTCCTGTTTGTTATGTTGTAATGATTGTACATACATTGGGAATGAAATAAAGTTTTGTTAAAATATTTAACGCTTTAAAGGCAATTGATATCATTTTAAACATATTACACTATTGGCAAATACGAAATTGTCCCATGCAATTTCATTTGGTTATGATTAACATGAAACAGCACTTGGTCTGCTAGACGCGATGGAATCCTAATTCACTGGACTATTGATTACCAATCTCATGTTAAATACATGAGATGTGGTTATGTATGCACATTATGCATTTATCCTAACCGACCACCTTATGTTTATCATGACCGAACATCGTAGGTATAAATACAGTGTATATACATATGACTGAAACATGAGGATGAACCAAAATCGATAACATTCTAGAATCCACAAATGATCCCCGTGCCTCTGTTAAAGGAACTATTCTAGAATAGAATAGAGGAACCCCGTAAAAACTGCAAATAGATCATCGAGTTTTTCCTTCTGTAACTATAACATTGATAATTCATTTCTAGAGGAAAAAACGTTCCTTGATGAATTCTGTGGTCCTGTTATGAAAATAAAACAAATAAATAACAAAGTCAGTGCTTGAGTGTAAATATTCAGTAGGACTAACCTTGATTGGAACACTGTGTATTTGTGTTATTAACCGCCTAAGCTTCCTAGTCCATGTTCCTAAATTCATAAATGAAAAAGGTTTTACCCACCTGACCTTTCAGCTTCTACATTATTTTAGAAAATTTCGATTCCCACATTTTGGCCCCTAGCATCACTGACGAGTCTTAGAAGGACGAAACAGCTGAATGGTTCAGTTTACTTTATTTTTACGGCATACTGTATATATTACTAACTTCAAAAGATGCAGCCTATGTGTGTGTGTTACGTCATTTGTAGATATATTTCATTGTCCTTTAAACGACAAGGGGGTCGGGCAATAATTTATTTTAACTTATGCTGGCCCTCTCTCCCAACCTCAATGAACTCAACGATTTCTACAACTGCAATTTGCACGTTTGGTGCGATAAAATCGAAACTTATCATAATTACATTGATTTCATCGATGTCTTAATCTGTTTTATCTTCTTATATCAAGAATTCACGTATGCTTGTTATTTTAAACCCTCGGAATCACGAATCACGTTTCTTTAATGGTTGCCATGGAAGGTGACGACCTCGTCGGTTCATCAAGGTCATTCCACATTTATAGTGAGGAATGAAAGTAAGAGAAAGTCAGTGATACATAATAAATGCTGTTGCTTAAAGGCCCAATATACGTAACTTCAGGAAAATTTCCATGATTATGCAAAATTCTGAAAAAAATCCATTTGATAACCACGCAAAAATAAGCCTTAAACGAAGTAAACCTGAGCGACAACTATCAAGAAACTCTTGACAGAAAAATCCAAAGACTTGAAAATAATTCAGGTGGGGCCCACTTCAATAACAAACCGAAGTTAGAAGACAGTTCAAAATAGACGCGTATTTACAAATACAGAGTTTCAACTGTTGCTATACCGGTGACCACGTAAAAATTGATCTTGAATATTGCTGATATCAGTTAATTTCAGCTAAATCTATCAACATAAAAAGATATTAGGCTTGATTTTCGCTTCAAGTTTTGCCGAATGTTACGTAAATTGGGCCTTTAAAGCATAGTTGTTAGCTTCGCCGATTTTAGGAGGTAACAGTGAATAGAGCTAGTATCTAACGTTGATTTATTATACATTCCAAAAATAAAACTCAATTTTCTCCCCTATCTCTTTCAAGGCTCATTTCTGAAAAGAAAGCTGAAACATAATTATAAACATATGACTGGAGCCCAGTGATAAATAGCGGTGCCTTGTGCTGTGCTTTTTCTAGCTTCAAAGACTCCAATCATGAACACCTATCCTTTCGGCCTATACAAACTGAGCAGTGTTGAATGTAGCAGACGATGCGATGAATTTCATGGCAAAATTAATCTATTTTATGGACAAACAGGAGAGTTTTCATATGTGAGTTTAATGGTCCTGTAAAAGGCTGCTCGTTAATCTAGAAAATCCATATTTACCTGGTAGTATCTAGATACTTTTTGCATGGTTTTCCTTATTTATAGACATATTCCATGATTTCTGTATTCTATGCACGAATCTTGTTTTATTTTTAGTATATCTGTATTTTGTGTAAAAGTATGCATGAATAAATAATGTGCTAGAAGTATGTTGCTGGATTTTACATGCTTGCATGACAAAACCATTAAAATCCGCATAACCTTTTAAGCTATTTATGTTAATGCAAATTTGGATTATTCATATTGTGTTCATGTACATTCCATACACATGCTTTAACTGCATACTTTCAAATTAAACAGGAAAGGCAAGAAAGATACTAAATTGATAGGGTTTTGTTGCGGGACAGCAATACTAATGCATTCATATATACGAGTGAATTTGGAAGAAGACAGTTACTTATTCTGTTATTTTGTACTTTATACAAAAATTCACATACAAGTGTTTGATTCCGTTGCCTTACCAGTTAAGTGTTTATTTATTAATGCAAGGGGATGTATCTTCAAAGTACAATCAAAAAAGGAAATAGAGAATACAATATGTCAACAAAACCGAAATCTAAGCTCTAAATCGATTACACTAGGGGCAAAATATGAAAAAGGGATGATTTAAATGCTTGTAAAAGTACAAGAGAATAAGATCCAGGGCCGTTTTCGTTTAAGCGGTTGAACCGGTCGGACCACAGTTGTTCGTTTATTTTATAAGGTCGGACCTGGTAATCTTATGCTGCTTTCAGGCGAGCCTTGAGGAAGCCTTGCAGGGCCTGTATAAACATTTGCAGGTCCGCCAGGATTTCCACCCGAAAACGTTACATTTATAGGCGGACAAACCGGTTCTTCCGCATAAACGAAAGCGGCCCAGGTTTTCCGGAAGGGTAAATGTCTTCTGCTTCATCGACGACATCCGTCATGTAAATCTTGGCCATATTCTAGTAAACATCAAGTCATCAAAGTGAGAACCGAATCATAATTCTCAATCACAACAAGTAAGCTCACAAATGACCATACTCTAAAACGTCGATCGTCATATCACACAAAGATATAAAATATTTATCAATGAGACAAAGATGGCGACCATAACACTTGCTCATAGTTCAGATCGACGTGCATCTCTTGGATATCTGTGAAAATGTAAACATTATCAATGCTATTAATTCAACAAGAAGAGTTACATTCAATTAAGATTTAATTGCATCCCGATATCATGAATTGCTCCATCCGTACTTGTCTTTATGCTTTATATAATGTTTTTTACTAAGCGGCGTCTTATGTACATATTTCAAATTATCATTATAAAGTACATATTTTTACATGAGCTTGTCTTGTAAGCTTAGAAGGACCATGTTAAAATACAGATTAAAGTATGGGTTCCCTATTAATCAGAATGCAATATATATTTTGGTGATTTGTACTTGTTGTACGTATTAACTGATATAAATAAAATATGGTTTAAACTAAATTGAATACATGCTAATTCAATTTTTTGGTTTACGAAATAAGAAATTGGTCATTAATAGTTTGATATTTGTATCGATGTTCGATAATTTAACTGTAGCTTTGTTTTAAATGTGTATTACTATTACATGTAGAAACGGCCCTCTATAGCAGACAGACGGATATCATTAATTAGCTTGAACAAACCAGTATGAGTACTTTGAGTTTAATTCGAACGAATAACACACAGTTGAAGTCTAGAGTGTGGGTCATATAAACCTTATAGATAAACCTAACACACACACACACACACACGCGCGCGCTTTACACTGCATCATACAGCTGTTTCATCCTTCTATAGTGGCAAAAAGGTCACGTGTGTAAAACCTCTTTAATTTATGAATTTAGATAAAAATAAAAAATCAATAAGCACTGTATAATTTCAAATCGTGTACAACGACAGTGTGTATATTATGAACCATGCCAAAAATAAAGAACGTTCGATCAATAACTATTTATACTGTCTTTCAATATGTCGATGCTTTTTTGGTTTCTTGATTTAAAACGACGACCTCAAATGATTAACCGATCTTCAATTTCTAACTTCAAGGCTCCATAAGATTACTGATGATGTGGCAAAAATTTGACTATTTCGGTTCGTGCGAACGGACGGCCATGAGTGCCCAGCGACTCATCATTTTACGAAAGTCGTATTTTCCAACAAGGGCATTGATTCCATTCTCATCAGCAATATCTTGCATCAAAAGTCTGTTCGATATAAAAATATCACCTATCATTTTCTATATTTATTCTGTATCTATTGCACCTAATTACAAGCAAACACTGTAACAGTTGAACATAGATGACCTTAGAATGACCCCCTCCTTCAGCATGTTCATGTTCTTCATCACCATATTGATATGGTCCAGCTGAACACATAATAACTGGCAATCTGAATATAATCCCCAGCATAAAGCTACGGGAGCTTTCCATGAAATGTCCTAAGTATCGCGAGACTCCATCCACCAGATGGAATGTGAATTTCAAGATCATTATGGACTATGTGGAAGATTACGCCAGGCAATGGGCTAAACGTGAACATGATGAATTGGATTCACTTTCAGAGTGGGTTAAATATATAAGTCCTATATTCAGAAAATAATGAGCAGTTTGCGATACACGCGTCTATATTGGATACCCAAACTACTGAACGTGAGATTAAAGACACAACAGACTTTCCTATATCAGCTTCTTACCGCGGTCTTTAGTTAAATTATGATCAACAAGGACAGCTTACTACTAAGCTGTATGATAAACGTGACGGTTTCGATTTTTCGATCGTGAACTTTCAATTTCTTGATAGTTACATCCATGTTTCTCCATCCTATGGTGTTTACATGTTGCAGTTGATTCGTTATTCTAGGCCTTGCTATGAATATCGAGATTTTCTTGATAGATGTCAACTGCTGACGAATTAATTTACGGTACAGGGATTCGAGAGATGCAGGTTGATAAAGACTATGGGCAAGTTTTATGGTCGCCAGCTTGATATCGAGAAATACTCTGTATCTTTGCGTGATATGAAAATGGGCGTTTTTGAGTTTGCTTTTTAATGTGCTTGCTTGTTGTGATTGACAATGATGACTCGGTTCTCATTTTGAGGATTGATCTTTACTTGGATGTAGCCTCTTGTTGTACATGTGACCATTGTTTGAGAACAGCAGTGTAGGTTATGTACTGTCGGAGAAGTCCCCATGAAGGGCCTGCTTGCTTACTGTCGGTGGAGGTGGGGTTATAAATGCTGTTGATAGTCGTCGATGAAACAGAAGACGCCTACTCTTTCGGAACACCTGGTCGTGTACTCTTGTACTTTCATGATGGTCTCCATATAAATCTTTCCTTTGTTCATATTTTGCCTCTAGTGTAATCCGTTTTGAGTTCGGATTATGATTTTGTTGACGCTTTGATATGCTCTGGGTTTTTTTTGTGTTTTTTTTTACTGCATACTGGCTTTCCTGCGCCATCAAAACTTATATAAATTACCTTAGCTGTAAAACAGACTTAAAACAAGGAAGACCTTTATTCAGAACACAAACCTCAAACACAAAATATAATAAAAGTTTTTTTAGTCATTTTGAAGCAGATTACAAAAGAGCGGACAATACGCAGAAAATTTAAGAAAAAAAAAGGAAGTAAACTGATACATTTTTGTATTTCTGTGCGTATTCTTTTTATATGACAAAAAAAGATTGAACAGGTATATATTTGTTCTCTCCTTATTTTGACATTGAGTATATACATACATATATATAATCAATAGAACATTTAATGTAGTGTTAATGTAGTATTTCAACTAGAAAACAACATATTTCAGTTTCCAAGACAACATCTATCAATCTGGTTAATATACAGATCCTTACTATTGGATCTGACAGCGACCAATAGAAGGTCATGTGCAGATGACCTTTATTATTTCCATATCTTGGAAAATGAAAATGAACCTTGTAAATGGTGTTTGGTAGGCGAACAAAAATGACGGCGGATCGAAGCGAAGAAGAGAAAATCATTCAGGGCGTTATATAACAATATGATCAGTTTATTTTGTGATAATTTAATAATAATAATAATAATATACAATATTTGATAAAGTCGTTCTTAATATTAATTGTGTATATTGGAACGAATCACTGCAACGGTCCCATTCCGCCATCTTTAATCAAGTCGTCAACAAATTCATCTCAGGTTGATTTACCCCGGCAAATCCAAAGTTGTATGTAGACAATTGCTAACATTACTGATTCTAATATAATTGTCAAAGTTTTTGGTCAACTAATGAAGACTTCAAGACTTCCTTAATGGCATGCCTAGGAATTTCTAATCGGATATCGGATTTAACAGATACAGCGCGTTGATAATACCAAACAATATTCCAGGAAAAATGCAAAAAAAAACTATTATAATTGCCACCAGTAGTAACCATCTTGGTATGATGGTTGTAGCTACTGATATCAGTAGCTCACACAGAGCAGGCTCAAAGTCTCTCTCTCACCCAAGAGACCTCATAGTGAGATTCATATCATACTCAATCCAGGCCCAAGTTTACGATGCAAGTTTTACCCTATTTCGGTCAGCTGACAGTCATACAGAATCCATCATCTCTTTTGCTGACAAAGCAAACATAAAGACCAAACCTGCATTCTATCTAAACGAGGCCCTCACAAAACGCGACAGTCATGTATTTTAAATCGATTGTGCTTGAATGGAAGAATCATCGTCAGGAATCGGAACGGAGCAAAAGCCTCAATCACCAAACTGCCTGAACTTTCTAACAATCCACACCTTCCTCCTAGACCGTCTTCAGCCGAGAGTCACTCCCATCCTCCTGATCGTCAACAGAACCTCTCAGGAAAGCAGCACACCAATCATTTACTCCTCAGAAATGATATTCGTGTAGATACCATGACGCGATTCAAGACTGTGGTTCTTGGTCTAGTTTACAAAGTTTAGCTATGTATCTGACATGATGTGACCTTAATGATTACCCATCATGAATGAATAGTAAATAGTGCCTATGTCTAGTACCTACATTTCGAAAGTGTATCTTTAAGGTAAAACAATATTGCGTTCAGTATATCGGTGTCATAGTGAATGTTACTCTAGTTACCATATAGATATTGATATGTAAGTAGCATCTTGTCAAACTGTTTGATCCTAACTAATATACGTTATATCTTATACCATGGTGCATGACATTAAATGCTATAAGTTGCCCGTTTTTACAGTTGTCTGGATATCGCCTCGCTCTCTTGAGGAGAAGCATCAAATAAACTGATAATTTTATGCATACACTTTTAACTATTGTCATGACATGAGTAGAGATTGTGTGTTTATCACGTAACTGACCCGTTCAGTCATGCCATACGACCATGTCACAAATATAGTATCACACATGTGTAATAACACTATTGTGACGTCATAAACAAATGACGTCTTATGGCGTCATTAAAAATGACGTCTTTATGATGTCATATGATTGCATCGGTAGTGAAAATCGTACCATCAAAGTAGAGATTGCCTTACTTATAAAGAAGGAATTTGATAGTTTAGATGTAGTTTCCCTTGAAAGTTAGTTATGTGTTAAAAAGAATCTCGCACTCGTGTCAATGTAATGTGGAACTTATCAAACTAATAATTCAGTATGTCATATAAAAAAATTAAATTATCAATAAATTCCATATCGCATTGACACTCATGTTAGTTTCTCTACAAATCCATGTATAAATAAATCAGTTGATTGCATAAAAAGTGCAACATATTTTCACTTTTTCATGCATACACCTATCTGTATGATATCTGAATCAGTTTAGTAATGTATGCATCATTGCATATGCATTCAATTTACGTCATCACTATAGCCTTAAACTCACTTCAGTAAGTAGTATATATTTGACATACGTAGAAACGCTCTGTGTTTTGGCAGAAGCTAATTATTTTCTCGACGTTTTCGAATCCCTTGTCTCACCAAAGCTTTCATTAAAGCTTATAAATATTGACGGAGCATAAATACAAATCCTCAGCCTCCATATACTGGTTGTAGGGGAATGATGTAGTCAACCTGCCTTGACGATTTTTAAGCTATAATGCAATTGTCGGAAATCGTTGATAGCCTTCCATATTTTAACAGATATGTTTGACATGAAGGATCCCTAGAGACCCAACTTCCAGACAGTCCAATTTAATTTCCCACGTCATGACCTGTTTTAAAATGAAACATAGGCGTCCTAAACTTAAGTTGTTGTTGGTGCCAGTGGTGGGATTCATCGACTTCTCAGTATTTCACTGTTCTGTTGATATTTGGTATGCTAGTGCTCAATAGAATTAAAGGTAATGCAGTTTTAGAACGAAAATGGGAACTATTATGGGTATAATGGCAAATTAGAATAAAGTGTCATATCGAAGTTTCCTACTAGTGTTTGAATTATTTTACTACATACATGTGTGAGTAAATTACAGTCTATGATTGCACTGGTATGCTGTCAGATATGGGAAATGGAACATCCGAGGAAAGAATAGGGTCAATAGATTTAAAAAAATATCTATTGATGTTTCATGTTAAGCTAAGTATGTTATCAGAGCGATGATATTTGACAACACTTGCTCAAATCAAATCAGTCTTATATTTTAATCTGGATCACACTTCACAAATGGAATGCATATCCTTTTTTTTCATCTGAACAATTTTTATTCGCCATTCAACAAATGAGATTAGGCAAAAGTTATCTCAGCTTAGAAACGCCTCCTCCGAAACACTTCATTTCACCTGACAATAATAGACACTGCATATTGATCAAAATATATTTTGTATATATACTTAAAAAACAAATAGGCTATGGAGGGAAGAAGGAGAAGAACACTAATAAATTTAAGAAAGAGAGCTAATATTACTTCTGATCTTAAAACCTTTTAATAATTCTGAGTTAAATGCATTTATATGCATAGGTAAAACCCATTTGTATATGGTAGTATAGGTTCTAGCCTTCAAAACAATTGGATTCTTGCTCGAAATCTCTTTATGCCCAACATGCTCATTTCTCAACCATTTTTTGAAAGATTTTGACAAACCTTTTTTTCAAAATAGTGCTATTTTGAGATGGGAAACACGTGTAAAACCATGAAAATCGGTATGGAATCTCTATCCAGTGATCCAAATGTCAATCGAAGGAACCAAATCATATTTCCTCACATTAAAACAACTTTTTATTTAATGACGATCCACTTATGCATTACAAAGTTATGCTGATTGAAGTTGAGAATTTTAGTTATAATGGCATGACCCAACGTGGAACCTTGTCGAACTCCAGTCAAATTTGCGTAAGATATTTCGCATAGAGTTCTTTCTCTTGGATGAAATCCCATGAACTTTTTAGTAGTATAATATTTACTGCAGTCAGGTTGAGTTTGGTCGCAACAACTGTTGATTTTACATAAACTACCATCACTAGCTTTAATATATTTATGATTGTCATTTGTCAATGTATTTTTAAGTTAATTTTGCCCTTTTTAACTCAGATAAAAAACTGACTATAATCATGTTTGAAGCAGTAAATCTTAGGGCTGCGATGGATGCTGCGGTTGAGTTTGATGAGGAGCTTTGTATTATTGCGAGGACCGCATTTTGTCGTGTCTCACTTTCGGATTTTATTTGATCGCATCCATGTCGTGATACCTATAATACTTATTCCTCATCAAACTCAACCGCAGCATCACTCGCAGCCCTGAGATGTATGCATTTGTGTATTTTAGGCGGACGAGACTTGTCGGGGGTTCACATTTTGCCTGCTTTTCATACATTAATTTGATAGCCTCAGACGGTAATTCCGGGTTAGAGGTAAAAGTCCGCATTGCAATGCCCAGAAGAGCATATGCATCATTAAACAATATCTGGAGATCAAGTTCAGCACCACCACCAAGCTGAAGTTATTTAAAAGCAACATCCTAGGGGGGCTTCTTTATGGTGCACAGTCATGGAAGATCATTAACAGCATCATTAACAAGCTGGGTGTATTCCTGCCTAGATGTCTACGTAGAATATTGCGGATGTTCTGACCTTGTACCATCTCAAATGCAGACACATATACAGGAAAACAAAAACTATACCCCTGTCACAGGAAGTAAAGCTAAGAAGATAGCGGGGAATGGACACGTCTGCAAGATGCACCCAGATTCCATCACAATGGTGGCAATGAGATGAGAAGTGCAACAATAGTCCCAGAATAGACAGCATTGAAAAGCTCTGGTGACGGATTTATGTGCGATACCGCACGAATATGATTAAGTAAGTAACACTGAATCGCACTTTCCCTTCCATCTTATCATCAATAATACCTTATACCTCTCCCATTGTTGATCGCTCACACTCATCCGTTGTGACATTCATTGTGCACAAAATCTTAAGCAGAATAACAATTTTTTAAAGTCCAGAGAGTTGGTCACCTTGATAACTGCTGCTGTTGCGGGCATCTCTGATACGCACTTCCAATGCCACTGTCACAACTCCAGTTCCACTCTGGTGCTAGGAGCGCTTTGCAGGTCAACACCATAGAATTTCAGGAAATTCTCTAAATCATAATAACTAAATCCCTATGGAGCTGTCCTGGTGTCTTTGTTTTGTATCACTGGTACAGGTAACAGGCCAGAGGAAGCTGTGTATGCTGTAATACCATTTGCATGTTATTATCATCCAGGTAGGAAATTACCAACACTATGCGGCAGTACACCTCTGTTATTTCTGCTGGAGTGTTATCACGATTCCTCTGGCGTTCACATCGACTGGGAAGTGCTGGTTTGCCACCCACACTCTCGGCCATGCTGTCAGCCTCCTCATGCCACACAACAAACCTGTCCTCAATCTGATCTCGCTCTTCCTGTAACATGTCCCAAATACCATCAACACTTTTTATCCCTGTTGAATCTTCAACTTGAGGAAATATCCTTAAGAGTTGCCACAATTGCTGGGAAGGCTTATTTCTCTGAAAAGACCTCAAACGCAGCGTTTTCCTTGAGGTAAGATGTTAGATATGAAATTAACCATTAATGTGATAACTTTGAGGTTTGGTCAGTTATTGTAACATGAAATAAGTAACAGTAAGTGGCCGTTGGCATCACTGTGGCGTACACCTTTGTTGGGCAGAAACAACAAAATGCAATTGTAATGATTAATGTATTGCAGTCCATGATTTTTTTTTAATTTTGTCCTGAAACACAATAGGGATCAGGTACTACGAATGACCAACCCACCACATGTGAAATATAACGATTTAGTCAGGGTGGGGTGGCGGTTATAACAAATCATATAATTGGAAGTCAAATTTTACGTCCAAATAATCACACATATTGTAACATTATCACAAGTTAAATTTATATGAAGCACAACCTTAAAAATAACAAGTATCTTATTGTTCATAAAACAATTACAGTATTATAAACTCACTTTAACAATACATACTACCTCTATGATGCTGTGTTAAATTCGTTAATTATATTTTTACAAAAACACATACAAGTGTGGTAGTAAGATTTTACAGAAACAAAATAAATATATCACATCATCCAACATATAACCAATTATATCATAATAACACTGAATTGTACTTTCACTACCATTTTTTATCAATAATACCTCATATTTGTGAAAAATGTAGACAATAAAGGGTATATTACAACGAATAGCATTGGCGAAATTCCACAAAAAAATAAACATTCAAGTTACATAAAAGTTCAAAACTCTAATGAAATCATAAAATTCAACTTTATTTTTTGCTGAAAAGTTACAAATCAATTGTATACATTACATACTGCTGTTCAGTCGTTACAAAATAAGTACTTCTTGACATGAGTAAACCCAGCTAGGTATTAATATCGGAACCAGGAAAAGGAGTCACAAAATGCAAAAAGACTTTAACGCTTTACTTGTCTATTTCTAGGTTCATAATGAACTTCCAAAAGAGTTTCTATGCAAGTATATTTTACTTAACGATGTTGTTCATTCTACTAGGATGCTTCCTGGCAAAGCGATAATTTCAAATCTTGTACTACGAAAATGTACCATGCCACTACTAAAATGACTATGGCTATAAAGGCTTCATCAAACCTCGGGGACTAAACAAAGTCCACCAGCAGAGAGTCATTGAACGTATGATTAAATTCCTGAGCCATGTTGTTCAAAAGGTGATCAGCTTCACAATGTCATTTAATCGATGCTACACTCCACAATCCACATGCATTAATGCATTAAGTCCATTGAGTCTGCCCTCTCCCATTGTTGATTGCGGGTAAGACTTGAGTAATCTCAGTTCACTGTTTAATCACTCACACTTACATGTTTCGACACCCATTGTACACAAGATCTGAAGCAGAAAGAAAACAAAGTAAAGAGAGCTTTCACCTTGATAGCTGCTACTGCTGCTGCTGCTGTTGCGGGAATCTCTGCATACTTCTAGTGGCACCGTCACTACTCCAGTTCCACTCTGATGCCATGAGCGCTTGGTAGGTCATCGCAATATGATTTCAAAAAATGTTCTTTATGCTTATAGAACTGCCCTTGTGTCTTTGTTATGCAACAAGCATTTACATGTCATTAAGGGAATTGCCAAAACTGGTGTTCTCTGGTGTTGTAACGATTCCTCTGGTGTCCACATCGTCTGATACACACTTCCAGTGCCACTAGCACAGGTCCAGTTCTACTCTTGTGCTATGAGTGCTTGGCATTGACATTGTATTTCAGGAAATTCTCTAAATCCTTATGGTGCTGTCCTAGTATCCTTGTTATGGCACCAGTTAGTACTCAGTGCAGAAAACCGCTGCTGTGGTCCCATTATCAAGTCATCAAGGTAGGGAATAGCCAACACTCTGGTGTTTCTGGTGGAGTGGGAACACAATGATTCCTCTGGCGTCCATATCGTCTGGGAAGTGCTGGTTGGACATCCACACTCTCAGCCATGTTGACAGCCTCCTCATGCCACACAACAAACCTGTCCTCAATCTGATCTCGCTCTTCCTGTAACATGTCCCGAACACTCTTGAAAGCTGATAAAGACATCTTCTGTTCTCGGCTTTTATCATGTTTACCATAAAAGTTCTTCAAGCTGACTAATCAGACTATAGAGTCGAAGTTTGTAATACCGTTAAGGAACGATCTAGCGTCTGATGTACTATCTCTGTTGAACCGTCCACATGTGGAAATATCCTCAAGAAATGCCACGATTGCTAGGAAGGCCTATAGCTCTGAAAAGACCTCAAATGCAGCAAGTCTTTCAATGAAGCGTGTTTGACAGTTTAGAAGGTTAGAAGGTTTGCACTATTGTTGTAAAATATTTACAACAACAGTAATATAGTTATATTGATCACCAGCCACCATTGCCTGAAAATTCCCAGCGCTTTGTCCGTTACATGCTTTGAATTAACACAGTGTCCTCGAAGATGGACGTTTTGTTTGCTTGACAGAGTAACTCTTAACAAAAGACTCCAGGATAATTCTTCTTTACTCTGAACATGACAAGATATACATTTTCACACTTTCCCTTAATTCGTATGGTCAACAAAACTCTATTCTAGCATCAAATAGGCTCTTCTTAGCATCCTCCTCATCTTTGCCAAAATGACTCTTCAGTTTGGAAACGGCATAGTTCATGTCAGTCAAACGTGTTTATGATAATATATATACACCAAGGTCGTTATAACCAAACAATGCACATTGAATACATGAGAAGTATTAAGAACTGTCAGCATTTTACCAGCCAATCATACCTTGAAAACCAACTTCTCTGGAAACTCAAACTCTTGTCGGTAAGCCTGACACAACATGACTGATATGATGATGTTTCAAAACTTCTTTATTTTCAGCTTGAGGGATTAACCTTTTTTTTCAGAAAAACGTAACGACTATCTTCCATCTGCAACAAACACCGCTCCTTTATGTTTATGAATTTTTAAACACAATTTAAAGTTTCATTACCTAAAGAAATTCGTAAAGGTAGTTAATTTGTCCAACTAGATATTAATAACACATTAATTTTCTGAGGATTAAATTCAGTATGCAAATCCCGTGATAATTTACCGAGGTTTTTTTCCCAAACATCTGTTGGCACTATTTTCAGTATCAACATTAGACACATCAAAAGGGCATCATCAGCAAATAAGCGTGAAATTATAAAAAATATAATTCATATAATAACAGAGGACTTAACACGTTTCCCTGTGGAACACCAGTAGTTATGTAGTTATTAACCTTTATCAAAAATACAAATGTTTTGAGTAATATCATCGTCGCCGTCGTCGTCGTCGTCATCATCAGCAGCAGCAGCAGCAGTAGCATCATCCTTTCCTATTACAAGAAAAAAGGTTGTTGCTTCCCGTTGACCGTTAATGAAACGAAATAGTTTTTAACTTCCTTTGTGTTTTATTTAGTTACAAAACGTGTTTAAAATTTGAGACATCAATATTTTAAATGCGCAGCTAGTAACAAAATAAATAGACGGCAACACGAAAAGAAAAACTGAAACAAAACACAAATGTGATATGTAAAATATCAACACTAGAACAATAAAAATCCATAGTGACCTTGTGATGGTTATAAATATTTTCTAAAAAAAAATAAAAAATCTGGTTTTGTTATTTTTTTTTAAATATCAATAAAACATATAGAATGACATGTCGAGAGGAAATATAAGACTTTGTGTTTTTGGAATGATCAGAATTATGTCTGGAAAAATTAACCGTAATAAATTTATAATCTATCTATCTAATTTCAATAAATATTGTCATCTGAATAAAATAAGTTAAAGGGAGGTAAATCTTCTGGCTCTACTCACGTCTTTCGTCTTGGCATATAAAGGGAAATAACTCAAATACAAACATAATTGAGTTACGTCCCTTTAATCGCTATGAAACATTTCAACACCCAAGAAACAGTCCGCTGAAAACAAAAACTTGTATCCAAAACCCAAATACTTTTTATGTCTTCTACTAAATTCTCATAAAAGTATTGTTTTCATTTGTGCAATTAAATCTTCAAAAAATGACGCTTGTGCTCCTATTCTGCAGTTAAAAGCACTAAAACGATATTGTAAAATATTTTCATGGCTTTATACGTCTCTGATATTTTCTATTCGTATGTCACGTTCTATAGAGATAAAGAACATGTAAGAGAGGTTGCTCTCTGGAAGTGGGGACAAAGAATTTGCTGATTCATATTTAAACATTATATTGTAAATACAAATTATCAGAATACTATTTGAATAGTTCATGCCCAGGAGTGTAATTTTAGCAAAACGTTTGGCAAGTCTCGGGTGTAGTCCGGTATGAAAAACCTTTGGGAACAATTTCCTATCATGCACTCCTGAGAATTAAAATAGTATATTTCTCTTATTCCAACCATCTAAAAGTGTTGTAGGATAAATATGTCCAATCCGTTTCTTGCCAGACAGTTCCACCAGAATCATACGCACATGAAGATTAAAAATGCAATGAAAACGCCCCGTTCCATTCATGAGCCCGTGAAAACACATGTATACCGATTCATCAGGTGTGGACTGGCGTGGATTGAAAAGTATGATACAGGGGGGGGGGGGGGGGCTGGGAGTGTGTGTGTGGGGGGGGGGGTTGTCCCTTGTCAGGGTCCAGAGGGAAAGCCCAGACGGGAATATTGCCTGGAAAGACAGTTATTCTTCGGAAAAAACTGGCTGGAGTTAAGATGGGGGATGTTGGTGGCTGTTTTCTGACCGTAATGACCCCCTTTTGCTCAGCCAGTGCCTGACGTCCATCAGTTATGAATAGGTGACGTAGTGTGATTATGATGATGATTATCCAATCATAGCGCGTGAGGTAATATTAGGACGCACCAACATTAATCAGATACACAGGTAAATGTATAATTGGCTCCGGCCCGTCTCACCACGGACAGGTAAATACAGGTAAAATACCATATACACCTGTCCGGGGATATATAAGTAAATGTGTACATCTCAGACATATCAATCAAACGAAGAAACACATATACATGACTTATAAAGGCCATTAAGTCGGGAAGACACATGATAACACAATCTGGGTTATGGCTAAGTTCCCCGTACCTCTGCGCAAGAGTAATTACCTGTGTGTAGAACAAAGGCAGGATAAAACCTGACGACTAAAACCCATCTTACAATAGAATTATAGTTTCATGTCTGTCAATAGGATGTTATGATGGGAAATGGCCCGTCGTCTTCGCCTGTTTAATATGGTCATATAAAACGTACATCATAATAAACAAACCTTATATATTTATATATGTATGTATATTAAACACGGTACAATTACGACAGGAAATTCACATTTTAACCTTCGGATCAACAACACTAAGTGTATATGATACATTGTGTTTAACATATTTATGTTAGGAAGTCGTGTTAGGCTAATTTCCCGTGGTTGGGACGAAGTATTATCTTCTAATTTAATATCTTTTAGTTCGCGGAATCTAAAGAAAAGAAGTGTGTGCTGAATAACGCAGTCTGAATTTTGCAATAAATGTAAGCTACGCGATTAATGTGAAAGAAAAATATAAGGACTATCTTACAAAAAGAATATCTACATTTATACCAAAATAGTCCGTTTAACAATATCTACATTTACACCAAAAATAGTCCGCCTAACAATATCTACACCAAAATTCTCTGATTGACTAGGTTTACGTTTGCACCATAATACTATAACTGATAAGGTTAAAGGCCCAATATACGTAACTTCAGGGAAATTTTCATCATTCTGAAAAATTCTGAAAAAAATCCAGTTGATAACCATGCATAAATAAGCCTAAAACGAAGTAAACCTGAGCGGTAACGAACAAGAAACTCTTGACAAATAAATCCAAAGAATTGAAAATTATTCAGGTGGGGCCCACTTTAACAACAAACCGAAGGTAGAAGATGGTTCGAAATGGACGCATGTTTACAAATAGCGTGTTTCAACTGCTGCTGTACCGGTAACCGCGAAAGAATTCATCTTGAATATTGCCAATATCAGTTAATCTTAACTAAATCTTTAAATATAATAAGTTTATTAGACTTAATTTTCGCTTCAAGTTTTACCGATAGTTACGTATATTGGGCCTTTAATGTTTACACCAAAATACTATAACTGATAAGGTTGGTGTTTACACCAAAATACTATAACTGACAAGGTTGGTGTTTACACCAAAATACTATAACTGACAAGGTTAATGTTTACACCAAAATACTATAACTGATAAGGTTGGTGTTTACATCAAAATACTATAACTGATAAGGTTGATGTTTACACCAAAATACTATAACTGATAAGGTTGATGTTTACACCAAAATACTATAACTGATAAGGTTGATGTTTACACCAAAATACTATAACTGATAAGGTTGATGTTTACACCAAAATACTATAACTGATAAGGTTGATGTTTACACCAAAATACTATAACTGATAAGGTTGATGTTTACACCAAAATACTATAACTGATAATATTGGTGTTTACATCAAAATACTATAACTGATAAGGTTAATGTTTACACCAAAATACTATAACTGATAAGGTTGATGTTTACACCAAAATACTATAACTGATAATATTGATGTTTACACCAAAATACTATAACTGATAAGGTTAATGTTTACACCAAAATACTATAACTGATAAGGTTAATGTTTACAACAAAATACTATAACTGATAAGGTTAATGTTTACAACAAAATACTATAACTGATAAGGTTGATGGTTACACAAAAATACTATAACTGATAATGTTGATGTTTACACCAAAATACTATAACTGATAAGGTTGATGTTTACACCAAAATTCTATGATTGACAGGTTAATGTTTACACCAAAATTCTATGATTGACAGGTGTACATTTTCACGAAAATAGTCTGACTAACGAGGTCCCAATGCTCCTAAAAGTATTAAATAGTTTAAGTATCTTTAGGTTCAATAATTTAGGTACATATTAGTGATACACATACATGTATACAAAATCGTTTCTGAAGTGTGACAGTAGGTCTTCTTAGGGTCACGGCCCCGACCTTATCTGATTATATATATGGTTGCGGTAGCGACCACAATAATAACAGTCAAACAGTAATGAGGAACCGGTGTTTTACCGAGCTGTGCTTGACATTTGACACTTCGTTAATATTAGCTGAATTTGAATAAACGTGATGGCCGCATTACATTTTAACACTTGATGTCACATGCATAATTAATACAATGACACCACGGACTTATTAGATAGATTTAATTGAATTCTGTGATTGACAATGTCAGATTATATCAAACCTGGTGTATCTTTTAGCAAGCTATGTTACCTTTTCGTTACTTCCCTTATATCGGAAAGAAGAATGGTTTCTGTGTTATCGACGTCAAAGAAATGACTGGCAAAAGATTGTCGTCATCAATCTCAATTTCAAAATTCCATGAATAGTAAATGCTGCATCATACATTCATAGTTATTTCACAATTTTCCAGGCATATCTGCTTATTGATATCAGAATCGTCAATTTCCATTTCAGACATTGATTTCTTGGTACAATATTAGTACTTACCGAGATTACACTATTCTTCTATACAGTTAGTATATACATGTAAGACCATTATTAATACTTTGTAAAACAACTGATTTATAAATACACTAATTAAATTAATTACTTGTTGAATGTACAATTAAAAAGTACTATCATGGTTTATTGATCAGAACTGCCAAGTCATAATGCTAATTAAAACAAATTTATTATTTCCGAAAAAATAGGACGGATTTATCATTTCTGAAAATAAAACCACATTATTATTCCTATCAACTACAAAAATACGGAAGCTGATGTCAATTTCAAACCAATCAGGCGAGTGACGTCACACGTGTCAGGTGACTTCAGCAGTATAAGATTCACTATACTTCCCCTAGTGTCGCGGAGTGTCGCTATCTCAGTTCCTGGCTTTGTGTATTCCGCTGTCGCATAGCTGTCAGTCAAACCTGACACAGAGTTCGCCTTTCCGTGTACTAATGATAAGATAGGCTTTGTTCGTAGTTGGTTAGTTACAACATTGGTCGATTCTTACCTCAGCTCTTTGCCCTGACATTTAACATAAAGCAATATATTTTCGAATGTTTTTTCTGTACTAATTTCATCCAATGATACGCATTGACGACAACCAGAAAATATTAGTTTTTTTAAATATATGTATTTGAACTAAAATGAAAGAAAAGAAGGGAAAGAAAGAAAGAAAGAAGAAAGAAAGAAAGAAGGAAAGAATAATAAGAGAGACAGACGAGAGGATAACAGCTTTCAAACTATAAATATATTGCCTACTTTAAAATCTTTTAATATTTTTAATGTAGGTTTGCCCTAGATAGAAATATATTCCCATTGTCATCAGATGACAGATTTAAAAAGCTATAAAACTATATTGAGAGAAATATGAGAAATAACGAGATAACTTGTTATAGCCGTATTTGACTTAAAGTTGTGTGTTTAGAAGTACCTTTGTGGCCTAAGATTTTATGGTTTAGATCGACTTCCGTAAAAATGCCACCATCAATGATGCCTTGTATACACCATGCCATCATCAGTATAGTTGATTTTTGAGGCTGTCATTTTTACAGTATTTTTCACCAAGAGCGTTAACGGACGCCATTTTGTAACTCACATATCTGTCACCTGTCACCTGTCAAAAGTTACAATAATAAAAGGAGGAAATATTATGGTGGATGTTTCAGGTGAGAGAAAAAAATAAAATTAACCTTACTATTTATAATTTTGAATGATTACATTTTGGTTAGCTTAGCTTTAAAAAAATGTTTCGTCTTATTCAAGGTATTCAGGCTTCTACTAAAATATACCCCGCCTCGCCCTTCCTGTTTGTCAGCTTCGATTTCTGCTGTGACAAGCAATTGGTGTCACTACAATACACAGGTGATCGATTTCAGGGTATCAGAATTAACGCATCTGAGTCGAAGTGGTCAATTTCATTTGTTTCCTGGGTAACAGTGACGTACATCGATATTGATTCACGCCTCTTGTTGAAAGACAAAGATTAGCATATGACACCGTCGTATCACTGACAACATAATCAGCACAGGGGCCTGAGAATTTGTTACAGCTATTTATTGACATAAACTAGTGTGTTTAGAGCATAGTGACCACAGATTTGTTACAGCCAGTATACTAATTTTACACGTTTTTTTGGTGGGGGGTTACATCAATATGCGATAAAAATGCCCCCTCACTTTTATAAAAAATTATCGAAAATTGGTCTAAACCACCCAAACGTGGGAAATAGATCTCCCCCCCCCCTCCCAAAAACGTGGAAAATAGATCTAAACCCCCCAAACGTGGTCTTATGACCACTGAGGGGGGCATTTTTATTTTTTGGTCTACCCCTCCCCAAACGTATAAAATAACTCTAAACACCCTAGTTTAGGCCCAAAACTAGCTCTAACAAATCTCAGGTCCCTGTGGTTTAGGGCACGGAATTAGATAAGACCATGGTTTAGAGTAACTTTACACTTGATCACCATTGAGGTGACATTTTTATCGAAAATTGAACTAAATCACCCAAAAGTGTAAAATCACTCTAACACCTTAGTTAAAGTCCAAAACTAACTGTAACAAATCATCAGGTCCCTGTGGTTGCGAATTTACTGGGTTTGAAATTGATCCTTGTGGAGCGAATTAGATATCGTTGTATTAAAGAGTAACTGTAGTGCAAAACCATCTTTTGTGTATGGAAAGATTGGTAAATAGTAAGTGAGATAATTCTCACGAAAAATTTTTTTTGGCAAAAACTACGAAGTTTTGACCATTTTTCTAAATTTCACACCTGAACGCATATCAGAAAATCCCTGATTTTGCCATACGACCGGATGTGACGTCACAACGGTGACCGCACTGATAGACTTGTGTAGTCATTATATTAAAAATTATATGAATCGTATCACGACTTGTTATTTGTATAGAGTCTTCTATTCAAGAATATGACACTTATTATGTATCAAGGTTGTATGGAGTTCATTAATGACCCTACTGATAATTCCAAGGTGTTGTATGCCCCAGGGGGCCGTAATTAGTGGTGAGGGGGTCGGGAGTTCCACAGGTGTGCGGCACAAGTGGTCATGATCACTCGACCATAAATCAATAACCGCCGGACTCGCTAACATGATTAACAGGTTATTATTTTGCGGAAAGACTTCAAAACATGCACTTGATATGATTAGGTATTAATTTTCTCATATTTGGTTTCATATAACACCGCTAAAACGGCGTGTGTATTCACTGATGGTCACGTTGATTGCATGCACATATCAGCAGGAACTGATCGTAACACCTTTTAAAATGCACGTCTGAAAAATTGTAATGCATGTCGGTCGGCTGTAAAAATACAAAACTACCTAGAAACAACCTCAAACAAACAGATAAGGAAAAGGATATTTGTGTTGCTTTAGACCACGGACTTAGATGTAATCTATTTCCGTGTATAGACTCGGAACTTCGAAAACCATATATTTTATTGGACTTCAAAGAAGAACAGTTAGTAACGTCATATAGAAACACAAGACCAGCCTTTTTATACGTACAACACGATGTACGTATATTGGAAAATGAAAATATATAACTTTTATCAATGAATTCGACCTGTATAAACTGTTTTTATCACATTTCGACTTCTTTTATCCTTATATATGTTTGAGAAATTAAAGGTGTGTATAAAAGTTAACAGCTTTCCATTCATTGATAATTTATTTATGTCTATGCAGTTTAAAATAAAAACATTTCAAATCGTGAATATTGTAAAATAAATAGCATATGAGCGAAATCCTGATGTTACCTGTCTTCAGGCACATACATCGAAATAAAAATCAAGAGAATGTATTTCCAATTCCGTTTGAGAAAAAATAAGATTAGATCTTTGAAAACCCCTGTGTTTTACTGACAAGAAATGAACATGGAACATCTTTTGAAAATAAGATGAGAAGATTACTTAATTGGTTTTAATCACAGGCACTTGTGGCCAGGAGAATAGTCATCTAAATATATAGATAATTTGCAAAATATGATTAATTAAAATAAAATATGAAATTGACTTTAACAATTTTCATTTTATGTTATTAATCATCTAAAACCATAATGAAAATAATTGCCAAATTTCAGCTTGATACGTCAAGCGGTTAAATTTCACACAAAAATAGAGTGTCTGATAGTCGATTTATTTGTTAAATAAACCGCTTGACGTATCAAGCTGAAATTTGGCAATTATTTTCAATATGGTTTTATATGATTAATAACATAAAAAGAAAATTTGAAAATTCAGTTTTTATATTTTATTTTAATTATCATATATCGTTATGTTATCTATATATTTAGATGGCTATTCTCCTGGCCACAAGTGCCCGTGGTTTAAATCCGCATTTATTCATTTATGTTAAAAAATAAAATATGAAAAAACTGTGATACAGACATACCAGGGACGTATATGTGCATATATACGTCCCTGAGACATATCAAGCAAGTTTTCAACAGAACTTTTCTCGTTGAATAGAAGAGTCAAATTCGAAATTAAAAAGGTGTCATATACTGTGTGAGTTGACGGTGGGTTACGGAGATTTCAAAAGATACACGTGCACTCGATAGTCTATGTTCCAGTCGAGATCTACATGTAACTACAGATTTAGAGTACACATTTTGAAGTTATAAAGAGGGGATAATAACCGCAACATACTCAACTATTACAATTTAGTTAACTTTGATAGCCCCACCCCCTCCACCCCTCTCCAATGTTAATTACTTGCTATTTGAGTAACAAGTTACGTGTGAAGTTAACGAACTGACCAGGTAGATTATCCCGCTAATCTGATTACGTAATATAATGGACACTAACATGAGATTTACAATATTCAAAGGTATTATTATAAGAGTCACTCTTGAATCATTGGATATCAATACTGCCTCTTCATATATGAAATTCGATGAATAAAACTGCGCTTGTCCTACCTTCACCGTAAGCATTATCCCCAGCCCCTTTTAATCCCCTGCACCCTTTCTCTTTATTTTCCATGCACATGTTAAAATGCAAGTAATGTTCAATCATATTTATATATCCAAATAGCATTTAGTATTGTCAGTACTGTTCCATAGCTGCTGCATGTCTACAAGGAGACGGATTTACATAAGTACTTAGTACTTGTTTTTGAATCCTTTTCGAAATTATGTTGAAAAAATTTAATGGCTCAGCTTCTGTATATCATAGTACTGGAATCAATAAATGATAAAATGTGTGTGATATGATAATCATTTCCCAAACTGCACTCTAATTATGAATGTCGTTGCTATATTGCATTTTTGTATAGTAATATACGATGTTATGTAAAATGGTATGGCATTGTGTCATAGTACTAGTGTATTACAATGTAATAATGATATCATATATGGTATGGTATTGCATTATATTATACTCGTACATTACAATGTATCATATTGTATCATAATGAGATGATAGATGGTATGGCATTGTATTATATTATACTCTTACATTACAACGTATCATATTGTATAATATATGGTATGGCATTGTATTATATCATACTCGTACATTATAATGCATAACATTGTGATACCATAATATCTGTTATTTTGTATTACATTGTATCATACTGCACTCTTGCATTACAATGCATTACACTGCATTACAGTGCATTACAATATATTATAAATTTTGTAATTTGGTATGACGTTGTATCAGTGTATTAAAATGAATTACATTGTGTCATTATGTTCTAGTATAGGGTCTGGTATTGTATTTGTTTATTATAATGTATTACATTGTATTGTAGTTTCTGTAATGTGGTATGGCATTGTATCATACTGTATCCGAATATCATAACATCTCATTGTAAAAAACTGAAACAGTATTGTGAATCATTGTATTGTACTTTGGTACTATTATTACTTTAAATGTATGACATATGGTATTCAATATTAAATTGTAAATCACCGTAATATACTAGGCCTATATTATAAAATGTATGACATTTCGTGTATAATGCACTATATTAGGGTTATTATATTGATATTTTGTAAAATTATAAGCTGGATATATAATAATATACTTATATATACATCATATTCTTCGTCAGTATCTTACAAAGGTGTTATACAATATATATTTTCGAAGGGAGAAAGAACATCCCAGTAAAAAACACTTCGATGTGTTCTCTTTTCTCTTATTTAGATCCAGCATTTTGTTTGAATAATGAAAAACGGGGGAAATCGAATCATTTAGAAACCATATTCAATATTTTTTTTGTTAGTCAAAATGTAATAAACAAAATAAAACATGCCTTCTTTCATTCGGCCCTCGAGCTGATAATTTATTGCAGTATCGGCCTCTATGGGGTTGATATGTTATACAAAGAGATAAAAAAAAGTGTTTATTCTTTTATTGTCGCAAATCTGCTCACATGTTTTAACATTGCATAAAAATGACGTTTTGCCTTTACGCGAGAGTTATGTTACCGTAAAAAAAAAACGAATTCGTATACATGTACGTACATTATGAAATCTGTGCGGACGTGCGTGTCTGTGGTGTTGAATGAGCCGTATATACAACTGGTCAGCTAAAGGTCGGTCGGTCAGCTTCACCACAAAGTACAGACAGCTCACAGTACCACGTATATATATATGTGTGTATAATTACATATCATCATACCGCCCACTGGCTATGTTGAATAATTAAAGGTCAGAGAAAATCAATCCAAGTATTGGCATCATACAACCGAACCCAATCTATATCATTGACTATAAACCACCCATAATACTAATACAGAGAGGCCATTGTGATTTCATTCTTCGTTAAGTGAAATTTCAGTATTAAAAAGATGCTCTACGATAAAGAATTCTTGAAGATTTTTGTGAAAAGTTGACATCGTGATACTGCTTCATGACTCTTAGTCTATAAGAAAATGTAGTAATTTTCCATATTGATCTTTATACGACAAATTGTAAGTTGAATGTTACAATAATTCTACGTGTCCCCGCAGTCCAATGTTACAAGAAATCCACGTGTCTCTGCAGTCCAATATTACAAGAATTTCACGTGTCCCCGCAGTCCAATGTTACAAGAATTCCACGTGTCTCTGCAGTCCAGTGTTACAAGAATTCCACGTGTCTCTGCAGTCCAATGTTACAAGAATTCCACGTGTCCCCGCAGTCCAATGTTACAAGAATTCCACGTGTCCCCGAAGTCCAATGTTACAAGAATTCCACGTGTCTCTGCAGTCCAGTGTTACAAGAATTCCACGTGTCTCTGCAGTCCAATGTTACAAGAATTCCACGTGTCCCCGCAGTCCAATGTTACAAGAATTCCAAGTGTCTCTGCAGTCCAATGTTACAAGAATTCCACGTGTCTCTGCAGTCCAATGTTACAAGAATTCCACGTGTCCCCGAAGTCCAATGTTACAAGAATTCCACGTGTCTCTGCAGTCCAATGTTACAAGAATTCCACGTGTCCCCGCAGTCCAATGTTACAAGAATTCCACGTGTCCCCGCAGTCCAATGTTACAAGAATTCCACGTGTCTCTGCAGTCCAGTGTTACAAGAATTCCACGTGTCTCTGCAGTCCAATGTTACAAGAATTCCACGTGTCCCCGCAGTCCAATGTTACAAGAATTCCACGTGTCTCTGCAGTCCAGTGTTACAAGAATTCCACGTGTCTCTGCAGTCCAATGTTACAAGAATTCCACGTGTCTCTGCAGTCCAATGTTACAAGAATTCCACGTGTCCCCGCAGTCCAATGTTACAAGAATTCCACGTGTCCCCGCAGTCCAATGTTACAAGAAATCCACGTGTCTCTGCAGTCCAATGTTACAAGAATTCCACGTGTATCTGCAGTCCAGTGTTACAAGAATTCCACGTGTCTCTGCAGTCCAGTGTTACAAGAATTCCACGTATCTCTGCAGTCCAATGTTACAAGAATTCCACGTGTCCCCGCAGTCCAATGTTACAAGAATTCCACGTGTCCCCGAAGTCCAATGTTACAAGAATTCCACGTGTCTCTGCAGTCCAGTGTTACAAGAATTCCACGTGTCTCTGCAGTCCAATGTTACAAGAATTCCACGTGTCCCCGCAGTCCAATGTTACAAGAATTCCACGTGTCTCTGCAGTCCAATGTTACAAGAATTCCACGTGTCCCCGCAGTCCAATGTTACAAGAATTCCACGTGTCCCCGAAGTCCAACGTTACAAGAAATCCACGTGTCTCTGCAGTCCAGTGTTACAAGAATTCCACGTGTCTCTGCAGTCCAATGTTACAAGAATTCCACGTGTCCCCGCAGTCCAATGTTACAAGAATTCCACGTGTCTCTGCAGTCCAGTGTTACAAGAATTCCACGTGTCTCTGCAGTCCAATGTTACAAGAATTCCACGTGTCTCTGCAGTCCAATGTTACAAGAATTCCACGTGTCCCCGCAGTCCAATGTTACAAGAATTCCACGTGTCCCCGCAGTCCAATGTTACAAGAAATCCACGTGTCTCTGCAGTCCAATGTTACAAGAATTCCACGTGTCTCTGCAGTCCAGTGTTACAAGAATTCCACGTGTCCCCGCAGTCCAACGTCTCCGTGGTTTAGAACACAGGGTCATGAGAATTTGCTACAGCTAATTTTAGACCTAAACTAAGGTGTTGAGAGTAATTCTACACTTTTGAGGGTAGGGATGGGGGATGGGGGGTCGGTGTCAGTGTAAAATTACTCTAAACACTTTAGTTTAGGTTCAAATCTAGCTGTAACAAATTCTTAGGTCCCTGTGCTATGGTTTAGAGTTGGAAACAGTCCGTGTCGTGCCGCTAACTGGGTTTAGAAAGGGACCTGTCGACCCTAACACTTAAGGTTTACAAGTAAAAGGATTGAGCACAACATTAATAATTTACTGAAGTAAGCCTTTTCTACAGATTGTTTCTAACAAACGTGAAGGCAAATACACGAAACACGAACACATTTAATTCAAATTTTATTTTTGATTTTTTTTTTCATCAATTAAAATAATAAATTGCTGATCTTGATGAAACCTGTGAATTCCGGCGGCGATATGTCCTTATCGTAAAACTTCATTGTAAAAGGTTTCTAGGTGTGGTGCTAAAACCAATTACTTATATGATGGTATATTTCGGACTGGGACATTATCTTTTGTATGTAACAAGGATTTTTTTGAAATACAGGTTTAAATTGCTGAATAATAAAAAAATCCATGCTGCTAATAAAAGATGAATTGTTTCGTTTAGACTTATAGATATAATTGGACGCTCAGAGTGGAAACGATTTCACTTTTGCAATCATAAAGGAATGATAATTCGACATTAGGGAAATAAAGTGTCATTACATATATAGTCTATATAGAGAATTAAATAATAAAACCTTCGACTAAAATCGAAGCTTACAAAAACAGGAAATATCAGTTATTTGAAAGAAATTGTTCGGCTCAGACAGTCAGCTTACAAATTAAACATTATAAATCCGGTTGTTTTGTTGGCTTTGATAAAAGTGGCAGATTATGTTCTTTGTGTAATCTTAATGATATAGAAGACGAGTTTCATTTTGTTTTAGTTTACGTTACGTATAATGAATTAAGACGGGGACTAATCCGCTCGCGTGTATGCAAGTTCGTTCAACTAATTAATACGAGGAATGCTTTAGAGAATTATGTAATTCTGAAAATTATCAATCTCAATCGCACATGGAAAGGTATAGAGTCACCTGCGCGAACACGTGAGTTTTCTCCGGGTACTCCGGTTTCCGCCCACAATTAGACCCCTCGAGCGCTAATATCCGGGCCAACAAGAATAATAAATATGGGTTGGATAACTTGTTTTGTAATTGTTCTGAAATAAGTTTATTTTTCAGTTATATGAAAGTTGACTAGAGTTTGTGTACGTTGTCCATTCTCCGGTGGCCAGTTTGGCATTCTGTGTTAATGTAAATATCCTGTTTATTAAATGTTTACAATGATAAGTCGTAAGATTTTAACTATGAATGCCCGCAAGAAAAGTTATATTACGAACAACGAGGGCGAAGGTTTGTCACAGTTTCACGGAAGGATGGTCTGTGAAACGTACATTTAAAAGTTACTATCTGGCTTCCGTTCAGCTTTGTTTTTCGTGCTCAGCTGTTAATAAGGATCGGAAGAGGATAGAATTCATAGATATTATATACGTCATATGCCATTTTATTTAAATACATTTTAACACACCTACGTATGTATATATAACAGACGTAGCAGAGGCGTATAAAGCTCTATACGTCTCTGCCAATAGTTAATACGCAGTGAAAAAAAAACAGCTGTTACCGTGCCGAAAGTGATAATAAATTGCATTATGTTGAATTTATCAAGGGTCACACTACAGTCCCACAGTAGTAAAAGTGAGGACACAATTTACAGGATGTTAATGTACAACGTTTATAGAAATTTCTTCTATTTTTTATTTTACATCTGTTAATTTTTTTTCTATAAAACAAGTTACAATTTTTTTTTATATATTTCTTTTTTTTCAGGGTTTTTTTTCAATACATTATAGTCTTAATTACATACATACAAAGTTAATCCAAAGTTTATACCAGAACAGGTAATTTCATAATAATTAAACATTGCCAATACTGCAATCAAGTTACAAAATATCTATTTCATAATTTTCATTATTTTAGGAATTTCTTCAAGATTACGATTACACTTATTTTTAACCAATAAAGATTGTGATCACATTTCGCCATAGTATTTTACAAAGTATATCAAGAAAAGAAAAGAACACAAATGAAAATACCGGCGTCGAGTGCAAGTTTCTCGTTTCAGTGTGTAGAATGGGGTCGCTATAAAATAAAACAGAAAAGAAATGGAACGAAATTGATTCACCAGCTTATAATACTGGTTTCCCCGCACGGGAGAAGATTTGAACTTTGAACACCTGTAAGAAAACTAATTAAAGTAATTCATATAACTAACAACGAGAGCGAAGGTGTGTATCAGTGTATCCCGAAAGGATTGTACTGTGAGTCCTGTGAAACACATACATTTAAACGTACTCCCCGGCGTCCGTTCAACTTTGTTTCTCGTGCCCAGGTGTTAATTAGGATCGAAAAAGGATGGACAATTATATATGATTGTAACACACCTACATCTGCCTAGCAATAGTTAATGCGCAGTAAAAAGAGACTGATTTCAAATAAAAACTTGCCAGAAACTTTATTTTGTCAGGAGACATCGGAAAAATTGATGACGATTCTATATAAATATTCATGCACCAAAAAATGTAGGGACTGTGCATTTTTTTATTGGGAAAATTAGACACAAATTTAGTCTTCACGAAATTATAGATTCTAAGAAACTGGCGAGAGCGGGTTACGACAACACAGTGAGCCGAGAATTTGTTATAGCGAATTTTTGACCTAAACTAAGAGGTTTAGAGTAATTTAACACTTTTTGGAGGTTTAGATCAATTTCCGATAAAAGTGCCCCTCAATGGTCATAAATAGCATTTACGACCATTGAGAGGACATTTTTATCGAAAATTGGTCTAAACCCCAAAAAAGTGTAAAATTACTCTGAGTTTAGGTTCAAAACTCTGCCAGCTGTAACAAAATCTCAGGTCCCTGCGCATTTATAAACAAATAATATAATTTCGAGTGACGTATATTTGGTTTAATTTTTACAGAGATGTAAAAGCTGATTATGTCTCTGGTTTTAATTAACTAGTCCCGGGTTTGATTCATAATCTGTTCGTGTGCGTATACAGTTACATTACATATACATGTAATTGCTAGTAGCGGTTTGAGGTGAGGGTAATTTATAAAAATATTTTTTTTTTTTATAATTCTTTGTGCATAAATGCCTTCCTTTCGTGAAAGACATGCATTAATTGCCATGGTTAGATATATAATTTTAATACTGTAATAAAGATATATTTTTCTCTACTGGTATTTAGCGTTTTTCGAAGGGGAGTAACTCTGTCAGTCTTAACAGATCAGCTCTTCATCCCATGTTAAGTTATCATAATAGGGTACACCATCACCACGCGCCAAAATGATACTTTGGCGCGTGAAGGTTTTACATGGCGCGTGCCGTACCTCAAGATTCCACCAATATATAATTAAAGTGTATGGTTTTTACTCCGCGTTATTTTTGTACGCCGGACGTAAAATATTCGTCTTTACAGAGAAAACGTAAGATCTTGTCAGCTATTTCATTATTTACCTCCGGTACAATAATTAAACTATCCGACAAAGCTATTGTGTTTTCTTTAATGGGAACACTTTAGCAGCACATAAAAGTGTCGAAATCGTTAAAATTACGCATGTAAAGAATTTGTGACATTATCGCCATCAGCTGTGTCCTATTGTAAACACAAGATGTGCCAGACTCGAAATGTATAGATGTTTTCTATTCAACAATTCCGAAACCCTTGGGCCTTTAGAAACCAGGGGCCGGGCCCTTTGATGTACCCTGTCGCCAGGTACAAAGAACGGTACTTATGGCAAGCGGTACAAAGTCCCTTATCTTATCATTGAAAATTATTCAGGCCCCTATTTAGGGGCAGATGGTCGGCGTGTAGGGGATTTAGCTAGGTGACAATTCCCGCCAGAGGGTACGGATTCATTTAGAACTATAAGCTTTTTCTCTCTTTTGAAATTCCCGAAGCTAGAGTAATTATGTATATCTGAGACAGATCAAACCATAAACGACCTTGCTCGTTTTAATGGCTTTCCCGTATTTTATTTGATGATGATAAAGATATGTTTATAAAGTATCTAGAGATGTTTTATTTCAAACAAATCTTAAAATCATATATCCATAATAACTATCTCTGAGGACAAGGCCTAAATCACATGTTCTATTTAGGTATTTGCCGATGAGAATAAATATTTCAAGTCGTTGCAAAAGTCATTGATAAACGGGTCTATATATATTTTATTGCCTAAATTCGACAACTTATGTTTGTGTTCTGCGCCCGATATAAAAAATACGAATCTGATACTTATAGGATCAAAGTCAATGTATAATAATTAACTGTAAAAAAAATCAGTAAGTATGGACAGGGACGTATATGTGAGATCTCACATATACGTCCCTGATGTGAGATTATCTCACGTATATATACGCCCCTGTTAGTATGGAGGCAATTTAATTCACAAGGTTGTACGCAGGTATATTTTTTTTAGAAAGACAATTATACGTCTCTGGTCTGTTAGATTTTACCTGAGACGTTTTTTTGGTTTTACAAAAGCAGGAATATTAAACCACGGAATATTATAGGCTTGTGCCCCCCCCCCCCCCCCCCTTCCAGATTCTGAGGCATGTTATAGGCCTATATATCCCGACACTGGACACGTTAGGCCTTTGTATCATGTACTGCAGTAACTTTTTTATATTTCAAAAGAAGCGTATTATTTCAATTAAACTACTATGAACCATAGACGTGTTATATACGTCTCTGTATGAACTAAAATGATCGAATAGAAAATCACAGAATCAAGAAATTGTAAACATCTAAAACCTATTTCCAAGGACGTGTATGTGAGATATAGGCCTACGATCCTGCTATTTCTTAATTGGTGAAATAGACTTTGAATACGGTGTCATAATATAGGAATAAACACATTTTATTATCATATTGTGAGCAATAAGCCTTAGTAATGAGTAGTAATATTGTGAAATGCGGAGGTACTCAGCCCAGCCCAAACAACTGCCGACCGTAATATTTCACATAATTTCGTGAGATTTTTACTCAGTCCACACATTACGTTGTAATATGTAATAAAAGCCGCGTCGAGTGAGTGTAGAATATTCTCTCCTATATTTTAATCACTCAAGCGTTAGTGGCTAGTGGCCTATTTGTTTTCACTATCAGCTTGTAGGCCCATGACACATTTACAGTGTTTACGTATGACTTCTATATTTAGATCTGCCATATATGGTTAATTACTACATTGAGAGCTTGGCGCTGATTGGCTGAGGCATGACAAGTGATGTCACGATTGTTGACGTCAGCAAGCTAGAACTTGATAAACACTGAGGCGGACGCCATAACATCTGTGGGGAAGCGAACAAAGAAGGCTGGGAAATTTTGTGGGAAAACGACTGAATGCGAAGTAGAATTGTGAGTAACCAAGAACATTTCATTTCTTCAATCATTATTGAATGATATTATCTGGATATTAGACGTGAGAAGGCGAAATTCATCTCAGTCGAAAACATTCTTGGACTAAAATTTTCTTACTCGGTCTATGAAAAAGAAACAATGAAACGTGAAGTAAAAAGTGCTGTAGACTTTTTGTCTAACATTCTGAAAGCAGCAAATTTAGGAAATGACCAACAGCTCGCCTCGTTTAACAGTACCCTGCAGATGTTACTTACCAACAAATTTGAAAGTCATTGGTTCCCAGACAAACCATGTAAAGGCAGCGGATTCAGGTGTATCAGAATAAACCACAATATGGACCCATTGATCATGCAAGCGGGTGCTTTTAGTGGACTAAACGAATCAAGAATGTGTTCTACACTGCCAAAGGAACTCACAATGTGGGTAGATCCTAAGGACGTGTCTTACAGAATCGGTGAAAATGGCAGCATTGGAATTTTATATGACGCCGAAAGTGAAACTGAACTCCAACAACAGCAAACTCAAGAATCTAGCCAGTCCACTCATCAACAATCTGACATGGATTCTATCAACAAAAACTTTCAATCGTGCAAAGAGCAGCTCATGAGTGTGTCCAAGGAAAACAACATGAACCAGCTCAAGCACCTGGCAGCTTTTGTGTACAGTTAAAGTGTTACGTTACAGTTGAGAAGCCGATGTCTTTCTTGGTCATTTCAGATCATCCTCCGTCGCCTCATCTGTAACATTTCAACGGCCATGACCTCATTTGATCACGGACTGCGATATTTGGGAACAATATTTTATTTTTAAAAAGAAATTATTCCAGTATTAAATTTCTATGGAGAAAATGTGGTTGTAGAATATTGTAGTGCTAGTTGATACTTGTGATTTTAATGTTATTGTGATGAAAAAAGAATTTAGGAGGAAGTGTCGGGAGTACCAAGAAGCAATTTATTATTTTATGTGTGAATGATAGGATATTAGGGCAATAATTTAATGAAATGCTGTCCTTTATTCCGAGTATAATTGTGAGATGCATGTTTGAAATCAAATCCTGCAGCCATAAGATGGAAGACGGGGGTTATATTTATGTGAACGGTTCTTAAGTGCGCCCCTGTTGATTCAGGGTATGTCTTTCACTCATCTCGCGTCCCATAATGATCTCCATGTTTTAATATTTGTTGTATGTAGAATATTTGTGTATGTATAATTTGCAATGTACAGTTATGACCAAAGGGGCATTTACAAAAGTTTTTGATATTTTTGCCTCTTTAAAGGTGCATAATTTCTAAGAAAAATTAAAAGCCAGAATAAAAAATTCCAATTTTAAATGTTTATCTACTGATTTGTAGTTATTAATTGAAGAAATATCAGAATGATGAGGGAGATGGTGTTATTTGGCACGGCAAGAAAGATATCGGAAGTTTAGAAATTGAGATTACTTGAGGTCGGAATTATATACCCCGGTATATATTCTGGCTATGGCTAATTCCAAAGTCTTGTGGATCTTAACCAGCGGAATATAAGTGTAAAATGTTTAAACCAATGGTCCAGATTGTGGCTAATACATTCTGTATTATTGTTGATACATTTTCCAGGTTATTGGTTTAAACATTTGTAAAAAAAATTTTCCAAAGAATATCGGAGGAGATATTGTATGGAAAGAATGTTCCCATAGGGAATAACAAAAATTACCAAAAGGAACTAATGGTTGTTACTGGAACCAACACATTTTCCTGTAAAATGTTTTGGGTACCCTTTGTGTGAATCTTTTTATAGATTCTTTAATAGCTGAAATGTTAATATATGAAACTTATGCCATGGAACTGGATTTAATGTAAGCAGAGGAAAAAGAACGACTACTGAAGAAAAACAGCAGACGATTGGATCATAGCATTTTCTCATAAATGTTTACCTTTGAGGTTCTAGGATGGTAAATATATTTTTCCTCCCCCTAAAAATTCCTTTGTGTGAAATCACAATGAAACTTGCTTGTAAGCTCTTATTCGGGTGAAAATATTTCAGAAAGATTTTGCATTAAGATAGGAAATAAGTGTTTGAAGTGTGATTGCTCTGTTCAAGCTTGTATGTGGGGACAGTGAAGTCTCTTTTTCAGGAATTTACAGAACATGTCCCATCAGGTAGACTGTCAATATGGCCGACATTTTCCCAAAAAATGGCGGCCATTTTGATTACTCATTGTTGGTCGAGGAACTTCGCAGATCAACACATAAACTAGGTCACATCATTGTATGCTTGTTATTCACAAAAAAACCTGACTTGTATGACTATGTCAACATTTTCTGTATTTGATTTAAACTCCTGATTTACATGTATACATGATAAATCAGGATTCCTTTCAGAAGTTAGTGTTGATATAGCTATACAGGTAAATAACCAGTATTGGAAACAGAATATTTTTAGATAAGATCAATTCAGAAATTGCTGCCGAAAACCAACTATTTATGGTGGTGGATAAAGTGACAAATTGTAAAGATTTTTTTTTTGTTGCTGTTGAAACATGGACCACAGTGAGGGACCTGAGAATTGGGAGTTTGAGAATTTCACAATAAACTCGAGAGTAGGGGTTAATTTTTTGGATTAACCTTTCATAAAAATGGAGGTTGATGGATTGAAGACAAGAAAAATATATATCTTGTATATGTATGGCTACTGAAGTATTGAATGTTATTTGGCTGTATTTGAAATTGAAATATTTGATTGATAATAACATCACAAAATTCACAACTTTTGTTAGGAATTCATCATATGCATCTTGGCTGTATTCATAATAACAAGATTATCACAGACAATGAAACACATTTGACATTTACATCAGATTTATAATTAGTGCTGACATCATCATCTGTTAGAGGTCAAGAACAATCGCCCAAGATCATCATAGATATCTCATCTTCCTTGCCGACATGCATGATCATCTTGAAGAGGCACAGATCAAAGACCTATCATCCATATACAGATTATCATCTTCTTACATCTGGGCATCGCTACAGAGGATCATCTTTACTGAAGTGGTCATCCTTACAATTATATGTAAGTCGCTGTGGTCAACTGGTCATGGTCATGGTTTTCATAACTTTTATCCCAAGAGATTAAATTATTAGTGAAACTCATCATCTATGTCGTGATCATGCATCAATATAGTATAATATTCCAGCTGTTGAAATCCCTTGAGGTGATATTCTGCCATTACTAGTATATAAGTCTGTCCCTAGAGGTTACAACCCTAACACTATTCATCCCTATAGAGAACATGTCAGCCCTATATCCCTTTCGGTCTTCCATATAGATCAGACATAAATGTAGTGTACAATATCTGACATGCCTAGCAGTCATTAATTTGTTTTCTCATTGGTTAAAAAAATATATTGAAATGTGTGCGGTGTAATGGGAAATCAATATATATTGTGCTTTGGTGGAGCGGAGGAACTGAAAAAATGAAACATCCTAGTCATTAACTGAGGCGATCATTAACTAGAAATCTGTCACTAATTTTCCATATTTCCACGGCCTCAAAGCATTCTATTTCTTAGTATAATTTCTTCATCCATGGTCACAATCCTAATGTTTTCCTTTACATGTAATACATTCTTTGTACAATTATGTTAAAATTTCTAATTTCTGTGTTGTATGCATGGATTTCTCAGCAAGAAATATGAAATTCTAGCAACATCTTAACCTGGGTCCCTAGAAAAAATATGAACTATTGAAAGGTTTTCTTTTTACAATGTAGGTAATGACTGTCTTTTTTCGGAGTTGGTAGGGGGGTATCCTGATGTAATTTCAGATTATATATGTAATAATCATGGATCAAACCTGTCAGGCTCTCAATTTTGTTTCTACCTACATGCTGGTACCTGTAAGGACAGCTAGGTAGAGTGGAACAATGGTCGAAAAGTAACATGTGTAGTGAACTAACAACTTTTATTTCTTCCGTCAGAATTTACTCATGTATAAAACAAAAGGACTAGTGTTGAATGTTATTTTTTTCGTCGGTCTTCATAGTTTCTTATTAGAGTTCTAAAAGATTGCACCCGACACTTAGACATTTGGAAGTTATTCAGATTGCAGGGATAAGCTAGTAATAAAGATATTTTCTCATACAAATACTCCCAGTGTCAAGTCATAACCTAGGTATATGCACAGTTGCTTGAGTTTCTGTCAGTAAATAATAATAAATAGATGTGTGTGAAATGAGCCTCCCATTACAGTAATTCTGTAATGGACCGCGGCTCCATATATGTAAACATTTTTTTTTATATACTGAAAGAAACTCAAGCAACTGTGGTATATGTGTCTTAAAAATTTACTACCTGGTATAATAGGCTGGGTGGGGTCTGTTTTGAAATTTGTGTTCAGTGGTTAAAATATTATTACATTTAATTGTCTAAGTTATAATATCATCTCCCTTGAGCTCATCTCCTTCTTCAGAAACAAAATATGTTTGGAATTCAATGAAAGCATTAATGTATTTTCTCAAAAAAGTAAACATGAATACTCATTTTGTCAATGTATTACACAGAACCTATATTATATACTTACATGGCACACATATATGTTGATAATTGTATTTATCAGATCATGTGGAAGTTCATCATACCCTTTATCAACTGGAAATATCAATACTGTTTTAACTCATGATCATATGAAATTCTTTTCTTAAAGTCAACAAAATATAACTTGAATTTTACTCCCCTCCCCGAAAAAAAGGAAAATGTATTTATACATTCAATCTTATTTCTTGAAAGCCTCAGGTTCTTGTGGTCAGGATATCTATGTATGTAGACACGCTAAAGGAAATCACGTTTTAACTGAATCACGTACTCCATACAACCAGACTTCCAGGTGTATCACAGTTAGGGCTATATATTGGCAAAAATCCAGGTATTGATAACCAAGTACAAACTGTAGGGGGTAAGGTGCAACGATCCTCCAGGCGCAATAACAGCTAGCAGTTAGAGTGTTGTATTAGACCTGGGCCCGCTGGACTGGCTATACAATACACACTAGCTTTGTCTGAGGTGAACTAGGTGTAAAATTGTGTAGGAAGCTCACACTAATAATTGAAACTCTACACTTTGAGGGGAAATAAAATATAGGCCTGACGTACTGGCTCCTGTTTGGGGTACAATGGCATTATTAAAAACTAGGTAGAATAAATTATTAGGACCTACTGGTTTCAACAAACAACATTAAAAGCATGTTCACTTTCCTTTATTAATGGCATGTATGAAAATATATAAACAGGAAGCTATAAAACCATATATGCAGAGACATATTCTGATTTATGTGTATTATAATAACAATATAATATTATGTTGTATACAATAATTATAACTCTATGTCTATCTTCCAAAATAGAATGTTTTTATAAGTCGCACACCATCTATCTAATTCCAAAGACAAATTAGGAATGTTCAAAAAAACAATGCGACAATATGCATGAACTAGATTTGCATGTTCTAACAATCTTTGCATCTTCCTTAACAAAATATAAATTATATGTATTCCCTTTGCCATAAAATAGTTCATTTTCTTTTCTCTTAATGAGATCAAAATCCTGATGACTTCCAACTAAACAAATGTAACTGTTCAAAGCAATATTCCCAGCATCATAATATAACGCGGGAGAATATTCGAGCTCTTCAAGCAGAAGAGGTAAAAAAATATAACTTTCCTGCATGTTGACGCACTGCCTCTGATTTTAAGAAGAAAAACAAGAGAAACGGGGGTACTGTCGAAGCATAAGCTTAATTCCAAGGTATGTGTAAACGTAAAAGAATTTTAATTTAAGCAATACTTTAAATTCTTCTTGTGCCGATCCGTTATCGCCTAAAACTCACAACATTGACAATAGTCTACAGAAGCCCTTGTTTTGGTCCAATGTCGGTCAAAGCACAGGGACCTGCGAATTTGTTGTAGCTAGGCCTACTGTAGGTAGTTTGTACCTAAATTAAGGTGTAATTTTACGTTTTTTTTCTCGGGGGGGGGGGGGGGGGGTTAAGGTAAAAACATTAGTTAAGGTCAAACACTATCCAAACCTATAATTACTAGCTGTAACATATTCTAAGGCCCATGTGCGTCAGAGGAATCTCCTTTTCTCAAAAAGAAAAAAAATCCATAAATTTTGCGTCTCATTTAAGTCAGGGGTGCTTGTGGGCATGAGTGTGACTATTTTTTCATTGAAATTAGAAGGTAATATACATATACAGTGTTTCATAATAATATAATGCTAAATTATTAAGTTTACAATAACAACATATGCAGAGTAGGTTTCTATAAGGCTACTCTGCATATGTTGTTATTGTAAACTTAATAATTTAGCATTATATTATTATGAAACACCGTTCATGTCCACAAGCACCTGTGATTTTAGTTTCAGAGATAAAACTCATAACAAGTCTCGAAGCAATATGGACAGTAATCTCTATAGTAGGTTGGTATACATTTAGGACCTGCATATATATATAATATTGATATTTTCTACCTTGACTAGGCCTATGTCAAGCGCTTGACCAATATCTTGAGAGCTCGACTAGCACTTGAGAAATTATGTTCATTGCTCAAGATAATAGATTGTCCCAAATGTACCACCGTACTATAGTCATACCTGTAATATTCCATTGTTTTAATGTGATAGCTGTAGATATAGTTATCTGGATGACACACTTTTCTGCTGAACTCAACAACAACTCGAAGGTTAAACATTTGAAAGACTTTTGAAACTAACAAGGCTTTACCAAATCTGTCATTATAGCTGTTTATGTATAATTTTCCTTATATTGGCGCTACAGTACCCGGGGGCCCGAGCGCAATTTGCTCATTCAAGGTTGGGTGATTATCGTACGAACAGAATATAACCGTATACATATTAAATGACGAGATAATTATATGCCCTTTGTAGACTTTGATGGTTATTATAAAGTACAGCGATAACGCAGTGACGTTACAAAGGTTTGCTTATTATTGAAAAATTAATTTGAACGTTCTATGGTCCAGTAGTATTTTTGGCATGTGTATATATTTCTGATCAATACCGCTTGCTTTATATTCAAGGTGGGCACTACAGTTTGTAGTAATTTGTATAAAAGCTTTGAGTGTGGTTGTACAGACTGCTTGTATAATGGATCTGTATCAATAACGTGTCTGCTGGGTCGTGACGTAGATCTGAAAAGGAGGTCGCACGTAGGTGGGGATAGATATAAAGTACAACGGCCTAAGTATTTGTTTGGTAAACACTTACGTCATAACAAGGAATATCTATTTTTACACACAGATGTTATACAGAGTAATTCCCTTCCACCCACAGACAATTAAGATTGGATTTGTAAGTGGAATTACGAACAAGTTATAACGTTTTCATCTTAAAATCAATTTAATCTTATATAAAAACAAAAAATAATTGGTTTATGATGTTCAGGGTTTTCCTGTAGAGGTTAATGGTTCACTAATGCAGTTCAACTTCAATTCAAATATTGATTATATTTGATATGGTGTTGGGTAATTATCATGAAAAAAGAAATCATGAGATACAGACTTGCTCAAGTCCCTAGCTGGTTGATGTCTTTCATTTCATCACAAAAAGAAGTGTTTGGTTTTGATTACATCCCACTCCAGTGACTCCAACCCAAATACCCAGAAATTATACAAAGAGTTGTCCCTAGTTGATGTTTTCATTTCATCCCAAGAAAATTTGTTGGTCTTGATATGACCTCTGCCACGCCCTCAATAAGATGTGGACAACATTCATTTGACCTTAGGTTTAGTAACGTGCCATGGTATTTGATTTATCGATTTGGTAGGATATGATATAATAACCTCTCATGAATATTCATTATTTCTATGTTATATATTCCCAAAATTTTGTCTTGTCATTGTCAATTAATATGTTTAACCATCAAAGTTATAACTGTTTTAGAGGAAACAGATTTGTCATTATCATACAATATATATATCAACACTGATGAAAGTAACATTGTGAACACACATAAATTAGGTTTTATATTAAAACATTCAAGACTTCAAATTCATGATATGTTAAATACAACTTTTATTCAAAGAAGATATTTTAATTTTGACTAAAGCAGTTTCTGATTTGTTCAATTTAAAAATATACATGTATGTGTAGCGGATCTATACTGGGTCTATCATCCGCAACCAGATAGCTTAGTTGGTTGAGCATCTGTTCGGAAGGTCCTGGGTTTGAATTCTGTGCATTGTTACTCTCCTTTTACATTTGGTGCCTGTGACCAAACCTTGTTTCAAGTACTGGGTACATACTAAGCAAGGGAATACCCAAAACTGGAGTTATAAATCGTGATGTCTACAGGGTTGAAGTCTTTGTAAATGAGAAAGGACTGTATAACGGATCTAGATCAGGTTGATCGTCAGCGACCAGATAGGTCAGTTGTTTGAGCGTCTGTCTAGAGTTCCGAAGGTCCCAGGTTTAAACGTGGTCTGACCGTGCATTTTTTCCTCTCCTGCTACATATGCACATTACTAGTTTTGAAATATGATTTAAAATCTATATCAATTACAGAAATAGAATTGGTGGTGGATTGATTATTGAATTCATTAAAAACATTTAATTGATGTTACTCTTCTGATTGTTTCGGTAGATCCACGTTTCATTGTTTCAAAACATACAATGAATTTCATTATTTTGACAAATCAATGATAGTAACATTTGTTGACCGACTTTGGCTGCATAGGCTTATTAGTGGATTTTGTATTGATGTTTGTATTCTTGCTAAAAATACATTGGATACAGGTATTAATTACTAATGGTCTGGTATCAGATAAATCATTATTATATATTTGTCAATTTGTTTGAAATCATGCAGTTATACATAATTAATGTGAATTTCGACCTTTTGGTCATTGTTCATAAAACTCACTATAAAAGGCCAAACCAAAGAACATTCTGTGTTTCTTGTGGTAAACCTTCCAACTCTTACTTTTTAACCAATGTTACTTCAGTCTGTGACTTAAACATTTACAAGCAATAGTCCGGACAAGCAAAATAGTGTTAACTATAACACATAATATATTGAAGTTCAAGTCTGAACCAAAATTTACTAGTCAGGGGCATATAGGACTAGTGGCTAATGTCGCAGACTGTTACTTAGTTTTAATTGCTATTATATATGCAATTTTAAAAGTTGAAATCAAGATCACTTTCAATTATAAAACATACTAAGAACCAAAATAATTTCTCAATGTAAACAAATAGAAAACATGCTTATTATTTGTTTGACTTATTTACCCCTGAAAATGTATTTGAATTCTTCCAATTCAGAGGTTGGACTAGTTCATTTGAAACTTCGGGGGGGGGGGGGGGGAACGAGTTAACCTCATCTTGAAAGCAGCATGTTCTAATGAATTGACTTTGTTTTCATGATTATCAAGGCTTTCATCAATAAATTAAAAGGATTTCTGGATATGTATCTCCTAAAATATATTTAATGCACAGCTGCATACCGGTAATTTATGTCCTGAAATGAGATCTTCAATAAGATGAAAGTTATTTTGTATCGGAGGTAAACAGTACCTGGAACAGCTTGGATACATCAGAGTTCAGTCAACCATAACAAACAAACAAGTTGTAAATCAAACAGAATTATAAATCAGGTTAACGAACGTGTGGGTCACAGACATATATTATATGTTTGTATACTGGGATTAAAGGTCAAAAACCTGAATGTCGGTGAATTACATACTTGTTTTTGAGTTGAAGGTATGTAGACAATGTCTATAAATATTAGAATATAAATCTGTTTTGTAAATTGTTCACAATAGTACAAAAAAATTGTTCTTTGTATCAAGGCTTCTTCTTAAGGAATGAGGCGTAAATCATACTCCAATTAAAAAATATAATTTCCTAAAGTGTTTTCGATAGGTGATCAGCATATTTTTTTTCTGCATCAAGACACAAGTAGTAATTAAAGGTGAAATGAATCAGATCTTGTTTAAGGTAATTGTAAAAGATGTGCATTGATTAGGTTGCCTAGTCGCAAGCATTAGCTGGAATTTTCCTTAAAGTAAGCTCAGCAATAAAGCTTCGATCTCGAGAACCAAGGGTCACGGGTTCAAGCCCCAGTGACTGAGCTCTATCTTTACGACTATTCCTTGTCTTGTTACAGTAAATGGCTGTATTCTGTTTAATTTTTCAAGTAAAGTCTACTTTCCTTACCAATATACCAGAGCTTTGTACAATGCTTATATGTAAGATCAATGGACACAAAAGCAATGGTAGGGTACAATTTTTCGTTCCAGCTGAAAAAAAATATGCTTAGTTTATGAAAACTATTTTCTCATTTAATGGCACATTTGACTTGGAGCATGGGTCAAAGCCACTTCATTTTATAGGACATTAAAGGGGAAATCTTTATTTTAGTTTTTATCACTGAGCATGAATGTTTTCCAAACACTCAGCTTTTAACCTTTAGATTATTTAGGTAGGTTTTAATACACCAGACACTGTTATGGCCGCTTAACCAACGGGTCACCATCAAACTATAAACCATAGCCAAGAGGCAAAATCTTTGAAAGCATTGAACAACTGATATCTGTTATGTAATAATTGAAAGACAGTTATCTAAGGTTGAAATCTTTAATTGTCCATAACAGTGAGAGTCATAGAAGAGGTGGCATATTTATTGTCACATTTCCAATTGGAGTGAAACTCGGATCTGAATGGATGTGACAGGCGGCCATATTGATTATTTTCTTTGACACATATATCATGGTTGCCCCATTCTCTAATGTCGGGAATTCTAGTATCTCACTAATACACTGTTTTCTGTTATAATGGAGGATGTTGTGGTTAAATTGGTAATTTCTGCAAATTACTGCTGCTGTGAAATTAAAAAGCTTAATCAAATGGAAAATAAAACACGTCTTTGTTTAGCCGTTCAATTTAGGGAATTATACACAGAAGCTCTGAGCGGACGAAAATATCTGCGACCTTGAACCAGGAGTTGATTTGCGATCAATAAAAGGGTTGTTTATGTTTTTTTTGTTATATATGACCAAAGAGAGGCAGATGATAGCTTATGAAAAAGAGGCTTGTCAACAATCCTTGGCCGAGTCCTGACCCTTAGGTGTTACGGAAACCTTCACCGTGTCCGATGTCAATAGCGTATAATCGATCATTTCTCATTTAAGATGGACCGTAACTCAGGGCTGTGTATCTACTAGGAGAGAGACTGTCTGTTCTTTACTGTCTTAATTCAAATATATGTACACTTGATAAACAAGCCTTACAATTAAATGCATTTAACAATTTCCGTACCTGGGAAAAGCTAAAGTGGTCTGTTAAAAGCAAACCAATTCAAAGACATTTAACTTTAACATTTGATATCTGGTAAAAGGTGGATCTGAAATGGTGAAGGATGGTTTGTGGGTGTGGGTGTCGTCGATTTCTCCGATACATTAGGGATTTGAAATTGTAGATATCAGATACGTTTCTTTTGTACATTGAATCTTAAATTTTGTCGGAACACTACCAAGACAATAAGACAATATTGTTGTCTACAAATTCCGAAGTTTCTATATTTGACAGGTTTAATGTATATAAAAAACATGAGGACCAAATTAAAGGTCTTGTTTTTACAGGTGTCCCTATTATACAGGTTTACATAGAATGGGACCTTAAATAGGTCAAGGTAAATCAGAATGGGTAAAGGACTGGTATACAGGTGTCCAGATTATACAGGTAACAAGATCTAGAGGTTACATAGAAATGTGTGTATAGTGAGTTAACCTACCGATACTTGAGTTCTAGTTAAAACAGGTGTCCAGATTATACAGGTAACAAGATCTAGAGGTTACATAGAAATGTGTGTAGAGAGTTAACCTACTGATACCGGAGTTCTGGTTAAAATAGGTGTCCAGATTATACAGGTAACAAGATCTAGAGGTTACATAGAAATGTGTATAGTGAGTTAACCTACCGATACCGAAGTTCTGGTTAAAACAGGTGTCCAGATTATACAGGTATCAAGATCTAGAGGTTACATAGAAATGTGTGTAGTGAGTTAACCTACCAATACCGGAGTTCTGGTTAAAACAGGTGTCCAGATTATACAGGTAACAAGATCTAGAGGTTACATAGAAATGTGTGTATAGTGAGTTAACCTACCAATACCGGAGTTCTGGTTAAAACAGGTGTCCAGATTATACAGGTAACAAGATCTAGATGTTACATAGAAATGTGTGTAGTGAGTTAACCTACCGATACCGGAGTTCAGGTTAAAACAGGTGTCCAGATTATACAGGTAACAAGATCTAGAGGTTACATAGAAATGTGTGTATAGTGAGTTAACATACCGGTACCGGAGTTCTGGTTAAAACAGGTGTCCAGATTATACAGGTAACAAGATCTAGATGTTACATAGAAATGTGAACAAGATCTAGAGGTTACATAGAAATGTGTGTAGTGAGTTAACCTACCGATACCGGAGTTCAGGTTAAAACAGGTGTCCAGATTATACAGGTAACAAGATCTAGAGGTTACATAGAAATGTGTGTATAGTGAGTTAACCTACCGATACCCGAGTTCTAGTTAAAACAGGTGTCCAAATTATACAGGTAACAAGATCTAGAGACTACATAGAAATGTGTGTAGTGAGTTAACCTACCAATACCGGAGTTCTGGTTAAAACAGGTGTCCAGATTATACAGGTAACAAGATCTAGAGGTTACATAGAAATGTGTGTAGTGAGTTAACCTACCGATACCCGAGTTCTAGTTAAAACAGGTGTCCAAATTATACAGGTAACAAGATCTAGAGACTACATAGAAATGTGTGTAGTGAGTTAACCTACCGATACCCGAGTTCTAGTTAAAACAGGTGTCCAGATTATACAGGTAACAAGATCTAGAGGTTAAATAGAAATGTGTGTAGTGAGTTTACCTACCGATACAGGAGTTCTGGTTAAAACAGGTGTCCAGATTATACAGGTAACAAGATCTAGAGGTTACATAGAAATATGTGTAGTGAGTTAACCTACCGATACCGAAGTTCTGGTTAAAACAGGTGTCCAGATTATACAGGTAACAAGATCTAGAGGTTACATAGAAATGTGTGTAGTGAGTTTACCTACTGATACCGGAGTTCAGGTTAAAACAGGTGTCCAGATTATACAGGTAACAAGATCTAGAGGTTACATAGAAATGTGTGTAGTGAGTTAACCTACCGATACCGAAGTTCTGGTTAAAACAGGTGTCCAGATTATACAGGTAACAAGATCTAGAGGTTACATAGAAATGTGTGTAGTGAGTTTACCTACTGATACCGGAGTTCTGGTTAATACAGGTGTCCAGATTATACAGGTAACAAGATCTAGATGTTACATAGAAATGTGTGTAGTGAGTTAACCTACCGATACCAGAGTTCAGGTTAAAACAGGTGTCCAGATTATACAGGTAACAAGATCTAGATGTTACATAGAAATGTGTGTAGTGAGTTAACCTACCGCTACCGGAGTTCAGGTTAAAACAGGTGTCCAGATTATACAGGGTTACATAGAAATATGTGTAGTGAGTTTACAGAATTGAAACTCTAGAGATGTCCAAGTTATAGGTACATGGTTATATAGAAACATGTTATATGTTCTATTTAGATAAAAAAATTCAAATTCTTTTCGGAAAAGGCTGTGGTAAAAACCTTCATCATTTACATTAGATGTAGTGTTCTCTATTTCTAGGTCACTGTTACCTTTTCCTGTAGGCCAAAGGTCAATTACCTACATATTGGCTAATAAGTGAAGTCACGTTTCTGTTCTCATAACATATATAACCCCAAAAAAATGTAACGCATGTTAGAGTCAATGTTCTCAACACAACCCACACATAAAATGTATATCACGGTATATGTCATTATCACTTAACAGAAAAGATGAGGATGTGGAAGTTTCGCTCCTTTTCAGTTAGGCCCATATCCTTATAGATAGTACAAATATTAATTTGTTGTTGATGAACCTTAATGTCACAATGTCGAATACATTTATTGTCCTTTTTAAGAGTTTTCTAGCATTTTGTGACTACAGGCATTAAAAACAATTTTTTTAAAGGCAATTTTAAACAGAAATTGTTCCATGAATTAAGGATTGAAATAGGGAAGTAAAATCCCCCCCCCCCCCCCCCCGACCGCCATTCTGTTCAACTGTAAATTTTTCATATTTGGAGTTCACAACAGGCATTACATCCCAACTTCTCTTGAATATTTTAAAGAATTCATTTTCGAAAGAGCATTACAGCGCGATTATTGTTCAGACGTAAAAGATCGAAAGTTGCGTGCATTACATGCAGTTGCAAAGACTTGATACCGTTATTAGATCCCCCATGGAATAAAAAAAAACGAATTCGCTCCATGCACAAGATATGGAAGCAGTGGGCGCAGGTTTGTCATGGCTTCGGAGGCTGAGGATGAATCATGCCTAATAGACTGCTTGGAGATACGAGGGATGCTCGAGTCTTAGGATCCAGCCGTAGAGATAAAGAAAAGGAAATACCCAATATTGATAGCATAGCTAATGCTATTAAAGAATAAAGAAATAAATAGCATAGGAACCAAATTCAGATCTGGATATTTTAGTTTTCAGTGATAATACTCTTATACAAAAGACATTAAAACATCTCTTTGGTTCATTTTAAGCCCAATGAAACATATTTTATTTTCTGACCTTGTTCATGGTGTTCATGATAGTATTAAAGTGGATATTATGTAAGGAGACAAAGAACATCTAATTCATCCTACCAAACCACCATTCACAAAATCAAATATTCATTGTTGTAAAAATGTGTAATTGTTTTTAGTTCTTAAAAAGAAATTCCGCCAGAATATCAAGCGATTTTGAAATTGTGTTTAAATTTGAGCGAGACTTGACTCAGGTTCTTCCTGCTGCCTTGGTAAAGTGATGCATTCTAGTTGTAGATTCATGTTCAGTAGCATTGATAATGAAATGTTTAGGCAATAATAGTGCTACAGAGATAAAAAAAAAACCAACCCAACTTGCTGTAACAATATGAGTCAGACTTCACACATTTGTCAATGATTTGGACGTGATATTGGTAATATGCGGCATGTAATTTCATGTAGAATTTAATTGCGTCACATTTACGATACATCACACGACATTGATTAGTTGTCATATAGACGTGAACTTAGCATATATATTTAGTATTTCATTTACATATATTTATTATGATAATCAATCTTGGTTTATATCGTTGTAGATATGATACAGACATGTTTATATATATTGTTCATTTTATATCCATTGTTTGCTTGTCAGAAGTGTAATAATTATATATAGTACTAAATCCATGATTGTCTTCTTGTTGAATGTAAAATCTAGTGACAGATTTCCCTGAAGAGTCCCTTGTCATGCTGAGGTCAAGGTTAGGTACTCTTCATTAAGGTAGATCATAACTTTGGGATGGAAAGGTTAAAGTTCAAGGTCAATGCCTACTGTTAAAAAAGGGAGTTGTGTTCTAAGTAATGTTTTAGGTGCTTGTATTCATTTATTTCTGAAGAATGAAGATGAAGTCAGATTTGGGAACTTTGTTGATTTTGGAATAATACAGTCAGTTAAGGTTGAGAAAGAAGAGGTGAAAGTCACAGACTCACTCTTCATTGTTTTTTTGACCGTTGACATGTGCCAAAGAAACTGTTTGTTTATGCTCTCTTTCCTACACTGCTTTTTACTAGAATTTCACACCGGGGACATCGGTTCACCCTGGTGAGGTGGTGTGTCATGTATAAAAAGTAGGTCATGGTCACCTACATTTTGACATGTGACCTACATCAAAAAAAAAGTTTGTTCAGGAAATATTTCCTACACTATACTTGTCACTGGAACTTCATACTTGGGGAATGGGTTCACCTTGGTGAGGCAGTGTGTCATTTATTAAAAGTAGGTCATGGTCACCTACGTTTTGACCTTGACCTACATCAAAGAAAAAGGTTGTCCATATTCTATTTCTTTCAATACTAATCACCTCAACCTGTGTAAACCATAATGAACTCATTCAATCAATCTATGATAGAGTCTGAATATTACATAGGGGTAAAAGGGGTAAACCATGGAGAAGTGGACACTTGTAGGGGAGACTGAAGTCTATTGTATATTTTTTTTTTAAAAGGGGATTGTCAGATGTTTAATTTGAATATGAATTGCTTCTGAATAACTTATCTTAAAGTGCGTAGATTTATGACTAAATGTACATGCATAACAAATGCATTGTGATACATTCGTCAGTATTTACAAAAGATTAGAAGACAAGTCTAGCTTTGTTTGATGTCCTCTGATATTTATCAGTGTGCCCTACTTCGGTCCTTGATTACGTATGTAATGTATATAACTCCCCGGAGTTTAACCACAGTTTCTATTTCCTTGTAGCTGTTAAAATGTTCCTTATTCCTGTACGTATTTAAGTATCACTTGAAGTCGTAATTTATTTACATCGTATGATGTTGTCACATGTTGTCACCACTTGACCCAGTACAGAATATATACACAGATTAAAATACTGGTTTACTTCAGGACACATTTACCAGTACAAGAAAAATTTAACTTTATGTCAGAAACTATTTTATTCTGGTGTTTATCCCTTCAGTAAATCAGTCATGACAAAGAAAATCAATTATTTCAGGACTCTTTAATCATTCACCCCTGAAGATTCATTTTAAACTCTTCCTATTCAAAAGATGGGAGAGTCAATTATTAGCTTTCAGGTGTGAATGAGTTAAATTAATTTTGAGAAATCCATAAAGATGAAATGAATCCAATGTTTATGAATAAGAGTTAGGGTTTGTGCTGGGTATTTTTTAAATGGGGTCCTTTCCTAAATAAATGGGGTTCTTCTGCATAGTTTACATGGGAATCCTGAAAATTGGTGGGGTCCTAATTTTCAGTTTCTTTGCTTGAAAAAGATATAGGGATGGCTTCAATGCAAACCCTGAAAATGATAATCTTCATATTAAAAGAATTGTTGAGGGAGGTTTGGCAGAGATAGAATATGGTTCATGTTGAAGGTTACTGTATCTAAACATGAAGTGACTTATATACTGAGGTTAGGCATTTGCACAAAATGGCTTCTTCATTAGAACCAAAGTGTCAAGGCTCATGCTGTTTGAAATTCAGCTTTCTCGGAAGAGTTGTAATCAAGTTAATTGTAGTGGATGACCACAACATACATTCTGTATGAGAACATGGTACTTGTTTCAAGGTCCCCTAGAATATAAGCGAACATGTTTATAAGCTGTTATGGTAGAAAGAGTTATGGTTATACAAATTTATGTAATTGCTTTAAAGACTATGAGTTTGTTGATTTAAGGTCAAAAACCAGATATTTGCTGGTACAGTACTTTTTATTTTCAGAAACTTGAATTAATGGGTATTATTCAATTTGACAGTGATACACAACCAATTAAACAGTTATATATACATCCAGTTTGACAATGATACTCATCCATCCAATTTGACAGTAATACACAACCGATTTGACAGTAATACACAACCAACTTGACAGTGATACACAGCCAATTTGACAATGATGCACTCTTTGAATGATGAATGCGCTGGTAAATGGAAGAAAAAGAAGCCCTTGGTCATCTGTTTGAAGTGACTTGATAAACTGACCACTGTCCAGTAAATCTGGGAGACGGTCAGTAATATACAATTTTCTGTCAGTAATATGCTACATACTTTCTGCTGTGTAATCATAGAACAGGTATATGGTATGACACACTCAGCTATCCTAGATGACTTAGATAGCCTGTCATCATGGCCAATGGCCATCTGCCAGGGTCATTAAACTCATTGCTTGACCAGCTGTCTGATAGATAAGTACATGGTAGGTATATGTATTGGACACTAAAACCTGTCTGCTATATTTGTAACACAGGCAGGTATATTGGAGTGTTTGTTGTACTGACATGTATCAGGGACAGTAAAATTGTCTTGTTTCTTTGTACCAGACATATTCAAACTTTCAAAAGTACTTTCCTTGGATTTTACTTCTTTTATCTTTATTGGAATTTTTGGTTTTATTATAAGTCTTGAAACATTAAACACAACACTTAAAGGCCCAGTATAAGTTCGAATTCTGAAAAATTATGAAAAAAGTCTGGTTGATAACCATGCAAAAATAAACCTAAAACAAAGTAAACCTGAGTGGTTACTCACAAGAAACTCTTGACAAAAAATCCAAGAATTGAAAATAAGTCATTTGGGGCCCACTTCAACAACAAGCTGAAGGCAGAAGAGAGTTCAAAATGGACGCGTGTTTACAAATACCGAGTTTCAACTGCTGCCGTACCGGTAACTGCGTAAGAATTCATCTTAAATATTGCTAATATCAGTTAATCTTAACTAAATCTATGAAAATAATAAGCTATTAGGCTTGATTTCGCGTAAAGTTTTGCCGAAAGTTACGTATATTGGGCCTTTAAGGATGTTTGCTACCTTTCCTATTATTGGAATGGAATATGTACTAAGAGTTGTTTCCCTTTAAAATCTTATCAACAGTTTTTCACCAAGAGTTGTCTCACTTCAAAATCATATTTAGTGAAATAATTAAAATGTATGTTCAATTAAATAACCAATTTATTAAAAAATATGATTAATTAAAATGTATCATGCATGTTTCTAAAGTGGAACTTAATATGAAAGTGGCAAACACCATATATAGGCCTAGCCTTAAAATTATGGTATTTACTTCTAAAAGAGTTGACCTGGAAAGTTTAAGGGTGAAATAAGGTACATGTAATATCTTTTAAGGGATTTATGATATTTTAAGTTTAAAAAACTTGATTTTGGGTGAATCTGACAGAAGTAAATTGGCAGAAGTAAATCAAGCATAAAGATGATATAGAAACTGAGTTTATGGCCTCTTCTGAGCTTCGCCCACTCTTATACTGAAACCATCTGCATGTCTAGCGGTGCTTTCCAAATTTAGATGTGTGTGTTAGATACAATGTCTGTTTCAGGTCTGACTGTCTGATAATGATGACCCTGAGGTCTATCTCCTGGCTAGAACTCTAATCTGAAACTATCCAAAATAGATCACGGACCAAGGGGAATAAAAACATTCTTACAGTTTGTATAAAATAAACATACGAAAATACTAATGTATATAACAGATGATTTAACGAGTTGTTATGATAATAATTTGAAGCTTACTTTTAATCGTACAGTTAATGGATGTATGCTGTTTCTATGTCGGATCGTGTTGTCATTTTTGGCCTGAAGCATTTTACGCGTGATGTATTCAGTGGTTTTTAACTTGGGGTCACACCGGATGATGATGACAGGTACATCAGTCTACACACATTAACCTAGATTTCACGGCCATGATAAATACAGTCTTTAGTCAGATAAAATTATGTAAGAATTCATCATGCCAAAAATAAGGTGATTAATTTGATTACATTTCCTGTTTTTTGAGGGGAAAAATGTTTTAGAATATTTCTTTATTTTGATCTCCCCTCCCCCCAACCGACTCTTCGCTGTTTTTCCTTAACAGCATTGTGTGTGTTACCTTTTTGCACCAGGTGTTTTCAACTTATCCCTCCCCATCCACTGACACTTTTAAACTCTTCCGAAACAAAAGTTAGAACAGTTCATTTAAGATTTTCAGGGATGAATGAATTAATGTGTTTTTTCTTAAAAGTTTATTAATTTAATATCTTTTATTCTGTTTCTGACACCAGTAACCTATAACAGTTGTATTCATTCATCCATAGCTGATTTTCATGGGTATATCTCGTACATTTTATACCGCTAGTAGAAACAAAATTTTAATACAGGTATTGGGCTACTATTATAAGGCGATCCACTGTCCTGTAAGGAAAGGTTGATGGACCATGTTTGGTTAGAGGAATCCAAGATTGGTATCCTTTCCAGCACCGATAAAGACTAGGTAATTTTGACTCCAATTTTGAAATCTGGCCCAAGTCGTCCAATGGATAACCTATTGTATTGCTCCAAAATTGTTTCAGCTGGAGCTACCAAGTAAGGTCAGTGATACAGGATTGATACATACGAAAACTAGGTCACTGTGACCTGTCTCAGTAAAACTTTGGTTGTCTGGGGCGTATGTCACTGATCAATAGGAAAGGGACCAAGTGGTTAAGATGTCTGACATTCTGCTACCACTGCCCCTCCACCTCTGGGTCACTGTGGTTCAAGGCATAGACTGGGGAGTCGCTGGTACTTATTGTATCAGGCCTACACTGGGGAGTCGCTGGTACTTATTGTAGGTCACTGGTTCTCCTGTGGGACCTCCGGCTTTCGTTCAACAATAAAACCTGGCACATAGCTAGCTGTTACTGGTAATGGGATGTAAAATAGGAAGCAAGGACAACTTGTCCATAATGTAAAATAGGCTTTGAATGTATTTCTGTTTCAGATTGGTATGTTGGTTGACTTGTTCATTGTTGCGAATTTTCAGCCAGAGTTAAAGAACCTTGGCTCTTTGGGTTTTTTTTGCTTATTAGTCTGAAAATAATACAGAGAACCTTGAAGTTATTGTTGTTTTGAAGAAATAATAAGATTTAAGGTTTATTTCTAAATGTCAATATTTGGGGCAAAAAGGCAAAATGGCTAAAATCAGTCAACCTTACAATTGTAAAGACTTGGAAATTTATAAGTTGTGATTACTGTATCAAGAAAACTCACAAGTGTAAATATTTTCATCTTTTTCTTTCTGTTGTTAATTTGATCTATTTGAATCAAAACATTTTATTTTTTTTTAAATTTTAAGATTATCTAGATGAAAAGTTCACACATGGTGTGTCATTTGATGTATATAAGATTTCTGTACAGTATAATGCACCAAAGATAGATGATAAGGTATTTTATTTTGATTTGAGGCAGGCCGAGACGATATCTGACTGCCACCCCAGACCACCCTGTATAAGGGTTCCCTTGGCCCTACCAGGGTGGGGTGGGTTTACCATTGTGGGACTTAAGTCATATCTGTGAAATCAGCTGTGTACATTATAAATCTTGCCAGCCAGTTTAGACATGACTATACATATGAATGGACTTACTAATTGCTTGCAACAAACATTGCTGTTCTTCAAAGGACTCGTTGTAGTCTTAGTCACTTAAATTATATGTTCGAACATGTGACTTTTTTTATTGTAAGAATTGGAAAATAGTGGTAGCACCTTGTGTGACAGGTACATTATACCAAAGTGAAGAAAAACTGTTTAATAAAACTGGGAAATTTCAAATTCTAAGTTATATTTCTGTCTTTGTACATGAACCAACCAGCCTCAAACTGTTATGAATCAGTTTGCATTTATTTATCAAAATAATTAATCTTTATTCCAGGTAATTGGTATCATATCTGTGTCATAACTTACAATCATTGATTAGGATATATTTCATTGATTAAATTAAACATTATCGTCAAGAGATTACATTGAATATGTACGTTTCATTTTGGTGGCAGAAAATAACTGTCCATTCATTTATAAGAATCATCAGTACATATAGTGTGTATTGAAGTTTTTATTTTGCTGAAAATTATTTGTTGTGTAAAATGTTTCTGGCATTAAGTTACATAAATACTGTATAAATAAGTACATCTATATATGTTAAATAGGAGAAGGAATAGTGATAAAAGATAGTGTCGTCGCTGGGGCTCAAACCCGTGACCCCTGGCTTTCCAGTCAAATGCCCTACCACTGACCTAAGGGAAAATTTTGTACCTCACGCTTGTAAGGCAACCTAATCAATGCACATCTTCTACATAAGTAAGAACGAATATATTAAGGTAATTATGTACCAAATAAGAATTTTTTTCAGGAAAATGTGTATCCGGTAGGTATTCGGGAATTGTTTTGAACAGGTATGAGTAACACTTAATTAACAGGATATAACTTTGATTTTTGAATAATTAAGATTTTGTCAGTTGTAAACAGTAAAAATAAAAGGCCGTTAAATTAATCGTGTGTTTCCCTTCAAAAGTTTCTTAAAGATCAGTGCCGAAATAAATATCTTGCGCCGAAATTGCGTAATGATGTTTGTCTTTATATCTGAAACTTGAGAAAAAATTGAAGGAGGAATCAATATGATGTTAGCCTCATGATTGAAAAAGGTTATGGCTCTTCATAGAGAAATTCTACCTGATGTGTATAAATAATTTGTTTTGAATTAAACTGCAATATGTTCACAAAGACTTACAGTTTTGACCCTATCACAAATGTTTGATCAAGGAGACCCTTTTCAGCTTGAGCAGAGATTTTCGTTCCATGGACTACATTCAGAATTCTTTGTCTACATGTGAAGAACACACACAAACAGCACTCGGTGACATTTTGATAAAGAAGTTTGAATTTCTTTCTAAATATTCGTTTAAGTCATTTGTAGATACAAAAAAAAGAGTCTGTTTTCAGGATAATGTTTCAACTCTATAGTGCTTGTATTACTACATTCATAATTAGGAAAGAAATACATTGATTCGCTGGTTATAATTGCGTACTTCTTGGCTTTTTAAATTTCATTTCAAGAGAGATTGTTCTTTTAGAAGTGCTCTCTCTCCCCCCCCCTCCCCCCCATTCAATGGCTTTATTCTTCAAATCAGAAATTATAGAGGTTTCAGAACTTACATTATGAAATACATTGTTTTATGAATGATTGAAAACAGCCATAAAAAGGTTACTGTAATAATAGAATTTTTTCACATTGTGACCCTTACCAGTAAATCTGATTGTTAGATGAAGAATTTTCAACGCAACACAGATGCAGTATTGTAGGTAATTCGGCACATAAATTTCTTATCATGTATGTACCTTAACAACAGATATTTTTCAAAAACTTAACCGAAGTAGCTATAGTGTTTTATGATGTCTTTTTGTATTCTTTTCTTCATTTTTCGGGAATGTTTTTGTATTTTCAATTATGATATATCTATATAAGGTTTTTTAGGGCACTGATGAGGAGTTTTGTAGTTTTAACAGCTTAAGTTGTCAATCCATTCCTGATTCACTTCGTCTCCAAACCCGTAATTGCACCATTTTATGGAACAAAAATGGCCTCACACACTGTTTATATGTACACCAACTATAAGCCCGAGGTTTATCGCAATCATTATATTGTAATTTGCGTGTTTGATTTGAACGTTTGGCAAACCACCATTGTTTAATCCCTCGCTGTTCACCACTTCCAGTTCAATAATCACTCCGTCTGTTGTTCGACTCTAAACTGGCACCATAATAGCCCACGTATCAGATATTTATAAATAGCTACAATTACCACAGGTAAATCAGGTGAAAATTGACCAGAAACCGGTTTAACTAGATATACAGAGCTGCCAATTAATCCTCCGTACCCACAAATGGACTGGTCTAAATGATTGATCTGGTAGAGTCCAATTTATTATTTAGGTTAAGCTAGGTTTGTTGGCACAACACAATGAACAAACAAAAGGATTTCTCTTTGTCTATAGGGTGCTTGTACCCTATAAAGCTTACGGCTTATTATCCCATAATGAGGGTTTGCTCTATCTTGTATCTATGCGGAGAAAAACAGGTTAGGTCGAATAAATTAACGGAGGCCATTCAATGGGTGTTACAGTAGTACTCATTGACATTAATACTGTAGTGTGAATTATTAAACATCGGGTTGTCAATATTTAGCCTGTCAGAACGTAGGTATAATGATACCAGTAATTGTAGATATAGAACAGACTGGATAAAATATTATCGACTGGTTTTAATAAAGACTGAATTTTTTTTTTTTTTTTCCATTCACAATTCTTTACCAACACCATTTTCACCAAGTGCTCTAAAGCTCTAGGTCTTACTTCAATTTCACCACAGTTAGATTTATGAATAATGAAAGTAATGGTTTTAGATTTTAAACCGCCAACATTTAGATATATAAATTTATGTATCTCCCCTGTGTCTCATTTCCTCCACCTGCCCCTCCCTAATCACTGTTTAACATACGTGGTAAAAATCGGAGCCCCTAACATCGCTGTTTGTTGTGTTGTGAAATAACACAGTAGGCATCTGACGTCACTATATACACATGTATTATCATTCTGTACGGCCCGTAACCCCAAAACACCTCACAGGTATATTCTTCAGTATATTTGTTTGTGTTTACTTTCCTCAGTGCTTTTAATACGTCATACCAACTTGTATAATCTGTGTTTATTAAACCAGGCGTGACTTTATAAAAATTCAAGTGAATCCATTCTAACTCTAAAAATCTAAACCACTCAGGGCGTGTCTGGACCTTTTCTTTGTTTGTTTTCATTGATAACTGGTTTTCATAAATAAAAGTTTTTAACATATCTATATACTGGTTTATAATTATATAAATCATTTGGCTAGGACACTTGAAAAACTGTCTAAAATGTGTTTATTCAGGTTAAAATAATTACCAGTACATGGTTTTCTGTTACTGTAGATAAAGGCAAGGTTTGTACATGTATAACACAAGGACAATTGATAAGTTATCAGTTTAAAATTATCACCAATACCGTATTCAACCTAATAATTTGACCTAATAAACCCACTTACAAAAACAAGAAAAGGAACAAAAAAAGTTTCCATGTGAAATCTTGGTAGGAAAAAACAATGCATGTATTATTTGATTAAACTTATCTTTATGTAGCAAAAACAATCCATGAAAATGTTGGTAGATCAGTGATGTAATTAAAGATTTTTTTTATATGTTTTAATTAGTGTCCTCTTTCTCTGAAAAAAGGTGGGGTTACGCTGAATATAGAGGAAGTTGCTCTGATAAGGCCGAATACAGTAAAACAATTTGGTAATTGGGAGAAGTAGACTGACTGGTGATCGATGATTCTATATTTATATATCAGTTAATAAGTTAATGGACTGAATATCATATGAATGCATAACTGTTACATCTATAGACTGATAACTATGCATTATATTTCCGTTTTTTTTTCTCGATTATAATTGATCAACTACTCCAATGACCAATTTCCTAATGTTTCACTTTCAGAGAAAAGCTAGAGGAATGATGGTGGGAAGGGGGTGGGGGGGGGGGGGGGGGGGGTATTTTGACATTACTTGGCTTAGCTGTACAATTTTAACATTTTAAGCTTAGCTGCCCAAAGAGTCCAGTGTCAATATTTTTAACTTCAAACAACTTTTTCTCAATAACCAGAAGGCCCAGGGAAGTGATATCGGTCTGTACCATCTTCGGATAAGGTGCTCACCTTGACCAAATCTGATTAAATATAACTCTTCAATGCATCTAAAGTTCACAGGGGCAATTTATGTTTAAATCTTCAATTACCTAAGGCCCAGGAAACTGATATTAGGCCAGTAATGTGCTGAAATGAATGACCTTGACCCGCTTTCAGTGTCATGTACTGGTAGGTCAAAAGTGTTTAAAAGTTTCCGGCAACCAAATGTGCATGAAATCTTCAAATGACACCATTTCAATGACCATGAAAAATGCTCAGGGTAGGGATATTGGGCCTGAAGCATATTGGAATAAAAAGGCTACCAGGTAGTAAGTTTTATTTTCAAATAAATGGCATTGAAAGACTTTCAAGGTCACTGGGTGGAATGTGTTTAAAATATAAAGAACTTCTAAACAACCAAAAGGCCCATGGTACTGATATTTGCCTTGTAATATATGCTTGGATGAAGGGCTTCCGTCTTTGTGTTAAATATAAGTTGACCCACATTTAAGGTCACAGGGTTGAAATTAAGAAATTACTTGTAATTAAAGCTTCTTTTTTCCAACCTATAGGGCCTTGGTTATTGTACTTAGTCAGGTAGAATGTGTTAGAAGTTGGCTGCAGAGCAGGTTAGAAATTCAGACACACTACAGAAAAACACAATACACTTTAATTGTTTGGGGAAAAATTAATTACATTAGAGTTGATAGAAATGTAATATGAAAGTTTGAAGTAATTTGATAGTTTTTGTATGAAGATACTAATAGACTTAATTTTTGGAATACAGATTAGTGGGTTTCCACCTGATAGATTAATGAGGCAGTGGTGAACATCGGATCAGATTATCAAGGTTCTTCTTTACAATGGGACAAAGTTCTCCAAATGAAAAAAATCCACTTTGTCCAGTACAATAGGCCAAACGACCAAATTTAATTAACCGCCCGACAGCTGGGTGCTTTGTTAGATAAATCCTTCAACAAAACACTGAGGTGCCATAACAGAAACTGTTATCAGTGTTACTGTAAACAAAACAGGTAAAATAAATTATCAACGTTCCATGACATCTAGGATATTGTGTACAGGGTAGGTTTATATAGATCTCAGCCCCTCCACACATTTGAATGGGTCAGCTGTACGTACAGGCCATTATCTTCAGTATAAGTTGACATAAGTTTCCAGCAAATTGTCATCTGTCAAGCTGGGTGGAATGATGGCGAGGGCTGATAACAGTTAATGGGAAACAGGATATCTACGGGCTATACTTACAAACATCCAACCGAGATCACTGGGTCGGAAAGTTCAAAACAAATCCGGGTTAGCCTGTTTACCTGTGAAACTGGATGGCTCCGTTGGTCCTTCTGTATAGCGTGATTTACCACTATTCAAATGTTTGGGTAGGGGATGTAAGGAGATTAGAAAAGATTATAGGAGGAAAATTCAGGGAGGGGGGATATATGTTGAAATAATTACTGTTAAAAGCATACCAGGGTTCTAAGTATGGAGATAATTACCTGGTAGTTACAACATAATCTTGATTTTCCTCCCAGTGTTTATCTCCATGGCAATCCTTTATCAGGTATAAAGGTTGTCTTTGTTTATATTTGTTGTTTATCTTACAACTTTAGCAAAAAAAACAATAGTAATATAGGATCTTCATATCATTTGAACTGAAAGGGGGCATTAAAAACTGCTTTCATGTGAATGCCTAATACATTTTTCTTAAACCATTTCTTATTCAGGAACATTGATGAAAAACAATAATAAAGTATACAAAATATAGACAATAATACAATTGTGCTTTGAGAGGGGGGCATGGTGGACAAGTGGTTAAGGTGGCTGACATCCAGCTACTACTAGCCCTCTACCACTGGGTTTTGCTGGCCAAGTGGTTAAGGTGCCTGACATTTTGCTACTACTAGCCCTCCACCACTGGGTCATGGTGGCCAAGTGGTAAAGGTGCCTGACATTCTGCTACTACTAGCCCGCCACCACTGGACCGTGGTGGCCAAGTGGTTAAGGTGTCTGACATTCTGCTACCACTAGCCCTCCACCACTGGGTCATGTTGGCCAAGTGGTTAAGGTGTCTGACATTCTCCTATCACTAGCCCTCCACCACTAGGTCATGGCGGCCAAGTGGTTAAGGTGTCTGACATTCTGCTACCACTAGCCCTCCACCACTGGGTCATGGTGGCCAGGTGGTTAAGGTGTCTGACATTCTGCTACTACTAGCCCTCCACCACTGGACCGTGGTGGCCAAGTGGTTAAGGTCGGACATCCTGCTACCACTAGCCCTCCTCCACTGGGTCATGTTGGCCAAGTGGTTAAGGTGTCTGACATTCTGCTTCCACTAGCCATCCACCATTGGGTCATGAATTTGAGACCTACTTTGAGCAGTTGCCAGGTACTAGCTCTAGGTCCAAGGTTTGTCTTTAGGAACTCTGGTCTTCCTACACCACTACAACCTGGCACATCATTAAATGGACATCTGTAGCTGTCAAATAAAGCTTTGAGATAATGGGACAATTAATCAACATCATACACATTATATATTGTACACATTTGGGCAGGGAATTGAACAGTAGTGCAGGATTCTCTATAAATATACAATAAACTGTTGTGTTTTGGTTTGATTTGTTCCGTCTGTGACAAGCAAAGTGCAGTGTTTATTATAACAAACATGAATTGAAATTCAAGGACTTTCCACTAGTCCAAACCAAAATTTACTTGTCATGGGCATAGGACTAGTGGCTAACGGGGCAGACTGTTAAATTGTTTGTGTTTTACGTCTAATTTTGGTAACAACATTGGTCAAGTTTTGATGGTGGCTAAGTGAAATGAGAGTACCACCAAACCAAATGCAATTTTCTCGTGGTGACTGCCCAACACAGGGCTCAAACCCACGACCAAGAAATGGAGGGCCAGTGGTCGCAGAATGTCTAGCACCTTACCTAAGGCAACGAATGCCTCTTAATGATGGTCGGGTGGTGCAGTGGATAGCGCACTTGCCTTTCACCAAGGCGGCCGGGGTTGGATTCCCTGACTGGACGTGAAAAGGTATGGGGTCACCTGCCCGACCACGTGGGTTATCTCTGGGTACTCCGGTTTCCTCTCACAATAAGACCCTCGCGCGCTAACATCCAGGCCAACAAGAGTGATTTATATAAGTTGGATAATTAAGTCCAATTAATTAAGTATACAGCGTTACATATATATATATAGTCAGTGTTTCATCAATTAAGTTCCAGTGAGAAGAGGGGCAATAAAAAGTACTTTTAATGACGTGGGCTAACACGAATAAGACCTTATATAAACAAATGGGTCATGTTTATGACGGCTAGTATACGTGATAATAGACGAACAGCTGTATACAGCTATGTTGTTCACATCTCAAATTAATGAAATACTGAAATTAGTTTATCATAGTGTGTGGGCAATAAAGCAATAAATATATTAAAGCATTCTACTAATTTTATGAAGGCTTGGTGTACAAAATGAAAATGTTGGGCAAAGTGATAGGAATGTAAAACAATACAATTAAATTACAGAGAAAACCGACACAATTAATTTATATTTATTTATCCAATTTATTGTTTAAACCTGCCCTGTACCAGATTTATGTCAGAAGAAAAACTTCATGTAAACAAGAAACATGTTCAGTTGCCAAATTTTGACATTTTTGAAGATCAAATACACATTTTCCATCTCTTTACTTCAATTTCCATAAAGACTTTGGATTAGGGAATGTAAACTCTAGCAAATTATTTGTACTTGGTTGGGTTCTTGTTTAAAATGGTTTAACTGCTCCTGGCTCCAGTCTACTTAAATGTCTGAATCTAAAATGGCAGCAACAAGTGCACTACTGATCATGATGTAATCTGTTTCCCCCGGAGGCTTCTACACCCAATCCCTCCCTGACAATTACCAGCAACTTCTAGCCCGAATAGGAATTTACTTAAATATCCAATTTGAGCTTTTTCCAACTTTAAAAGTCAATAACATGTTTTTTATCATTACCATAACCTTGATTGAGATGAAGGTACACCTGATATTTTGTTTGGTTGTGGGTGGTGGAGGTGGGGGGATCTTACTTAAGACTTTAATACATATGAAATGCAAGTGGTTTACAATTTGTATCCTTCTGTATCATAATGCACTGAAGTTTTATTCATCATAGAACCCTTGTGCACTAAATATTTGTTGGAAATTACTTAGATTTGTTTTCTAGATTTAGGCTGTAGATAACAATATAGAGGTATCAGCAATCAACACCAAAATCAATCACATCATCGAATGGATCAATGTCAAAATAGTTGAAAGATAGCAAGTCACAAAAATGAGACAAGTCAATTAAAGAACCAATCAAAATTGGGAAGACTCGAAGCGTGAACAGAGATGAGGGGGCAACAACTGTATGAGCCAATACTGACATGTTAGGGGAAGGGGGCTATAGACTGCATCCTTCCAATAAGTTTTCCTGATGCATTTTGTAGATGCTCTGTATTGACAGATGAAAAGTCCTGGGTTGACATAAAAATACACAATTTTGTGACATCATTATACAGGTAAAAAAAACCGAATTACTCATTCAGTCAAAATAATTAGCTTGACAAAGAGACAAATTGGTCTTTAAACATTGCAAAATGTTTGATATGAACATTGTGTGGAAAGTTACATTGCAGATATTACATATTTCCAAATAAATTCATTTAAATTTTAACCCCAAAATCATAAATCATCGGTGAACCTTTATATTGTTTTCATACAGTATAGTAATTGTACAAAATCTTTCTTTTTTTAGAAGGCTTGCAGATTCAAAGTCATGATGATCAAAATATAAAGAGACAATTAATGTTTGTTTTGAATGCAGGTTTTATTATTCTAGACGGTAGATTAGATAACATATATATATATATAAATCATTTTAGAGACAGCTTCATGGTTTAAGTTATGATAAAAGCTTGCTATATAAAAATTGTATCTAATTTTATGTGACATAATGGATGGCAACCTGTCTCCTTGTCATATTCCCTCATGTAAATTTACAACACACAAAAGAATGAATAATTCATATCTAGTTTGTTATAATGCTGTGGTGTGAGTTTGTATTTCCTGCAGGGATCACGATCATGTGGTTGTATAATTATAATTATAGGACTTGTACAATATAATTTTTCATGTTAATTATCTGGAACACTCAACATACTTTGTCTATGACTATATGTTTATATATTTTTCAGAAAATCTTGGCTGAGAAAATTAGATAGTATTGTTATATAATTTTTATTAACGGTGGGTTTAGAATTAAGTCATATTGAGCACTTAGAGTTAGTTGGAGCCGATCATAGACCACTTAAGATTTTAATAATGTGGAATATGTAAGAGATTCAAAGTCAATGAGGTCGAGTGATTAACATAATATGTACAAGCAGAGCTTGAGGTAGAAAGTGTACATATCATACATGTAATTCATTATTAGATCCCAATAGGATCGATACCAAATAAAAATCACTTGCACTCAAATAGTGACGTTTAATTCATAAACTGGCAAAAATGATTCCCCCCCGGGCCCCCAGCTTTATACAATTATCATGTATAGTTGTCAAAATTGAGTTGCAAGAAATGAAATATAATACAGACTATTGTATCATTGTATTTTTTCATTAACCTCCCATTATCATTATAACAAGACTTATAACACATTCATTGAATTCCCCTTGTTGGGCCCCATGAACTTCCCTCAAACCCAAAACAAACACTAGCAATGCTCCCCCTCCATGGCTTGTTTTTATTTTCCTAAAGGGGAACATCTCAAAATGTAATTCTGTATAGCAGAAAAATCATAACAAAGAAAGAGGGGTCATCTCAAAAGGCAGTAATGAAAAATAGTAGGTCAAGTGACAAGATTTTGTTTACATTTTCTCATTGTCAACTCAGAAAATCCAAAGCTGACCTGCGAGAAATTTGTAACATAATGCACATTGTGCACTGTGCAATAATGAATTTTATGCATCATGATCAAGATTAAGTGCATTTTAAATAAAGGCTACATTTGTGTATATAGAAAGTCGACACCGACTTGTAGGTTGCTGGGGTTTTCTTTGTTCCAACTATATACTCTATAACATGCATGCATCACTGCTCAGAACGTCAGCCATCCAGGTAGAACCAGGACAAAGGAACCTAACACCGACACAGGTCTCCAACAGAGGAGAGCTGGCCTGGGGTTTTAACAACAAAAGCTGACACCTATCCGTTTTTGACAGTGCGTGTGACTGTCAACCGCCTTTGCAATTATCATGATGGTAATTTTTCTTCAGTGTTATTATTTATTCACTTGAGTGAGCAATTTTGCTTTGGAAAACTAATCTAGCCGGTTAGGTTTTTGTGGACGACAGCTGGTACCCTCGATTATAGCAAAGAGTCGATTTGGCCGGGACTTCCCTTTCTGGGCGCACAAAAAAAGCAAATAAAAAATATATTTTTTACCCTTGATAATGCTCGATCATTATATAGCCAATGAAGTGACAGTAAGGTATAAAGTCAATGAAGCTGTTAATTATTCAGGTACTGTTATAGAGGGTGTAGACTGTTTATTAGATCATCCATCCAACTTTCCCATGCATCAAAACCTCGCTACTCTCGGCTGTTGTCTTTGTTCTGTTTACCTGGGAACAATCCAGGAAGGATTGGGGAGTTAGGTTTGTGTAGGTGTGCGGGGGGCAGGGAGGTGGCTAGGCTACAGAACATAGGTTTGTGTAGGTGTGGGGGCAGGCCTAGGGAGGTAGCTAGGATACGTACAGAACATAATGGGGATTAAGAAAGAAAATAAATTAAACGAAAAACCAGGATGATTTATATGTACATGTAACAGGAGAGGAAAAATGCACAGCCAGACCGGGATTCGAACCCGGGTTCTTCCGAATTCTAGATGCTCAACTTGCAACTGAGCTATCTGGTCGCCGATCCAGATCCGCTACAGATATATAAAATTGAGCAGCATTTATTATGCCAATACAGGTTTTTATCTTCAATATGAAAAAAATATTCTATATTTCTCATAATTAATAGCATTTAAGCTTACCAAATGTGGGAATTTATTAATACATAACACAACCATCATTTCTGTGCATCACTAATAATTGGTGTTCGGCAACAGGTAGGGGATTGTAAACAAAGCTGCTTATTGTCGAACATACTTGTAAACAAAAATCATATTTTCTTTTGCTCTTATCCAAGCAGGGACGGGCCCTTTCTGATATAATCTTCCAGTTTAATCCGTATCTTAACAATTATCATAAACCCCATACTGGTCCCTAACAAAACCTACCCACTATGCATGTTTTAATCTCTTCCTGCTGAAGGCCTAAATATGTGTTAAGTTATGTTCATCCTATTGATATATTGCAGTTGTCAGATACAAGTTTTATATTCCTATGGACGGGGAGGGGGGTATAAACATCTTTTATCCTCTCCCCCTGCAACTTCCCCGACTATTCCAGATGGTTGATCACAAAGAGCTGAATATGTGCCTGGGTTCCTAAGTTAATAAGAAGAAAAAAGATGTGGGCACATTGTTTTTTGTAATGAAAGATGTCATGTTGGAAGCTGGGTTTCCTCAGCAGGCCTAAGAAATGGGCCCACTTCATTCAGCTCCTTCCTCTACAGACAATTTCCATATAACCCCTCCACCCCCCCCCCCCCCCCCCCCCCCCACACACACACACACATGTACACATGCACTCATACTTCCCCTAGCCTCCCGCATTCATTAATGATTACCATCATGTATCATTAGTCCGTCTCCCTCTTCCTTTTCTAAAAAAAGATCAAAGAAATTTTCAACAATGCTAACTGTAAATTGCCAGGAACCCCTACTGGAGTGTTTATCTGCCTGTCAGTTCTCACCTGCGGTCATTTGTCACTCAGGTGTGACAAAAGCCTTTGACCAGGCGATAATGACCCACATGCCAAATACTTAACCAGGGCCAGTTTTGAGGGTCCCGAGGGGTCAATTTGTACACAGGAAACTCTCCTTTGTTAGATATTAATCTGGGTGCCATATATTCTTTATCAGAAAATCTTTTCAGGTCCTTACTGATGGACGGGAGATAAAAATTCTTGTAAATGAACTCATAATATTATACATGATTAAATACCTGTTTAACATCTTTGACTCAAGACAGTTTGGGAATTTAGCTTATTTTCCCCTTAACTTCACATTTGAACTCTTCCAATTCAAAGGTTGGAACAGTTCATTATGAAATTTCAGGGATGGATATGTTTATAAAGAATCCATGCTTTTCCTGACTGAGCCTCCTACCAATAAACACAATTTCCGCTTATTATAATAAAAATATCATAATAAAAACAGTAATATTTACAGCAATATCTACTGGCAGAAAGGTTTGCTGTTATTGTTATGTCAACATGTTATTGTAAGTACAGTCATATTTTTGTATTATGCTCCTGAATATATTTATCATCACAAGCTAAATCAAGCAGAAATCTTCCCCAGCGGCACTGCTACCACACATGTTTATACTGCCCCTGGGGAGGGGGATGATGGGGGGGGGGGGGAGAGATAATATCAGCTGGTGTAACATGTGTTAGACAGGCCACAAAAACCACTACATAATAAAACATTATGCAATCCTGCACTTTTCCTGGGAAAAGTCAGTAATTAATGTGAGAGTGCACATGTGTCACCACACTTTATGTGTCTCCAACAAAGAAGAGTTCAATTTGTTATTTTGTATATACTTTGCTTGTGTATACCATTTTATGTAAGTCTGTTTAATGTCACATTTCTATTAATATCATATGATCATGATACACTTGCTATATAATATCTTGTCACCAAATCCATAATGAAGCATATTTTAAAATTTAAACAATTGTAATAAAGTGTTGCTTGATCAATCATAATTATGATACAATAGTTCAGTATTAGACATAATCTATCAAATTTCCTGTTCTAATGGTAACTAGTGTCCATATATATATCCTCAGTGAATGACAGATAAGAGAAGTTCACAATATCATTACTGTTTAACAGTATACCTTTCTTTTTTTTTTTTGAATTTTTGAATTGAAATAAAAATACCAGAGTCTGCCCTTATTTTGATTAGTGAAATAAAACAGTACCAGCGATCAATTTACAATTTATTTTCATGGGTCCTTTTTGTAAATATTGCCAAAAACTATTGGTCCCACAATGTTAAATTGAAGTATTTCTGGAATTTCTATGAGTCCTTTCATAATTTTATAAGTACTGGACCCAGGACTCGCACCTAGATTGATCACTGCAGTACTGTCATCAGATGGACATGTTGTTGATATGACATTACAAATGTCTGTTTTAATGTCAACAGATCCTGCAGGCTTTTATTTCAGATATTGAAACAATGCCTCCAGATTTAAAAACAAAATTTTTGCCATTGTGTATTTGACATTCTGTTGTTCATTATACAGTGTGCATTTTGTCTGCACTGTGATGTGACATTTTGGAATCTTGCTTGATGTACACTGATTTACACTAAATAAACTATTATCAAATGTCCATAATTTACACATAATTTTGGCCATGAATCACAATCACAGTTACTGGTATGGTTTTCTTTTTCTGCATAATTTCTGAATAACGAAAGTATGAGATAGTTCAAGGAATTTTTATTGAAAACAATACAGAATGGTTAACCAAGTATATGGAACAGAATTTCTGGAAACTCAAATTAAAATCTCATTTTAAAAATGTCTGTCCACCAGCCTTCTAGTCTTCACATTTCCTGATCTGCCACAATTTACTCTTCCAGGATTTAATGTATCAGGACCTGTTCAAGTCTACTGCATCATGACCTGTTCAAGTCTACTGCATCAGAACTTGTGTAAGTCTACTGCATCAGGACTTGTGTAAGTCTACTGCATCAGGACTTGTTCAGGTCTACTGCCATAGGACTTGTTCAGGTCTACTGCCATAGGACTTGTTCAGGTCTACAGCCATAGGACCTGTTCAGGTCTACTGCCATAGGACATGTTCAGGTCTATTGCCATAGGACTTGTTCAGGTCTACTGCCATAGGACATGTTCAGGTCTACTGCCATAGGACCTGTTCAGGTCTACTGCCATAGGACTTGTTCAAGTCTACTGCATCAGGACATGTTCAAGTCTACAGCATCAGGACCTGTTCAAGTCTACAGCATCAGGACCTGTTCAAGTCTACTGCATCATGACCTGTTCAAGTCTACTGCATCAGGACCTGCTCAAGTCTACAGCATCAGGACCTGTTCAAGTCTACAGCATCAGGACCTGTTCAAGTCTACTGCATCAGGACATGTTCAAGTCTACTGCATCATGACCTGTTCAAGTCTACAGCATCAGGACATGTTCAAGTCTACTGCATCATGACCTGTTCAAGTCTACAGCATCAGGACATGTTCAAGTCTACAGCATCATGACCTGTTCAAGTCTACAGCATCAGGACCTGTTCAAGTCTACAGCATCAGGACATGTTCAAGTCTACTGCATCATGACTTGAAGTCTACTCTATCTGGACTTGTTCAAGTCTTCTGCATCAAAACTTGTTCAAGTCTAGTGTATCATGACTAAACTACTATCTAGTGGCATACTGCTGTTTCAAAAACAAACTCTGGGTTTTATCAGTAGCCAATCAGTATGCTGATGGGGATATCACCAGCCTAATTACTGCTGTGATCTGCTGATCCCCCAGACTCTGTATCTGTCAGTATGATCTCAGCCCTAGCCTCTGTAAGACTGTAGCAGAGGGGGTTTCAAGTGTTTGTAGGGGACTAGGAAACCATTAACAGCTGGTCTTTGAGGTGCCAATATTTTTTTCTAATTTTCACTAGTGCTGAGATAATTACTTTTAGTTGAGTACACAACTAATGTGAACCTGAATCAAATTTTGGTCATTACAGACTCCTAGGGGGAAACCAGGCTGTTTGGGTTTCAAAGGTTTTTTTTATTGTAATTTTTCTTTCCATCCCTATTTCTTCAAAATGGTCCCATCCATCCATTCTTTACAGGCCAAACTAAGTGGGTCTGTGTGTATTCCAGGTTTGCACAGCACATATAATTAGCTTCTCCATATTTCAGCAGTTGGTACATGTATATTTAAATGAGACCGAATATATATTAATATTTAATTTAAAACAGCTTCAGATATCTAATATTTTTGATAAAGATAAAATATGTAGCAATAAAAAAATATAAAAATATGTAGATATATAATTTCCAGAGATGAATCATTAAAGATCAGACCTACTGATATAGCTGGTGATGAATCATATATTCTAGCTATGGACTGACATACAATGCAAATTCCTATTATATATGTGTCATGTATTATCTGTCAAATTCACAATCCTGACACTTGGGTTTTGTTTTGATTTTTCAGCTGCTAGCTGTCATCAGTCGGACACCCTGTAGTGGGGCCCCATTGTGACCTCTAACCTTTCAAGTAGCTGATTCTTGTACTCTGTCACTGGGGTCAGAGTTCAAAATCGTAAGTTTGCCAGCTGTAGTCAAAATATTTTCCAACTCTTGGGCTATATTTAGTAACAAAACAAGGAGTTGTTGGGGGTAGACAGTATATGTGTCAATACATTCACCTACTTTATGGAATCTCAGATTTTAAACATCAGCAGTAGAGCATTTCAGCAGTTTCCATTGATCCCGAATAAAGATAAATTGAAAGGGGTTGGTGTGTTTGTGAATGGTGAATTCATGTATGACTGAACTTCAATGGAGTTAGATCTCCTAAATGGCAGGTTACAGGGTTGGTACGGCCCCAATTCACTGATTTATGTCTGAATTTACTCATTGTAAAGTGATTTCATTGTTATTGCATTTGTTCACGCTTTGTTGTTTTCTAAAATGTTTTAGGTTATGTATGAGGAGAATAATAATTCTATTGAAACGAAAAATCATTTGTGGGAATTAATATTGCTGTTTACATTTAAAATGAAATGATTTTCGATGTCATGAATTTATGCTTGAATACTTTTTGGGTGGAGTGAGAAAATTCTGAAATTGAACTGAAATCATGCAGTTCAGAAGAAAACAATTTTTTTTAAATGTATCTTTCCAGTATAATACCATATAAGGCATTAGGAACATCTCTCTTAGGAATGCATGTATATTTATATAGGTAGGTTTGAAGTGTTTCTTTATAAATTCATAGACAATTTTAATTTTGTTTTAAACTTTAACAAGCAGATTGTAATTATCAAGCTGAGGAATAAAAATGGTCAGATACTGATATATAATAATGTTAATGACACCCCCCCCCTCCCAAAAAAAAAAAAAAAAATCTGATTAGAGTTTTATAATTATAGGTCCTATTGTATTGTTTGTTGCAAAATGCTTACGGTGATTGATAATATACCCTTAACTAAAATTTTATACTTTTGGGTTGTTCTAGAATACTTTTGGGTTGTTTAGAAAATGTGAAATAGTTAATTTGTTTGAATGAGCTGATTGAAAATGTTCCAGTTGGGAGCTCTCCCACAAAATCAGAAAAGAGACCTACCATGTGTGATGTTCAATTGAACTTGTTTTGAAAACGTCATTGTTATCTTTTTCATTTAAATAATAAAAATCTAAAAAAATGTTGATATAATATCATTATCAAGCTGAATACTTTTAATCAATTCTAATCATTTACACATGAATATTCATTATAAACTATGTTACTCCAGCCGGTGAATTGGTTGCAGGGTAATTAAGGTGTCTTCAGGGATGGATGAGTTTATTGTCTTATCATTATCAGCTAATTACTCCCACTATTTATACCTAAATTAGGATTAATTAAAGTTTTGGTCTACCTGTCACATAACATCTTTTTATTTTCCAATAAATTTTATTAAAAATGAAGTCAAATTATATTAGAGATGTTGAAATGGTCCAATCTTCATCAAGGTGTTATATTAGGTCATGGTTGGGTTGGGCTCAAAGAAGGTAGCAGGGATGGAGGGGGGGGGGTGTGTGGATAGAGGTTCAAAGGCAACATTGACAACTTGATAGTATAAGATTATAATCAATAATCTCAGATATTTTCTTCACACATTTTGACAGGTAAAAGCTAGAGTATATAAACACTCTTAGGGAGGTGGGGATAATGTTATGTAATTTGACACCATCACAGGTAGGTAATTGGAGTTATTGTCCGAAAGTCATACAGTTTCCCACTGTGAGTATAAAGACCCCTCTAACACAGGAATTGACCGTATCAATATTGACATTTACACTTCAATGGGTTATACCTGTCCAGTCGTTTGTCCTCAGCCAATAACAACAAACTGTTAAAACAGGTAATTATGTCATCTTACAGGTCTGGCCAGGTAAAAACAGACCAGGTAGGGTAATTATGAGATTGTCTACTCGTTCTACCGACTATCTTAATACAAGTCTTATTAAAGGTTTTGTATAATACTCCAGCTGTGTTATTTGAAAATATTATTACACACTTTAGTGGATTTGAGAAGAAATATTATAATCTTGGCTGTGTTAAACATCAATTAAAGGCCCAATATACGTAACTGCAGGGAAATTTTCGTGATTCTGAAAAATTCTGGAAAATTCTGAAAAAAAAATCCAGTTGACAACCATGCAAAAAGAAACCTAAAACAAGGTAAACCTGAGCGGTAACTAACAAGAAACTCTTGACAAAAAAATCCAAAGAATTGAAAATAATTCAAGTGGGGCCCACTTCAACAACAAACTGAAGGTAGAAGACGGTTGGAAATGGATACGTGTTTACAAATAGCATGTTTCAACTGCTGCTGTGCCAGTAACCGCGAAAGAATTCAGCTTGAATATTGCTGATATCAGTTAATCTTAACTAAATCTATAAATATAATAAGTTATTAGGCTTGATTTTCGCTTCAAGTTTTGCCGAAAGTTACATATATTGGGCCTTTAACACTCTTTTGAAATTTAACGAAAAATTGCCCACAGTTCTTGAACTTCAGCTGTGATCTACACTTATCTGAAATTGAATTTATCTGTAAAAAAAAACGTCCTAGGCTTATAGTACCTATGTTATTTACAGTTTATCTGAAATCAATCAACAGCTGATAAAAGAATACAAATATGGAATAAACTTGCTACTCTGCTAACATCATTGACATTTAGGTGTTTTATATATACGTCACTGCCAAGGTCTACTCAAGGATGTTCGACGTGGTCTCGGAACATGTGAAAAACAATTCCTTTATAACCAGAGGAAGTTCAAAACGTGTTGGAACAAAACGTTATTATACTGTTGGCTGCTGCTTTTTTTGCTCCATGAACAAAATGAATTTTTATTAATCACGTACGCTTGGTGGCCCGGATGTAATCTCGCTGTGGGTTTTACTAAAGGAGAATGCAGGTTACCCCCCCCCCCCCCCCCCCCCAACCTTTAACATTCGTCTGTCCAGTTTTGGGGGCAAGTATCTTTAGGACTCACACAACTAATTAGTTTACTATATGTTATCACTAAGCTTTAGAGCTAATAACTTTAATATTTGAAGTTCAACACTAGTGACAACTGCCTGGATTCACAGATACATACATGGCAAAGACTTCAAATGGCACTTTATCAGGAGTTTCGTGGCATTTTAGCTCGCTACAGGCGTCTGCTTCGGACAACCAAAAATTTTAATGTCAAACATGTGAAATTGGACGGGAACACCCTCTGACTTTCGACCCCATATCAATCCGCCATCAAAATCTACCAAAAGTATACATTTTTGTAAAGTTAAATATCTATAGATTTCATTCAATGCAGAATATGTCAACCATTACCTACCTAGATTATTCAGAATCACTGTACTTAGCCGGAACAAATTTTCGGTAGGGACTATAAACATATGAAACACTTAGTGATAGGCTGATTTAGCTGTGTGAGTCCTTTAGAGGCTTTGTTGTCAGGCATTCAATATTTGTTCTTCAATGCTGATATTTGCAAAAATTCCAATTTTTTTTCCTGTTTGGACTTTTTTTCACCTAAAATCCAGGTTACCGGTAAAGTCGTTGAGAAAGTGCAAGAGGCTTTGGAGTGATTTCAGTAATGAAAGTTCTTATGGGTCCAACTTTTAAGACACTTTTGAACTGTTCTAAAATTGAATAAGTAAGATTTTCTGTACATTTTTATGTTGTCCCTCTTATCATTGCTCTCCATATACTGTAGACCTGCTGTATTTGGCACAATCAGATTTTAGCGCATTGCCAGTGTTTGACATACATTATGTACATTTGGAGGCATAGTGGTCTAGTGGTAGGACGCCGGGCTTGTGATCGAAGGGTTGCGAGTTCGAGTCTCGGTCACGGCACTTGTGTTATATCCTTGAGCAATATACTTTACTCTTTACCCTTATGATCTATCCAGTGTTGAAAGCGGTTAAGCATGTCTAAAAAAATAATACTTTTATTTGCAACTTGCTGATAATCCACTAAACTGTACGTCAAAATCTCGGTGATATAATATTGTGATGGTCAAGCTTTTTCTGTGGTAATTACAGTGTTACTTTCATAAGGTACCTATGTCGGCAATGTACTACTTGAACTTACATATCAGATAAAAAAATATATTGTTATCTATAAACGAAATACTTCAGTCGCACATTTATTTAGCGTCTGTAGGCAAGTTTATTTATAAAACATGTTATAAAACACTTTTCAACCTGCCGGTGGTGGCCTCACAGACGGCGGACTTGGTTGACACGTGTTGGGCAAGTCATGTGTTTCTGAAGCCAAGTCTGGATTGCGTGACAGAAGTCAGGTGACTCGAATTTAACGATAAAATATATAACTGGTGTAAAAGTACAACAGGAAGTCGGTATTGCCTTTCAGATTAGCATCTCCCGTAACATAGCATATGTCGTGGATAGGAAATAAAACCAATTACAACTGCTGTAGGACAAATGGCCTGTCTTAACGACAACCTATATTTTGTGACGATTGAAGTCCCAATATATAGATTTAGTTAAGATTAACTGATATCAGCAATATTTAAGATGAATTCTTATGCGGCTACCGGTACAGCAGCAGTTGAAACTCAGTATTTGTAAACACGCGTCCATTTTGAACCGTCTTGTAACTTTGGCTTGTTGTTGAAGTTGGCCCCACCTGAATTAATTTCAATTCTTTGGATTTTTCTGTCAAGAGTTTCTTGTTAGTTACCGCTCAGGTTTACTTCATTTTAGGCTTATTTTTGCATGGTTATCAACCGGTTGTTTTTTCCAAAATTTTCAGAATTATGAAAACTTTCCTGAACTGATGTATATTGGGCCTTTAAAAGTTTTAAAAGAGTTTTCATTGTAACTTTTACTTTTTATGTAGCCTGCACCAAAGCTTGTTTTATAAAAAATACACTTCTAATGTTTTATCATATTTGTAATGACTTTTTCAGATGATGTACACGACTTGGTTTTGTTTTGTGTAACATCCCATGAACAGGCGAATCCATATGTTTTTATTATTAGTATGTGCTGGATGCAGGGTATGTTGGTGTATTTGCTTTCTTTGATAGCGCAAATCTGATAAAGAATTTAGAGGGTGTAAAGCTGTCTGTCCTATAGCTTGTTAAGATGATTATGAAAGTATCAAGTTTGTTTGAATAAATGAAGTTAAACTACAGGTATAATGAATTCAGCATGTGTCTTAAATGGGATCAAGTTTTACAGTTTGTCCATAAATGTAAAACCTTGATTAACTTTCCATAGTTATCTTTCATGAGGAAAAATGTGTTAAAAACTTGTTCCAAAATTTCATTGTCAGTGTTAGTCTCTAGGAGCTATGGAATCAAAACAGGGGAGGTAACAACTGCATTGACTTGTTCTTTGAGATATTTCAACGTCAGTGTCCATCTGTATCTATGTCAAAACCAGTTTTTCATGTACACAACAACAAGTGATCTTTGTACTGTATAAAGAAGTGTGGTTTCTTGCTCCACTTTACTTGAATTACCTACAAATAGAGAGCTGTACTGTTGAGAAAGGGGAGTGAACTCTCCGGGGAGGAGTATTGGGGTCGTACAACTTGAGGCTGTGAATGTGTTATTGTGTGTCCTAACATCAGGGTGAATGTCTGGAGTTATGTAGTGGTATGTCTATAAGGGCCCACTTCCTACGCCTCTGTCCATACTGACATACTTTATCGTGTCAGAAACTTTGTAAAACCAGCATTAATGGACATTAATAGAAAAAAAACACCCACTTGTGGTTACTTTCGAGAATTAAGTGTGTTGAAAATGATCATTTCACCAATAATTATTTTTCAGCCCAATAAAAGAACTAAATTTGAGTGACCAGATCAGTATGTATTTGCCAACTGATTGAATTCATTATTGGAAACAACACAGCAATGGCAAAATCTACAGTAGTATTAACACATACCTGTTTGATAAAAAAATTGAAAGAGAAACCATAGGTCAATGTCCCATTTCTTTAATTAATTTAATGATCAAGTTTTGATACATACAATTTGACAAGTGACAAACTTCTAGGCAATTCTGTAAACCTTATTTTCATAAAGAATATATTCAGGTGGACAGCTCATTACTCTGGACAGGTTGCTTAATTTTAGAGATCTAGAGTATTAATTCAAGTATTATGGTACTGTAATTTCCGAGGCTTATATCTCATGTTTTTATCATGATTCTATTTTTCTATTAAATTTGCTCATAAGGTATGATTTACCATATATGGAGCACTATGTAGGAAAAGGACAAGCAACAATTATTCTGTGATCCTGTTACATGGTATCCTGGCAGGTCCAGGGAAAGAGTTATTATATATATATCATATAAAAAATATTATACTTTCCAAGATCTCTCTCTCTCTCTCTCTTTGTGGAGATGGTTAAATAAAAAAAAAAAAAAACTTTTATGGTAGGTGATGCAATATAGAGGTATATTTGGTACATTATAAACTAAAGTTTGCTTAAGCAATTTCAATATGCGACAGAACTCTATGCTTGAGAAATTTCCTACTGGAAAACCCCTTGAAATACCTGGCTTCTTTTCCCAGACATACACGCATAAACTTTTATGTCAATTTGAATGAAGGTCATATGATATGTTTCAAAGTGTTGTTTGTGAACATTAATCTTTTGAAGTATTAGGAAGGGGCTCGTTTCAATTAGTCTTTTAGTCTCCACAAGTAAGATAAACAAGTGCTTCTCACATGAATGGTTTCAGATTTCACCATTACAGGAATTGTATGTTTATAAATATCAAAAACATTTGGATGTTTATTAATATAAAAACAATTTCAATGTTTATTAATATCGAAAACGTTTGGATGGGGTTTTTTAGGTCATCTGACCTAAAGGGATGTTCAGGAAGGGCAGCCCATAAAATGTTGTTATTTTTCGGGTCCGAAAAACTCTCGACATTTGTGCCATGGCGGCCATTTTGTGACATGATTGCGCAATCACTGTTTTCCTGAACAACACCTATTTTAAACTTCTTCTTAAGTTCTTACACTGGGATTAAGCTGAAACTTGGCTGAAATGATCCTGAGATAGTCCTGACCAAGTGTTGTTATTTTTCGGGTCGGTCCGAAATCCAAGATGGCCGCCAGAGCCGCCATCTTGAAAAACACATTTTCAACTTCTTCTCAAGTTCTACCAGTGGGATTAAGATGAAACTTGGCTGAAATGATCCTGAGATGGTCCTGACCAAGTGTTGTTATTTTTTGGGTTGGTCCAAAATCCAAGATGGCCGCCAGAGCCGCCATCTTGAAAAACACATTTCCAAATTTCTCTCAAGTTTCACCTGTGGGATTAAGCTGAAACTTGGCTGAAATTATCCTGAGATGGTCCTGACCATGAGTTGTTACTTTTCGGTCGGTTCGAAATCCAAGATGGCCGCCATGGCCGCCATCTTACAAAACACATTTCCAACTTCTTCTCAAGTTCTACCTGTGGGATTAAGCTAAAACTTGGCTGAAGTGATTCTGAGATTGTCCTGACCAAGTGTTGTTATTTTTCAGGTTGGTCGGAAATCCAAGATGGCCTTCAGAGCAGCCATCTTGAAAAACACATTTCAAACTTCTTCTCAAGTTCTACCTGTGTGATTAAGCTGAAACTTGGCTGACATGATCCTGAGATGGTCCTGATCAAGTATTGTTACTTTTTGGGTCGGTCCGAAATCCAAAATGGCTGCCAGAGCCGCAATCTTGAAAAACACGTTTCCAACTTCTTATCAAGTTCTACCACTGGGATTAAGCTGAAAATTGGCTGAAATGATCCTGAGATGGTCCTGACCAAGTGTTGTTACATTTCGGGTTGGTCCAAAATCCAAGATGGCCGCCAGATTCGCCATCTTGAAAAACAAAATTGCCGTCCGTAAACTTTTCACATTTTAAACTTCTTCTCAAGTTCTATCCGTGGGATTGACCTAGAGGAGAGGAATTTATATAAGCTATTAGCTTGTTTTCCAATCCTCACTATTTGTATAATTTCTATATATGTAATATACATGTACACTGATGGAAATAAAATATTGTTTAAACTTATTCCATAATGGTATCACAATTGGTAGTCAGATGACCGTTAAGGCCCTTGGGCCTCTTGTTTTATATAGAAAAGTTCAAGAAATATGAAACTTTTATGTTACGGATAAGACAGTTTGTCAGAATATGCAGGTTGTTGGTAGGATTAGACAGTTTGTCAGAATATACAAGAAGTTGGTAGGATTAGACAATTTGTCAGAATATACAGGTTGTTTGTAGGATTAGACAGTTTGTCAGAATATACAGGTTGTTGGTAGGATTAGACAGTTTGTCAGAATATACAAGTTGTTGGTAGTTTTCATTATAAATGAAATTAGGTTGGTTTAGACAGAATTTCAGAATATGCAGGTTGTTTGGTATAACTCCAAAGAAATGTGATTATTCATGTATTGTAATTTTATGCTGTTTTCTGGTGAAATTTAGACTTAGTTAAAAATTAGATAAATTCCCACGCACAAATAAGAAGTACTATGAAGATGAAATTCATCGTACGACTTTTAACTTACAAGTCAACCAACAGTGAAGGAGTGTATGTGATGTGACTGATGTGACCACAATACGGACTTAGGAAACCTGAAGTACCACACGTTGTAACAAGCCCGTCAACCCCCTCATTTTGTGTAGACCTACACACAGGTAAAACTTCCTAAATCACCACTATAATGACATGCTAAGATTTAGGTGGGGCGACTGTCACCAGACCATGATATTGCTAAACGGTTATAAATAGATTGTTCCTTAAAAGGCTATTTATACGTCTGTTACTATATTTATTATGTAAGGATTTCTAAAGCACAACAGGACTTGACCTACAAAGATAACTGGAAATTTTCAGATGACTCAAGTTTAAGACAGTTTTTATTTACAAATATTTTCTATAGAGATATGGCACACATCCCAGTCTGCTTAAGCTTGTCTAAATAATAATCTTAGTCTGATGAAATATTTGAAGTGTTACTGCAAATATAAGAATGAAAGCCCTGGAAATTATGACATACAATGTATAAGGCCTGGAAATTATGACATACAATGTATAAGGCCTGGAAATTATGACATACAATGTATAAGGCCTGAAAATTAGGACATACAATGTATAAGGCCTGGAAATTGGGACATATAATGTATAAGGCCTGGAAATTATGAAATACAATGTATAAGGCCTGAAAATTAGGACATACAATGTATTAGGCCTGAAAATTAGGACATACAATGTATTAGGCCTGAAAATTAGGACATACAATGTATAAGGCCTGAAAATTAGGACATACAATGTATTAGGCCTGAAAATTAGGACATACAATGTATTAGGCCTGAAAATTAGGACATACAATGTATTAGGCCTGAAAATTAGGACATACAATGTATTAGGCCTGAAAATTAGGACATACAATGTATTAGGCCTGAAAATTAGGACATACAATGTATAATGTGAGCTAGGTACTTTTTATAGCTCAAATGACTGGGGAAAACAGCCTTATATAGGCTGAAAATGAGCAAATGAAGTCGCTGTTGACACAATATGCCAAACTTTGTATTTTTTGGCCCAGTCATATTTGCTCGATTGGGACCAAAAACATGAAGTATGGCATATTATGCATCGAAGTAAGGTAACTTTTAGTGATAATGAATAAAGCCCTTGTTTATCTCTTTAGTGTCTTGATCGGTAGAGTGAAATGTAGATCAATTGTTTCATGAAAGTAGCAACACTCTTTAACTGATTCATATTTCAACATATTGATTGCCAAGCCTATTCCTTCTAGATCAGAATGATAAAGCATGAAATTTTCATTGTTACCTGTTTTGGCACATCCTTGTGTTATAAATATTCAATATAAAATATCTGATCAGAAATGTCAAATCATTGATCTTTCAACCCCATAAATTTTTAAAATATTAAAATAATGAAATTGCAATCATCAAACTTAAAATCCATATCTAAGAAGGTATTCAACTTTCGGTTGTGTAACCATATGAATTTAAATATTCTGATTTCAACTATTGAGTATTCAAATTGCTGTTGCCAGTTTAAGATCATTCCTATTATGTCTTTTGACAAATTATGATGTTAAGTTTTATGTTCCCCCTTTAAACATGAAATTGTAAGTATACGACTGTAAATCTAACATAATTATGACAGTTTACATGGCAATTTAAATAGTCATGAATTACCAGTACATCATTTGCATAATTTATTTTCATAATCAGTTCCCTTTGTCTGAATGTTAATGTTTTGACTGAATATTTTTTTAAGGATAGACATATTGACTTATCTAAATGTGTGGTGACAATGACAGGTACATGTATTACCTACCTTCAAATGCTCGTTAACTTTTCACCTGGTTGGTTATATTAACCTGTACTTCATAAAATACCGTTTGTACAATCTCGACCTGAAAGTTCAGGCTACTTTACTCAAGTTTATTTAGGCCTATCGGATTCTATCGTAAAACATGACTTTTATTTGCAACTTTTCATATTTGTAAAAAGATATTGCAAACCAGGAATTATTTAAGAAAATATTAACCGGTTACTGCCACGAGAATATTTCAAATATGTCAGAAAATCTCAAAAAATTACGATAGCCTCTAGATGATTGCGAGCAAGAACTGGTTTTTGATTGTTCTTGTGTACAGTATTCACCCAATTCTTGGCACTTTTAATTTTCCCTGATAAAGTGCACACTATACACAAGAAATTACGATATTAGAAAACTAGTTTCAACCAGGGATTTTCCCACCAACTCATCTCTTAACAGTTTGAAAATTTTTGTTATTGTATTTGTACAAAATTTAAGTACCGGATACACTTCAAATTTAAACTTCCTCAACACTTGTGTTTAAACTTTTCAAACATTAAGCTTTTATTTGATATAAGGTAAAATACATACAGCCTTGATCTATGTTACTGTAACATGATAATTCACCAGTAACAACATGTGACTATGTATTTAATACAACTTAATCACAGATCCTTGTTCCTGCAGTGTTACCAGGTATTTGATTTTCCTTTTATTTACAATAATTTTTTAACAGTCACTCAGTATCTATGACCGTCCATGATGTAAACGATTTGTTAGATTTTATACAAATAAACCTCACAATAGGATAAAGCTTTCAGTATCACAATCTGCTGTTTCCTGATCACAAGGTTCAAATTAGGGAAGTTTTTCAGTATTAGTTGACATGGTTGACATTGAACTCGAGCGCTTAATATTCAACCAATACTCAACATCTGGGTTAACCAGTATCAGGGTATTGACAGCTATAATCTGTATCAGGGAAATGACGGCCAATATTTTGAGCAGTTGTTGGTCTCGTGGTCCAATTTAGACATAAATTGTTCCATTATCGTCACTCTTGTCCACTTCAGCTGTTGCTCTGCTATCAGGGCCCAGTTGTTCAAAAGATGTTTAGCTTAATCTGTGATTACTGCAAATTTTGGTTCTCCTGTAACTTGTAAACGAAACCATTGAATTGATTGCAGCTTTCCATATGTCAACTATCAAGTTAAGTCATTTTACATGCACAATTGTGGGATTGTTCCTTGTTAATTGAGAGAATTATTAAAGGTTGAAAAATGTTGTTAAATAGTGATTAAGCTTAGTCAGCTTTTGAAAAACTGGGCCCAGGTCATTTTCCTTCATTTTTTCGGTTATCAGTCAGTAGTGTCCAGGACAACAGTTTATACAGTTATCGGTCAGCATAGTGTCCAGTACAACAGTTTATACATTTATCGGTCAGTAGTGTCCAGGACAACAGTTTATACAGTTATCGGTCAGTATAGTGTCCAGTACAACAGTTTATACATTTATCGGTCAGTAGTGTACAGGACAACAGTTTATACAGTTATCAGTGACCACCAGTTATGTGTCCAGTCGTTTGATAATCTATCCTTGTTACTGATGGCTTCCCACAAGTTGTATGAGTTGGTCTGTATATATAAACATCTGCCCAGAGGAAATCCATCTATGTATAACCGTTGACCAGGGGTCATACAAGGTGCATACAGGAGTCAGCACCAGAGACCTATATATAACTGGTTTCCTTTCCTTCCAAGTATATACATTGTAAGGTACATTCCCAGAGGTTTATACATGTACTGATTCATAGAGTTTATAAGGCAGGACAGATTTGGATCAACTTTATACAAATATCAATTTGTTATCTAAGAAAAGAGTTGAATTTGTCAAAACAAGCGACCACTGGATTTTGCACGAGCAGCATTCATGTCTGGCAAAAACATGTAAAATATTAACTAACTGTATGTAACAGACTGTATAAATGGGAAAATGTTTATAAGAAGTTTCTATAATTTTTTCGATTTTAGCTTAATTTCTTCATGAAGCTATAAATGAGGAAGAATGATAATTGCTTAGCAATACATAATTAGTTTCATTTCATTGCCACCTTCAAAATATTGATTTGTGAACAAAACAAACAAAAACAGTTCTCATCAAACATTTTGATGGTTATGGAGGCAGACTATAGTACTGACGATTAATTGTTTCTAGAACAATGAACTTGTATATATACAACCCACACAGCCTGTTCATGTGAGACAGTGGTATAGATATAAATTATAGATACTACCTCTCGAGCCCTGTATCAAAGCCTTGTATCTCTGGAGATTACATGTTTACCTGTACTTATCAACATAATCATGTTTACCGCAGAGTCTGTCGATTGTTTATCCATTACCTGGTGTTAACGATGCCTTCATCTCCGACCCATAAAGGTAAAGGCCACACCAAGGGGTGGAGGGAGATCAGCCAGAGGTATACTGACCGCAGGGGGCAATGGCTGTTGATTTGAAAATAATGGGTTATTTTTTTGGCAAGTGTCTAGATGCGAGTTGGGGGAAAATGTGAACCTCCTTAATATAGGCCATTGTTTTATCAGGAAGGTCAGTTGAGTTACGAAAGATTATGTTATTGATAGTACACAATGGTCATAACTGTTGTATTTAGAGGTCAGTGATATGTGTGTACTGAATTCGTGTATCACAGAAAAGGTGCTCCATCACATGTCCTCCTTGTCCGCTTAATAAGTATCGCACAAAAACACGGAGGAAAAGAAACGATACAAAAACTCTTTTTATTGATGCTGATGAACTTGAAGGAGGAATGAGTTTATTACACCCAACCTACACACAAAAAAACGAAGGAAAAAGTTGGGATGGGCTTATCAGCAGACATGGTTTATCACAGGGACACTGTTAACTGTTATATTGTAAATCAATCACGAGTTTTTCAGAAATTTGTGATATAACACCTACTGTATATAAGTTGATTTTTAACACGGATGATCAAGAAACAGTGACCACAGTGGAAAGAAGTCTCTGACTTTTGTGTGTTATCCTGGTAAAGCATGTATTGTATTGGTTTGTAAATGTGCTGAACTTTTATGTATTGTTGCAATGTTTTACCAAATAAATCTATCTAAACAATTACCTGGTAAGTGTATGGGGTATAATAGGGGACGGTTGGGTGATATGTGACTTTTGAAGAACAGGATGGAATATTCTTGTTCATTATGAAGATTTGTAATACATAATTTGTATAGAACTGAAACAAATCATAAAGGAATGTCAGATATTCATGTCTTATTGGGGGTTTTCATTAGACTAATAACACTACAGTATATAACTGTTCGATGGGTTAGAGAGAATATAATCCTTAAGGGTCAGAATAGATGAGTTTTATTGATTAATTTCCAAAATCTCTTAAGAAATAGGTCACTGGAACAATCATGAAAAACATGAAATCTGCCTACTGTTGTCTCATGATTTCTTAAGCAATCTCTGTTTTAAAAGTGGCTAGTTCTAATCTTTTGTATTTGTTATTATGCCAAATACTTATTGCGTTGGTCAATCAAAGTGTATGCAATACACATTTACCAGTATGAATAATTAACCAGCTTTTTGCCATTTATGCAAATGAGTTTTGTAAGTCCTATTTATAGATATCCTATTGATACGTATCAATATTGAGGATCAATAGTTGAGAATGTTCTAGATCACAGACCTCTAGTGTGTTTCAGAGTACTGCATTCATTGGACAAAATACTATAGAATGCTTACTGCACATTTCTCATGAAACTTTTGTGCTGATGTTGAAACTGGTATATCCTTCTAGAACATTTTATCAGTGATGCCAGATCTACACAGTTTGTGCAATTCGAGATGAAAATACAGTTGGTGTGTATTAGATTTTGCCCTTGGCTACATAAAGTCCAGTGTAAAATGTATCAAAGTACAACAGGGGAAGGGAGATAACTCTGATATTTAATTGCTGAGAAAGTGAAAAAGTTGATAACAGGTGTTGATAGGAGATTGAACCTTGTCATTTCAGTGATAGGAGTGTTCATGTACTTATTGTGTAAGTGTAGGGAACAAACACCTGTTGACGAACTGCGACAAATCATACCTGTATCTAGCAACTTCTGCTAACTAAATGAAACATGCCGGACATCATGTACACAGGTTCTTTGACCTTTTGATGAAGTCAATGAACATTTTATTGCTATAGAATTGTTTCCAGCTGTGACATTTCTTCACATAAAGCTTTTATTGATTATGAAATAACTTACACAACCTTTTGATGCTGGTTGGGGTGTGGTGTTACAAAGCCATACAAAAGCCTTTAAAGGCCCAATATACGTAACTTTCGGCAAAACTTGAAGCGAAAATCAAGCCTAATAACTTATTATATAGATTTAGCTAAGATTAACTGATATCAGCAATATTCAAGATGAATTCTTTCGCGGTTACCGGTACAGCAGCAGTTGAAATACGCTATTTGTAAACACGCGTCCATGTCGAACCGTCTTCTACCTTCGGTTTGTTGTTGAAGTGGGCCCCACCTGAATCATTTTCAATTTTTTGGATTTTTTTGTCCAGAGTTTCTTGTTAGTTACCGATCAGGTTTACTTCGTTTTAGGCTTATTTTTGCATGGTTATCAACTGGATTTTTTTTCAGAATTTTTCAGAATCACGAAAATTTCCCTGAAGTTACGTATATTGGGCCTTTAAAGGCCCAATATACTTAACTTCAGGAAATTTTTCGTAATTCTGAAAAATTTTGAAAAAAATCCTGTTGATAACCATGCAAAAATAAGTCTAAAACGAAATAAACCTGAGCTGTAACTAACAAGAAACTCTTGAAAGAAAAATCCAAAGAATTGAAAATAACTCAGGTGGGGCCCACTTCAACAACAAGCCGACGAAATAAGACAGTTCAAAATGGACGCATGTTTATAAATACCAAATTTCAACTGTAGCTGTACCGGTAACCGCTTAAGAATTCATCTTGAATATTGCTGATATCAGTTAATCTTGACAAAAAACTATGAATATAAAAAGGTATTAGGTTTGATTTCCGCTTCAAGTTTTGCCGAAAGTTACGTATATTTGGCCTTTAAATATTATTTTTCTGTCCAAATATTTATGAGACATTCAATCCTTTATCAATTGAAACTACTTTGAAAAGACCTACTTCCATTTTTGTGTCGCCTGAAAGGCGACATATAGGGATCACTATATCGGCGTTGGCGCGTCTGGCAACAACAGTTTCCGTGCGATAACTTAAGCTTCCTTACCAAAAGTGCTCACTTGGGATTGCTTTTCAGGGTCGAAGGTCAAAGGTCAAGGTCACTGTTGCTATAAATAGAAAATCTGTTTCCGTGTGATAACTTGAGTTTCCTTGGGCCAATCAAACTCAAACTTCATAGGGTACTTCCTTACCAAAAGTGCTCGCTTGGGATTGCTTTTCAGGATTAAAGGTCAAGGTCAGTTTCTATTCCACTTGGAACTGATACAATGCATTTCCATAAATAGCTCCTAAAAACTTATCTCCCAACTTGCTGCCGGGCGCCAAATCCACTTCCGTGGAATTCTTGTTGTCTGATGTTTTCTTCTCATACCTTTAACATCACACAAGTCTCTTTGTAGTCAAAGTGTGCCAAAGAAATTATTGTTCCTGAACATGCTAATGCTGCTTCTTTCAAAAAGACTGCACATCTTTAATGAGTTGATAGCAATAAGGCAAACAGCAGATGAGTTTGCTACAAGTCACATAATGTCAATCTTGTATCATATACATGTTTAACTAAAGATAAAAGCATTTCCAATGTATTCATATTATGCCATATAATTTCTATTCAGTAAAATCCTTTAATTCAACAATTTCAAAAAAATTTAAACAAAAAAAAACAACATGTAATACCAATCAACTTGTTTTGCCTTTACAGTGAGTTTCTGATGTCTACTCTTCCTTGTTAAAATGGTAACTGATCATATGATGGTGTTGTGAGTCTGTACAAGACAGTGTAAGGGAGGTAATCACTGTTTGTACTTAACAAGTTATCCCTCAAAGTAAAGAAGAGAAAAAAAATGAAATTTGATTACAATATAGTAAAGCTTTCCCCACCAATGAATATTCCAACACCCTTTGTTTAATCCAACCTGTCTTTAAATTTAAATTCTGTTTTGAAAACAACAGATCTTGACTGACCTGACTGAAACTATTTTGAAAGTCTGTTTTACACAGGTTTATCAGACCAACGTTATCCCAAAGAGAATGTCAAATTAAGTAGGACCAACATGTATACTTACCATTGAATATCCAAATTCTTCTTTTTTACAGGAAAAGAAAAACCATGCAGGTTTAGCTATGGGTACTCTAGCTTCTAGCTAGGCCGAATCAATTGAATGGTCGATCTTAAAATTTAAAATATATGAATCAGTCCAGCCTAAAATGGAGTCCCTCAGCTTATCCAGGTACTCTTGTCTATGAAGCATTAAGAAATGTCAAATCAATAATTATTGTACAGTCATTGAAGTGATATTTAAGACCATTTGATTTTTGCATTTGATGTAATTTATGTTCAGTGGTTAATATTCTGTGTAGACTTCTCCACTGGAAATCCTTAATTTTTCTATTTAATGTATAATTGTTTAATGCACGCCAAACAGATTCTCAATCTAATGTATAATATTCATTCCATTTCTGAAGGGATTTTATGTATTTACCCGTGTTTGATATAGTATGTTTTTGGTTCTTGTATTAAATTGTTTGTTCAATATCAATACACTTTTCTTAAAAGTGAAGATTAGGTCGTCTGAAATGTGGAAATCTGTAAGTTCGTTTTCAGTCCCATTTTGTAATGTTTTTCCATGGAATGGAATGGAAAAAATGAATGGAAAAATCGTGATCATCTTGGATTTTGACAGTAATTATGTGTGATCACTTTTTCAGAATAAGAGGCCGAATTTAGGGCCTTGGTAATCATCTGAGTAAAGTTTCTATGTAAACTAGTTCAAACATCATGTAAACAAAGTGAAACACAACACTGTCATGTCACCAAAGGATGATAACTTTTAACACAATTCAAATACAAAATATTTTACTGTTGAAGGTGATCCTCATAAAGTAAAATAATTTCCTCCTGAGAAATGAACAAAATTTCCCCGAAAGTGTTTTTCCCTATATAAACTAAAGTAAACTTAGAAGAGGGAATAGCACGAGGGTACTGAAATTAAGCACCTAATTATAATACCATCTTGTTCAGAAGATGATGCTCACAAAAAAGGATTAATTTTCCTTTCGAAAATGTTGAATGGAGAGTTTGAAAAAAGGTAATGTACATGTTGAACAGTGAGATAATAATATGGCTGACAGGAGGCCATTTTTGTGTCGCCTGAAAGGCGACATATAGGGATCACTATGTCGGTGGCGTCTGGCACCAACAGTTTTCGTGCGATAACTTGAGTTTCCTTGGGCCAATCAAACTCAAACTTCATACAGTGCTTCCTTACCGAAAGTACTCGCTTGGGATTGCTTTTCAGGGTCAAAGGTCAAGGTCACTGTTGCTATTCCACTTGGAACTGATACAATGCATATCCATAGATAGCTCCTCAAAACTTATCTCCCAACTTGCTGCGCAGGCGACACATCCACTTCTGTGGAATTCTTGTTTATTTTGCAGCAATAGTTCGTTATTTTAATGTCTTGAAGTATGGATCCTTCTCAAAGTTCATCTGCTGGTTGGCATTGATCCCTAATTAAGCATTTTCCCATATTTCCATTGTAGGATCAATTTAAATGGCCTACAGGTGGCTGTCTTGGATTTGACTGAAATAGTTTATCACCATCTCTTGACAAGAAAAGGATGAATCATTGTCGTACTTTTTATGTAGGTTCCCCTCAGTCCCTAGTTGTGCATGGTCCTATTTTTATATTGATCTGATAAAATGATACGGCAGACAGGCTTCCACTTGGATTTAGACTGAAAACTATATTATGGTGAAGTACAAAATGGATCTTTCTCAAATTATATGAATGTTCCCCTTGGTCTTTAGTTGTAACCTTTTGATTTTGCGACCGGTCAAGAAAACAAAATGCCTTACAGCAGCTATCTTGGATTTTTACCATGAAAGTTTGTTATTACAATTCCTCAAATTTTATCTACAGATTCATCTTGGTCCTTAGTTTCGATCTTTTGATTTTAAGACTGATCAGAAAAAAGAAATTGCTGACAGGCGACCACCTTTGGACTATCAAGATCACATACATGTAAGAGGAAAGAAGAGAAGGCGGCAAAACATCCTGACAATTTAAGAACAAATGAAGATCATCAATGGTGGGCATGAAGATCTCTCTGGGATCTCATCACATTATGATGCAACATTATCAGTTCCCTCCTGAAATACTTTTGTATGGTTTATGACTGTAAAGTATATACAAATCTTACGGTCTATTCCAAACACAGGAGGATTCTGACACAGACAACTCAGATCAATTAAACCACAATAGGCGGATTCAAAGACGGACAAGTAAGAAACCAATAGCGTGTTCCGTTAACGGAATGTTCCAGTTGTTCCGGAACGAATGGAATAAGATTTTCCACCAGAATGAACCAGTTCGTCAGGAATGTTCAATTTGATGGTTCAAAGTGAGATCCAATTTGGTGTCCTGTGAAAATTTTTCATTTCAGATGTTCAAAAAATTGTTAATAGATTTAACTGTATCCAGTTAAACTATTTCATGAGTAAAATATATCACTACCGACTTTAAGTGGCATCGGAGTGTCTTAAACTTGTAAATAAATCCAATAACTTGCATTATTTTGCAGATTTTACTACTAAACCGTTTAGGTTATTTCCGGAAATGTTTCTTTTCCTTTTCAATTATTAGATTTTCACCCACAGGAATGGAATTTGGAGTGTTCAGATCCATTAAGCAGACCAGTTTCAAGTTAGAACAACTGGAACGTTCTGACATATGGAAATACACTACAAATGTCAGGAGTCCTGATGGAAGCTTCCTGGGCTGTTCAAGACAATTTTGACCCACATTCAAAATTTTCCTCCCCGAAACGATAACTCCTGGATTCATGATAATTGACATGTGGCTTGCTACAATTAAGGTGATTTAAAGTGTGCATTTGTACTTGATTCATAAATACTTTCTCCAATATTTCATATCTTCACTCAGCACACTTCTGCTCTGCACTCAATATTGTTATTACAAGTTGCATTGAAAATTGAATTGTTGTCACTTTATTTATTTTATCAAAAATGCTATTTAAAATGATGCAGACCTCTGCGATGTTTTACTAGTCAAATGTTATTCCACATTTGAGGATTACATGTATAGAAATTAAATTGATTTAACCAAATTCTTTGTAATTAACATATCTGAAAAATACATTTTAATTTATAAATCCAGTTTTCAAAGTGAAATCAAGCTTGATGACATTTTAAATGCATATTTTGTATCTTTTGTTCCTTTTAAGACTTGATTTTACCTCTTAATATAACTGCAATACTGCGGTACTACAATATGTTTTCATCCAATTTTATATTCATGCTTTTTCCTTCAAAACTTCAAATTTCAAACAACCAATTACCATCAAGCTATAACATGTTTTATAGATTCAAACACTGCTATAAAAACTTGTTAAATGTGATAATGGCTATATTCAAATTGTGGATATCTTAATCTTAATGCACACTGCTCATACATACGTTTATAATCTTTCAAATCCCTCTGTACTTATTTTGCAAACTTGTCAATCAAAAAGTTCTCAATCACAGCTTATCATTGTCAAGGCTTGACTAACAAAGAGGTCCCACAGGGAATTATTAGTCCACAATCTCAACACCTTCAATCGTTCCCTGTCAGTTTGACCTTTTCTCTGTTATCTGCCGGAGAAAGTCATGTCAATAGACGACGGCTACTGAAGCAACTTTTTGTCTAAATCATCTGGTATAGCAATGTTTACGAATACCTTGTACAGCAGTGTCTGTCAAAGCAAAGCTGTAGTAATAGCATATATAACATGTAGCAGATATACAAAGAGATTTCTATGATCAAGCATCTTGAAATGCAAAATGAAATACCCTGGTATATAACAGTATTTTTACACATTACATACTTTTGAAATTTGAGGGTGCACAATTTGGAAAAAAAAAAATCAAGGCAAATTCAAGGTATCTGCTAGGCAGCTATCTTTTATCCGACTTAATTAAATGAACTAGATAGTCCTAGCTCCAGCATGCTATTTCTAATTTGATTAGCATGTTTAATTTATGCCACAGAGATGCCTTCAGGTTAAATTTGCCCTCAATTTTCCTTTTGAAGTACTAGTTCTTGTCTAACATTGGTTTGGACACATGTACCTAAATGTCAAAATAATATATCAAGATGAAAATAAATGCTACTTGAGGATCTTCTCTTGTGAAAAGTCAAAATTATCTGACGACTAACATTTTTTCTGGAAATGCAAAAAGAAATAAATGGTAGTGAACTCGTTTTTGTGCTATGCTCGGTCAAAGATACCAAAATGAGCAAAACACATGATTTATGTGAAAAATGCTGTTTTGGCCAAATGCATGACAATTTCTTTCAATATCTTCCAGATCTGTGATCAGATATGTTTGAATGTTTGCAGAATTGACAAAAATAATATTTTCCTGTTAATTATAGAAATAAAAGGTCTTTAAATTATTCTTTTAGCACAAAAAATAACTTTAAGTTACCCCACCCCTTATTTTTCAAAGAGAAAATATTCCATTTTTCATCATTTTTTGCAGATTAATTGCATACTTGCCAAACCTCCCTATTTAGGAGGGAGACTCCCGATTTTGGACCCCAAAATGTTGCATTTTCAACTTTGGAATCTGCTTAACTGTTCCTATTTTTAAAGGTCTGATGATTTAATCTGAAAGCACAGCTTAAAAGAAGCCATTTAAAAGTGCTATTTTTCCTCTGAATGTACATGTATACATCTTATTTATGCTCTCAATTCTGTGCAAGCATAATCTCCCCCATAAAAATTTAAAAAAGTTGGCAAGTATGTAAATGCTTTATAACAAGAGGCCCAATGGGCCTGCATCGCTCACCTGGTATCAATCTCTGACTTATATTATAGTGTAACCCTAAAGTCCCTTAAAATCTTTTATTGTAAGACTTTTAGAAGAACATCTTCAGATTTAAACATATTTTACCTCTGTGACCTTATAAGACAACATCATTTTCATTTTCAAATTTTGTTTGGCTTCATCCCAGGATGCTACCAGCCAAATATCATGTCTCTAGGCAAATAAAGATCAAGGTCATTTCTTTTCGCAAACTTTGTCAGGCTTCATCCAAGAAACCTTTCAGCCAAATGTCATGCTTCTAGGTCTTTTGGTACTTCAGAAGAAGTCGTTTAAAGGTTTTAACAGATTTGACCCCTGTGACCTTGAATATAGGTCAAGGTCATTTCTTTTCGCAAACTTTGTCGGGCTTTATGCAAGGAACCTTCCAGCCAAATATCATGCTTCTAGGGCTTTTGGTATTTCAGAAGAAGTAGTTTAAAGGTTTTTACAGATTTGACCCCTGTGACCTTGAATATAGGTCGAGGTCATTTCTTTTCACAAACTTTGTCGAACTTCATCCAAGGAACCTTTCAGCGAAATATCATGCTTCTAGAGCTTTTGGTATTTCAGAAGAAATCGTTTAAAAGTTTTAACAGATTTGACCCCTGTGACCTTGAATATAGGTCGAGGTCATTTCTTTTCGCAAACTTTGTTGGGCTTCATCCAAGGAACCTTTCAGCCAAATATCATGCTTCTAGGGCTTTTGGTATTTCAGAAGAAGTCGTTTAAAGGTTTTAACAGATTTGACCCCTGTGACCTTGAATATAGGTCAACGTCATTTCTTTTCGCAAACTTTGTTGGGCTTCATCCAAGGAACCTTTTAGCCAAATATCATGCTTCTAGGGCTTTTGGTATTTCAGAAGAAATCGTTTAAAAGTTTTAACAGATTTGACCCCTGTGACCTTGAATATAGGTCGAGGTCATTTCTTTTCGCAAACTTTGTTGGGCTTCATCCAAGGAACCTTTCAGCCAAATATCATGCTTCTAGGGCTTTTGGTATTTCAGAAGAAGTCGTTTAAAGGTTTTAACTGATTTGACCCCTGTGACCTTGAATATAGGTCAAGGTCATTTCTTTTCGCAAACTTTGTCAGGCTTCATCCAAGAAACATTTCAGCCAAATATCATGCTTCCAGGGCTTTTTGTATTTCAGAAGAAGTCGTTTGAAGGTTTTAACAGATTTGACCCCTGTGACCTTGAATATAGGTCAAGGTCATTTCTTTTCGCAAACTTTGTCGGGCTTAATCCAAGGAATCTTTTAGCCAAATATCATGCTTCTAGGGCTTTTTGTCTTTCAGAAGAAGTTGTTTAAAGGTTTTAACAGATTTGACCCCTGTGACCTTGAATATAGGTCAAGGTCATTTCTTTTCGCAAACTTTGTCGGGCTTCATCCAAGGAACCTTCCAGCCAAATATCATGCTTCTAGGGCTTTTTGTCTTTCAGAAGAAGTTGTTTAAAGGTTTTAACAGATTTGACCCCTGTGACCTTGAATATAGGTCAAGGTCATTTCTTTTCGCAAACTTTGTTGGGCTTCATCCAAGGAACCTTTCAGCCAAATATCATGCTTCTAGGGCTTTTGGTATTTCAGAAGAAGTCGTTTAAAGGTTTTAACAGATTTGACCCCTGTGACCTTGAATATAGGTCGAGGTCATTTCTTTTCGCAAACTTTGTTGGGCTTCATCCAAGGAACCTTTTAGCCAAATATCATGCTTCTAGGGCTTTTGGTATTTCAGAAGAAGTCGTTTAAAGGTTAAATTAGATTTAACCTCACTGTGACCTTGAATATTGGTCAAGGTCATTTCTTTTCGCAAACTTTATTTGGCTTCATCCAAGGAAGCTACTGGTCAAATATGAAGTCTCTATGCCTGACGGTATTTTAGAAGAAGTTGTTTGAAGGTTTCGACATTTTTGACCCCTGTGACCTTGAAATTAGGTCAAAGTGATTTTTTTTCGCAAACTTTGTTCGGCTCCTTCCAAGAAATCTACCAGCCAAATTTCATGTCACTGGGCCTTTCAGTATTTTAGAAGAAGTCGTTTAAAGAAAAAAGTTGACGGACGCAGGACGGACGGACGACGGACGCTGCACCATCACATAAGCTCACTTGGCCCTTCGGGCCAGGTGAGCTAAAAACAATTCTGGACAGATCAAAAGGAAATGGGTTTCTCATTTTAAAGCAGTCGTAAAAACTCGGGAGTAGCGTGCTTGTTTTTTGTCCCATTATCAAATGTGTTATTTTTCACTATTCTTGAGTCAAAAATAAAAAAGCTGGAGTTTTTTATACTAAATATCTGAAAAAAATACCAAAAAAGTAAATAAATATCTTTGTTGCATAATATTCTTTTGTAATGAGCATAAAGAAGTTGTACAGCAAAAATGAACTTGCTATGATGAAAAATAGCGACACACTGACGATTTTAAATGATCAATCGAGCACAAAAAAAAAACCCATGAAATTTTGGCTATTCGTGAAGAGCAAGAAATACACATTTTCAAAATGGCTGTCATTATTGTCATTTTTTAAAAATTCTTCAAAAAAAAGTTCTACAAACAATAGACATCTAATTTTTTGCTACATTTTTCAGATGCATGTTTGCTATCGAAATTGATAATACATTGTAAGATGTTACAAACATATCTCAAGTGAGATCAAAACAAGATTTGGACTTGATTGAAACTTCACAAGAGAAGATCCTTAAAGCATTAGAGGCATTGTTTTAATAGTGTATAGTTGTAGGAGTACTCACAAAACCAAACAACATATAACTTTATGCATTTTATTCCTCAATAGAATATTTTGACAATATTTTGAGAACGATTTCATTAATTTTTAACTCATAATGGATGATGATGAATAATGATGATGATAATGATAATAGATGAGAATGAATGAATGATGAAGTCCTGATGAATAGAATATCAAGGAGCAAAGCAAACAGCTGTGATATCGTCATACATGTTATTTATTCACCAATTTGTACAAACCATGGACAAAGTAGGGTCATTTCACCACAGGTAACTCCTGCAACACTAACAGTATATCTCCTATTGACATATGGTACCAGTATATCAATTTGTTCAACGCTAAATATAAGCCTATTATAGACACATCTGTTTTACATTGACAGACTCTCCTATTCCCGTGTCCCGAGGCACCATGTTGACAGGGGACCTCCCCAGATAATCCCTTAATCACTCGGCCGGACACAGCTCACTGCAGGATAAATAAATACATACAACAAAGTATAGGACACCTTCCTGTTCCAACAAGCAGTCAACAGAATGGGGATACAATATCAAGTACTCAAGGAGATACAATAACTATAAACAAGACTGTAAATTAATCAGGCAACTACAATTCATATACATCCCAGCTTTCAGATACCCCTGGCCTTCCATCAGACTTGCTTTCTACACAGATTTTGTCTACCTTCTTGTGTAACAGCACTTTTATAATCAAATACATTAACACATGCCTAGGGATGCAACAACACCCTGATCCTTTGAGACTTGAAAAATGAGCACTTCTATTGTAAATATACAATTCTGAATGCACCAATACACACAGCTTTCATACGGAGGGATGTGAATCAAGACTTGACAGGGAATATTATACACACTCTGAGATAATACCACTTCTAGATAGTGAAGTCTGTTAATCTAGCACTTTAAAACTAAAACCATATAGGTAAGTTACATATGGGCAACGATACCTTATTACATCACTGGTCGAGTGAAGTTACAATAGACAGATTGAAGATCTGCAGCACTATTTCTGTAACACTCCATTTCCCCCCACCTAGCCCACCCCATCATCACACATAATTCTCCACACTCCTGTGCTGAACAGAAGCTTACATGCAGAGAGACAGGGAGATCTGACCAGGCCAGGGAGAAATAACAAGATATATTGGGTGGGGAGAATGTTTCAGGACCTTTCTTGAACAAGGAGAGTGAATCTGTATTCAGTACGGACCTATCGTCTCCCTGAGAACTATTGTTGAAGCAGTCAATTTAAATGAATAGCTACTAGTAGTGAACATGTGACGTAGTTGTATAGTTTACATCAGGTACTTATCATGTGGTACAATTGAAGATCATATATTAAAGCATTATGCTATGATGTATAGGGGTCGGGATTTGAATTTAACTAAAAAAAGTTATTAAACTCTATCCCTGAGGGGGTACACCTTTTAAATTAATTATTTGGGGAGGACAACTATAAAAACAAAAACATGAATTAGGGCTCATCTAGGATGCCGATTAAACTCATTAGGATTTATCTAGCTAGAGCAGGTAGAACTAGTGGAGGAAAACAAAAAATAACTTATAAAGCACTTCTTATCTGTCTAGGCCAGACATTTTTTCTTCACAAAAACACATATATTGCACAAAGAGTGTTGTTTTATAACTCTTTCAGCTCAGGAGTGTAAACCACTTTCTGCAGCATGCTTTGAAAGTGCTTGCAGCCAGATCAAGTTCTTTCCTTGTCGAGAATGACACAAATCTCACAAAGATATGAAAGTAGCAAACATGGCACCATGTAACAATCCAAGATATACTTTGTAAAAACAAAAAGTTGTCTTAAATACATCTTCAACATAAAAATTGATATTTGTATAGCAACATTTCTCAAGAGAGGGGTGAATTGTTATGCATCAGTGACAGAAATTGTAAATATTTCCATGTCTCTCTATGCTCCTGTTACTAAGAAACAGTCATGCATCACCAGGCTAATAGAAGAGCTAGGTGCTCTGCTAATTACAATAACAAATAAATAAGTGAGTGGCACTATTAGCACTAGTGGGGTCTTATTATGAAATCTAGACTCTGCACAATGAAGTACTTATTGGCAACGATTTATACAACAGGCAAATATACTAATCAAAATATAAATGGGGAGAAAAAAATGTACACACTATCACATCAGCGATCCATCAGGTTTCCACACACACTCTCTGTATCGCCCATCAGCAAACACAACCATACCACATTTTGCTGATATCAAACAATTTCCAATTTCGTATCACCAGATTCAACATAATTCAACTGAAACAATTTTTCGATATTTTTCTTCTTCATTCCATCATCTTTCTACTGTTCCTCTAAGGGACCCAGTCGGTCCTTCTCGTGATTCCTTGAACACACTGTTTGTCCGAGTGTCACATGAAAAGAACACATTAACACAGCCCTGCACCTTTGTCTATGTTACAGCCAACAGCCACCTCAGGCCAATCCGAAGCCCTCTGAGCACTCATTTATTGCTAACAGCAGCATACGCCTAAGTTTGTCGTAGGTTTCGTACGCTGGGAGATCAAGTTGGTTGAAGCTGAAAAAGTCATTCATTATTTTAATATTATAAAGATATCATTGTTGTCAATCAATTTTACAGTTATGCAGTCAATTCCACATTGCTTAATTGCATACAAGTACATCTGCATGGGTGATAGTTTCCGTTTTGTGACGGAATTCCGTTTTTTGACACATGGATGGTCAATAAATTTATTTCCAGTTTTCCAGCTTTTTCTTATTTTAATTTTATTCAGTTTTTCAGTATTTTTTTACTTTCACCCATGCATCTGTCATCACAATGGATCTGGAATTTCTGGTATCCTGCTTATCACTCAGGCCAACATTTCAACAATCACTTATTTGGACAATTCTTTTTGTTTTCAATAAATTATCTTTATTGTTCCTTCATTATTTCTGTCCCACAGCTAATATTTGCGAAGGGAATGTAGTAAATCAAATATCAGATGGTTTCCATTAGACTATCATTAATGGGACAGACTACTTCCATCATTTTACCACATTCATGAAAATATTGAAAATTCTGACATGTGTGAAAAATAAATGATATTTAAGCAGAATAAGATATTTTTCGAAGTTTCATTGCTATGATTAGCATATATCTGAACCCCATACTTACCTCCACACAACAGCGCTATTGATTACCAAATGCGACTTACCAAGTATGTGCAACAGGCAGTCGTTCCGTCGACCTGTCATCACGATGGATCTGGAATTTCTGGTATCCGTTCATGCCTTCCAGGAAGGCAAATCCCTGCAGAGGTACCTTGGATGTCCCTGTAACAAACTGCAGGAACTGTGCTCTGTCTGATTGCTCAAACGATCTTAATGCCCGCCAGAACCATTGCACCTGAAAAACACGACATCAAGACACTAAACCCAAACCTGGACATTGAAATCTGTAAGCATTATGATGAAAAATGTCTTACACTAATTCATAGACATAGTGGCATTCTTAACATATTAACCAGGTATCATAATTGATACAAATCCCTTCACATTCACAGTTGTTTTACATAAAGAGAACGTTCAATAGTATCAATATCTGCTCTAGCGACTATTCTTCAATGGATAATAGTTTTATTGGGCAGTTTGTATTGTACATGCACCAATACATCTTTGTTTCTGATGTAAAAAATGAAGGGATAATAAACATTAGAGAATTCACACATCAAGCTTTAAATTTCTAGCGGAAAATTCTGAAAAAATAAATGAATTTAAACCATTGATTTACCTGTAGTGATGTGCTCTGATACTTGTGATACTCGGTGTTAGACTTGAGGTCATCAATGTCGATGTTGGGCAGGCCAGAGATTAACAGCTCTAGTTCTTGTTCGTTGAATATAGAGATAAGCCTCTTTGGGATGATGTCGTAAAAACCTTCCATGAATGCATTGAGCTGTTTCCTGATGGCACCAGTCATCTTCATCTGACACACCAGTTTCACATATTCTTTCTTGTTAGCCTCTGTCACCATCAGCTTGTTACCATCTGCCTTCAGGTCACGAGATTCAGTTACGCCAAACTCCTGGATCTGATGAAGAAAATAACACAAGGATGAGAATAGATAATGCAAGATGTAACAAATCATGACACTATTATTGTCTGAACATCAGCTTAGGTTTTCATGGAACTTTGGTATAGATATTATTTTAATGCACATGTATAACACTGGAAAGATCTGATGAAAAATGGAGATTATGTATCAGAGGGTAATCAAAATGTTATACATTTTGGTATGCAAACCAGTAACCAACAACAAACAGAATCCATACTTGTTGCCAGGCAATGTTCGATATTATAAATATTTGATATTAGATAAAGGCTAATTGCTATCTTAACAAAGATCCTTACATGTCAGATGGGTCTGTATGTTTTTTATTACTGATCAACACATACCTCTGTTGAAAAGGCCAGGTCATATCCCAAATCTTTAACATCGTTCTCCAACAAGAATACTAGTCCCTGGTAGAATGCATAGTCTTCACTTTCCATGTCGGTGTATCTGTAAACAAACATCACATTGGATAACAACAACCATATCTATAGAAATCATATAAGTTACTTGTCCAAGGTAAGTTTAAACTTCACTTTTGTTTTGAAGCTGAAAGCAAATTTAGACAAATTTTATTTTGATTTCTTGAATTGTTTATTGTTTTAATTGAACTGTTTTATGATTGCTCTCTATACCGATGTAGATTCAATCCTATTACCCAAGTTTTTTTTTCTAAGCTATACAAGTTACTTATGTGTAAAATTTTACCCATAATAATACAATACATACTTGACAGTTTGTCCTATAATGTGTTTGTAGAAGGAGCGTGTAAAATAGCACTCGAGCAACTTGTTGTCGTAAATAGCCTTGGCGATTATCCGTCCCACAAACTTGTAGTAGCTCAGGTGGTTACTGTTACAGTGGGACGAGGGGTTGATTGTGTAGGTAACGCGGTCCCCGGGGGAAGTACTGAACAGTGCGTACATCGGGTTGAATATCTCACGAGCAATGATGATGTACCACTCTCGTAACAGTCCTCCAGCATCCTGTCCTTCTTCTCCTGTAAAAACAAGTCATTACTCATTATAGACAGAAGTATTCTAATATTGTCCCTAAATTGGTCTACATAAATATCAAAAGTGACATTGCCCATGACATACAGACTCATTTGATGCATTCCCATATTTCATGTATAAAGTATGGTCAAAATCATTTTAGAAATTAAGTCATCAGGGTAATGACACAGAGCCAGAGAAGCCATAATAAATCTTACTTGAAACCAACTCTACATTCAATATTTACCTTCAAAGACAATATAGAACCTGTGTTTCCACTCATCCACAGTCCGTCTAAACAGCTCCCTGAAAGAGTCCTCAAACACATGCTCTCGCCGAACATGAACAGCCAGGTCTTCACGGCGCAGGCCTTCGTCTAATCGCTCCAGTTCCTGGCGGAAATAGCGCCGCTTGACATCAAAGTCTAGGATGCGTGTATGGTCAACAAGGACGGAGAAGGGGCCATCCACCAGGGGTGTGGTCGACTGGCGCAGGATCTGGTTTAGTACCGTCCTGTGGGTCTCTATAAACAGAATTATTGGGGTCAAATTCAGGGTCAAACATCAGGCTTATTCTTCATCAATTCCTTTAGGTACATTCCACTATTTGCACCAGTGTAATGTTCTAGTTACATTTACACTTCCAAATTTTTAGAAATACATATTTCTCATAATATGTTTTGTTACAGGTACTGCAAAGTACATTTTGTTTTTGGTCTGTGTTATCATTTTGATCTCTAAGTTCTGTTTAATTTCATCATAAATCAGCCGGAAACTTGAGTGTGAACAGGTAACAAATTAGTCAATTCTCTTAATGAACCAATGAGGTATGCTCACCTGCGAACTTGAGGAACTTCTGTGTATCTGGTGGGAGGTTACTTAAAGAGGACATGGAGGCCACCGAGTTCTCCCTATTTAGAAGAGGAGGATCAGCCTGAGCCGCCGGAGATGCTGGGGCCACATCAAGGTTCAGATGGGCCAACTGGTCCTCCCGCTTCTGTGATGGCTGGTCTGCTGACTTGGTATCCTTCTCTCCTGAGGGTCACAATAACAAATATACAGCTACAATAGGTACATATCGTATAATAACTACTTGTAATAGAATATTTAGAAAATACTGCCACAATTATTTTCCAAACTACTATGAATATTGTATAGTGGGAAACTTCTGTCCAGTTGAGCTTTGGCCCTTCCTATAGAAATGTACATGCGTAGTGTTAATGTCACCGTTGACATGAATTTACCATATATAGCATTGGGCATCAGTATTTCATGTTATTACTGAGTGAGAAAGATGTACTCTACCACACCCACTCCCCAATATAAATCCTAGGATCACCAAAGATGTTGCATGGAAATTGTCTTGAATTTAAAGAGTCCAATTAACATTTTCTATGCTAGCAACATTGTAACTTACTTGCTGCTTTTCCAACTTTTGCATTTAACAGAACTAGTGACAGAGAGAGAAGTAAAATAGTATAACCTATGTGAATACCTGCATGTACGATGAAGAAGGCCTCAACAGCAGGTTGTAATATAAGGACGGCGTGGTGGTCAGGTGTCTTGGCAAGCTCGGAAAGACAGTCTCCCAGGACCGTCCATAAGTCGTCTAGCAGGACCTGTTCACTGAGGCGCGGTAAAGCAGTGGTCTCTTCTTTCTCCTTCTTATCTCCTGAAGTACCTACAATATAATAATCATAGAAAGTCCTCATCACAAATCAACATTTAGCTAGGGAATACTGAACATGTTTTGTTAGGTTTTAATACAACCAACAGAGTAAAGAAGAGAAAATAAACAAAAACAAAATGAGGAGGTAGTCACATAGATATCTCAATCTCCCGTCATCATAAAGTCATATTATACAACCCTTGACTCTTTAATTTTGACAGATGACCTTCAAATTATAACCTGAGGGTTTAAGGAGATACCTTGTGCACAAGCCTATTACAACAGAAACATAAACTGGCAAAGCAATAACTAAAACAAAGATGATTCGGCATTTCAGTAGGCAAGGAGTTAATAGGTGTATGTCACGAGTTTCCAATAGCCATGTCTTACCTGGCTGATCAACGTCCATAGGAGTCTCTGCACCTGATTCACGTGCAGACTCTGTCGGTGTGGGCTGATCACTGCCTCCAGTGGGGGCTACCTCACCTCCATTTGCTCCGCCTGTCTCCCCAGTGGCTGTAGAAGTGGGAGTGGCCTCTGTGGGTTCAACCTGTGCCGCTGGAGTGGCACGCTGTTGTAACTCCCGGATCTGGTGGTTCTGTTGTGCACGTCGTCCAACCATTTCTATGATAGCCTCTGCCTCAGCCTCCAGGGCTGCCATAGCTTCTGCGATATTACCTAAATCCCGTGAAGCTGAAAGGATAAGTTGTCAAAATTAGAAATAAGAAGCCTGAGGGCCTCAATGGCCACCTGAACAAAACAATATTCAGGATTATTCGAGTTCTTCTCAGTTTGTCATTTCATGAAAGTTTTCAAATAGTAAGGGGCTCTCTTTGAGTATAGAATTTGATCAGCAACAGTAAGTTATTATTTTCAAACCTTCCTGCGTGAAGAGGAAGGCAGTGTTTTTTATAGGACAAGGACTACAATTATTCGACAGAGTGAATGCTCATGGAGACTGTTCTTGGAAGTAGAGAGAAATGAAAATGGCATGTAATATCCTGTACATTAAAGATTGACAAGAACTTGACCATACTCGTTTGTCTGCGGCCCCGTTTGACCATGGTTCTGGCAGCATCTCGGAGCTGGATGATGACCTTCAGGATACGAAGTAGGAACTGCTGGCTGGATGTCTTGTTCGTCAGAAGGGACATGGATGGCAGCTGTAATTCACGGCCACCCTTCACCTTCTTAGGGGCTGCCACCACTATGCTGGTACCCAGTGTAAACCTAAAAAAAAAAGAAAAATGTCAAACTTGCTGATTTTCAATACTTGAATTAGATACAAGCAAGTAATTCTACAGCCAAATCCCGTTCTAATCAAAGCTATTGTGACCAGTAAAGTTCAAAGCCCCTCCCAAATCTGAATCATATGCCAGGATGATAAATTTATGTAGGAACTAATTTTGTAGTGTTAATGCTACCACTGCAAAATCTGTTTGGTAGATGTTAACTGATAAGTGGTGCCATTTTACTATCAAATGGTATCTGGTGATATCATGTATTCTACTGCACTCCCTTACTTGATTGCTCACCAAAGTGAACCCATACTCCAAGTATTAAATTCCAGTGACAAGTAGTGTATTTATTATAATTAGGAATCAGGACAATTTTTTAATTTTATGTAGGACAAAGGTCTAAATGTTTGAAACATGACACACTGCCTCCCCATGGTGGACCCTTTCCCTCAAGTATGAAATTCCAGTGACAAAGAGTGTATGATATAGAGCACGGACAAGATGGGGGAAGAATGAAGAGATAGACACAAAGCAAAACTTTCCCCTCCGTTCCTGGAGGAATACTTATTAACAGCCCTTAAGTGATTGATGATATATTATTTTGTAATGGAAAAAAAAAATCACCAATTGATAAGTTGTCAATGATAATAAAACAGAAAATGAAAACATAATTAAAAATCTTAATCCTCTGTAAAACCATATGAATTAAAGGCATTGGGCCTTTAATTCATATGGTTTTACAGGGGATATTTTCGTGATTCTGAAAAATTCTGAAAAAAAATCCATTTGATAACCATGCAAAAATAAGCATAAAACAAAGTAAACCTGAGCGGTAACTAACAAGAAACTCTTGACAAAAAAATCCAAAGAATTGAAAATAATTCAGGTGGGGCCCACTTCAATAACAAACTGAAGGTAGAAAACGGTTTGAAATGAACGCGTGTTTACAAATAGCGTGTTTCAAATGCTGCTGTACCGATAACCGCGAAAGAATTCATCTTGAATATTGCTGATATCAGTTAATCTTAACTAAATCTATAAATATAATCAGTTATTAGGCTTGATTTTCTATTCAAGTTTTGCCGAAAGTTACGTATATTGGGCCTTTAAGAGATTTTACCTGTCTTGGAGAATGCCTTTGCCTGTGGGAGCCGAGGTCCCTTCAGCATCCTTCATCTCTTCATCCTCATCCTTAGGCTTCCCACTGTGTTTCTTCAGCTCTTGTAGAAGACTCCTGTAGAATTGATAATTCAATGTAGCCAATGGTCTAACATTGACATAAAATAACTTTTCACAATTTAAGCCAATACTGTATATACAAGTTAACAGATTACAACAATAGATGTGAGGGCAATTTTTTTTCAGTAATGATTAGATACTAGTATTATCACTGAGAATTTTGCATTTTAATGTTTTTAACAGTTTGATACAATATAGAATCACGTCTTTTGTCACGTAAGCAATCACAGAAATTCTTTCCCTCCAACAAACTACAGAAGCTGTCCTCTGTTCTTATCTCCCCCCTCCCCCTTGTAACCATAATTTATTACCAATAAGCATTCTGATTTGATGAAGATGCATGAGCAAAATGAGAAATGGTACTTGACTAGAATAGGTCATCCGCTTCATCTAGCCTCAACCTGCACACTTGAATCAACATTCTCAGCATTAATATTTCTGAGTTCCGTCTAGACATCACAATTGTGTACCTGATGTGACTACAGACGGTCTGTCCCAATTCCTGTGTGCCCTCAAGTAGAAGCCGTAGGACAGCATTTCGTGTGGCATTGTTGGCCCAAGACATACGAAGCAGCAAGTTGGTTGCATCTTCTAGTCCCTCCTCAGAACACGACTTGGATGTAAGCACCTGTTGGTACAAAATCATCAGCTTTGCTCTAATATCTATACATATTTATTCAAGACATTTAATTTTTTTCTACCATCTTTCATTAAAACATCCTTATGTGACCACCACAATTTATGGGATGGCCAACTTTAAATATAAAACCAAACTCCCAGAAGCATATTGTTGTAGCTACGATACCAAGAGTGCAGGTCACAACAGACCAACATCCAACGATGCTAATCACTACATTGATATGGCACTGATTAACGACCGGAGATGTCACAACAGTACACCACCGGAGATACACAGTGCTAAATAATATAATTCATATTTATATAAATTTAAATCAATATAGCATTTATCAAAGTTGATGGTAGTTTACTGTACATATAGGAGTAAATCATAAAACATTCCCGACTATAGACATAAAACTACCACCCACTACATACCCTGACAGCAAGCTTGAGCTGATCCTCCAGTATAACAGGTGCTTCCTCTTTCTCCTCCTCCACTTTCTTTGTATCTATAACAACAACCATACACATTGTCCATCATAAACTAATACTGTATAGGAACCTTAAAACTTAATGTAAGTCAATCTCCACACAAATTTACCTATTTATTTCGTCTCAAGAACACCCTTTTTTATTAGAACTGTGCCTATGGGCTAACTTATAACCCCCATGTTCTGGCTGCTTGTTGTCCCTGTAGAGGCTATAAAGAAAACAAATGTTTGATCCCCACTCTACTGAGGGAGATCAAAAAGGAATGTTAGAACATCAAAATCATTTGAACCTTGGTATGGAGACTCTACATCCTACCAAGTTAAACATGTTTTATAATATACTCACCTTCAGATTTGGCCGACACTTTGACTTCAAGGGGGGTGGTGCTAGGTGTGGAGCTGGGTGTAACCACCTCAGTCACAGCTGGTGTTGTCAAAGCTGACGTTGCCGTCGACATTGACGTTGAAGTGGCAGTTGTTGGGGTGACAACAGAAGGTGTTACCATACTGGACAGTAGACTAGGCATAGTGCTGGTGGGTGCCTGTGAGGTGGCGCGGTTACCTCGTGTGGCATCAGGCAGGCTCATAGACACAAGGCCCAGCAATCTCAGTAGGCGATCGGTGAGCAGCTGGCTTCGTTTCACCACTGGGTGAGATAACATTAGCATCAGCTGGCCGAGTGGCGAGGATTCAAAGTTGTAGAAATTAGCTTCACCTTCTGTATTGCTAGCATTATGAGTCCGTTGAACACCTTTACCCTTACGATTCATATTCACATTGTCTAATTTTATTAGATGGTCCCAAAAGTCTGTTTCTGACTTTGGAGATTCGGCGCCCGATGTTGATTGTTTTGGACTGCTCTGAGCTGTATCAGTGCCGCTCTCTTGCCGCTCCTCCAACTCTGCCTCCTCACATTTGCCCACTTCTTTGGCTTTACAAGTGGGTAGAAATTGACTAGGGAACACTTTGGCTAGGGCGATCAATGTATCAAGAACATGTCTACACACAACAGGAGCAGCCTGGGGATGGACTGTCACAGTGCCAGGACACGAACCCCCAGGTACATGTTTTTTGCCTACTTTCTGAATCTGGAAGACGTTTGCACGACACCCTAGGGCAGCCTCTAGACTAATTGAGAGCCATGATCCCTGGCTCTTAGTGTCATACTTCCAAGAGACATCGGGGGAAGAATTTGCAGACTTCTTTTTCCCTTTGTCTCCAGCAGCACATTTTCCCTCTTCCCCAAGGCCATCACCAGTCTTCTGAAGAATGGAGAGAAGGGCACGAATCACCCATATCCTAGTGGGACTGTGGTAGCACAGATTGCGCAGAACACGATGTAGCCTGCTAGTGTTTATCTTTGGTTCATCCACAAACAACAAAACGATCAAACAAGTGAGTGCTTCATGATCCAACAGATGTCGTCCCCTGAATTTGATGGCATTCGCTCCACTACCGGAAGAATGGTTGTCCATACGATTTGAACCCCAAGCCCACTGGTTGCTTCCACGTGGCACAGCACGCAAGGCGTACCTCCCCGCACCCAACCGACCAGCAAACCCTGCACAACGAAAAACAATACAGTAAGATATATGACCAGCAAACCCTGCACAAAGAAAAACAATATAGTAAGATATATCAAAGACAAATTTTATTTTCTTAGTGTATAATAGCATTTTTTCACCACTCCATTTTTTTGTGGCCTGCTGGTATTTTCAAACTTAGTTTAATCATTATCATTTGCTGTGGTAGTATTTGTGATTATAAGTTGCAAATGTTTAAACCTGTACTTAAAACATCAAAATAATTCTATAAGACACACTGGTGTGGATGGATTATGAACTCTTTTAAATTACATTTACTTGCTGCTTATTGCTATATTCTTCCATCAAAATGCTATGGAAGGATATAGCAACTAGTTCATGTCAGAAACATTCTGATATGTTATTTTACAAAACAATGTTCCACCAGTCACATTCAAGATTAGTTAAGTGTACCAGTGTGTCGTAGGATGGCAGATAGAGAACCTGCTCCAGCCTGTGCAAATAGGCGATCTTGCATCAGTCGCCGATGTCTATCCTCCAATTCCCTACGAAGTGACTGTGCCTCGGCAGCTAGGTCAGGCGGTAGGACTGCAACCATGCTGTCATCCATATCAGCCAGGACCTGTTGTCGTAGAGACGAGGGAAGCGTAGCTAGGAAACTAGCAGGGTCCACCGGCGTATCTGTACCAGGCTGAGCTGGAGTGCTCTGGGCCTGCAGACGTGCCTGTTCTGTCCTTTGTTGGGCCAGTACCTACAAGTAAGGTCAAAGGTCATTCAATGCAACTTCTTCAAAGCTTAGTTTTGCCAATTAAGATTTAAAACGACAATGCAGTAGCACTTCCACTATAAGACCAAAGTGATTACCTCTTCCTGTATGTTTGGGGGTAGTGCAGCCAGAAACTCGGGGTTGACCTCCATTGTGCCGCTGCTGTGAGCACTCTGGGCCTGTTCTCGGGCACTTTGCTGGATCCGCTGAAGTCGAAGCTGTTCCGCGATCACTTCTTGACGTATATTGTCAGGGAGGGCAGCTAAGAATGATGGATCAACACCTTCAGGGACAGAGGGGTCTGAAAAACAGAAAACTCACTTTAGAGAAACAATGTTATATGCATGGAAGTATATAGTTGACAAAATAAAAGGCTGAGTACTCATACATAACAATCAATAAAATGACTCATTTATGTTTGCAAGTATGCTCAAAATGACAATATTTTGTTACCACTGCAATGTTCCTGGAACAGAAGACTTAGTATTCAATTTAAATATGCACAAACTTGAGGTTTTTTATTGTAAAACCCATTTTTATGAGAAAACTACTTACCACATCCAATTATTATTATGCAAATGAGTTCTACAACTACCAGTTCTTTAACTCCCAAAACGAAAGTGAAAACGCCCCGTGCGAATACGAAACTAACATGTGTCCATACCGGACGTAGTATAGAATGCGCACGCACCTCGAGCTTCCTCTATACGAAAACGAACGAAGCAACCAAAAGCAACAGGCCTAAAGGAGCCAGAGGAGCCAGGGAGGAGGGTGGGCTCACATTGGATGTGGTAAGTAGTTTTCTCATAAAAATGGGTTTTACAATAAAAAACCTCAATTTTATATCAAAAACAATACTTACCACATCCAATTATTATGCGAATTCGTCTTACCTAGTGGATCCTCCAAACCGGAAGGACCATGGCAAATCCAGGAGGGCGGTAACCTGGTCACAGTCAAGGTACCTAAACCAAACTCCTACATGGAGAACCCCAAATTAAAAAATGGAAAGACCAATTCAAGAATAGGTCTTCCATTGCCATGCGAATGCATAATTTAAAAACATAAAAAAGTGGGGGGCACTTAAATTGACTCTGAGGTAGGTGGATGAGCCACTGACTGGGCAACAACCACCGGACCCAAAGAGTAGAGCTTGTCTGAGAAAGATGACAGAGATCTCAGATAAAACTCTGTGAATGTAGTGTGTCCTCGCCAAAAGGCTGAGGACATCACCTCAGAAAACGGAGAGCCGTTGAGAAGGGCCCAAGAAGCGGCCAATGCTCTAACCTCATGGGCCCTGACCTTGAAAAGTCTTCTGACATCCTCAGAAGAAGACTCATAAGCCAATCTAATCACTTGACAAATCCATCGAGAAATGGATTGAGCCGAGATACTAGACTGACCACCTTTGATAGGCAAAAAGAGCCTAGAATGTGACTCTCGATCCCCCCCTGTCTTGTCCAAGTAATACCGGAGGGCTCTGACAGGACAGAGAAGCCGATCACGCTCGTCCTTACCAACTATGTCAGAGAGAGAAGGAATGCGAATAGGTTCTGGAGAAAAACCAGGAACCTGATTCTTCGCAAGGAAGGAAGGTTCTGTCCTGATAGTTACAGAGGAATAATTCCTACCAAAACGTAAACAGGAGGAATGCCCAGACAAGGCATGAACCTCACTACGCCTTCTCCCTGATGCAAGGGTGACAAGAAACACGGTCTTAAAGTCAAAAATTTCAAGGAGGCTTGACTCAGGGGCTCATAAGGAGCACCTAAAAGAGACTGCAGAACCAAGGCTAAGTCCCATTGAGGAGTTAGCTGCCTTATTCTAGGTCTCTCAATGGTAAAACCTCTGATGAGGGCTGACAAGGAGGGAGAAGAACCTACCTCTGGTCGCCCTGCAAATGACAAAATACCAGCAATAGCCGAACGATAGCCGGCAATGGTACCAGGAGCCAATTTCTTGCTGCGAAACAAATGCAGTAGAAAATCTGCGATTAGGGGAACAGAGGCCTTGAGCGGATCAACTTGCTGACCACACCAATCGCAGAAGATGCTCCATCTAGACTGGTAGACTGCTGCGGAAGAAGACCTGATGGATCTAGCGAAACAGTCTGACACCGGTCCAGAAAAACCCTCCTGCGCGAGACCACCGGAGATAGCCTCCACGCGTGAAGGTGGAGTATAGCCGGCCGGGAGTGCATGATTCTGGACCTCGGCTGCCGCAACAGGTTCCACCTGGGTGGAAGAACCAGAGGTTCTTCCACCAGAAACGACAACATCTGAGGAAACCATGGTTGTCTCGGCCACAAGGGAGCCACCAGAATTAAGGAGCAAGGTTGCTCCTCGTACTTCTGGAGGACCTTGGCCACCAAGTTGAATGGGGGAAAGGCGTAAGCATGGAACCCCTTCCAGTCCAGAGACAGAGCATCTACTGCCCATGCTGCTGGATCTGGTACGGGAGACACAAACGTTGGTAGCTGATGGTTCAATGCTGTGGCGAATAGGTCTATAAGAGGCCTGTCCCAGACCTGACATATTGCTCTGAATATGGACGGGTCGAGTTGCCACTCGGTCAGCACCGGCCGGAGACGCCTCGACAGGGTGTCTGCGAGTACATTGAGCCTGCCTGGAAGGTGCTTGACCTGAATGGTTAAGCTCATTTCCTGGCAAAGAAGCAGAATGCGAATGGCAAGGGCACACAGGACGTGAGACCTGGTGCCCCCCTGTTTCTGCAGATAAGCTACAACGGTTGAGTTGTCTGTTGCCACACAGATCACCTGATCTTCCAGAAACAACCTCAGGTTCTGGATGGCCAACAATACCGCCCTCATCTCCAGCACATTTATGTGCTCGGAAAGATGATCCCCTGTCCACACACCTGAGCGAGCCTGCCCGTTCAGGTAGGCTCCCCAACCTGTCTTGGACGCATCGGTATACAGGGTCATGGTTGGCGAATGCCTGTTTAAGGACACCCCTTTCAGGACATTGTTCCGAACTGTCCACCACAGGGCAAAATCTTTCACCGATTGATTGAGAGGGATTGAGATCTCCCAATCTCGTGATGCAGGAACCCATTGGCTGAGGAGAAACATCTGCAGAGGTCTGATGTGCAGTCTGCCCAAAGGAACTACGTCTGCTAACGAGTTCAGAAACCCCAACAGACTGAGGTACCAGCGAACCTGAACCGCAGAACTCTGGACAAACTGCAGCACCAGACCCCTGGCCTTGATGAACTTCTCCTGAGTTGGAAGGACGAGGCCCCTGGCTGCGTTGAACCTGTAGCCTAGGAACACAAAGTCCTGAGAGGGAGACAGTTCCGATTTCTCTTGGGAGGGGATGAACCCGACCTTGAGGAAGAGACTCAGAACTAGTCGAGTATCCTGCACCAGGGACTCCTTCCTCGAATGAAGCATGAGGGAGTCGTCGAAGTAAATATGGATATTGATACTCTGCTGGTGCAGGAAGCCTACCACTACCTGAAGCAGTTTCGTAAAAACCATGGGGGCAGTGGTAAGGCCAAAAGGCATAGCCTTGAACTGGAAAACCTTGCCCTCGTAAGAGAAGCGAAGGTACTTCCTGTCCGACTTCCTGATTGGAATATGAAAGTAGGCATCCTTCAAGTCTATTGAAGTAGCCCACATTCCTTCCCTGACTGAGGCAATAATTCCTCTCGGGGTTTCCATCTGAAAGTGGGGAGAATCCACGAACCGATTGAAGGCACTCAGGTCTATAATCGGCCGCCAAGCTCCCGACTTCTTCTTCACCAGGAAAATTCTGGAATAGAAGCCGGGAGTGCAACGGTACCGTGGAATCTCCTCAACTGCCCTCTTCTCTACCAGGGTAGCAATCTCCTGCCTTACAGCCAGGGCCTTCACTGGATCCCCCGGAGGAGGGAAAAAGATCGGCTCTGGCGTAAGCGGAGGTTCCCGTGACAACGGGATGCTCAATCCTTCCGCAACTACCGACAACGCCCAACTGTCTCGCGTAATCTCCTTCCATTGTGGAAGGAACGCAGACAACCGTCCTCCTACTGGGAGGCTTGGCTGTGGAAGGGGAAGACCTTCCCAAAGCTCCAAGGGGTTGTCGATGTCCCTTATAGGACCGGTAGAGCGAGACCCTTGATCTACCCGGCCGGCCTGACATGACAGAGTTGCGGAAGGAGGGAAGAAGTCAGGAACGCTGCTTCTTACCCCCAGAGGGTTTGGTGCCCTGCTTGCCTTTACCTTTGGCTTTGGCCTTAAAGGGAGACTTAGCCTTGGCTGCAGACTGAGTCTGGCGTGGCCTCGACTTAGCCTTCTTCTTGGCCTGGCCCGAACCCTGAGAGGTTCCAGCTTTACCAGCAGCTGACACTTTAGACACTAAAAGTGCCGAAGCTACCGGGTCCTCCTTAACTTCCTTCTGAATAGAAGGAAGAGTACCCCCAAAGAGCCAAGGGCCCTCAAAGGGAGAGGACAAAAGCCTTGACAGGTAAGGCTCTTCAATGGGCTTGCCTCTGAGTACAGAAGCACGCCTGGCAAGCACCAAATTGGCTAACAGTGTGCACTGTAAAGCCGCAGAGGCCTTAAGACAATTGTGCAATGATGAGGTTACCCTATCCTGCACAGACCGTCTATCTCTCTCATCAACTTCAGACTCTCCCACAGGCACCTCTGACAGCCGAAAGAGAGTGACTGTAAGAAAATCAAAGTAGGAGAGGACCTGGAGAGAGAGTCTAAGAATCTTCTCCAGTTTGTGGTGTTCCTTAGCAGGAAACACCACTTGGTCGGTCGCCGCTCCTGGCCATTGCCGAAGCTCATGAGTTTCCAGCTTAGCTGGTAGACTTCCAAGCTTGGCGTTGTGAATGGCATAATCTGATGTTCTGACTTCAGACAAATCTGCCAAACTCAACTGCAGGCCAGATGCACCGGATGCACGAGAAGAAGACCCTGCCTTCTCTACCATCCTAGCATGGGCGACAGCCAAAGCCGAGGAAACAACAGAACCCTCAGGCAAAGACTTGTCGGAACGAGCCGAAACCTTAGGCGGCACTAGCTGACTCAGCAGCGTAGTAGCCTCAGGAATGGCAGACGCCGCAGGAGGAGGGCAAACCTCCTCCCCGAGGATTCTGGCAACGTCAGCCCGAAGCGCCCGCATACCAGATAGAGCATGGTGAGCTTCAGCCTCACCCTCAACCTCTACCTCATTCACAGCTGAAACCTCCCCATCATCATCAGATTCCGAAGATTCCGAGACACGATGAGGGGAGGGAGGTTCTGACCGAGCCTCAGTCAGAATACTCCCAGGTGACAGACTGAGGACGTCATCGTCCCTGTCCCCTATCTCCACTCCCATATCTCCCCTGGAAGTAGACACATCAGTGTCCACTGCCAAGGGATAAATAACTGGGTGGAGACTCTCCGAGAAGGTCCTTTTACGAGCTCTCTTAGGCTCTGATGGGCCAAGATGAGGCTCCAAGGTTCTTCTAGAAGCAGGGATATTGGTCTTGGAGCGAGATGTCCTAAAAGACCTCATAGGCCTTTTAAAAACACTACTCTCCTTAACCCCAGAGGTGGACGGGGGCGGAACATTCAGCGTACCTCCCACCTGCTGAGATGAGACCGGACCCCAACCCTGGTGAAAGCCCGGAGGATAGCCAGGGTTGTACCCAAAACCCTGAGGAAATGGGGCCATGGGGCCAGAGGGAAAGGAATGACCCCAATACTGGCCAAACTGGCCAGTTGAAACATGGGGTGGGAAACCCTGACCATAAGGAAAGGGTGAACCGCCATTCCCCCCCGGGGCAAAACCAGAGATGAATGGCCGAGGGCCAGACATATGACTGGTGTGCTGTTGGAAAGCACCAATGCCTTGATGCCTAGTACCAGTATGGGGTCCAAAGGAGCCATACCCAATACCATGGGGTGTCGCCTGACTCTCGCCAGACTTGCCACCTTCTCCATTACCCATAGGCGCGGCCCACGGGTTCCGTACGGTGTGGGCTGGCACAGTATTAACCCCAAAGGGGTCAAAACCGGATACCTCACCGGGAAGGGGAAGGGGCCGAGAAGAGATATGAGAGGTAGCAGTGCTACAACCTGAAGGGCCCAGATAATTCAAGTTATCAGGTCCCAAAGGATCCTCATACATATCCCTAACCCCACGGTGAGAAATAGGAGGACAACCCAACCCCTCCATAGATGAACCAACATCTGTGGAAGGGGGGTCAACCCCCGTGTCAACAGGGTAAGAAACACCTGTACCCTCTAAACTTGAGCCAGCCTTAGGCTGGCTAGGTTTAGAAGGAGGCAGGGCCTCTGCCAACGAGGACCCTGCCGAGGGACTGTCCATGGGGTCTACGGAAGAGGACTTAGCTTTGTCCTTCCTCTTACCCCGTTTATCCATCCTGGACAAGTCCTTCATGATGTCAAAAATAATAATAAAAAGAATATTTTACCTTTATTTCGTAAATAAAACAAACGTAATTCACAAAAAACACCGAAAAACGAAAACGAAAGTACACGTGTACAGACACGGAAACGACCGGTAACCAAAACACGTGGTTATGGTACCGGCGTTTGAACACGTTTCCGACAATAAAATACAGTGAAAAAAGGCAAAATAGATATATAAATGAGACAGGGGAAACCCGCACTCCAAAACAATCTCGAAAGTTAAGAGCAAACGCTAGGCCATGTGCTTCTTCGGAGAGTTGAAGAAAGAGGAAGCTCGAGGTGCGTGCGCATTCTATACTACGTCCGGTATGGACACATGTTAGTTTCGTATTCGCACGGGGCGTTTTCACTTTCGTTTTGGGAGTTAAAGAACTGGTAGTTGTAGAACTCATTTGCATAATAATAATTGGATGTGGTAAGTATTGTTTTTGATATAAAAAGTCCATTTAGTTTGCACATTATCAAGAGTATAAATATCAAATGATGATCTAAACAAATGTTTTTAATTATCATATTTCATGGGGTTTTTTTTTATATAGCACAATCCACTGTATTACAAATTTTATTCCATAACCATCCCCAATACACTGAAATGTCAAAATGATCTAGAGTGGAAAGAGTCTGTTTATATTTCTTTGCATACTGCATAACATATTTATGATAATCATCTCTTTTATCATTTTAAATCGATAATCTAAATCATGACAGATTCTGTTGAAATTTGAATTTTAACTTAAAAATAGTCTGTGAACCATGTAATGCGTGTTTTCTTCCTGTCCATTCTAATCAAATCAATAAAAGTGTTAGCTGACATGTGCTGGCTAAAATTACCTAAAACTGAATTTATGGTCCCACTTTCACAATGCTCATATAATTTATACAATTTTTGCCTTGGATTCTAGTTAACCATGAATTATTCATAGTATGACAGTACTTTTGATATCTTAGTGAGGCATAACCAGCTGAGCCAGTGGTAAAACATAGGATGGCAGAATTTATTGATTACAAAAGTCTACATGGTAATACTGTATCTATAACAGACATTAACAGCATGTACCTGATGCACTGCGTGAGGATGATGGTCCTTCCATAGACCCAGTCGAGCCTATCGTGGGCATGGTGACAGTGGTAGTGGTGGGGATCGTCCAGGTAGAGGGTAGAGCACTCCTGATGTCTGCACCACCTATAGCACCCTCCGTGGTCAGAGGGGGCAGGGGAATGGACCCAGGGTCCAGGGAGCTGAGAATACTGCTAGGCAGGAGTGGGGCGTTAGGGTCCAGGGGCCCGGAGGTGGAAGTAGGGACATCTGACATCCCAGTGGCACTCTCTAACACTGATGACCTGAAAAGTTTATAAACCTTAATGTCATATATAAGTTTTGAATACATATAAAACTAGATGGAAAGCATCTCAAAGGGCCCCACAGTTGCAACTTACCCAAAGTTATATGTAAAGAATATATTTGGGTACCAAAGTTATCATAGTTTAAATAAGGGGAAATGCTAACGAAGAATTGGCAAATTCAAGAGATATACGACTAGGTAGATATGACGTTCTAAACATACTAAGGCCACATCAGCTCATAATTATAAATCACTTGTAAATTAGTTGTATATATTGTTTAAGCAAAACACTGACATGTCAGGAGGTTCCAGTTATGTTATTTGACCCTAATATCTAGGAAATTGTAAAACTTGATCTTTGACCTGTTGACCTTGATGTTTTGGTCAGTTGACACCTTGTTGTAATGAAATAAGAAAATAATTAACAGTTAAGATATGTGAAATTCGACTTTGAACTGATCTGATGACCTCAAGAGGTTTCGTCGTCCGCCACTATGGAAAGTTATGGGGTGGTGAGGCCATAACTTTGCTACTTAGTGTGACAGCCCAATTATCATTTTTGATATATCAATAAACACACTCATCATTTTTCATAGCTAAGAGATTTCTGTACACTGAATCGCTAAATGTTAGCCAAAATCTGTTTGAATCAAGGAATGACACAATGTACATGTTGATGAAATCTTCAACAAGCATGATTAAAGCCATAATATTCTGTAGCATATATTTCCATTTAAACAAGTGCTTATTGTAATGGGGTACCATTACAGATGTCCCCCAAACTACCCCTTTGGTCGGAACTGATGAGCCCAATGAACTCACAATGGAAATATAGCTGACACCCCATATATCAGCGGTCATGTTGACGAATTAGGAAACGGAGGTTACGACAATGTCCGTGGTGTCCTACTACAGTTATATATAAAATTTCATTGAAATCGGACAATATATAAATTTCGACCAATCAGAAGCCAGGAAATAGCGGCCATGTTGACGAATCACGAAACGGAGGTTACGACAATGTCCGTGGTGTCCTACTACAGTTATATATAAAATTTCATTGAAATCGGACAATATATAAATTTCGACCAATCAGAAGCCAGGAAATAGCGGCCATGTTGACGAATCACGAAACGGAGGTTACGACAATGTCCGTGGTGTCCTACTACAGTTATATATAAAATTTCATTGAAATCGGACAATATATAAATTTCGACCAATCAGAAGCCAGGAAATAGCGGCCATGTTGACGAATCACGAAACGGAGGTTACGACAATGTTGTTGGTGTAATACTACACAAATATATTAAATTTCATTGAAATCGGACAATATATAAATTTCGACCAATCAGAAGCCAGGAAATAGCGGCCATGTTGACGAATCATGAAACGGATGTGACGACAATGTTGTTGGTGTAATACTACACATATATATTAAATTTCATTGAAATCGGACAATATATAAATTTCGACCAATCAGAGGCCTCCATTTTCGTTTCGGTGGCAACCAAACTTTACGAAAATGTTACCATGTTATTCAGCATCCCTTAAAACACCCATGTACCAATTTTTACTGAAATCGGAGACTGAATTTTGAAAACCGGAAATTAGCTCTGGCGGCCATCTTGGACTTCCGGTCGCGAAAAAACAACCCGTTTTCACACACCCCGCCCCTAATGAGTATGTGTGTGAAGTTTCGTGAAGATCCGTCCAGTAGTTTTTGAGAAAACGGTCGGAAACCTCCGCGGCGGAAGAAAGTGGAAGAAACAAGAATAATAATAATAATAATAATAATAATAATAAGAATAATAATAATAATAATAAGAAACCGAGCAAAAACAATATGTCCCCCCACTTCGTTTGGGGGACATAATTATCCCATGAACTTATACTTAAAACAACACTACTGGTACTCGTAACATTGTGAATTTTTGACAACTATCTCGATAATTCTATGAATCCACTAGTAAAATGTAAAACTTACATTGAAGCACCACCCATGAGGAAACTGCGAAGCCCAGAGTCAATGGACTGTGCTGTCTCATGACTGATGATTGGAGATGATGTGGTGGGCAATGTCTCTGGGCCTGATCCAGCCAACTCTTCTGAACTCGCTGTTAACACAAGAGAAGCGATCACACTTCAGGCACTGACATGGATCATAAAACTAAAGGTCAAATCATACCAACAACAATCTGAATAGTTAAAGGCGTTATGTATATATTTTTTAATTGAAAATGCACTTTCAGAGAAAAAAATTAGAGTGATTAAGATTGTTCAGTCATAAACAATTCAGACTCGGTTCATCATCATTTAGTGCAATTCAACGACATCATTGGTTGTTCATGTCAGACCATCTCACCAAAGCTACTGTACAAGTGAACTTTATTTAATGTTTAATGAGTGCATTACAAAATATTCTGTCAAGACTTATGGAACAAGGTTTATATGACTGGCGAGTTGTACAAATATAGTACCCATTATAATGTAGCTTTTGAGTTTCCAAACCCTCTCTTAACGTAGACAGAAGGTTAGAGGTTATACCAAGTCCATAGTAAACTTTGCAGTTAAATGAAATATTCATAACATGTTTCAAATTATGTACAATGTCTTACCATAAAAAGTTTTTTAAAACTCAAACCAAGCAATAGTAATGCAATAAACACTTGAAGATGAAAATGTGAAGTTAGTTATCGGATCGTCCAATATTGTCCTAGATAGTGACATTTCTGTGTCACGAGTTACAACTTGGATTGGTGTGCCTAATTCACAAAGTTCCAAGCAAGGAACCATAAACCTAGGTCCTGCTCTCAGCCTCCGAAGAACCAACAGTAACCTAAAGTTCATAGGACATTCATAATACAAAGCAAACTTCTCAAAAACTATATCGGCTGCAGTCATCATATCTCAAAACAATATCATCCAAGGCACTTTCAGAGAAAAAAATTAAGAGTGATTGAGTTTGTTCAGTCATAAACAATTCAGACTCCAGTGTATCATCATTAAGTGCACTTGGACCTATGTTGTAATAGTTGTAGCCCTCTAGTCTACTTTCATCTCAGGAGTCTCAAGTTACTATGTTAAAGACCCCAGTGCTACCTTTGTTTATCCCACATGGCACAAATAAACCACAGTACATAGACTGGAATTGTTCTAAACCAAGCACTAAATGTTCTGCCTTAGTTTTAATTCCTTCTATATTTCTGCACATCAACCTTGTTACCACACTAGTGATAGACCAACACTTAGTTTTGACCCAGTATGACTGGTCCCCTTGACCTGCACATGCCAAATTTTGTAGAGATCAGTCTCTTTCTCTATCTGTGCCTTGCAATATCAACTCATACCTGTAGTTTGTTTTCAAATTCAATCCGAAAACTGAATAAAAGAATGATTCCCAAGAATTATATCTTAAAGGACCATAACCCTACTTCCACCTAACAGCAAAGGTTTCACTATTTCAATAGACTGGCTTTGGTATTCTCTGCTTATAGTTACAGTGGAAGTACAATCTGAATATCAACTATAGAACAGTGACACACTTTGAGATGAACTGACCTGATGACTGGACAGTGACTGCCCCTGAGCTGCTGATACCCGACACCTCCTCAGGAGTGATGCTTCCCTCGGTTGGGGCAGCAGGCACAACAGACACAGGCTGGCTACCAACAAGTGGTGCAGTTATCTCCCCTAGTCCCCCAAACGTCGATACACCAGTCCGCTGGGAAGCAGGAGAAGGATCTTGATCACTCAGTAGCAGGGAGGCTAGGTTCAGTCGGCCATCATTAGGAGCTCTTGCTCTGTTTATGAAAAGATATTTTATATATGGACATGTTTATTCAAAGCCTTTTGCACCAGCAGGCCTGTACCATTCAATTGGATATTTGTGCAATCACGGAAAATATTCTCAATGAAAGTGTTTTGCAAACATTTCCATATATTAAGTCTCCTTGGCTTAATAATGTTACAGACTAAATTAAATTTTATTATACTCATCTAAACAAGCTACTGATCAAATATGATCACAGAGGGTCTCTTGGTATTGCAAAAGAGGTTGTCTAAATACATAAAAACATCTGACCCCTGTGACTGTGAAAGTACGTTTAAATCACTTATTTGAGGAAACTGTAAAGCAATCTGACTGAAGTACCTACTAGCCACATGTATCATTACTCTGTGCCTTTTGGTTAATATGAATAAAGTTGTCTAAACTCGGTTCTACAAATGTCAAGGTCATTTATTTGATGAAATTACCTATGGGCAAAGTATCAGTACTCCGGGCCTTCTAGTTATGAACTTTGTGCCAGATAAGCTAAGTAATCCATCACTTTTTGGTTCAACATTGCTTTATTTCTATAAAGTGTTTGCTTCATTTTGAAGTTAGGACCAAATGTGTTTTGAAGTACAAATATTTATGTAAAATGTCTCCATGAATTCTTATATTTGATCAGAGAATCATAGATTTTCAAGTCGCGCTATCTTTACATCTTTTTTAAAAGACCTAAGATTCTTTTAACTTTGTAAACTGAAGAAAGTTAAAATTCTGCTAAATTCAGTACCAAGGACATCAAAATATATGGAACTGTTTAAATTTGGAGTTTGTCAATTATCAAAACTGATCTGAAAAATTGTTATAGCTACTTTTGTCAGTAAATCTATAATAAAGTTACCTTGGCCTTTCTGCCAATGGAGCCCCAGGGGGTATCTTTATATCTGTTTTTAAAGACCCAAGATTCTTTTAACTTTGTAAACTGAAGAAAGTTAAAATTCTGCCAAATTCAGTACCAAGGACATCCAAATATATGGAACTGTTTAAATTTGGAGTTTGTCAATTATCAAAACTGATCTGAAAAATTGTTATAGCTACTTTTATCAGCAAATCTATCAAATCTATAATAAAGTTACCTTGGCCTTTCTGCCAATGGAGCCCCAGGGGTGGTGAGGGGAAGCGGATTAGCTGGGGTCAAAGTTGAGATCACGGAGGGCGAGGCTGTGGACAGCAGGCCATCAGATGGTCGAGATCCTGGCTCTGAAGGGGTGGCTGTTGACAGAATACCTTCTACCATCTCTGTTGCTATCAGTTCTGCTGCTGCAGCAGCCTCCGATGCACCTGTAGAAAGGTGAAATGCAATGATAAATAAATTATAATATTTTGTCTGAAAAATCAAAGCACTCGATTTTCTTGGAAATCCACCATAACATTCCTTTTTTTTAAATGAAACTTGCTACAAAGTTGAGATGCTTGTAATATCCTAACCTATTATAGTATACACTTAATTGTATACATATGCTGTATTAATAATAATGAGTACCATATTTTATCTTTATCTCTGTAATACTTTAAATGATAATGTGAAAATGATCCTTTAAATGATGTATTTAATTTAATTATAGTAGTTTAGCATGCCAAACAAATGTTTTGCCTATCTTAACTGTAATGATAATTGTTATTAACTAATCCTTTTACTAACAAGAGGACCCTGTGGAAGATTAGCTTTGCTAAACAGGTCTTTTATCCTCAATAAAGGAAGTTTATTATTATTATTACAACACTGATTTGTTTTTTTAGTACAGAATACCACGTAACATGTGTGACACAGTCTACACAGAAGTTGTACATACTGATTTGTCGACCATTGGCTTCCTGGTTGGTGTCGGCCAGGACTGTTGTCAACAGACCTGTGGAGGTCTGAGGTGCCGCTGGAGTAGTGCTGCTGCTCACACCACCAGACGAACTGGAAGGCGTCATCCCATCTAGAGACACCTAATAATCCAAACAATTCCAAACCTTGTTATTTTCATTAACTCAGAAGTATACTAAGCAGGAATAATCTCTTACTTTCATTTGGTGACTTAAATAAGAAAGTGCAATCCTTTTTGTTACTGATATATTCTATTTCCAATCAGGTTGATATTTACACATTTCTTCCATTAGTTATTGATTGGTTCCCTCTAGCCTGATGTAACCACCTACCTCCATCTGCTGTGGAGCTACCCAGTCTACAGACGCCTCTTTGCTGTTTTGCTCTTTCTCCTTCTTGGCTGCTGCCTCTTCCTCTGCAGCCTTCTTTCGTTTCTCCCGTCGCTCCGACAGCTCCTCGTCACGGTGCTGTTCTAGAACCTCCATGATTTCTGGCTTCAAAACTGTTCCGACAAATGTGGCAGACAATGACATCAACAACGTTCAAGGCATTCAACAATTTATCAAAGTAAAATCTATGTTTTTATACAACTTCTTACGCTTGTCTTCACTGACAATTTATGTTCACATTGAAACTATAGCATACATACCTGTCATACAGTCGTTAATACTGTCGCCATCTAACACTTTGGCCTCCTCTGTCCATCTGGTCAGTGTGGAAGGAATGTAGGTGAGTACACCGGTACCAGCTGCACTGCTGTCAGGGTACGGCTCCTATCAAAAGTAAACACAACGGTTTCTGATCTCTGAAATTGTGATCAACAGCTATCAAGGTTAGATGTTTAGCATCTTAAACAGCAGGAAGTTATCACAATGAACTCTACTGCTTCTGATGTGTTCACACCATCTATGAATACTTCACCTTTTTGTTCTAAAGTTGCAATCCTATCATTCAATATTTTTTGGTTTTAAGTCAGTAACTCATACACAACATAACCTATATTTTATAATGGTCAATAACACCTACCATATCACATTAACTTTTAATTAACCTTGTAATTCACAGAACTGGTTCTATTCTTATCTATATTTAATACAATAATTAACAATTATAGGTATATTGTATGATATAATGGGAAATAATATTTTTGGTCCATTATGATTTCCAAAACTTTCTGGAAACATTGCTGTCAGTGTTGAATAATTTATAACAACGCTTTTCATATGAACCACAAAATAGAAATTGATGTAGAGGAAAGAGTGTTTGAAATAAATAGACACCTAATAAATAGTTTCCCAAGACATACTGCTGCATCCTCAGATACAATTATGTCCGAGAACTCCAAATATCAATAACTGTGCATGCCACTTAACCTTTCACATCTTACCTGGAAGAGCTCCTCAAACAGGTCTTCATCAGGGCGGGACATGATGCGCAGGTCGTCATTTGGCAACACGACACGTGTTGGGGTCGGCCCAGCTACTGATGTCAGGGTACTTGTCAGTTGAAGGACATCGGCCGCCGTAGTAGGACCAAGCAGTCTGACAAAACAAGCATTACAGTCTATTATAGTCATAGCACCATCATACTTTCCATGATATCATAAGATGGTTGTAGTAGCAATGTCACAGTCCTTAAAACATTACAAGAAAGTTGTAATTAACAATCAAGGAAAACTCCTTTTACAATATTAATGAAAGTCTCATGAGACCCGTGTTCCTACCTTTTTCTATCTTCCATCTCTAATAAGTTGGTAGTACACCATGATCATCAGGGCGATGAAGAAACAAGTTTAACATTAAGGGTCAGCCAAACTTAAGAGATGACTACATGGGCACTACCTACCTTTGTAAGATGACCGGTGGGTTGGGGGGCCTTGGGAAGTTGACATGGAGGGTCTGTGTGGAGGGATTATAGCGACAGGTACCTCTCTGGCGTCCCCCGCGGTGTATACGCGCCACCACACCATGTGTGTCTGGCTGGCGAGTCAACAGAGGATGGGTAGCCATCACATTACTGGGTGCAGGAGGCACAACGGTTGGCACTGAAATCAACAGACACCAAGTCAATATCAGTTCGACTCAACTAGAGGACTACTCCACTCTCAATACTGTAAAATGCTTTTAATTCGCACATTCACAATTTCACAACACCAAACGATATGGAAGTTTTAGATTATTCGCAATTCATTCCCTTTCAAAATATCCAAAAGATGTACAACATTAAAGATTTTTCTGTATATAATACAGTATACTTATCCTTAAATGTCAGACAACACAACACAAACAGCACTGTGGACAAAGAATGTGTGGCTGTGCTGTCCAACATCTTCTATTGTCGTATTGGTATGTCAGGGATCACAGAAATGCTTCTTGTTCAGCGCGAAATGAAAGCACATTACAGTAAAGAAAGAAAGTTTACCTGCCAGCTCATTCCCATTATCATTGTCGTGTATGGAGATGGGGCATTGTAAGCCGTTATAACTGTGCAGCTGATGGTTGTTGTCCAAGGGATTGAATATCACATGCTGGTTTCCTACAAGTTAAGAGTAGATACATAACACATCACAGCACTCGGGCTGGCAGACTTACCACATACAGGCAGTCCAAGTCAACACGCATGTGAAGTTTCCTACAAACTATAAACTAGATCAATGCATCCTAACAACCAGCAATTAGGTCATTGAGTCCTCACACCTCTGACTGTAAATTGCCAACATGTTATGCACATTTGCCAAGGATAGTTGCTTGCAAATTATACATTCTGATATCTGACACATCAAAACAACTTCAGTGATTGTCACTTGCCTATTTAAAATTGTAACTTGAAAATCTTCAAAACTGCCACTTTCCTACTTAAGTATTATAGTATTTTCTAAGTAAAATCCTCCAAAAAACAAATATTGTCAATTCCCTTATCAAAAGTTAACACCCCCTATCACCATGACCAAAAATAAAAAATGTAGGTACTTCAATTTAAATTTCATGTTACTTCAATGATAGTCAGCTGCTTATTTCAGGTTTGATTTGTTTTCATATTTTCTTCTACACAATGAATATATCATTTTTTCTGTACTAATTCTCATAAATGTAATCAAAACAACACAAAATATATCAAGTTGCTACATAATATCACTTCCATTGTGCGACAGACTTGCCCTTCTTTCGCTAAATCAAAAGTTGTCAAATTTATTCTACAAGTTATGCAAAACTTCTGATTAGCAAGATTATTCAGGGAAAATAATACAAATTGTTAACAAGCCATTAAGTATCAGCTATACACCTAATAGACATCATTGTCCTTATGACAAAGAATTATTCGACTGTGACAGCACTGAATGTTGCTGTGATTGAAGTTTTAACATTCTAAACTTCTTGCATTTTTTTTTTAGATTCTAACACTAACAGCCTTCTTCTACAGACAATGAAAGTTCCTCGCCATGAGTTACCTAGTGGGAACATCATATCCTCCATATTAAACACATTGTTTTCGTCATGGAACTGGTGGCCAGATGGCGTGTCTATCTCAAGGTCATTATAATCATCCTCATCCTCAGCCTCCATATCAGATCCCTGAGTCAAGTATACAAAATCATTCTCAGTGTTTTCATATATAAAATCTTAACACTACATAATAAATTATATTAAGTTTACATATTCTCAACAGCAAATATAACATGACGATGAAAAAGTTTACAGAAACCTTCCAAAGATTCTGCAACCTAGAATTATGCTGATTAATTTATCTCAAAACCAAGTCTCTTTCTTACCTCATGAATTTGACAACCCCTAATACAATTCATATTCACTTATGTTCCTGTGGTAGTTCTCCAAACATAAAATATTCAAACATTACTTCTGTACACAAGTTTCATTATGGGAAAATTGTTCAACAAGCCTCGGACCTGTTATTATTTAAAATAAGTTTCAAGTATGTGTGACATTAATCCATGTTTTCATGGTAGACTTTGTATACAATCATATTCTTTATCTACTGTTAAACAAGTCTGCTAAGTACAATCTACACTCTTTCATTTTTTATTATTAATTCACACCTCTTCATCTTCCTCATCATCATCGTCATCATCGTCCTGGTCGTCGTCATTATCACCATCATCGTTGTCATCTTCATCTGCATCTGATCCACTCTCTGCAGAGTCGTCATCATGGACATCAACTGAAACCACAAATATTCATATGAGAATTTGCTAAAATCTAAAATCCTGGACAGGAGAAACAGGCAACATATAATAACAACAAAATACTGTTGGTGAAAAACTAGATATCCATGGGAAATTTAGTAACAAGGAATTTATCTCCGACTATCTTTATCTTTATTCTGTGAAGAAGATCATTATATATATTTCAGTACTTGATAAACATAGCCATTTAAGTTTTTTCAAATAGTCTATATGGATAGTAATTAGTAACATGATTATGGAAGAAAAACAAGTGAAAACTAGTGGTATCTGTCTGAAATTTTTCAAATGCATGTAACTCAATATTTTGCCTAAAAACAGTGAAACTTTTTCAATATTAATATGTAGAGTCCAGAAAGGATATTTTCTGAATACTTAAACCCTTAGTAAGTGATATTTCAGTGTGTAATGAATGGGTAAGCGCCTTACCGTGAGTATTGTCATCTCCTTCCTCATCCTCTATGGAGATCTCCTGGCTGACAATGTGAGAGTCATGGTGATCCATCTCCTCAACATCTATCAGTTCATCATCTCCATCATCTCCATCATCGCCATGATCATCCTGCTCCGACGCCTGGCTTATGTCTTCTAAATTAAACCAGTCATTATGTCATTAGTACAAATAACACTGACAATTTCAAAATTACATTGGTAATGTATGACCAGAATGAATAACTTCTGTTTTCTAGTCGATGTCACAATATTTTATTACTAAATCTGAATTTAATATAGGTATCGTCTGGTCTCTCAATCTTCATTGCAACTACTAGGCTCATCTTTGTTACAAAAACTTGGCGATATCTGAAGTTGAAGAGTAGGTATGAAACAACTACAATGTATTTGCATATTCTTTATTTTTAAGCACCCCCTCCCTCTCGTTACCCAAAAAATCTTTAGTTATCTACAAAGGTTTTCTTGATAGGTATACATGTTGTTCCTCTTTTCCATTGTTGTTGAATTACCTGTTTCCATCACGATATCAGCAAGCACTTCCCTCTCTGTGTCTAGATTAGAATCCCTGTTCAGTAGTTCATCAATGACGTCCTGTAGCTGGGAGCCAGGCTGCAGATCAAACATACAATTTTATCTTTTATACTGAATTCTGCAGATAAGACTTCAAATGACCTTTCCAATTAATTACAAGAGACCATTCAATTACTTGCAACACCTTCTAACAGTTTCAATGGTTTGTATGCCACAACAATTAAATTCAATCATACAAACAAACACATCTTAACCTTCAAAGTGGATCGAGGTTTACAAACTTAATTAAACTATGTTACAACTCGAGCTAAAAATTATCATTTAACACCTTGTGTATCTTTGTTGAAACATTTTCATCTATAAAATTTATGTGACCATATAAGTTATTCAAGTTCATTCATACTAACATGCTTCATGTCAAGTATTACTTATGTATGACTTTAGTAACACAGCCATTTGAATTATTTATGAGCTAATATCCAATTTAAAAGATTCAGAAGCAGCAAGGAAAAAGTGACTGCTTTACTCCTAGCTTCAGACTGAACTATGTTTTATCTGGGATATTCAAAGTAGTCTACCGAGCCCTATTTCAATACCTGACCTGCATTTGTGAAGAAACATATTTAACACCAATTCATTTAGAACATGAGCAACACCTCAACAGTGAGTCATAATTGTACATACATGAGTGTTGTCCAGATCATGTTCAGGCTCCTCAGCCTCCAGGGGCTCTGCTTCCTCTAGGTCCCCATGCTGGTCAACCCTGCCTGTGATATCCTCGATAGTCACGTCCCTCTCCTGTCCGGCGTTTCCTGTACCTCCTTCAGCCGCTGTAGTGTTAAACATATTTATACAGTAAATATTTCCTGTAACTCCTTCAGCTGCTGTAGTGTTAAACATATCTATACAGTAAATATTTCCTGTAACTCCTTCAGCTGCTGTAGTGTTAAACATATCTATACAGTAAATATTTCCTGTAACTCCTTCAGCCGCTGTAGTGTTAAACATATCTATACAGTAAATATTTCCTGTAACTCCTTCAGCTGCTGTAGTGTTAAACATATCTATACAGTAAATATTTCCTGTAACTCCTTCAGCCGCTGTAGTGTTAAACATATCTATACAGTAAATACAGCAAGGTATAACATGAGAGATATATTAAGATATGGGAAATTATTAATACAAAGCTACTCAAATATTCCCCATCTCTCTCCAGCAGACAACCCTATGTCTCTCAATGATCCGTAACAACTCAGTGTTTTACCTGTGGTAGTGTTCTCGGTTGTCGCCTCTTGTCCAGGAGCATGTTCACCCAAGTCTAGCTTGCCCTTTCCTTTTGCAGTAACACCTTGTACGGGCTGGTTGACACTGCGAGAGAGTGTTTCGAGGGGCTTGAGGGCGGAGTTGATAGTGTTGGCCATGTAGGGACTTGAGAGGTCAAGGCTATGGGGTATCCTAGCCAGGTCTGTCACAACACCTTTCTTTAGTAAACTCTTCACAATGTTGTTCATCAGCGTCTGCTGTCCCTTGAACACCTCGTTGGGCACCTGTCCAGGACTGGGACAAGACTCTATTATAATGCTGATGAGATTTGTCAGGGACTGTATACGCACATGTTTCTCTGAGCTTTCAGGATGGCACAGGGATCGCTGCAGAGCATTTTTTATTTCTGCTACAAGTGCCATCTGGGCATCTGGTCGGTTGTTACAAGACGCAATGCTAGCCACGAAAACACGTGACAGTGCCGGGCAGTCTCGGTCTCCGTACACCTGGCACTGGGGCAATAAGTGGTCCAGTACAAATGCCAGCACACTACACTCCTGTAACACAAGACACAATCACATCCTATAGTTATACAAAACATTAAGTGTAGCTTCACAAATCAGTCACATCATCTGGACACAAGAACGGAATATTCAAAAGCTTATTTACCGAACATGCTAACTACAATGTAGTATATAAAAGCTATCTCAGGTATGGTTTTAAACTCGCAAACAGTCCAATTGATAGTGTTGGCCATGTAGGGACTTGAGAGGTCGAGGCTGCTATGGGGTATCCTAGCCAGGTCTGCATGCCTCGCACAGATTTTTATCACAACTTACCTCGGGCACAAGTTCCGACTGGCCACCAGTATACACATGTTGTGTGATGAGTTGTGTACAACTGCCATAGGACTTGACCATCTCAGACAGCAGCCGCAGGATAAGTGACTTCGGCATCAGAAGACTTTGCTTGCGGCTATCCTCTGCTGTCTTGGCATCTTTTTCCTTCGTCTGGTCTTTGTTTCCTCCCTGTTCTGCTGTTAGATCTGTTTGACTCTGAAAAACAAAACGGAAGCACATTTTTTAACATCTTCATTAATGAAACATGGACTTAATAACTTCTGACCCCTCTTCTAAATACCTGTCTCCAAATTTCAGTGTAGGTGATGTTTAATGCTGTTTTTTCAGTATTTCAATATTTCCTTTTGATTTTTCTACATCAAAATTGACACATAAAGCTATATAGGATGCAAGAAGTTAAACATAGAAATATTTGCATGTTGAAATTAAAGATATTTGATGCTTCAAATAATACAGTGTATATTTTTTTGCAGTGTGAATGTCAATTTCAATACATATATGGTAATGAGCACTACTGTGTGTCATTGCTTCATACTTCCTACTATTTTTCAATTTGATACAAATGAAGTCAGCAATCATTCTAGGGGTTTACATTTTTTCATGTTATTGTATAAAGCACGTACAGAGGACTCTTCTTCTTGTTGGAGTTCAGCCGAACTGTTCTGGCGCACCATGTTGGCCTGTCTCTCCTGGAGCTCACGTGACATCTCAGCGATGGCCTCCGAGAGTGGCTGAGCAGCCTTCACCTCCATGCCTACACTGGTGGCAGTTGGTGCTATAAATGACAAAAGCAGATCAGTTTATCTTTGTCCTTACCAGTTTCATTTGTCGCTGCTCCTAAATCATTTACATATCTTTTTCAAATCTGTTTTTTTTTTCCATATGTTTTTATTATTTTTTTCCCATCAGTTCAATCAATGCTTTTATTGAACAAATCAGGCCAAAGTATTGTTGATTTCACTTCCATCTTTAAGAGGATTTAGTTTTGGGGAGAATATTAGCTTAAAACATGTCTTACTGATAATCAAAATTTTTGACAATATGAATAATTTTTGACACCTCGAACAATACAAAATAGCACTTAACAATATGAATTCTGAAAAGGGATTTTAGCATGCTTACAGAAAATTAACGTAAATTTACCTGGCTCTTTGTAATTACATTTGACTATAAGGCAGTTGAGAAGGTCATATAGCACCTCCTTGATTGGAGATTCCACAGTATGAGAGATAACTTGCTTCGTTGATATGCTCTTCAGGATCTGTGGTGCATTTGGACCATAAAATCGACTCTCATCTTCATCTGTATAAACGATAAAATTGAGTTATACTTGTATATGGTCACTAAAAGCTATATCACTGTCTTTCAGGACATAATCTCAAGCTTTATGGTCATACCTTACAGTCGAACCCACTTTTATGATATTGGTCATTAATATACATCAGTTAATATTTCCCTGGTGAACCAATTTTTCGTTCTTTAACTAAGCAATAAAAAAAAATTGTCTATTATGATATTGTGTGTCAGGTAAGACCCTGCATGTCCTAACATAAGTGGGGTCTTACCTGCCATCAAAACCATTTTGATCAATTAACTTTTAATCAAAATCAACTCGGGTTTATTTTCATCGTTTTGTTATTCAATGTAACACAATATATGAGAAGTTAGTTTACCACGTTTGGAGGGCCGAGGGAGGGCTATTCTCAGTGTATTTCGAGCCACTTCTGTGAACATGCCAGGGTTACGACAAGCAGCAGGTCCAAGAACTCGTAACACATAGTGTAATTCCTTGGATCCCATACTGCCCTGTTGGACTCCACTTAGACTAGAGCCCGACCCCGAAGTCGCCTTCTTGATCGCCTGTTAAACAAACACATAAGGATTCAATTATTCCTGGAGTTAAAGTGAAATAGTTTTGATCATTCTGAGATGCAAGAAATCTTTTTTTTAAATGCTGGTACAAAAATATTTTACAGTTGAATTAGATCATGGTCTCTTTTGTAGGTTTTTTTAACAATAATATATTGACCAACTCCTCCTTAATGCCAATTTTTTTATTTGTTGGCAGTATAACAAAGTATTACTGTAAATACATACATACATATAACATACACAAGAATATGAACATATTCAAAATTTACCCCTTTCATTTTGAAAATCACCGTTTTATTTTTGAATCAAACTACAAAATATATTTTATGGAGGGATTGTAATACCTTTTCCATGCAGTACTTCAGAGATGCGGGTTCCTCCAGGATATGTCTAAAGATGAGAGTGGCTAGGGAAACAAAGCCCTGGAAAGCTGAAGCCTGTGTAAGGTTCAGTAACACTTTTGGGCCGCCAAGTTCTGCAAACAACACAGCAAATTTGTGTTCTCGGGTCAGCCGCAGGATGAGGCGCAAGGCTGCATGGAGACTCTCAGCTTCCACTGGAATGTTCAGTAGGGCCACCACAGACCTGACAAAGGATACAATTACAAAATGAACCAAGTTTTACTCCTATACCTTGTGCTAACCAAGATTTGCTAGGGTGTCAGAAAACAGATTTTATTTGGGATATTTTTTTATATTTTCCAAGCTTAAATATTAAATTGCTTTTATAAGGAGAAAGTGATTTGTCTTCAGAAATTATTTCACAGGGGGAGATAAAATTTCAGGATTACATTCAATGTTTTTTCTTTATATTGCTGGACCCTCACCTTATAACACTGGTGATCTGATCAGAGTTTAAGCCATTCACGATCTTTGTTTCTCTCGTAATCTTTCTCTCAACAGGTTCGGTTTCCATTTTACTCTCTGAATAAAAATAGAATGAATATTACAAATCTGTGTCAGGCAATTAATTGCAGAGATTTCTGTGAATGTCAATAACAACTACACCATGAACCCTTTATCTTTATCTAAACAATCAATCTGTGGCTTGAATTCACATGGGGTTTTTTTTACGTTAAAACAAAATAAAACAGTTTGCATTAACCAACCATGATGATCAAGTATATTTGTACACCTGTTGTTATTGTGCATATCAAACAAAAGAGTAATTAAGTCTACCAGACACAGGACTTGGCTGGGAAGCTTCACCCTCCTTGTTGGAGACCTTCTTATCACCCTGTTCTGCCTGCTGTTTCTCCTCCACTGTAGGCAAAGTCAGCATGATAGGGCGCCTGTTACCTGTCTCCTCGTTAACCTGTAATGTATTATTTTGTTTATTATTTCTTCTATGCAAGGAACCAGATCATCTATACAACTAATTTCCAAATAAATGTGATATTAACCATTTGGTTAGATTGTGATCAAAATCGCATTAAACCTTTGTTATATTCCAATGTTTAACAACATGAAGTAATCCAACATATACAATATCACCAAATGACAGCTGACTGCATTGAATCACTAATAATCTAGGAATCAATTTTTTTAAAAAGGGCTATGACCATACCTGCATCATTGTGTTAAAGTGGACCGTGTACCTCCGTCTGCCAGCCTGGAACCTACAAACCACATTACGTCTTTAGTTCAGCAACATTGTATCAACTACAAATTAGTTAATTTGTCAAGTTACTGAAGTGAAACCAAATCATGAACAGATGGATACATGCCGAAAGTGAAGATGTTTTACACACTGACGTAGGCCGACATAAAAATGAGAGGTACCTGATGCTGGACTCTCCTGACTGGTAAGCATCGTCGATTGTTTTGTTGTTGCCCAGACTGTATTTACACCAGCGCCCTGTACTGTCATCAAACCACTTCCACGTATGACTGGCCGCCTGTTAAAACCAAATCAGAATACATTGATCTTTTTATAGACATTGTAAGTTTTTGATAACTCTTAAAGAGAGAATAAATCTGATATGGTAAGTGGTTATTTTTCAAAGACATGCAACCTTGTTTTCTAGTCATGAAATACCCTGGTAAAACTATAGTTCAAAGACACAAAACTGTGATGTCACATATTCAAAAAGTGATCGTAATTATATCTGCTTTCCTCAGTCGCTATCAATATATCATCAAGGGTATTATGACATATGCTTGTCTATGATATATTCATCACTGGAAAGTAAAATTCACCACATTATTGCTTAGAGGAGTTATATTTGAATTCATTGTAATTTAAAACAAAATTTCTATCAAATTGTGCTACAAACATTGTAAAAATTCTATCAACTGAATTTGATTGACAATAGATTTATACAGTCATGTATAATGGAAATTGCTGTTGTGCACGAAAGAGCAGAGCCACCGTTAGCCTTGATATTAAAACAGCAATGGAGTCTTACCAATAGTTTCTCAGCATCCACCTTACGTCTAGATATCACAGATACTTTTTCATACAGATCCAGCAACAGTAGCAGTGGTGCTAGCCATCTAAAACATAAAGGCAACAATCCAATAATTAATTGGTCTTTTAAGTTCCAAAGTTTCATTTGCCAGACTGAGTACTTTTTTTTCATAATCCAGTTTCATTATATTTAGTAATTGTAATGATAAACATTAATCCTGGGTGGAAATACTTCAGAAATATTAACAAGAAGAAAATAAAAAACTAAATTTTAGAACCTTGAAATGAATGGAAGAATACAGGGCAGATGAGTTGTGAATTTGCTAAAAATAATGAAGTAATTCTTCACATAAATGATACCAGGTAGAAAATGTCTGATTTTGACAGATATTGTTTGCTATTCACATAAAACATTTGGAATAGATCATTATGTTTTGACTGATTATATGTGTAAATGAAATGTATCCTCCAAGCATTAAGTGTGCCTGTTTAAAAGATTTTGTTCCTCACTTTCAACTTTTGAATAAAATGTTGAACAAACTTTCCTCAGTTGCTATCAATATATCATCAAGGATATTATGACATATGCTTGTCTATGATATACTCATCACAGGAAAGATTCTGAAATATACAGTCAACCTAAGACACAATAGTCAATACCTTAGAAAATCAATTCTTTATTATTCTATTCAAAACCTTTTTCTATAATTGTGACATCAAAAGTTCCCTCAAGTTGGATGTAAGATAAATCTATTGTCATTGGTTTTTAGTAAAACCAATGACAATAGATTTATTTGAAGCAGTTTAGATCATATAGTGTTACAAACATTTGTAGATGTCCTATATTTACAAACAGCAGACATTCACATTTGAAGTATTAATAGTTGTACGTCAACAGCCACAACCAAAACCACAAATGTATCCACCAGGTGTTATCAAATTACACTCTACTGTATAGTTGTAATATTTTGCAGGTTTACAATTTCTTGATTTTTTGTACGGAACTGTTCTCTGTGACTTATTCCAGGGGTGTAGAGAGCGAAGGTGAGTGTAACCCATCCCCTGTATATCAAGAGTGGAGAAAGAGCAGATAATCCCATACAAAATTCTTGACAAAGAATGATTAAAATCTTTCCTCAGTCACTATCAATATATCATCAAGGATATTATGACATATGCTTGTCTATGATATACTCATCACAGGAAAGAAAGGGGATCTAACACAAGGTTTTTTAATAAATAAGAAGCATTCCCTTCTAGTTTTGGATGTGGAAATTGCTTAGTGTTAGTTTTGTTGACTAGGCCCTGTCTAAACCGAGACATTTTCATTGGCTGACTAGTTTCTGTCTACACCGGACAGTGACTTGCATTGGAAAGAATTCCTACAAGGTTTTGCAATGGGGAGAGTGAGAAAAAGTCTCTATAGGGTTTTAGTAGAGAGAGGAACTTAAGCAACAGAGTACCTGTGGGGTTTGAGTGTGAAGCATTACTTCCTTTTGTAAGACAAAGAACCTGATATTGGGACTTTCTTTGGGTGGGACATTCTTTGGGTGGGACAAAAACCAGATGGGGTTTGAGTTAGGAGGGTGGATTGCTGAGAGTTCTTGTATTGTTTGAAAGGATTACTTACTACCCCAATGTTTGTGTTGAAGCCACCCTTATATCTTTCTCAAGCAAAGAAACTGAAAAGGACCACACTAATTTTCAGGATTCCCATTTAAACTATGCAGAAGGACCCATTTATTTAGGAAAGGATCCCATTTATAAAATACCCAGTACAAACCCTGCTAACAGTCTTTTTTGCAAGCAACAAAACTTTCCTCAGTCACTATCAATATATCATCAAGGATATTATGACATATGCTTGTCTATGATATACTCATCACTGGAAAGTGAATTCCACCACATTAAATATACTGCTTAAGGGAAGAAATAGCACATAACACTAAGGTAGATAGATGAATCATTCCCTGCTGGTTTTGAGTAGATGGCTTTCAGACCGACACATATGATTGTGAGACCGAGCCTTACTTCGGTGAGACGTAATCCCGGTTAGCAGTGAGGAACTCCTGCCCACTACTGAGCACCTGTACCAGGAGGTCGGTGAGGTAGACCTTCTCCACTGTCTCCGCACAAGGCATCCTCGCCTCCTACAACAGCCAAGTAACAAGATATTTATACTTCAAAATGTTCACATGCCTTATTCTCCAAAGTTAAGACCATGAGTAAAGTGGAAAAAACTAAGCACGTAACAGAAAACACAGTGATGACCTCAAGCTTCATACCTCAAACAGCAGGCTAAACAGGTGAAGTCGAGTGGCAAATTTGCAGGAGTCGGGATGGAATGCCTTCTTGTCATTAGAGCCTGTCTGGGGCTCGTCTGCGGGACAGACATGGCCCACTGACAGTAACTTCTGGCCAAGGGACTGCACCTGTAATACAAACAACACTTGTAAGTAGGCTACACCAGAAAACCTCCAACAGATCTAGCAACTAGCGATAAAATAGCCAAACTCAATATTATCATTAATTGATTTATAACAATACACCTGACTCACTGTGTTTGCTAAATACTGTCAAATGCAAATATCATCTGAACATTAGGCCAAAAGTAAAAGTTGTGGATTTTTTCCTACATTTGTGAAGATTAAAGTTATCATACATAGCACTTTCTTAAAATGATGTTAATAAGGCTGCATATTGTCTCAAAATTTCTAAACAAAATCAATGCAGTTGATAAACTTCCCTAGACTGCTATAAATATCACCGAGATATTGACAGATGACTGTCTAAGATGTGTAGGCTTTTGGCTCACCTCCTCAACTAGCGAGGATAGAACACGTTTCTGCCATTCCAATCCGTTCCTCTGTGTGACAACAATTAGGAGGTCGCAAACACGATACACGGTCTCCGGGAGAGTGTCAAGTAATGTCAGACAACCTGAAACATATAATTTCATAAACTTATAACTAAACCCAATCTATCTCCATGTTTACACCTCAAGCCAGACTATGAATGTTTACAATACACAGAAACCCATAACCTGTATTTTACAAAATCCCATCCTTAACTTACAATACATAATCTGACGGGGAAGACGGAAATGTTTTTCTATATCTTATTTTGCCTAATTTCCTTCTACATTTATCTTTTTTTTTTCCAAATTTAAAAGGTGCACAAGTGTGTGTTACGTCATCTTCCCTCAGTTGCTATCAATAAATCATCAAGGATATTATGACATATGCTTGTCTATGATATACTCATCACTGGAAAGATTCTTATTATCAGTGTAATTATTCCATATCACATATTTATATGGTGAAATCAGAAATAACTGTTAAACAGATTTCAAATAAAATATCCATTCTAAAAACCTAACCTAAATTCATTCTTATTTGTCTTACAAAGATTTACAGATTTACAGGAAAAGTAGGCTACCTGACTGAACAGAAATGTCAGTTTTCACAATAAGGATTTGAGAAAATAGTTTATATTGTTATTTGGGACAGAAAAGTCTACGGTATAATATAATATCCTCAAGTCCTAGATAGAGGATCTTACACAAGTGTTGATGCAATATGGAATTTATTTAACGAGTTTAATAAATTCCATATTACATTGACACAAGTGTAAGATTCTGTATATCACATAACTTATATTTATGAGAAAATACACAAAACCTCTCAAATTATTTCTCTATAGGAAAGGCAAAATTCTTCTGTGACAGTACAATTTTCACTACCGAGACAAGTATATGACGTCACAAAGACATCATTTGTTTATGACGTCACAATAGTGTAATTACACGTGTGTAATACCATTTTTATGACATGGCCGTATGACATGACTGAACGGGTCAGTTATGTGATAGCTAAGAATAAGATGTTACTTTCCTCAGTTGCTATCAATATATCATCAAAGATATTATGACATATGCTTGTCTATGATACTCATCATTGGAAAGGGTATTTTTAGTATAAAATGCCAAACATAAATTTGTAAGGCTAAAACCAAAAAAGAAAGAAGTTCTTCCGAAATTCATTTATTTTTCATTTCAGCTGATCTTACAGAATTACTTGGAATGAAAATATAGTCAACAAAATTCTTAACAGAAATGTCTGTATAAGAATTTTAGAGAATTAACTCAATGTTGCTTGGTACAGGGAAATCTGTAATACATAATATCCTAAAATCTTAACTAAGAATGAGACAAACTTTCCTCAGTTGCTATCAATATATCATCAAGAATATTATGACATATGCTTGTCTATGATATACTCATCACTGGAAAGGTTATTGATGGTGTAACTAATTCATAATATTAAACATACACTTGTATGGCTAAAGCAAAACAGTAATAACATCCAATAAGTTCTGAAATTCATTTTTTTTCCGTTTCAGCTGGTCTAACACAATTACTTGTGATGAAAATAAAGTCAACCAAATTCTTAACAGAAATGTCCGTATCAGAAGTTTAGAGAATTAACTCATCATGTTGTTTGCGACAGGGAAATCTGTAATACATAATATCCTAAAATCTTAACTAAGAATGGGACAAACTTTCCTCAGTTGCTATCAATATATCATCAAGGATATTATGACATATGCTTGTCTATGATACACTCATCATGGGAAAGGTTATTTTTGGCGTAACTATTTCATAATATTAATTTGTATGGCTAAAACAAAAGAGAAATTGCATCAGAAGTGCTTCTGAAATTCAAATTAATTTTCTTTCCAGCTGGTTTTACAGAAGTACCTGTAATGAAAGAAAGGGTAACCTTAATTTTAACAGAGGTATGTACCAGGTATTAGGATTTTGAAGAATTTACTCATAATGTTGTTTGGGACAGAACAATCTGTATTATAATATCCTAAAATCTTAACTAAGAATGGGACAAAACTTTCCTCAGTCACTATCAATATATCATCAAGGATATTATGACATATGCTTGTCTATGATATATTCATCATGGGAAAGGGTATTTTGGGTGTAAAGTAACTTTTTCATATTATCAAACAAACTTGTATCACTTAAGCAAAACCGTAATCACATAAAAGATGTTCTTCTGAAATTTAAATTTACTTTCATTCTAGCTGGTCTTGCAGAATTACCTGTAATGGAAGTAAAAGCAACCTGGTTCTTAATAGAAATGTCTGTATATAACTGAGAGAATGATTTCATACTGTCGATTGGCAAAGGAAAATTTATTATGATTTCATACTGTCGATTGGCAAAGGAAAATTTATTATAATATCCTAAGTCCTGAACTAAGAATGAGACAAAACTTTCCTCAGTCGCTATCAATATATCATCAAGGATATTATGACATATGCTTGTCTATGATATATTCATCATGGGAAAGGTTATTGAATGTGTAACTAATTCATAATATTAAACATACACTTGTATGGCTAAAGCAAAACAGTAATAATAACATTCCAGAAGTTCTGAAATTCAAATTTACTTTCATTCCAGCCGGTCTTACAGAATTACCTGTAATGAAAGTAAAGGTAACCTGAGTTTTAACAGAAATGTCTGTACATGTATTAGGATTTTAGAGAATTCACTCATACTGTTGTTTGGGACAGGGAAATCTGTAATATATAATATGCTAAAATCTCAACTAAGAATGGGACAAAACTTTCCTCAGTCGCTATCAATATATCATCAAGGATATTATGACATATGCTTGTCTATGATATATTCATCATGGTAAAGGTTATTTTTGGTGTAACTATTTCATAATATTAATTTGTATGGCTAAAACAAAAGAAAAATCGCATCAGAAGTGCTTCTGAAATTCAAATTCATTTTCATTCCAGCTGGTTTTACAGAATTACCCATAATGAAAGCAAGGGTAACCTTAATTTTAACAGAGGTATGTGCCAGGTATTAGGATTTTAAAGAATTTACTCATAATGTTGTTTGGGACAGAACAATCTGTACTATAAAATTCTAAAATCTTAACTAAGAATGGGACAAAACTTTCCTCAGTTGCTATCAATATATCATCAAGGATATTATGACATATGCTTGTCTATGATATACTCATCATTGGAAAGGGTATTTTGGATGTACAGTAACTATTTTATATCATGAAACATTAACTTGTATGGCTAAAGCAAAACAGTAGTTCTTCTGAAATTCGATATAACTTTCTTCTGAAATTAAAATTTAGTTAAATTCAAGCTGGTCTTACAGACTTACCCATAATAAAAATAAAGGCAACCTAACAGAAATGTCTGAATAAGGATTTGAGAAAAGGACTTCATACTGTTGTTTGCTAAAGAAAAAGCTGTACTATAATATCTTAAAAGTTCTGAACTAAGAATAAGACGTTACTTTCCTCAGTCGCTATCAATATATCATCAAGGATATTATGACATATGCTTGTCTATGATATATTCATCACTGGAAAGCTTCCATATCTTACTGATAAGACTAAATATTTGACACAATATACCAATCACTTTTTTTAATAGTTGTGTTTCTCTCATCCTGAAGCAGGGAAGATTTCCCCTTGATCAATGATTTGTTGTCAGTTCTCAGCTAAACTAGGGCCTTAATACTCAGTTGTTGTAAAGCTCACATTCACTGACACTATGAACTGATATATTCATGCAGCTCATTTTATAAACAAAACCTAACTTGTACCAAGTTTATCAAGTTTAGTAAAATAATGGTCTGAAATGAACCTGCTTTTTGGACAGTATACTGTATATAAACTTACTACCTCCCTGTATTGTTTTCTAGTCCTGTTTGGCCAGCTCTTTCTATATAATATATTTGTTTTTGCAAAATACCTTTTCATTATTTCCATATGCTGGATTTTGCAAAATTCTTACAAATATCTAACAAAGCATTTTGATAGCTTCCTTTCTAGATTTAAAAATTTAACAAAAGTCCAAACACTTCCTCAGTCGCTATCAATATATCATCAAGGATATTATGACATATGCTTGTCTATGATATATTCATCATTGGAAGGGTAATATCAGAGACTGTCACCAGAAAAGACTTTGCCATTTCTATTCAGAACAGAGCAATATTGCTTAAAAACAATCTTTTTTCATTTCTATTCAGAACAGACCAATATTGCTTAAAAACAATCTTTTTTCATTTCTATTCAGAACAGACCAATATTGCTTAAAAACAAACGTTTTCATACAAACCAACTAGAACCTTCAGATAAGAGATTCCATACCTTCCTCGACCGAAGCTAGATCAGGTTTATCAACTTACCAGGCATGACAGTATCAGTGAACTGGTCAATTGTCGTCCGATCAAGTGGTTCCTCCTTCTCTTGTTTTTCATCAATTTCTGTCTCCTCAGGCTTGGGCGCCTCCTGTTTGGAGGAAGAACTACTCGGTGCACTCTGTAACACAATATGTTTGTTAAAACGCAACTTTTTATCAACACAAGACACATGTTAGAATACCTCTATAACAGCTCACTTGGACACTAAATACAGCTCCATGAGTTGAGAATAGCTTTCCATATTCTCATTTCACATTGTTTAGGATGAAAGCTATTGATATGATATTGCTGTTTAGGAACATGGTCAGGATATTATCTGACTGGAAAAACCAACTGGTCAGTAGATAAGATATTGTTGCTTAAGGACATAGTAATAGGGCAATATTCTGTCTTAAATACCTCCCTCGTCAGTAGACAAGGATATTTTTGCCTAAAGACATGGAAAGAGGGCTATTTTCTGCCTTAAATACCAACCTTGTCAGTAGACATAAGGACATTGTCACCTTAACACATTTGATTAGGGTTATTTTTCACTAGAATACCTACCTCTTCTGGCCCTGGTTTCATCAACGTTCCTTAACTTCAGGAAATTCCTTAACTTAAAAATCTCCATAGGAAAGCATTACAGAATTTAAGGAAAGTTCCTTAGCTAAGGATTTTCCCCTTAAATTTTGTAATGCTTTCCTTTATTTTTAATTTTTTTTTAGATTTTTAAGTTAAAGAATTTCCTTAAGTTAAGGAATGTTGATGAAACCGGGGCCAGTAGACATAAGGATTTTGTCTCCTAAAGACATGGATGTAGCGGTATTTTCTACCCAGAACACCTACCTCGTCAGTAGACATAAGGATATTGTCTCCTAAAGACATTGCTATGGCTCGCATCATTTGATCCTCCTCAGACATCTCTAGTACCATGCCAAGAGGCTACAAAGGAAATGATAGACTCATGAACCTTGAGTTTATATGCATACTGTTCAACATAATTAGTCTTACCTGTAGAGTACAAATTGTACCAAAAATACAAAGCAAAGATCACTACCTACTAATAATTCAACACGTTAATTTCAACAAAACAAAACACATTTACCAATTAAACATGAAGAGTTTGAAAATGTTCTCCTACGGTTGTCATTTTTGACATTCTCAATTATAGAACATGATGCTGTAAGGGCTAGCAGCCACAAGATTGCAAACATATACTTGATCAGATAAGGATTTCCTTTCAATTTTGACTAACACAATATATACTTGTCTTACTAGTCAACCAAACTTTCCTCAGTCGCTATCAATATATCATCAAGGATATTATGACATATGCTTGTCTATGATATATTCATCACTGGAAAGTCTAGCACTGCAAAGCCTACAGATGCCTTTCCACAAATACAATTTTATCAAATTGATCAGCAATCTTGTAAATATAAAGTGAAATTCATGGCCAATAATGAGGGAGAGGAGAGAAACCAGACAAACTTACATCAACTCAGGTGAAAAGGACACAGATGCACTGGAGGTGGCAATAGTGTAATAACACTTCTTTAGTATCAAATGGTATTAAAAGCTACCTTGGTTTCACAAATTGCAAGAGTTGCTATATGAGTTTTTAAACTATAATTTTGTAACAAGACTTCACAGCATTAAATGAAATCAAAGTTCTTCACCCTATAGAACAGACAGAAGGCATTTCCACATATCGGTTTCCATTGTAATAACATTGTGCTGTACCTCTTTCACTCCCATTCCCCAACAAACATTCATTTATCATTGATGATTTACATTTTCATTGATCATGCTTTTACAAGGCTTTTGGCTTTCCTCAGTCGCTATCAATATATCATCAAGAATATTATGACATATGCTTGTCTATGATATATTCATCATCGAGAAGTCTACCACTGCAAAGCATATGGATCCCCCGACACAAAGACAGTGTCTATACAGTATGGAAGGAAAGGAGGCTGATAGCATATCAAATAGCTTACATAAAAAGGTGAAAAGGACACAAGTAAATTGGGTTTGTTCTTTACATATTTAACCTATTTTAGACCCCAGTTCCACAATTTTCAATAACATTATTTGAAAACACTTTTCCCTCCTTTTTAACCACCCTTTTACAGATGTGCTATTCAGTGTTAATTGCTATATAATTACTCTTAGCTTTACTTGTCCTTCCACATATACATCAGCTCAAAGATTGTACCACACAAATTTTTCCAGCAAAACACTTATTTTTACTCCCTTTCCCAATCAAACCTGAATTCTGTTGTTGCAAGAACTTTAGCTTTCCTCAGTCACTATCAATATATCATCAAGGATATTATGACATATGCTTGTCTATGATATATTCATCACTGGAAAGTTGAATTCATGTTAACCTACAAAAACGTTACATTCTGGTTAATCACACCAAAATATCTCTTCATATCAGAAGAGCAAATTAAATGAAAGGGGGATATTGTTAACAATGATATGGGATATTATTTACAATATTACATCAAGTCCAGTGTATGTAGAAGAAATTTGTGAATGTTTATAACTCCACAAGATTGTAAGAGATCATGCAAAAATAGAAATAATCTTGTCCAGCTATAATAAAAGAAAGTATGGCTAATTAATATGTTAAATGATCTGAACTGGCAATAGAAATCTATTTTAATAAGTTTCTTACATTGCTTACATTTGCCGGAGTCCTGGGGGGTGGGACCAGTGGGTGTGTCAGTATGTACTCCGTGGCCTGCTCCATACTGGTGGTGTGATTGAGGGCCTGTGTGGCATGCTCCCTTGAGAAACCCATGTCCATCAACTTTTAACACACCAACAAATATTGTACAAATCAGTAAAACCATCTGAAGTTGATCCAAAATTTAATTGTAAAATTGATTTGAACGTTTTTGACTATATGCCATGACTTTCACCTGACCAATCAATATATCACCAATGATATTCTGATATTTACTTGACTTCAATACATCATCACAGCGAAGATATGTATATAAATCACACCTCAGCAACATTTCTCTATCATCCTGTGATTGTTCCAATAAGGCATGATTCTTGAATTTTTGTTTCCACAGTAAAATGTCAACATCCCAGATAGCATTTGGATTTAAATGCATCATAAATGTGATTTGTTGAGTAACTGACCTGCTGTAAGTGTGACTGATTGATCTCTGTGAGTAGCTGACCTGCTGTAAGTGTGACTGATTGATCTCTGTGAGTAACTGACCTGCTATAAGTGTGACCGATTGATCTCTGTGAGTAACTGACCTGCTGTAAATGTGACCGATTGATCTCTGTGAGTAACTGACCTGCTGTAAGTGAGACCGATTGATCTCTGTGAGTAACTGACCTGCTGTAAGTGTGACTGATTGATCTCTGTGAGTAACTGACCTGCTGTAAGTGTGACTGATTGATCTCTGTGAGTAACTGACCTGCTGTAAGTGTGACTGATTGATCTCGGGGATGCTGGGTCGCGGTACAGAAGCAGGCGTTGGAGCAGCAGTAGCAGCGGCTGCAGCCGGTGCCAGGATACTTATGCTATTTCCCGACGTGCTAGGTGTCTCCTCCTTCTCCTTACCCAAGTAATCCTGCGATAACATCAATGTAAAACGTATTAGCTTTAATAACACCCCCAAAAGTTATTCAAAATCACACCTTATCATAACAAGCAAAATTTTTACTATCAAGAGAAGTGCTCGGACATAATTCATTTTTAAGCAGTAAAACGTGTTTATAACAAAGATTGAAAGTCTAGAGTCATTCATATGTCACAGGCACCAGTAAATACATCCAGAGTGAACTTTATAGATTTGAAAGCATTTTATAGCAAATATGCCATTTATAACAAATATTAAAGATTTTCAAGATTATAATTACAAAAAAAAAAGCAAAAGAAAACAGATGAGCTATGTAACCCTGCCCAATGGTTCTACATTGAACACACCTTTATTATGGCCTCCCCTTTGATGATATGACACAAGATAGCCAGGATTGATTCCGACATGCGGCCTCCATACAGCTTCAAGGGTTTCTTGTTCCATAGGTGCATCACTGCATTGAAAGCAGACTACAACAGACAACAAGCATATAACGATCTACTAGTATGTCCTCCAATCACCAAAAGTTCTGCAATGACAATCAAAAAACACATTTAACCATATCTAAGAGAAAGATATATACCTTTTGTGTGCTGATGAGGTACTGGACTGGACTGAAGGGAACAAAGCCTGCCTGACTAGACTTCTCTGGTAGAGTATGTGTTGACTCCAGAACTGTCTTAGGATTCACCATTTTCTCCACCAACATCAGCCAAGCATCAATGAACTCCCCAGTACCATCTGAACAAAAGACAGTAGTCAAACATAAATAGCAACTGTAAAATATATTCAAGCTTAAATACCTCTTTTATTTCTCATTTTTTAAAGTAGTCTTCATTTTCATTATCATTTATCATAACCCTTGTAAAATGATGAGCCTTATATATTCAATTCCAATATTAATTTAAGGAATCCAAATGGTTAGTTGTCCATAGTTTCACTTTATCCAACACTCATCTGTGTTGCCATACTTTACCTGGTAGTTCAGGAAACTCTAGACCATCAGACATCTGGACTTTCCCATCAATGGATAATGCCCAAGAGAAGGCTCTGTAAGCAGGCAATGATACGATAGTTTTCAAATTTATAAGAAAGCTGTTTAATATCAAACATGTTGCTAGAATTTGCGAATGAGAAATGTGCTTTTTTAAAGCAAAGCTATTAGTACTTATAGATTCTATGTGAGGAACAAATTCACAAATGTTACAAATTTAAGTGAACATCTGTGTAAACCTCAATTTTTCCACAAAAAGTCAACATAATCTGAAAATTCTGATAAGACTTTAACATTTATTTTGTCAAGTTAATCCATAAGCCTTTCTTTACAATGACTCAAGAACACATTCATGCTACAACTTGGTGAACCCAGAAGTAATTGATACTCACTCAAACAGTGCATTCTGTCCTCCCGAAGAGACAAACTTCTGTAGCATCAGGTGGTATGGTTGTTTCTTTTCATCAAACAACATTGGCGATGTGAAGCCAACAGAACACACAAGAAATGTTAATCTGAAATAACAACAAGCATCACTTAGTCTTCTGCACTTTAAAGATAGATCTGTTATTGAAAAGGTCTTATTCAGTTCACATGAAAATAAGTACAGTTGAGAATTCCTAATATAGGGCTGGTCTCTCTCGCAAGTTTAATTATCTTTGCAGTAATCAGTTATTTTGCCTGAGGAAACAAAATATGATTTTTAATGATGAAGCTAAATCTTTCTGCTTTTGAACCTTAATTGAAAATTAATTGTGGCAGTAAATCTTAAACAGGGCGTGACCAAGAAATGTATCTGGGAAGTGTCCAATTCATGTTTAAGAACTGGAGGGTATGCTTGGAACATTTTTGCCAAGTTGGGGTGATGGGAGTATTATTTTTAACTGAAGTTTTGGTACAGAAAGTGTTCAGGTAGGTTGTGAAATTTGGTTTCAGGAGTATTAAGGTGGTTTCTTAACACAAAAGTTAAACCCAAAGAAGTATTCAGTGTTGGTTGTATCCAAAGTTACAGTATTGGTAACAGGATGATTCTGGTGGAGTTCTTTTAATATCTGAGTTTGGGTACTAGTAAATATTCTGGTGGATTTCTATTAATACCTGAGTTTGGGTACTGGTAAATATTCTGGTGGATTTCTATTAATACCCGAGTGTGGGTACTGGTGAATAGTCTGGTGGATTTTTATTAATACCTGAGTTTGGGTACTGGTGAATATTCTGGTGGGGTTGTTTGGGTACTGGTGACTAGTCTGTTGGATTTCTATTAATACCTGAGTTTGGGTACTGGTAAATATTCTGGTGGATTTCTATTAATACCTGAGTTTGGGCACTGGTGAATACCTGAGTTTGGGCACTGGTGAATATTCTGGTGGATTTCTACTAATACCTGAGTTTGGGTACTGGTAAATATTCTGGCGGGGTTGTTTGGGTACTGGTGACTAGTCTGCTGGATTTTTTTTAATACCTGAGTTTGGGTACTGGTGAATACCTGAGTTTGGGTACTGGTAAATATTCTGGTGGATTTCTATTAATACCCGAGTTTGGGTACTGGTGAATACCTGAGTTTGGGTACTGGTGAATACCTGAGTTTGGGTACTGGTGAATATTCTGGTGGGGTCCACTGAAGACCATTGGTCAGCAGTCTGGTGAGTGCTCGGGCCACTGCCTGGGCAGCAGGAGAAGGTGTAGTGGGCGGAGGAGGAATCTGGTGACTCCGTCTCTGTCGCACAGGACTGCCAACACAAAGTTTCACCAACAAACCAAATAGTTCAGCAAGTGCACGACACAAACGCGAGGACACAGAGAGTAGGGGTTTCAACTGTTTCACTTGGGCCTGCAGTGCAGGAGACATTTTTGGGCGTTTACTCTCTTTATCTGAAGACGTGGACTGTGATTGTACGTCGCTTACATCCATTGGCGTTTCTGTGCTCTCCGACGTTGACAGAGATTCCATGGCAGCACTAACCCCATTACTACCCAGTTCACCCGTACTGTGAGTGAGAGTGGCACTCTCCTCTTTCGTGTCTTTTTCAGCTTTGAAGTCCTTGGGAAGCAGTTTCTCCATATCTGCCTTACCAAACTCACAGCTGGCAGGCAGCACATCGTCGCTACACAGGGCCAGGAGCACAGTGCTCTCCCACACCAGCGAGGTGTACAGCTTACTCAGGCCCTCTAATACCTTCAGGCCTAGATCTGACCCCCAGTGGTTCACAGAGATGGTGCGAATATCCGTCTGCATAGTAAACATACATATGAAAATGGCAATCCTGTCTATTAGATACAACTTTAATAGCTTATTAAAATAAGCATATGTTAATGAATTGATACTTTACTAGAAATGACTTATTTTCCAGGAGAAATTGAAAGTGATTATTTTCAGTAACTGCATACATCTGTCTCAAATGCTTAGGACATTCATATCAAAGCAGTGTGAAATTCACAGGAACTTCAATTCTCGTGTCAAAATAATCTAGAAAGATGACAACTAGAAAACTGTCACCTTGATATCTAGACAAGTTTTCTTCATTTTGCACTCATTTTTTTCACCGAGAAAAGTGGTGTTTCTCAATGATCGTTTCAGAGTGCCAATACAGCCCCTTAAAATATACCTGCCATGATTTCTTTATCAAAACAAAAAGTCTTTTCAACTGTTGTACTATTGAAATCAACATACTTTTTAATTCAAGGCAAAGAAAATTTCTTAACAGTACAGTAAATATGCAAAAGGCAGAAAAGAAATGAATTTACCTGTCCCATCCGGCAGACATGTACAAACATGAGGATGTAAGCATGGCAGGAGGAAAGGGCATGTAGAAGAGGCGTGCTCTGGGGTAACTGGGCAGCGTCTGGTATGTGGGCTACATTTGCAAGTTCACGCAGGAGGACAGATCCTCCAGGAGCCTCGAGAGGCTGGTGCAGTGTCTCCAGACTTTGTAACACTTCGTCCAGCTTTAGTAGGCCCTGCTTCAGCACTTGGGGTTCCCGGGACAAATTCTGTATAAAAGTAATGTGAAGTGTTACCCCTCATACACCATGGACAAATCAAATGAAGTTCTATTAACATTTAAACTTATCGTTTTAAAACTTAATAAGAGTATTTCAATTATAATCACTGGAGAAAAAATTATAAAACCATTTCAAATTAATGCTTAACTCCTTTTCTCTACCTTCGTTTTTCACCACAATTTCAAATTCATTAGCAAGTTTAAGTCAGAATCTTGTTACTCCAAATGTACTCACTAGAATAGATTTGCACACAATGGAGACAGCTTGACAAGCAGGGGAGGTGGGGAAGTCTATTGGAAGATTAGGCAGCCCCAGTATTGACATGAGAGGCTGCAGTCCTTTCTGTGTGACAAACTCGCGGCAATGATCGTCTGTCGAGTTGTTGCTTAGGATAGCCTCCACAAACTTCATCTGAAGGACAAACATAAAACATCACTGACAGGAAATTCTTCTCAGATATCAAATACACAAGATATGTATAACATTTGTAATTAAGATTTCTGTTACATAGAAAATAACTGTATAATAGTTCAAACACCTACAGAAAAGAGAAACACTTACCACATTCAGCACATAGTCCATCAAAGGTATGGCTTGCTTTTCTTGGGAAGCAGGTGTTGTTGACCTTTATAAATATAAGTTTAATTTTATTTCAACGAAAGATTGTGTATACTTAGCGCATTATACCTTGCTATTAGTAAAAAGTAACTTAACAGAAGGATTTTGTTGTAGCTACGATACCAAGAGTGCAAGTCACAACAGACCAACATCCAACGATGCTAATCACTACATTGATATGGCACTGATTAACGACCAGAGATGTCACAACAGTACACCACCGGAGATACACAGTGCTAACATTGGTTTTTTTTTACCCAAGAATGAAAACCAAAGTTCAATAATACAAAATATATTATAACAAAACTGTCAGACCTGACCCCACAAATGTTTTTTCTGATTTGACAAAATGGCAGGCCACGAGAGGTGACTAATGTCATAATACTTGGATATTGTCCCCAATGTAGACTTTTGTGAACTTTTTACTACTCTATTCCAACAATGTAAAGATTAACCAACATTTATAAAACTGAAATATTGCTGCATTGCAAGTCATAACTACAATCACTCACTGACTGCTGGTGTCAGCGGGAGTCTCATCGGGCGTGGCAGGTTTGTTAGCAGTAGTAGCCGAGTCCTGGGTGTTAGCCAGTTCCTCTTCCTCATCCTCTTCATCAGAAGATCCATTATCTGGGGGCTGAGGGGAGCGAATCGAGACAATGTTTGGCTCACTCTTAGGCTGAGACTTCTGGCAAACACACTTCGGGTCCATTCCCATAGCACAGATTTCTTCTAGTAACTGTCAACGCAATCAATGTTTACTTGTACAATTTTGCTTTTATCACAACATATTTTGTTCCATTACTGATTCACAATGATAAACATTGTATTGTTATCTCCAAGGCCATTGCTAGTAGTTTAAAGTACTTGCATCATTACAAAACTTAATACCACTGTTGTAGCTACGTTACCAAGACTGCTGATCACAACAGAACAACGTCCAATGATGCTAATCACTACATTGATGTGGCACTGATTAACGACCGGGGATGTCACAACAGTACACCACCGGAGATACACAGTGCTTATTCAGTACTTCCAAAAGCAAAATTTTCAATTATTATTAGCTGAACCACTTTAAATTTGTTCTTCATCAGCTTTGTTCCTGGCCAGCATCCTATTTCTTAACTACATTTTATCTATTAAATCAGACCTACTTATTTGATCTGCATGAATAAGTCATCTTAATTAATCAGCAACATGCATTCTATAATCTGAGGTTAACCACAAGGAATCATCAGTCCTACCTTAATGATGGCTTTGGTGGCATCAGTCCTCAACGAAGGCTGATGTCTCATCAACTCGTCCATGGCGTTTCCAAGATTGCTAGCTGTGTCACCTGTCAACCAGGGAAAATAGGTATCAAGATATTTGCTTTATCACTTTCTCAGAGACTTTATAAAATGATGAATTACTTCTATCCCCACTTTAAGATTGACAGTTCGAGTGATACTCACCAAAGGGGTCAGAGCTTCGTCTCCTTCTCATGGCGGGGAGGTAATCTGGTGACAGTAGCACCTTAAACAACCTGTCAAATGGCTTACAGTTGACAAACGCCTCTAGGCCACGCGTGTTTAAACACAGGGCACTGAACACATTGGGTAGAGAAGCCAACACCTCTCGAGTGGCTGGTACCTGTCAATGATACACAAATTTATGTAAAGGAATTTTCAGAATGTTTAACATGAATATCTGGTTCTTATCATGACTTTGAGATGCTTTAGTCATTCGGGTTTTTGCTGGGTATTTTATAAATGGGGTCCTTTCCTAAATAAATGGGGTCCTTCTGCATAGTTCAAATGGGAATCCTGAAAATAAGTGGGGTCCTTTTCAGTTTCTATGGTTGAAAAAGATATCGGGAAGGATCAACGCAAATCCTGGTCATTTTTCATTCATTAAGTTGCTTTTCACTCATGCTTGTGGACTATTCTCCATTTTTTTGATGACATTAAAAGTCTACTTACATCCTTGATTAGTAGAGCATGGAGCACTACATCAGTTAGTCCACTGTCCTGAAGCGAGGACAGGAGGGATGGCTCCTGGAACACATACACTGTCACAACATCTGTGGCTGTGAGGTAAAACAAAGTTTAGAATATATCACATGAGGCTGCAACTTTTATTTTTTTATACAAGATCTCCTTCTACACTGAGGATTTATGTTTTCCTGATTTAATTGGAAATCTCAATTCCAAAAAGGATACTAAATTCATGAATGTCAAATGTATACCAAATTGTATACTGTATACAAGGCATCACTACAATACAATCATATTAGAACACATGCGTGACCTAAATAACTGTAAATTAAAATACTGTAAAAACATTGAATTTCGATGGGGTAAAATTTAGTTGCTTGGAGACTAGAAACATTTTCGTTGGGGGGGGGGGGGTGTTGTTGTATACAATAGCTTAAATAAAGATTGTTGAGAGTTCAAATTTTGTTTGTGTTTTAATTTCATTGTTCCTCATCTCCCCACGAAATGAATGAAATTAAATGTTCAACAAAATTTAATGGTTTTACAGTACCAAAATAATTCTGTAGCACTAACATAAAATTGATGTCTATATAATGAAAACAGCACACCCCTAATGTTATTATAGACTTACCTAGAAGGAACAAGGAGGGCCCATAATACTCAGCATTGCTGATAATGTGCTGGAGAGACTTGGGCAGAGATCCTTCCATTACTGTCAAAGCAACAATTCAGATAGTCAGAAAGATGGATACATCATCATGCCTCAGACAAACAAAACATCTCAACAAAAAGCTTAAAATTTGCTACAAAAGTTTCTTTGTTTGGAAACTTTCACTCACTGGAGATGACTTGTTATCATGTCAATACAATGCCATTCAGAATAAATTTGTCATTTGAAAATCAGTTTTTTTCCCACCTGTTTTGATTCACTAGCATTTTGTAATAAAAGTGTAACAGACCAGAATTGATTTTATCAGTCAGTTTAATTTGGCACAATATTTCTACTTACAATGTCTAATACTTTCAGAGAATGACGAATCTGGGATAGCTTTCTTTAGGAAATTCAACATGGACTTCAGCAGGGCAGCTCTTTGAGGGAAACACTGGACTCCTAGGTAATCAAACAATATACAGAATCAGCTATCTGGCAACAATGAAAATGGTTCATATGTCAAACATTTCTTAACCTTATGCCATTCTTTAGACCCAAGTTAATTGGAAAATTTCCAGGCGACCTACCATTCTTTGGTGGAGCAGAAACTGTGTACGCCATGCCAGTGGAGGTAGATGCACCTTCGTTGACCCTTGTTTCATCATGGACCCCAGACTCCTCATCAATGGTCCCCTCTTTGCCCTCCTCACCATGCAAGTCCATTTCCATAGCAAGGGGCGAGTCCTGACTCTCACTCATAGAGTCACGTTTAATTCGGATCTGAAATGGGTTTTCCTTCCTACAAATCTCCACCTCGTGCTGAAATAATACGATAAAAACCCTTGTTCATTAAGTGCTTCAAGAATCTGCCTTCAGATTAAATTTCTTTGAGGAAATGATTACAAAAAATTAAAAGATAAATAGATCTTATATCCTGAACTATAAATGTCATATTTGCCATTTTACTTTCCATTTCCCATTTTACATTTAAGCTCTCAACTTAATCTGTATCAGGATCTGAATTTTGCCCTGATGCAGTGTACAGTGTTCATCACAATAAAAAACTAAATAAAATCTGTGCTTACCTCTAGTCTGTTGAGGAAGGTTGATAAACCGCCCTGTGTTTGGAAGGCGGCCATGTCCAGGTTGGTAATTAAGTCTACTACACGCACAGCTCTAGTTACAAATTGCTACAACATTCAGAAAATCATACTGTCAGTGGCAGAAATTAAGATTTCAGAAAACAACAGCACTGCTATCCCTGCTTCCCACAGATCTAAACAGCTTGAAGCTAATTAATGAAAAGGAAGCTGAGATATGCTGCGGAAAACCTGTTTTAACACTGTGTTTAGTACTCTGATTCAATGTCAAAGACAAAATTGCAGTCAAATGAAAGAAGGAATATTTTTGGGGAAAAAAAGCATGTTGTGTAAAAGGAGAAGGTCAATTTGAAGTCACAGTGACCTTAATTTGAGACAAACTGCCTTCAGGTGATGAAACTATATACTGTTTACAAACTCTGATGCCCTTGCTATGGAAACCATTATATTAGTACTTGGGGTTAAGTTCAAATGTCAAAAAAAGTCACATTGACCTTGTTTTAGGACGAAACATGGGATGAACAGGGGATACAATTAGAATCATAAGACTTAAACAAATGGGATGACCATTTCTATCATATACATTTTGAATGTCATGAGGAAGTTAGGATGAAAAACCTTACAAGAAAATTGTCAAATAATAGGGACCCAAAATATAAGAGCATTCCAAACAGTTGTTTTGATTAAATTACAACAGTATGTAGAAGTAGAAAGTAAATGTAATGTTATTGACAGTAGACTGACCGTGATGTGATCCTGACCGTTGCCATACCAGCTGATAACTTTCAGCAGACACTCCATCATCCCACATGACACTAGGGCCTCCACACCTGCAAATACCACAAATTCTAGTTTACATTACACTTCACTTAGTTTACATTACACTTCACTTAGTTTACATTACATTTCACTTATCAAGTTATACTTACATACATCTATCTTTTATATGTTTATACACATTTCGCCTTACTGTGCAACTTAGTTTCTGCAGTATTTTACCTGTAGACCATGTTTCAAAATAGCTTAAGGAACTTCACACTTACCTGTATATCCATTTTTTGATTTCACTACTGGTAGGTTAACTGTATGCATTACTTTTCTTTGATCACACTTGAGATCAAATTAATTTTACAACACAGAGAAAATCAAAATTCTCCTATTATTTTAAAATGTTTTTAAAATTTTAACATCCAAGGAAAATGCTCCAATTCGACCAACATCACTGTCAATTTTATTTAAAGAATTATTATTTCAATAATTCATAATGTATATCAAGCTGAAATGGTAGCTTACCATTTTCATAACTGGCCAGGTGATATAGAAATGAGAACAGGGCCGTGGCATAGGGCTGTGGAAACGGTTTTAACTGGGTGTCTGCAAAGAAAATGAAAGTGTATGAATGATGCATGTCACAACATTACTAGATACATTCTTAATCAGTTAAATGTACTGAACTCCAGATGTCCCTTAAATCCAAAAATTACAAGACAGTGGATTTCTCTTTTATACGGACACAAGCTTGGATCAAGGTTGTTACTGTTTGACATGTTTCACTATGATGTTTTCTCTGATGACACATCCTCTTCTACACAAGAAGTTCATCAGACGATTTTCTGTATGTATTGTCTGACACCAGACCATTTTTTCAGTCACTATATTTATACCATTTAAATGCTACATGTATCATGTTAAGATACCAACCCTCTTCCAGCATTTCCAAATAATGACATACAATAGTTGATGCCAAAATACTGGTGTATTTTATAAGTATTATAAAATGACTTTTAGTTTACCTGTCATGTGTTGTATACAGGAGCGTACAAGCACTGGTAGAAAACCATGGTATGAAGATGCACCAGTAGCATCTATAATGTTGTTCAGTCTGAAAAAGAAGGTAGCGTTAAATATGATCTACTAAAACAAGCCTTTGCATTCATTATTACTTTTGACATCAATCTTTCAATAAAGAGTTTTCTTAATTTCTTTTGTTTATAAACTCAAACAATCTAAAACAGAAATATCAGTTGACAGCCATATTCAAGTCAGTCAAGCCACAAATACTTACTTTGGATTTCTCTCCAGGTGAATTATGGATGTAAGCGTTCTCAGGGAAGCTGCTTTAATTTCCTGGTAACATAAATTATTATAATTCTTACTTCTTACATCATTTTTTTTATTTAAAGAAGACAAACTTTTTTGGAAATAAGACTAGAATTATTTAGAGCTCAATCCACAATATATAATTTTGCAGGTCATTTTCAACTGTACTGCTAAAAATAGTTGGTTCCGAGATGTATATGCAAGTTTTTTCAGCAATTCCAGGAGTTCCATCAAGAGTCTTTGAGTGTAGTAGTTGGTACTAAATTCATAGCACTTTTATTATTTATTCCTTGTTTTTGCTAACAAAAACTTTTTTTTTTTACTGACAACATTTACTTTTGATGCTGTCCAAGAGTAAAAGCTTCATATCCAATCAGACTAAAATCTTTTTCAAGCTCTACATATGTACTTTAAGGGTACTCCATAATGATAAGACATGTAAAGTCCACAAATAACATACCACCAGATGTTCATCTTTTAGTTCTATAATATCCACTAGTTCCTCTATCAGACCTGGGTACAGCAGGGCATTCATGTTGTCTTGAATGGCATTGGAATAGACTGCAAACACAAAGGCATGTCCAATTTTATATAAAACCAGGCAAACGGTTTACTCTTCAATAGCAATGAAGCAATTCAAATCAATATGAAACATAATTTTGAATGCAATTTTACCCTTTTTTTTTTTCATTTTCATGAGGGTTAATGAATTTCATTTTTATATATGTTAATGAACTTACTTATGATAGTAGGTTTGTTAAAATGGATTATTATAAATTGTTGTATCGTCTCACCTAGAATAGCCATTGCCTGCAGTCTAGCCTGCACACATTGAAGTCTAGCCTCATACTTCGAAAACAGGTTCGCCAAACGTATGTGAGTATACAGCAACATCTACAGCAAAACATAATTAGCAAAATTACATGACTGAAAAATACCCAAACATAAATACTTCACTTATCAGAAATGAATATAATCATGAACAAATAACAAGTTTAACTTATCTTTAAAAATACTGACCTGTTTTTCTTCTGGAACCTTGAAATTCTCAAGAATTTCTTCCATAATTTCAGAGGGCATTTTCAAAGACTTGTCCAAGTTTTCCATGTGTATAGATGTAATGACATTAGCAACTCCCTGAAAGCAAACAAAACTATCAAGGGGGAGTCAACTCAAACAATTAAAAAATTAGCCACCAACCTCCCTCTTTCCAATGCAGATGGAAAATGTAGTAAATATATGTAGCAAGAAATCATTTTAACAAAGACCCAATTCTTTTATGCTAATTCGTAGAATTAATATCCCCGCTTTTCCCCCTTTTGTAATTGGGGTAATCATATTGTAGGGGAAAATCTTTTGTAATTTGCTTGGAAACTGAACAAAAACTAAAGCTTTGTACACAGAAACTGGATAATATTTGTTGCCATAATTGCACAGAAATGTTAATCGATGGGCCACAAATATAGTGCACCCAAAGTGGCAATTGAACTTGTTTCAAGCCCTTTTAGACATTTAAACTTGTTACCAAGTTTCAAGGAAATTGAATAATATTTGTTAACTTTATTGCACGGAAACGAAAGAAAATGACATTTTTCTTTTAAACAAAGGGCTATAACTCTGCCAAATAACATCCACCAAAAGTAGCAATCAAACTTGGCAGAGCCTTTAGGCAATTTACCTTGTAACCAAGTTTCAAGAAAATCGGATAATATTTGTTGCCATTATTGAACAAAAACGAAGTGTGACAGACAAACGCAAATTGATATCCCCCATTTAAGTGAAAGCGGGGGATAAAAAGTAGTACAAACCTTCCTGCCCTTGTCCTCTTTGTTGTCCACATAAAATTCAAAGTGTAAAGTTGTTGCACTGGCTGGAAAGTTCTGAAATCAACAAAAAAGCCTCTCTTACCAAGATATTCTATCGCTTTTATCCTTCTCATTACTATTTAACATCACTGATATTAAGGCGACTAAAGCCATAACCCTGCGTTATCCTCACAGGGCTTTTTCTGGGGTCTCTCAGGGGCCGATATAAGGCCCCATTCCCAATGAGATTTGGACTTCAATTTTCCCAATTTCAGATTTATTTTCCCAATCAGTTAACTAGGCTAAATTTCAGGCTATAATTTCCTCAAAACTTCTGTAAGTTCTGAAAGTTATGCGAACATGTAATAAAAAAATGTGTGCATTGCAAACAATGCAGACAAAACAATATATATTTTGCAGTTTAATATCATATATATGAATAGATGATTTTTATTCAAGGAACTGTTTTTATGATTTTTCCTAATTTCACTCGGCCTCGGTGGCCTTTTCCCAATTTACTTAAAAAAAGCCCTGCTCATCAAAAGAATTTCTTGCATCACATGAAAAAGCAAAATAAAAGAATTAAATTACAATTTTGGTGATTTAGAAAAATCAAATTGACAGGGAGATGTTAATAGTATGTTCAAACACTTACATAGATAGGGTCGTTGCTGCAGCACTCGGAAAGGCCGAAACCATTGTCTTTACCACCCCAGCTCTAAAAGAAAATACAGGTAAGACATAAGCTAAATGATATGATTAAAGATAAAATGCATATGTCTATAGTAGCTTGAATCAAGAGTCATATCTAAAAAAAAAAAAAATTAAAAACACATATTTACTCACTTTAGTTAAATCTTAGGAGAAGTGGTGTCTTTAAACACAGGAACCTTTTAAGAGACAGTTCAAGTATAATTTGTCCAGTTATTTTGACAAAATATTTTTGTTCATAAGTTTCTATCAATATAATAACACATTTATTAGTCCTAACTCACCTCGGCTAAATGAGTCAGTCTGACGATCAGACCTTGCTTCTTATCACTGCTCAATCGAGTTATATGGTTTGACCTTTTGCTGCAGACAAAAAAATACAGGTTATACACAAGAAAATACAATGCCATGAAAAATGAAAAAAATTGTGTATATTTGTTTTTTTCACAAATTAAATAATCAAACATCTCAGCTAGTTTGTAATGAGATGTAGTTTGCAATTTCCGCAGTCATTTTCATCAAACCACGAAGGTCAACTGCTAATAAGTAAAGTACAACTTTAAATACATTAGTATTTCATTACAAACCTTCATATCAATTGTACCAAGTACATTTACTGTATTTTTCAGAAAATATAGAGGATTCAATACTGACAATAACATGTTTAAGAACTTACGAAATTCATCAGTTTGGTATTACAAGTTACAAAAGTTGTGTTGTAGCTACGATACCAAGAGTGCAGGTCACAAAAGACCAACATCCAACGATGCTAATCACTACATTGATATGGCACTGATTAACGACCGGGGATGTCACAACAGTACACCACCGGAGATACACAGTGCAATCAACAAGTTGTTGACAAAATGGTTTTAACAGTGATGATTCTGCCAAAGACCTAGAATTCAGCATCAGCAAACAAGGGGTTAAGGATGGGTCTTTTATCTCTGTGTGCTGGTGAAATGACAGGAGAACAAAGACAGTTCACCAAATCACCACCAGACTGAGATTAATAAGTAGCAAGAATCAACAGATTTTTTATTATTTTCTTTTTATGAAATCAATAAAGATTTAGAAGTGTTTGTTGCTGACACCACACTATGGTGCATAATAGCAACAGGAACTAATGTCTAATTGGTTGAAACGTCATGATTCCCACATAATCACAACTCAAGTACAAAGGTACTAACTGAACAAGATGTATAAATCTAACACTGGTACAGTGACATTACTGAAGAACTTTTAAGATTTTTTTCATCAATAATCTTCTTACCTGAAAACATATAGGAGATTCAATACTGCCAGGACAACTGTCATATCAGACGAGGACAACAGGCTGGTCAAGTGTTCCATAGAGTTGTAGAGGTGACGCGAAAAGCTGTGCTCAATCAGCAGCGATGTAAAGTGTAGTATCACCAACAGTAGGTCTTTAAGCTGTATCAAAGAAAACATACAGGTATTTCAAAAGATGAATGACAACATATACAGGAAATAGCAAACAATCTATCGTTTATCGCACATATCCAACTTTGTCAAAACAATGTTTTACAATTGAAGTTGTCACAAGATACCAATGAAGATACACTGCACCTTGTAAGTTAAGTGCCAAAATTTAGTTTAAACTGAAACAATTATCTTTATTCTTTAACACAGCAAATCTGTTATAAATGTCCAAACCTGCTCCTTGCCAGTTCTGTCACAGGACAGCATCCATTTCTTCTCCCCTTCCTTCTTGCACGCCTTTTCCAGGACTTCATCAAACTTGTCCAGGACATCTGACCAGTGGTATAACTCGCACTACACAAATACATCAAGACAAATGTTACTTACAAGTCTTTTTTTAATCACTTCAAAATGCATCACAAATATCGTCAACATTTTCTTTCACATATTTGACCAGATAATTAAAACTTTCAGGGTTAAAACACTTCTCAGAAGTAAATAACAAAATTTGGTAAAAAAACTTTACCTTAATCAGTTTACTTTGAAATTTTCAATAAGCAAAAATACCACCTTGAATATGTTTGCTAAAGCATTTGCCGAACAAATCTATGAAATAAGTCATATAGATGATTTCAGACAGTACATTTACTATTGTAGCAGAAAATAAGTTGGTCGTTTTTACAACAAATGATGTAACCCTTGTGCCTTTTTTCAATTTTCAAAATGCTTGTACAACCTACCTTTCCATAAGACCAGGCTTTCACTGCCCTTAGTTCCTCAAGCAGAGTTTCCTCTGTAGCGATTTTCAGCTTTTCAATGAGGGCTCGACAATCTGCAGGCTGAAAAAAAAAAAAAATAATCAAGTAAGTAATTTACCTTACTCTCCTTTTCAAAGTCCCTTATTCATGAAATGTTGCCAATGACTGTTTTCTTTACATATTATACTTGAAATTTTTATACTTTGTTTATATTTTTTTTTGTGTTGTAGCTACGATACCAAGAGTGCTGGTCACAACAGACCAACATCCAACGATGCTAATCACTACATTGATATGGCACTGATTAACGACCGGAGATGTCACAACAGTACACCACCGGAGATACACAGTGCTAACATTACATTATTTCCAAGATGGCAGGAAAACTAACCAAAATTCAATAATGTAAAATTAATGTATCAAAATTAATGGTTGTGATTTTATCCTACAAGAAATTGGTCGAGTCTTAATTCTCTTTAAAAGTTTTCTATAGCTAAAAATTGGAGACTCAATGCGCTCAATAAATTGAAGTTTCTTTACTTACCACCTCTGTAGTAGACTTTTTCAACTTATTTCTGTCTATCTTCATCTTGATGATTCAGTATGAAATTTTACTGAAAGCAAAAAATCATAATTTTATTCTATAACATTACAACTTAATTGTAGATTAGAAGTCATCATGAAACTCTGACAGGTTCTTTTCGAAAATATTCATTATGTGCTATTTCTGAAATAATTGTTATATGGATTATAATTTCAATGTAAACATTATTTTTTTTCCCACAAGCATGTAATTATATAACCTCTATGATATGGTTTGCACTAATATTATCATTCAGCATTCTGTTTCTCTTAAATTTTCTGAAAGTAGATAATGCAGTCAACACTGTCACACTGATTCTGTCAATCAATAACCCTGTCTATGCAAGTATTAAATGATTTAAAAGTATTAAAAGATGTCCGAGTCTATTGTCACTATAATTGGACTTCATTGGTTAAACTCAGATAAAATAATGGATCTTATCAACCAGGTGCTGGCACAAGAACCCTAACCACACTACCTGAGGGCGATTGTTTATCATTTTGCCAACAATTTGAGGTAAAGACAGAATGTTTTCATCTGTAGTTCATTTGGTAATGCTAGCTCTTGATATTGACATTTTTTTCTGACAAGTCTTGAAACTGTTATGGGATCCTTTATATCACCGATCCAGAGACCAGGTTATGTTTTAAATGAAGATAAAAGTGAATAATGAGGCAAAATAGTACAATGGGCTGACTTCAATCTCAAAGTAGGTCTTTGGTGATAATCTTGGTAAACAGGTTCCATTCTCGATCAGTCTTTAAGTTGTCAATGTGATTGGTCAGTTTTTTATTTATATCTGGATACAAATCAAAAGGTAACCAGTTTCCCCCAGAATTTTAGCTCATTAGTAAATGAGTGTTAAAAAATACCAGGTATCGCCATTTGGCTAGTGGAAAAAATCCTGATATAGCCCGGAATCTGGTTTTGATAATTAGTATAACCTTATTACACAACAGTGTAGTGTTGGAGCTTAGGAAAAGTCATTTATCAATCAAACGTTTTAGTGACCCAACCTCATGTCAAACATGACCCGTATTAGACCAGCTCAAACTAGATACTTCAGTAAACAACAGATGTTTTATTTATCATTGTTTAGCTGTAATGCTCTGTTTTCTTCTCAAACTGTCTCCTCATAGAGATCAATGATACCTGACCATTTTAGACATATTCATACTTAACAAATTCTCGTGAATATGTCACGACAATTTCAACAAATTTTTTAAGTGAAGTCTGATCTCTAGGATTGATAAAACTGGCTGTTTCTGGAAAGATTGAAAGTGAAACATCTGTTTGAGAATAGGAGGAATAATTGTGATCCTGTATTTGGGAGTAAGGCCATGGTAAAAATAACAAACTTCACAATACTTGAATATCATTTCAAGGATGGTCAATAAAAACTATTCCTGAAAGATACTCTTTGTTTTTTTTAATCTCAAACTTAGTATTGAAATTTAGATTTCTGTTATTCATTTTAACTTATAATCATTTGATTCATTTTACAAAAAAATGTATGGTTCATTGGTTAAAGACCAATTTTAGGGGATAAAATATGGCGAGTAGAAATTTGAGGTCACTAGCAACATGGCTAGTTAAACCAAGGTGCTACCTGAAGCCCTGGAAAACAATCTGTGTATGAGGACAGACGAATCATGGTGATCAGGCCTTGAAATACTTCAACAGATATATCTTTCCCACTTTGTGTGAAAGGGCCGGGGAGGAGCAAATATGCGTTTATAACATTGTATACCAATGGCAGAATCCCTCAAATACCTGTAAATAGCAGTAGCATCAAGTAATACAATGCAGAAACATTTATTTTTATTTCCCATATGCATATTTCTTTAAACAAAAAACTATAATTCATCAGACTTGGTACACAAGGATAAGTAAACTAATTAGTATACTCAACAACCCATCAACACAGGATGTCCTTAGGGTCAACAAATGCGAAATTTGAACATCAAACAAACTAATTATTATAAGGAAGAAGAAAATATCAATTTCGAAATTTCATAAATAAAATAAAGTGACCTTGGTGACTCCTTCAAATATTTTTTATTACAGACAAACAATTTACAGGTAGAAATGTAACTCTGATATGAAATTTTCTCTGGTTGACACAATCTTATTAAAATTCATACATAATTATGTCTCCAGTATGATGTACGAGTGGTTGGAAGTTACATCTGTATAATCATATATTAATTCCCCTTTTTACTTCGCAGTAGGTTGGTCTGGAACCCCACCCCCAGTCATCTTCCTATGTTAAGCAAAGTAACTGTCCGCACCAGGGAAGTGTGTCTTAATATTGAGTTCCAAATTATCAATTGGTCTGGCAAAAGACATGATGTCATCATGAGATTCACAGGTCAGCCAACGACCACAATGACAAACAAGGAAGAAATAATATACTCTTTGGAGAAAGGTTTCCCCATCTTTTAATCGAGGCTTCTAGAACTTTCTGTGGAGACAATCAAATCAAGCTAATGCTATTTAGAAGTCATCAGCTGTTACTTTAGTTTGGATATGCATAACACAGTGGTCAACATTCGACTTTACCAGTCTTATGTGTTATTGAGTGGACCAGAGTAACACATAGGCATAAATACTTGTATATTTTGTGGCATACAAAGTGACATGCCACTGTGTTGCAACGACTATGTGCTTTGAAATAAGTTGCATTTTATATCTATTTCGTTCAACAATGACTTTTAAACTGATCGTATTTGTTTAAAGTCTTAAAATGTGAACAACCCGACGGAGAAAGGATATGCACGTGGTGGCGGGTGGTCGATAGATGTTGTTACTTATCGATAATGTATGCAGGTTTTGAAAGGGATATCTTGAACACCACGTCAAGCTTGGTATCAAATCGTGTCAACATTTTATTTTACTTTCATTTAAATATTTAAAGTACATCAATATAATGTTCGATTCACAAATATACCGAATGGAAACGGTCAGGTCAGCAAAATTGTAACCAGCCCAATGATAAAATGGCGGAAAAACATAGCATTCACAAATTATACAAATTCAAAAACATTTACCACTGTATCAGCTGAAAATATTTAGACTTGCCGTCTTCTCCAACTCCATTTCTATTGATATATTTTATTCTATCTCGTTTTGGCAAACCGTATTTTCATATTTGCAAATCATTCTCGAACCTGCAGACGGCTGCCATGTTGAAGATGCTTGCATGCCCGGATGATAGCCTCCAACCGATGAGCGCATGGCTCAAATAACACGAATGATTCACGCCGCCATAACGAATACGTCTAATAGGTGGGCTAATACGTTACCCAGGGACATAAAATATATCAGAGCCAAGTTCCCTTTTCCTTCTTGATATTTTATTACATTTTTTTGCCTGTGAAATACTTATAATTACATTGCAGTGATGAGCAGCGAAAATACAAGACTTTGCAGTGAAAATATTATTTATCACATAACTTACCCGTTCAGTCATGTCATACGGCCATGTCATAAAAATGGTTTTACACACCTATATTTACCATTGTATGGAAATGTCACTATAAGACTCTATCAGATTCAGTTGGCATTCATAATATCATGAATGCCATTGGCCGATTGTTGACGTCATCATTATTATGACGTCATAATTGGTTTGTTACACTGGATACCATTAAACCGTCCCCGGGCGATGGCTGTTCTTTTCAATGAACAAGCATATACGATATATATATTATTTGAGCTAAATGCTGAGAAAACAAAGAGGTATTGATTTTTTTCTGAGCTGAACAGATTCTAAAATGGTAAATATAAGTATTGAACTGCTTTTAGTAGGCATTTATAGGCAAAATGAATTCCAAATGGACAAAATCAAATCCAACATGAAGCACTAGCGCGCTTCATTGAAGTTGCCTTTGTCCAGTTGGCGTTCATGTAGCCTATTAATGCCAACTGAAAGCAGTTCAATGCTTTAGTAATTAACACTATTGTGACGGCATAAACAAATGGCGTCTTTATGGCGTCATCTTCGTCGGATACCCACGGTTGATCTCGCTTCGCTAACTCACTCATCACCCCGGTGATGAGTGAGTTAGCGAAGCGAGATCAACCGTGGGTATCCGACGATGTGGCGTCATATGATTGTCTCGAAGTGAAAATCGTACCGTTAAAATAGAAATTTGCCTTTCTTAAAGAGAATTAATTTGAGAGTTTTTGTGTATTTTCTCATAAATATAAGTTATGTGATAAATAGAATCTTACACTCGTATCAATGTTATATGGAATTTACTAAACTCGTTAGATAATTTAATATGTCACTCCATGGACTAAGTCCGTGGTCACTAGCCTAACGGCTCGTGACATATTAAATTATCTTACTCGTTTAATAAATTCCATATTACATTGATACGAGTGTAAGATTCTATTTATATATTGCAGCAGGGACGTATATATATGGCATATGTATGATTTTACCGGAACATCTTCCCTGTTGCTGACACGATCGGTTGTGATTTCGACGTATTAGCCTAGTTTTTATCCCCAGTAGGCCGGTAAAGATAAAAAAATGAATAATGGCGTTTTATAAGGCCTCATTCGAAATGTAATAAAAAGAATATTCAATGGTTTGCCGTTTGATATCAAATATTATTCTTGAATCCTTGAATCATTGAATTTGAATAATTTCATCTATTTTCATGTAAAACTATCTCCGTATGGGGGAAATAAAGCTTGATTGATTGATTTCACGAGTACGGTAGATTTCCCCCCATATTTTGAAATATTAATTTTATTTATTTTACAATAATTATGAAACAAGTTATCCAACTTATTAAAATCACTCTTGTTGACCCGGGTGTTAGCGCGCGAGGGTTCTTATTGTGGGAGGAAACCGGAGTACCCAGAGAACCCCCAATGGAACATGGCCGCCTTGGTGAAAGGAAAGTGAGCTCTCCACTGCACAACCCGACCACCCATATTTTCTCGAGTGAGTCTCATGCTACGCACCCGTGAAAACATGGGAAAAAAACCTGCCATACTCAAGCGCCAAACTATTGAATATCCTCTATATATTGCTCCATTTTACTCAAAAGATCTTTATGCGTCTCTGATTCAAGGAAAGTAGCAGAATTTTATCTATTTTCAATATAATGTATTTCAGCACTGTGAGCCGTAATGCGGGGGTTTGGGGACATCTGTTATGTTACAATTAGCACTTGTTCTAAATAAAACTACCAAATGACGTTGACTGCCATATTCATCTACTGTAAGTCGTTAACATAGAAAATCACCATTGTTACACATGATTTTGAAGAAGAGGTTTTTCTTTTTATTCTGATTTCATTATAAAGAGGCGGAGAGAGAAACTTTCCAAGGGTGGGGGGATCATATAGAGTTCTCAAAATTTACAGGATTTCTTCACAATATTTCTGAAAGTTTTATCTTGTAACTATCGCCCCTGGTCCATGTTAATGCTCAATATTAACCTTTTCCCGACCCTTATGGTTGTTTTGATCTAAACACTTCTTTATACCTGCATACCCTCTCACCAAAATCACACATTAGGGTATTCCATTGAATATATATATACATCAACCTTGCAGTTCCATATAAAGCTTAAAATTAGTACTTGAAACTTTTTAAGAACATTTTTATTGAACAAGGAATGAAGTAATTGGGAAATTATAGGGAGTAGCCCGAGTTTCCTCTGGCCCTAACACCAGACTTACACATTTTGACAGATACTATGTCTGGTGTGAACCAAAACCAGATATATATATGTCAGGGCCAGAGCAAACTCGGGCAAGATAGGAAGGTTCCTAAAAGACCAATCGGATTTAAGTGACTCCAATGACTTGATTTATTTTCTGTGACGTTATCTTCGTTTATGTGGTGAGAATCATATCTCACTCTGATTTGCCATGATAAGCATAATATTATCTCACAGATTGGGATCACGTCAATGCTAAAAAGGGATACCAATTAAACACTTCATGCAGATATACGTCCCCGATTTAACCGACATCCTCTTATACCGTTCAAGTTATTTTCCTCCGTTATTTGGTTGAGACCTTTTCGTCAAATTTTGGGAAGAAAATAAACCAAATGGAAAGGAAATATATCTTCATGCAGTAATTGCAAATTGTGGGAATTATGCATCAATATTAACATCGATGTTTTCAATTATGACCATATGCGCGTTGTCAACTCAACTGTGACCATGTGCGCGTTGTCAACTAAACTGTGACCATGTGCGCGTTGTCAACTAAACTGTGACCATGTGCGCTTTGTCAATTCAACTGTTCAACATGTGCGCGCGGTCACTGATTTACCTGTACCATATACGCGTGGTCAATTTACTATGACCATATGAACGCGGGGTCGATTCTACTGTAAACATTTGCGCGTTGTCAGTTCTAACTCTGTTCGCGTTGTCAATTCATCTATGACCATGGACGCGTGGTCAATTCAACTGTAATTATGTACGCATTTTCAATTTAACTTTGGCAATGTGAGTGTGGTCAATTCAATTTTAACCAGATATGTATGATACATTTATTATTTAAATAAACGCTGGAGATCATCCACTTGTGATAATCAGCGACGTACATATGTTAACACAGGCCAAACCAGTCACACTTGGCCAAACGCACTGTTAATAATTTTATGTTCAATTCAATTTTACTGCATTTGACATCCAAATAACAATAGCATTTGTATGAGTTTCATCATACTTGCCAACTTTCTATAAAGAAGATTTCAAATTCTGGGCCCTAAACATTTTCAACGATCTGATGGTTTTACCTAATAGCTCAGAAGATCCCATTTAAAAGTGTTTTCCCTCGCCTGTTGCATGTATATTAATACATTTGTTCATTTTTTTTTCAATTCGGAGAACGTAGCCCCATCATGCATGGCATCTTTTAAAAGTTGGCAAGTATAAATGATACGTACGGCCGATCACATGTATTCTTGTTCCTTCTTCTTGTAAGAGCCGAAGAGATTACAAAACAAAAATAAAAAGGAAAACCCAATATTTCTGCCGGGACAAGCATCTTTACATATAATAAATTAATAATCGAAGTCATACCAAGTTTAGCTGCCACAGTGTTTTTACCAACCTCTCTACATAGTGTATGTCAGTCAACCCTGGGTTACACGTATATGAGGTTCGTTGATGATTTTAACAGGCCCGACTCCTTGTCTCAGTTTCAAAGAATCATTCAAAAAATATTTTAACATCCACATCAGAACACGTACAGTCCAAATTTAAATTTATACTGCTTTGATGGAGAAACCGAAAGTAGAGCGGAAAGATATCAAAAGTACAAATATCATTTTGAATTATCTGTGAAGTGAAATACGAAGTAGATTCTATGATATGAATTCAAACACATGATAGTATAGGCCTATTAACACGAAAAAGGATAGACAACGACTTCAATAGATTATAACGCGACACCTGAAATGAGACGAGACCTGAAACGAGTTGCCTCCCTTCCATTGCGTTCTGGGCATGGATACGAAAGAGGGTTCGCAAGCTTACAGGAGCCTAATCAGTGAAGCATTGTTTGATGATTAATCAACAGGATAGCTTAACTGCACAGAAAGGTAATATGATAACGGCAATTGTTTGATTGTGTGCGACTTCCGATTAGTCACAGTATCGCACAGCAGTTGGGAGGCGAATGTTTTGCCCCCCCCCCCTCCCCGTCTTTTTGCATTCAGTTTCTCTTTGAATCAAAAAGAAGTTCAAATTCAAGTTTCCCAGCATTTACTCTTACGGCAGGTTCCTAATAAAACTAACGGACAGATTGGTCAAGTTTTATCTTCTGTTAAGGATGCATGCTAGCCTAATGTGTTGACAAATCTCCAATCCAGAAGAGTTCCAAACTTAATTATTCATGAAATCGAACGAACCATGTTTTTTAGGCATGTTGATAATCATCAACTTTAACTTAATATTTGGGCCATTGTTTAGTAAATAAAACTCAAGAAATATAATAAGGGTCTTTCATTCATATTGGTGTGGAATGGGAAAGTTCCACCACGATGGTTCAAATTAAGTAAAATGATGTCGCACATTGAAAATAAGATAGAAATTACCTGTCTCTTTCTAAACTTGAACAATTCTGTTATTTACTCTCAGGAATGGCAGAAAAAAGTCTGAGACTTATTCTGGGTTTCCATATAGGACAGGTTAATGCTTTAAATAAATGGTGATAATAGTACCAACTTAATAATGGTATTTCTACAGGGATTGTGGTTTAGTGCTATTGGGTCTTTTCGTTAAGAAGAGTTGCCTCCCATTGTGGTAGGTATTTATGTTAATACCATTGTGACATTATATTAGCATATGTTAGGAAACAGTGTTTTCAACTTTTCAGCCTACAGTTTCCTGTATATTTGTGTTGGTTTCCTAACAATGTGTAACAGGAAAGAGAAAAGTGTGCTTCCACTAGAGAGCAAACCCTCGATTGCCAGGTTCATAGTTGAACGCTCTACCACTGAGCGAAAAGGAAATTCCTTCCAGTTCGAAGCTAGAAGGAGACCTTAATGGCTTTGTAAAGCCTGACACAAATTTACTTCATGATTTTAGAAATTAAATGCCATACACATGCATATATATTACCAAAAGGGGGACAGCTATTGTTTAGGAATTGTCAGAATTTATGTTACCTTGTGCGGTAGTTAAGATTCAGGTTGTTAATGAAAGTTTTACTTTATATTAAGCAAAATATTTTATTCAAAACCAACTTTGAACTTGTCTCATTGGCTTTGACACTGTCAGGTGTGACTTGACCTGTACAACAACAGGATGTTAAAATTGGAATTTGATATGACACTGGCACCAGGACAGAATTAATCTAATGCCATTCTTCTTTCTTTTACTTTTAAGAACATACAAAATACAAACATGCCTATGGTGGCAGCGGCGGCCTGCAACCCTTCATACAATAGCCTATCTGACTACAGCCTCCTACTTCATTCTTTATTGACAAGGCTGCATGTTCACATATCACAAAGTAGACAAAGAAAACCAGAAACACTTGTTTATCAATAACACAACAAGGGTGCAGTCAGGAAAAGTTTCCATGCAAAATCTGGGCAGAATTATTTTTATTTATGTTTTTCCATTTTTCTTGAACAGACTCTTTATGGTTAAAAGTTTGGTTTGGTTTATTTTGTTTTACGTCCTATTAACAGCCATGTTCACTTAAGGACATGCCAGGTTTTTGAGGTGAAGGAAAGCCAGAGTACCCAGAGAAAAACCACTAACCTACGGTCAGTACCTGGCAACTGCCCCATGTGGGATTCGAACTCGCAACCAAGAGGTGGAGGGCTAGTGGTAGAATGTCGGAACACCTTAATCACTCAGCCACCGCGGCCCCGGTTAAAAGACTGCCCATCAACTGCTCTTTAAAATATGTCCATATTTACTGTGTCTTTACTTGTAGATATTTTTCATGAGTAAAAATTCAGTCTTTCTCTAATTTTCTGTACAGTATTTGCTTCTACTTGCAGGTAAACAATCATGGAACAGGTTTTTTCGACAAATCAAACCACAGTTCTTTCCAGCGATCAACAAACACCTCTTCCGAACATTCTTCCAACAGATCAAACATTCATAGAAGGTCAAAATGCAGTTGTTCTTCCTACCAGTTCAGACTTCGAAATGGAAACAATTTGTTCTGACCTTGAGAATCAAATAGATCCAACTGTTCTTGATGATATAGATCTATATTTAGAATGTGATGATGATGATGTAAATTTCAATGTGCCAGTTCCAAAAGATTATAAAAATGTAACATTTAAAGTTAGCTTTTATCCAAGAAGTCAAAATAACGAAGAAGTTCGACAAAGAAAGTTCATTTGTGGTGTCTGTAAGGAAGAGTTCAACATGGAAACTAAATTCAAAGTTCATATGACTGATCGCCATGGTGACAAAAAGCCTTTTGTTTGTAATATATGTTCATACAGAGCAGCATCAGTAAAACTGAGGAAACAGCATTTTGTTAAAGTACACAAAGTGGAAAATAGCGCTGATACAAGTTTTGAGAGCTTAAGCAGTGTGAACGGGCCAAAAATGAAATTTATCTGCAGTAAGTGCTCATATATTACAACAAGGAAAGATGAACTTGTTACTCACTTCAACAAAACTCACAGCAAAGCAGAAAAGTCTTTTTCTTGTGATCAATGTAATTTTGTGTGTAAACAAAAAAAGACCTTTTCATTGCATGTAAAGAAACATCAAGAAACTTCATCAGAGTTGGTTTGTGAAATATGTGGGAAAGATTTTCTAACAAACACTCAATTTAACCGGCATTATAAAACACATAAAGATGAGCGTCCTTTTAAATGTAGTATTCCTGGATGTGAAATAGCCTTTAAAATTCAAGGTGCATTGACTGATCATATTAAATCTGTTCACAAAAGGAGTGAGAAACAGAACATCAAACCAGTGGACGAACATAAAAGTGATCTGCCAAATATTGAAGTGTGTGATAAGCAAACCAATTAAAAACATAACTATTTATTGAGGAAATAATTGATGTATGTGCATGTACAAATGTATTTTGGTGAAAAATAATGAGTGTGAAAAAATATTGAAAAAAAGAAATGATGACGTTTCTGACCCGAGTTGATTTTCCAAACATTTTTGAATCCCGAGTTATACATGACATACAAACTTGTTGATTTGGATATCTTTTTTACCAAGTAAAATGCAGTTACAGTCTTTGTCATGTCTATGTTATTGTCCATACACCTATGATTATCCAGGTCAAGGTGACTTTAATAATTTTATTATTTACCTCAAGGTTTTAAGCTCATCCGCCTGAAGGACAGGTGAGCTGATGCAATGGTGCAGCATCTGCCATCTGTACATCTGAACATCAACTTTTCCTTGAAACAGCTTCTTCTGAAATAATGAAAGGCATAGAAACATGCATTTTGCCTGGAAGGAGCCAATCAAAAATCAACTTCTTCTTTCAAGGTCACAGATCAAATAGAAATATCATAGCTTTGAAATGCTTTGAAATGTTTGATCACAGAGCAAATGTTTGATGATTTTAAGCACTAGAAGAAAGTGAAGCAGCTTAATTGATTTATACATGTTTTAATTCTGCAAAATTGAAAGCTAACTTCCAACCCATGCTACCAGACAAATACAGTTATCTAAAAAAAGGGGGGGGGGGGTTAAAATGTTTAACATATTTGATCCTTCATGTGACCTTGAAAGTGGATTAAGGTCATTCCTTTAAACTAACTTTGATACTACACTAGTACAGGCCCAATATCATATCAGTCCCTAAGCTTTTTGGTTTAACTATTGAGAATATCATATTTGACCCTTATGACATTGAAAGAAGGTCAAGGTCAGTTATTTGAACAAACTTGGTAATTTTTCATAACAGCATCCTGCTGACTAAATATCAGAACTCTGGGCTTGTTAGTCATTGAGAAGGAGTCATTTAAAGATGACCTTGGTAATTTTGAAAGTAGGTCAGTGCCATTCCTTTGAACAAACTTGGTAGCCCTTCATCTCAGCTTTGTTATTGAGAAGTTGTTTGATTATTTTGATACATTTGACCCCTGTGACCTTTAAAGTGGATCAAAATCATTCATTTAAACAAAGATCGTAGTTTTTTCAACCCAGTGTGCTACTGGCCAAGTATCAGTAGCATAGGCTTAATCAAAATGTTTTATACAAACGGATGCTGGACGACCCACTAAAGTAAATATACAACACTTGATATAGAGCCCTATATAGCTATCATACGCCACTCTAAAGCGCTTTATAGTACAAAGATATACAATTCTTATACAACCAATACAATTAAAGGCCCAATATACGTAACTTTCGGCAAAACTTGAAGCGAAAATCAAGCCTAATAACTTATTATATTTATAGATTTAGCTAAGATTAACTGATATCAGCAATATTCAAGATGAATTCTTTCGCGGTTACCGGTACAGCAGCAGTTGAAACACGCTATTTGTAAACACGCGTCCATTTCGAACCGTCTTCTACCTTCGGTTTGTTGTTGAGGTGGGCCCCACCTGAATTATTTTCAATTTCTTGTTAGCTCAGGTTTACTTCGTTTGAAGTCTATTTATCCATGGTTATCAACTGGAATTTTTTTCAGAATTTTTCAGAATCACGAAAATTTCCCTAAAGTTACGTATGTTGGGCCTTTAACACATACAATTCTTAGGTGTTCGCAGGAGCTGCCTTATCAGGCGCTAGCTACATGTCCTATACCACCTGGCTAATATCTCCCTATGTGTGGGTATGTATGCGTGTGTGCTTGAGATGAACTGGTTTAACGAATACGTCTTTCTCAAGTTTTCTTGGATTTAAATGTTGGGTTCAAATGGAAACGATGATAGGTGATACTTAAAAAAAGATGTGTCCTTGAAAACAAATTCGAAGTCAAATAAAATATCTCTGTCCCATTGCAGGTAAAACACACTGCACCGAGTTTTTGCCTATACAGGAGCAACCCCCGTCCCCATTGTGCCCCAATAAGATGACCAGATCACAGGGACCTGATAATTTGTTACAGCTAGTTTTGGACGTAACCTAAAGTTTACTACGTTTAATGTATCGGCCATCGAATATTGTTAATATAAACCACCTAAATGGTACTTCTTACATTTGTTGATGGTGGCAGCACTACTACTGTCTCCCAGTTGTCATGTACTGTACACATTAAAACCGTTAGTGTTTCAGTATAACGCGCATCGCTATTGACGCAGACGTCCACTACTGGAGCGAAGACCTAATGTTACCGGACATATTGGATACTGGCGGGATACAAGTCACGTGAAACTACGGAAACAATTACGATCTTAAAGTTTATATTTAACAACAATAAATAGAAAACTGAGTGAAGCAATTCTTTAATTCGTTTCGCCACGTGTCAATTAATATAATATTTATTTCAAACGGATCACGTTAAGTCATTGATGTCATTAATGAAGCGACGGTTCATTGAATCGAGGTAAAAAGGAGCATAGAACTGTTCCAGTACAGACTTATCACAAGACGCGCATCCCTATTGTGACAGACTGTTACTAATGGAGTGGAAACCAAATGTTATCAGACATGTTGGATATTGGCGGGAAACAAGTCTTGTGCAACCGTACGGAAACAGTTTATATTTAACAAAAAATAACATAACGTTTACTGAAGAAAGTTCACTGGTTTAATTTAGTATTTAACTAGATATACACCGAATTTTAAGCAGATTGCGGGAAACATTATTTGTTCACAGAAAGTACCGACGGTTCACGATTGGTTTCAGAGTACTGATGTTGGGAGGACTGCTATCATCAATGATGCGAATAGCGGGTAGAATATTGGACAAGACAATAGATCTGTTGGGATGGAACTGTTCCGGTACAGTCTGATCACAAGGCGCGCATCCCTATTGCAGCATTCATAATTGAGTTCCAATGGTATTGGACATGTTGGATATTGGCGGGATACAACTCTTGTGAAACTGTACGGAAACAGTTTACACGTAAGAACACTCAACACGACATTTATTGCAGCGGAAAGTACCGACGGTTCCCGATTGGTTTCAGAGTACGTCGAGAGTGCTGCTGTCATCAATGATCCTAATAGCGGTTTGAAATATATATGTCGGGAGTGGAACTGTTCCAGTACAGTCTGATCACAAGACGCGCATCCCTATTGTAGCAGGCGACCACCATTTGAGTCGTAACCCAGTGTTATCGGACATGTTGGATATTGGCGGGATACAACACTTATGAAACTGTACGGAAACAGTTTACACTTAAGTACAATTTACACAACATTGGCTGAAGTAAATTCATTGGTTTGATTCTCAAAGTATTAAATTAAACATTCACCTTATATTAACGGATTGAGTGAATGCATGACTTGTTCACGAAAAGTACCGACGGCTTCCGATTGATTTTACAGCACACGGTGTCGGAAGAGCTGCTGCCATTATTGATCCGAATAGCGGGTAGAAAATAGAATAAGACAGCACTCGGTGTCGGGAGTGGAACTGTTCCAGTACAGTCTTATCACAAGACGCGCATCCCTATTGTAGCAGGCGACCACCATTTGAGTCGTAACCCAGTGTTATCGGACATGTTGGATATTGGCGGGATACAAATCGTGTGAACCGTACGGAAACAGTTTAGTGTTTACATTTATTTCAGCGGAAAATACCGACGGTTCCCGATTGGTTTTAGAGTACTGACGTCTGGAGCATTACTGTCATCAATGATCCGAATAGCGGGTAGAAAATAGAACAAGACAACACACGATGTCGGTAGTGGAACTATTCCCGTACGGTCTTATCACAAGACGCGCATCCCTATTGTAGCATCCATAATTGGAGCAGACACTCAGTTTTATCGGACATGTTGGATTTTGGCGGGATACAACTCTTGTGAAACCGTTCGGAAACAGTTTAGAGTTTACATTTATTTCAGCGGAAAATACCGACGGTTCCCGATTGGTTTTAGAGTACTAATGTCTGGAGTATTACTGTCACCAATGATCCGAATAGCGAGTAGAAAAATAAAACAAGGCAACAAACGGTGTCGGGAGTGGAACTGTTCCAGTACAGTCTTATCACAAGACCCGCATCCCTATTGTAGTAGTAGACCACCATTGGAGTCGAAACCAAATGTTATTGGATATGTTAGATATTGGCGGGATACAACTCTTGTGAAACCGTACAGAAACAGTCAGGTTCCCATGGTTTTAAAATCAACAGCATCTAATGTTTACGAAGTAAATTTTTATTTATATGGCGTCGGATTAAATGAAATATATATCTCGTCAATTACACTTGAAATAGCGGAGCGGATATCGGCCAAGACTGCTTCAGTCCAATCCGATTACAAGACACGTGCCGTATCCCTATCATAGCTTGATACCACATTGGGGTCGAAATCCAATGTTATCGGACATGCTGGATATTTGCGGGATACAAATCTTGAAAAACTGTACGGAAACAGGTAAGAGTTCGCATTTAAGAACATTCACCACAACATTTATTGCAGCGGCAAATACCGACGGAACCCCTGGTTCCCGATTGGTTTTAGAGTATTGATGTCTGGAGAGTTTCTGTCATCAGTGATCGGAATAGCGGGTAGAAAATAAAACCAGGCGGCATACGGTTTCGGGAGTGGAACTGTTCCAGTACAGTCTTATCACAAGACGCGCATCCCTATTGTAGCGGACGACCACCATTGGAGTCGAAACCCAGTGTTATTGAACATGTTGGATATTGGCGGGATACAAATCGTGTGAAACCGTACGGAAACAGTTTAGAGTTTACATTTATTTCAGCGGAAAATACCGACGGTTCCTGATTGGTTTTAGAGTACTGATGTCTGGAGTGTTACTATCATCACGGACTTAGATTAATCTAAGTCCGTGCTATCATCAATCATCCAAATAGCGGGTAGAAAATTAAACAAGACAGCACACGGTGTCGGAATCCTGTAAAACCATACGGAAATAATGCTGATCCGAAGATTATAGATACAAACCAACAACGAATTCATTGTTTACAAATAATCTTTATTAACATGGCATCGGATTAAATGAAATATATATCTGCGTGTCATTTACACAACCGAATTTTAAACAAACTGCATAAATATATTTTATTGCTAACATTAATGAACTGAATAGTGGGTAGAATATTGAAACAAGACAATACAGTTGTCGGGAGTGGAACTGTTCCAGTACGGTCTTATCACAAGACGGGCATCCCTATTGTAGCAGACGACCACCAATTGAGTCAGAACCCAATGTTATCGGACATGTTGGATATTGGCGGGATACAAGTCTTGTGAAACTGCACGGAAACAATTAATCGTTTATATATAAAATCACTTAATTAATACATCTATTGCGGGTAGAATATTGGACAAGACAATGTATACATATGTCCTTAAATTTCCCTTACATTACTAAGTAAATTATGATGTTGCCAAACATTAATCGTTAATTTATTTCTGTGAAAAACAATACTCAAAACAGTTATGAAGTATCTGTCCATTCCTATCAATGATGTTGTAATGTAAAAATAGCCCAACATGTTTAAGAAACCATGAGCTAATACTTTCCCTTTGTTGTTTCATCTTGTTCCTCTCCTTCGACTTCAAACTGTCGTTTGTCTCCGTTTAAATTTCAACTGTTTCAAACTTTTCAAAATGTCAGCCGTCTGTTCCAACAGAGAGGTCTTTATGCGCATGCTTGGGATTGTAATCTGATTTAAGAGAAATTGATTAGCTGTGAAAGCCCGTGCCACTTGATTGACGTGAAAGACCCATTTCGGGGGCGTGGTTTGAATTCGGAATCTTTAAATAATGATTGACAATTGAAATAGACTAGGCCCTACAATCTTTAAAATGACGAACTGCAACCAGGAGAAATATTTATGTTGAACTACGACTTACACAAAAACTTGACTGTTTATATTTCCTATTTCATTGTTTTGGTCGCTATCTAAATAACATGTACATTTGTATGTCTTTAAATTTTAACTAAAATTATGCCGAAGATTGCCCGAAATCTTGAGATTATTTTTCTACGCGGCCATTTCCGACATACCAAACATGCAGGCAAAGCTTGATCTGCTCCTAATATGTTTAATCCGAAAGAAAACACTCCAAACAGGGAAACATATTCCATATCTTTTTAATAAGTTTATTTTTGTTTTATTTACGAGCAAGCATCTGGTGTTTATGACACCTATTTTGTATTGATAATTCACCCCCAAATACGCATTTAAACTCTTCCAATTCAAAGGTTGGAATATTTCATTACAAAATTTCAGGGATGGATGAGGTGAGATACAAATCATGGTTTTGTTTGGCCTCTTCCAAAAAGGGATCTGAAAGAGACATTAATTTAATCTTATCATACTGTTTGAACTTCAAGTGGCCAATCCCTGACAGCAAAATATGAGGGGTATCTACAAGGCCAATTTAAGCTACATGTATCGTTTAGTCAAACACTTTCGCCGTTATAGATTTTCCCGCAGACACTTTACAAACCTATTTCTACATGCAGGACACTTCATAAAGACGTTTGGGTATTGCTTGTAAACTGAAACAAAAAATACCGGAAGTTCGTCCGGAAAATATAAAGCGTACAATTTTGTTTTATACACTATTGATCTTCCTCAACAATGAACATGTGTACATGAAGAACTTTGTTTACTAATTAGTCTGACAAACGTACGAACATTTCGTATACAAATCTGGTCCCATCTCATTTTCAATCTCTTTTCACTTCCGAAGGGCTTAGGGGACAGTTTCATAGCGATACAACACTGTTTGTAAGGAAATGTAAGCCTTTTTATGCAACGTACATCCAAATTTTACCAACAGCACAGGGACCTGAGAATTTGTTACAGCTAATTTTGGACCTAAAATAATTTTACACATTTGGGGGTGGGGGTGGGTTGGTGTTAAGATCAATTTTCGATAAAAATGCCCTTTCAATGGTCATAAAAGCTATTATGACCATTGGGGGTGGGGGGGGGGGGGCAGTATAAAATTCGGAACAATGTACCATCAACCTAAAACTCAGAAGTAATAGTAACACGTTATATTTTAGTTGTATAAAGAAAATGAAATGAAATAAAAATACATTATGAAAATACATGAATTCGTTCAAGTTTACATATTGAAAATCAATAAATAAATGTGTTTGGTTTATGTTTTATTAACAGCCAGGGTCATTCAAGGACGTGCCAGATTTTTAATGGTGGATGAAAGCCGGAGTACCTGGAGAAAAACCACCGACCTACGGCCAGTACGTGGCAACTGCCCCACGTGGGTTTCGACCCAGCTGTCTAGTGGTAGAATGTGGCCACTTGATTTTGTTTATAATCAATATGGCCACTGTGGTGATTTTTTTTCTCGCTTAAGTATATATTCGAGTTATCTTTCTTCGAACACTAAATCAAAAAGACGCAGAAATCTTTGGAGGTCAAATTTTAATTGTTAAACTATTACACCATGTACTCAGACAATAGTGTTGAACTGTTACTGGCTTGTCAGTATTTTAGTCTTGCTTAAACTCTGTAATGCAACTAATTTGTAACTAATCATTGTGGGTTGATTTACCTTTTGATGTTTAGGGCTTCATATCTACCTGATACTCATATACCGGTATTATATATAATTTCCTGTCGTAATTGTACCCTGTTTAATATATGTAATATTTGTACAATTCTTATCCATGTATATATATGCATTGCGATCCAGGTATTTACATCATCTTTAATTAGACGATTTGCCACTATGATCATGCCAGAATACCGGACCGTCTAACACTGCGACATCAAAACATCCTTTTTGGGGGGGGGATGTCGAGTTGGCGCAGTGGTAACGGCCGCAGGTACTTCTGGCTAGGCGATTTGGTGCCGGAGATCGTGAGTTCGAGGCCTGGACATTATTTCAAAGATGTACTTTGTTTTGTGGCTAAATATAAATAAAAAAGTTATCAACTAGTATGTTTTAATAAGAAAAAATGCGCATATAGCATCAAAAAGAGATCCAAGGAGGATCTTGGCGACCACCATCGATGATCTTCATTTGCTCTTAAAAAGTTGTGTCTTTTCCTTATTTTCTTTTAACAATGTACAGTATTTAATCTTTATAGTTAAATGGATTTTAAGAATTTTCTTACTTTATTATAGTTAAACGATGGTTCCTTGTCACCAATTTGCTTTTTCTGACCAGTTCCAAAACTCATCAGAGCACAGCTAAGGATTAAGTAGAACTTCCATATAGAATTTGAGAAAGATCCATCTTTTATTTCTTAATAGTTAACCATAGTATCCTTTCATAGTCAAACTCCAAGATGGATGCCTGTCTATTTTTTCTCCGAGATCAGCGGTCTGAAAATAACACCATCAATAAAAAGGGACCAAAGGCTACCTACATTATCAGGTATGATAATGATTCATCGCAACAAGTACTTGTCAAAAATACAAATTATTACTGCCACAATCCAAAATGGCCACCTATTTGCTATTATTGATTTTTAGATCAGCTCAATGCTCTTAATCTAGTCATATAACTGGACAGAAACTGAACAATGCACAACTAGGGACATATTGGAACATACATGTGAAATTTGAGAAGGATGCATCCAGTACTTCTTAAGAATTAGGGATCACAAACTATTACCGTCAAAACCTAGAATGGCCACCTGTCGGCCATATTGTGCTTTGGATCGTCTCCAAAACTAAACAATGCAAACCTAAAATCCAAGGGAACCTGCATATGAATTTTGATAAGGATTTATCTAGTATATCTCAAGAAATGTCACAAACTATTACTGTCAAAATCCAAGATGGCCGTTATTCGGCCATATTTATTTTCGAATCAGCCTAAAAAACAACTATGCACAACTAGGGACCAAAGGGAAATTAAATTAAAATTTCGTCACAACAAGATAATATACATATATACATAATGTGACGAAATGACTTGGTGTAAATGGAAGATATGTCCTGTCATCAATTAAAAAACTTGAGTGTGAGGTAAAGAGGCGACGAAGGTCACCAGGACATGACCTCATATGGGATGTCGACAGATTCCTGTAAAACGGAGTGAGAACAAGGATCTGCTTTTTAATCAGATGGCCATTTAACCAATATTGCTTCATCTAGTGTTTCATCGTCGGTAACCAACGGTCCTGACGCTCACGGACAGGCCCCGGTTTCATCAACTTTCCTTAACTTAAGGAAACTCCTTAACTTAAAAATCTTCATAGGAAAGCCTTACAGAATTTAAGAAAAGTTCTTTAACTTAAGGTTTTCCCCTTAAATTCTGTAATAATTTCCTATGGAGATTTTTAAGGTAAGGAGTTTCCTTAAGTTAAGGAACGTTGATGAAACCAGGGCCAAGACCGTTGGTTACCTACGATTCTAGTCCTTAAGACTAAATCTACACCCTTGGAATATATCATGGCAAAATTAAAAGCTCCCGGGTCTGCCACCTAGCGGTCGGTGTGCGTTGTGTCCCTTTGAATCACGTAATCACCGACCAATAAAAATGAGTGTAACAAAACGGCTTCTGCAATAAATGTAAACAAGGAAGAACATCTCATTCGGTTGATCTGTGAAAAATTCAAGCTTGATCAAATTAGACAGCATCAGGAAATGGCGATCCACGCACTGAGTCCTTACCGTAAATGTGTCGTTGAAGATTGTTCTTCTCTGTTTTACTGGTAAAGATCCATGACACAGTCGACACTGTGCCATGTTTGTTTACATTTTTTTTCTGTCCCATAAGAAGAGCGCGTGATCAAATGTAAGGTGCGCTCTGATTGGACGCAGCCAGACCTAGCTGCATCCAATGAAAATTCTCGTCGCGGGATTTACGAAAGGTGGTCTATATAGCCTATGCCAAGGGTGAAGATGAGTGTGCGGACCGTAACCCTTGGCTAGTGAAGATGTTGCTGAGAGGCTTGCTATGTCAAAGAGTCCAAATAAATTTCAAGCTAAAACTGGGAATGGATGCTTGGTTAGAAAACGATCTACCGTATAACGGGGAATTTTAGCGGGGCTTCAATTTGGCGATGTGGCGGGTCCGTATATTGATCGCCAAAATTTGCCCAGTCAAATTTTAACACCGCCAATTCAAAAGACGCAAAAAATTCACTTTAAGCAATAGTTTTCGTTCCGACCGTCATTTACCTTTGATTACTCCTGTTTCTCCGTTAACTCCCGAGAGTAACGAGTGGTGGGTATTGTTGGTAAAATACACAACTTTAATCAACATGAATAGGATATATGAACATAACATATTAATCTATATATTCAGGTAGGTAATATATATGCTCAACGCTAAAGTAAAACCTTTGGTTTATTGATAATCGCCAAATTTTAACCCGCCAAAGTTAATCTTTCACTCTTCACGACCAAGTCGACAAATTATGACCATATAAGGATTGAAAGTCATTTTTTTAACTTTTATAGTGCTATGAAAGGTCAGCCGTTACATCCATATTGAATGAAGCCCGCTAGGGCTTCATGCTAAATATGAATTTCATAGCTCTATGAAAGTTAAAAAAAATGGCTTTCAATCCATATATTTACATTTTTACTATAACACATATACTGAATTCCATTTAATTTTTTTCCAAATAATTAGTTTATTAGCTGCGCTTCTTTAGGCGTCGTCATTTAAACGACATTGGCGGAACAGCCGAGCTTGAATAAATTTGGCGTCAATGATAATGATGAGTCAAATTTTAACACCCAAAATCTAAAAAAATCTTCTAGAATCTATCCAACTGGAGGCTGCAAGAATAATTACAGGAATGCGTAGAGGCAACCCCCCCCCCCCCCCCCAATATCTTGTACAGAGAATTAGGCTTCTTGTACAGAGAATAAGGCTGGGTCTCTCTTGAAAGTAGGCGAAAACAACCTCAAATGATGCTGATGTACAAGATTATGACTAATCAGACTCCATATCTATCTGAAAAAAATGAATATATATAATTCAAAACCGCCAAATTTTAACCCGCCAAAGTTAATCTTTCACTCTTCACGACCAAATCGCCAAATTTTATGACCGCTACAATTTCCCGCTATACGGTATATGGGAAATGATTATGAAGCCAGTTTGCCCGATTTCCCTAAGATTACAGAACTTACTGTGGGATTATATCAACTGAAGCATGCTAAATCATAAACTGCAGGACATTTGACTGAAGATGGCCAACATGACCCGAGGGAAAAGACTTGCTTAATTAAGGCCAAACTTTGCTTTTGACACGTTACTTCCAAAGTGTACAGCCTGTGGATTTAATATTCGTCAGGGTTGACTCCAATACCATTTTAAAAGATTCCAAAATACTGGTAGAAAAACATTGATATCAGCAATGTTACAACAGGAAAAAGAGAACCTCAAAATCGATTTGATGCAGGCTTATGCAGTATCATTGACTTCTGAATAAATGACCTTTATTCAGTATGTTTCATTATGTTTATCCTCTATGTTAAGAGGACGTTGAAGAAATATAACTAAACCAAACCTCACGATGTCAGTGACCGGGCTAAAAGATGTGCTGGGTGTATTCCCATGGTGTTTCATTTAGCTTCACGTCCTATTAAAAGTGATGTCAATGGATGCATGTGTGCCGTTTTGACTGAATACTGTTAAAGTGGAATTTTCGAGGTGCGGAGTTTTATTTTTGTTTATTTCGCTCTTATCAAATCTCCGCGAATATATCTTCACGCGAACATTTTGGACATCACTCAATCTCTACAATGTGTAATTGTATAATAGGCACACAGTGCAAAATAGCGCCAAAATATCAATCAACACCGCTAACATTTTGAAGGCTGCATGAGAAAAAAAATCCCAGGGGCGACAATTTAGGCTTTTAGAGTATTTTGGTGTACTTGCCTTTTTGTGATAGCGTGGTGCCGACGTTATAGTGCTATCTCACTGAACTACCACGAAAAATGTACCCAACACGGAACAGCTTGTAACGGGTAAATCTGTTGTTGCTTTACTTCTTGATGTGGAACACTATGCAGGGAATAACAGCTCTAATCTTTAAGGACTTTGGTTTGTTAAAAACATCAAACACATCTGATAAATCAAACCATCTACATGACGCCTTCAACATAATCGATTTCATAAATGTATGAGCCATTCATTCGGGTTTTTTTATCTTTGTTCGGGATGGTCACCAATCCGTATGACAAACGTCTTAATATTGCAAGCTTTGGATTTTGCATACAGATAAGGGTTGATATGCATCAACGACAGTCTTGCGGCATAGCCTTGTGTAGGTCTGTGTCGTATTCAGTGATTTGTTGTGACGCACTAAACCTAGACGAACGTGGTGAACATGATATTTACGTTATAAGAATCACTCCGGACCATAATATACAACCTGATCCAAATCTGGACACGACACGGGGGAATGGACACAACAATAATTTTGTTCTGGCTGTGGACCGTTATTGTCAAAGGTAACTGTTTGCTTAATTCCTTGTATATTATTCCTTCTATTTGATTTCAGTTATTTTTCTTCTATTTACCATTTGTTATACATGTAGCAGTTTCACCTAGATCATTGTCACTCTAGATTTGGTTGTAGATATTTCCTTAGAGTTAATGTCTAACATCACAGCACCCAAAATGTGACATTTGTTGGGATAACGGCCAAATAACTTGTCGCGCAATGCAATGCATGCTTAAATATTTGAGAATTTCGTGTATGAATGCTTTTATGACAATTTGTCTGTATAAGCTTCATTATTATCGTTACAAAAAACAGTTAAATGACAATTATGATTACAACACGATCAAAGTACTGAAATTATAGTAGTGCTAATACTCTTGTTTCCTAACATAAGAAAACTATTTCCCATGATTTGATAATGGATTCTGTTATATATAATTAATTTTTCATTGATTGTATGCAGAATGCGGCATTCTGATTGGTTGAGATTTTCTTTTCATACGTCTATGAAAATGGCGCAAAAAATGTGACGTCACAATGCGGCAATTGACGTTGCGTATTTATTTGTAAAAAAGAATCTGTTGTTAGATCAGTCAAATTGAACATAAACATGCTTTGAATTTGAAAATAACTTTCAAAAATTAATTATAAGCCTTGATGTCAATTTTTTTAGTTCCTAGGGTTATGAGAGATCACGTAACACACACATATGCTACACCTCTTAAATTTAGAAATAGATACAGTATGCCGAAAAAATGAATTAAACTGCATCATACAGCTGTTTCGTCCTCCTAGGACTCTTCAGTGATGCTAGGGGCCAAAAGGTATAGGAATCCAAAATTTCTAAACTTATGTAGAAGCAGAAGGGTCAGGTCAGGTGCGTAAAACTCCTTTAATTTATTAATTTAGAAGTAAAATTAAACTAGTTCTGTATAATTTCACATCGTGTACTACGAAAATGTGTATATCATGAAACAAATTTTGCTGGCAAACTTTTGTAAGAATCCGTTACGCGGATTCATACAGTTTGCAAACAAAATTATTTTCATACCCCAATGAAACAAAAATAAATTGTCATCAATGCTGAAAAGGATGTTATTATTGTTGTTTTAGTTGTGTGTGTCGATTTATCAATCCCTCAGAAATTTGCATCGTTTTTTGAAAAAAATTAGCATTTGTTCAAACAATTTCTTATTGCGTCAACGATACTGTTAATATTTTTCAGTGTCCAATCAATCTGGAAAAAAATCAAGGATTTTAAAGTATAATGGTTTTAGGACGATCAATATGTTCTATTTTATTTATATTAACAATGAGGTTTGTAAGAAAAGAACTTAATCGTCAGTTATCAATAAACATTTGATTCATATAAGAAATAAAAACAAAAAATAATTAGTATTTTGATTTTATTTATTATTTCAAATTGGCCTCGTAGTGCATACAATGAGAGTGTAAATGTTGTATATTTACACTCTCATAAAATACCAAAGCGTCAACAAAACCATTATCCGAACTCAAAATCGATTAAACCAGAGGCAAAATATTAATAAAGGAGACCGTCGTAACAAAGTGCAAGATAATAAGACCAGGTGTTCCAGAAGAGTAAGCGTCTTCTGCTTCATTTTGTAACTTTATAAAGTTATAAAAAATGTCAAATTATTAAACAAGACGGCCAGGATAAACCTTCGGGATTTAATAGTTGTCCTGTAAATGTTTTCCGAGAGATCAGAGTCTAGGTTCTGATCGTATCTACGATATAGGTGTCTGGTTTGGCATTTTTGCTTTAAATCCTTTTAGCAACTAAGGTCTTAAAGGCCAGCATCCCGATGTAAGCGATGTGGGTGTATGTGTGATGTGCGTGTGTGTATTAAGAAGGCAGCGGTTTGTTCGTGCAAGACTGTTTTCGATAGTGCGGAATTAATGGTGACTTAATAGGGGTACCACACTCAAGTATGCTACTGAAGGCACATAGCAAAAAAAAAAACCCCAGTTACATTATACTGAAAATGTGTAAACCACGCCCATAATGCATGAGCGTCAAGCAGGAAGTAGTAACTACCAGTTTTTGAGATTCCTGTATGTCTTTGTGTCGGCCCTAACCCTTCCTTACAGCGGCAAACCCTCCACTCAATTCAAATTTTTGAGCAGTGTCAAGAGAGACATTTGAAAAAAAAACGACACAACAAAAGAAAAAAGAGAAAAAACAGTGTCTCAAATTAAGTTTCCTTTTACCATCATGCATTTGGGCAGCAGCTACAATCCTCACGCCTTACTTGCAGGGAGGTAAATGTAGCTAATTTATCTGGATTTTTCAGTATTTCAGAACAAGACCTGTAAAGGGTTTGACATACAGATATGTATTTAACTCCTTTAACTTTGACAATTTGTCAGGATAATTTCATTGGCAAATATGTCAGCTTTTTCAATGCAAGTCATTTGAAAATTTGAAAATATTTGATCCAAGTGACGTAGAAAGTGTGTCGTTAATCTTTCATCGGCTCCTTTCAAGAAAGCTAGTAGTCAAACATCTTGTCTCTGGGTCTTTTGATATTTTATAAGTCGCCGTTCGAAAATTAAAATCTTAAAACTTAACCCCTTCGACCCTGTAATTTTTCATTTTTTTCCTTTTTTTTTTTTTTGTATTTGACCCCTATGACCTAGATAGAATATCATTGTTAATTCTCTCATCATTGTTGGGATTTAATCTAAAAGTTACAAGCAAGATATCATGACTCTACACCTTCCGGTTCCTGAAAAGAAGTCATTTAAACGAAAACTTGACAGACGCAGGACGACGGACTGACATGTTTATTGTAGTCGAGCAACGAATGTCTTTCCCAAGTACGTACAGCACAGACGGTGGTTTAAGCCATTTGTCACATTTATTTAAAGGCCCAATATACGTAACTTTCGACAAAACTTGAAGGGAAAATTAAGCCTAATATCTTATTATATTTATAGGATTGACTGATATCAGCAATATTCAAGATGAATTCTTAACGCGGTTACCGGTACAGCAGCAGTTGAAACTCGGTATTTGTAAACACACGTCCATTTTGAACTGTCTTCTAACTTCGGCTTATTGTTGAAGTGGGCCCCTTCTGAATTATTTTCAATTCTTTGGTTTTTTCTATCAAGAGTTTCTTGTTAGTTACCACGCAGGTTAACTTCGTTTTAGGCTTATTTTTGCATGGTTATCAACTGGATTTTTTTCTGAATTTTTCAGAATAAAGAGAAATTTCTTGAAGTTACGTATATTGGGCCTTTAAGGGTCAGTCATATAAAAATGATACGCTACATAAACTTAATGATTTTTTATGTTTCTTTCAATTTTAGGATACGTGGGAGCCACAATTTCGCCGTTCTTCTTGTCTCCCACACGTTTGAATTGGGCATCTAGCCAGTCATACTGTGAACGTAACCAAGGCAGACTGGTAACCATAGATACATTGTACAAATACAACCAAACCTGGATAATTGACAAATCGTTCCACGACAGCAAGATGTAAGTACAGGGGGATAGCAAATATAATTTCATTGGATGATCGTATAGAGTTATTTGAAAAGGTAAAAGAGATATGAAGACAGGAACCACGGTAAGAAAGATATGAGAAAGGAGGAAAGGAAACATTTTCGAATGTATCTTTTTTAGCATTTGGTAGCATATGGTTTTAAAGAAAACAAGTGGCCCAAGAGGTCCTCAACAGTCACCTGAGGAAATTGACATTTTAGTTTGTTATTTTGATTCAATAATCCTTACTTTAATCTCTACAAAATTCAATTACATATATACCTATTCATTAACAAAGGTTGACAATTTGTGAATAATATGGTTTTTGTTAGGGTGCTACATCCTTTGTGTTTGAGAAGTGTCTGCTCATAAGGATGATTCCTGCCAAGTTTGGTTGCGATCAATCCAGTTGTTTTTGAGAAGAAGCCGTTCTAAGAAGATTTTTCTTACACTCTTAAGGCCCCCAAAGGGTTATAACCACGTTTTCCCAAACAAACTTGGAGTTCCTTCACTAAGGAACAAATTTGTTAGAAATCGGTCAGAGTTGGCTTTTTGACCCTTGATGGCGCCCCCTGGTTGGGCCGTTTTTTGACCACGTTTTTCATTCACAAACTTTGTAGAACAGACCCTTATGACCCTCAATATCAAATATAAAGTCAATCTGACTGTTCATGAGAAGAATTTTGAATATGTTCACAATTTACCCCTTAGTGGGCCCCTATTGAGGCCATACTCTTTTTGTTCGCAAACTTGGAGCAGCTTCTCTTGGGGACGTTTCCTTTAAATTCCTCCAGTGGTTCTTGAGAAGAAGTTAAAAATATGAAAAGATAATAACGGACGTGCACGACGCACGTCGACAAACGAAACATGATAGGGGAATAGGTCACAAGTTACCTAATAACCAAGACAAACACATGTATATAGATATAGAGAGAAAGTATATTAAGTAATATCGACGGTGAGGTCCACTATTTGTACTAGATCCGAACGTTACTAGAATAGATATATGATCGTTAAAGTGAAAAAAAAAGTTCGGACTAATAAATTGTCCGATTATCACATCACTGACGTCGGCAAATTCAAATAACGGAACAACAGAATTTCAGGAGGAATGATATGGTCCGACGTGTCGTCATAAAAACAAACACATAAAATAGTTTTGTTTTGCACAAACAAATTGCAATTTAGTCAATTCGTCATAAAAGCAATGCTTCTTTAATCTTTAACTCTTTGCTATTTATATGAAATTATTCAAATCGCAAATTTGGACAACGATACAAATACAAAGTTGTGAGCTATCTTGCAGCATACTTTGGGGGAAAACACAACAAAGACTAAGATGAAATACAATGAGAAATACGAATGATTGAATTCCAAGTTGACAAATCTTTGTTGAGTTTAGAGGAAAGATTTTCCAACAGACGGCTGGCATTCCAATGGGAACTAACTATGCCTCACTTTTGGCTGACTTGTTTTTGTTACAAGGCTGAACAGGGCTTATCATGATGGGTAGCAACAACCTTGCCAAATCTTTCAATTTCACTTTCAGGTATATCGATAATGTGTTGTCTATAAACAAAAATAAGTGTGCCGATCTAGTCGATCGTATAACCTTACTGATTAAGGACACAACAGACTCTCTTTCATCAGCTTCTTACCTCGATCTTTACATAAAGTATGACCAACACAGGCAGCTTACTACTAAGCTTGATGATAAACGTGACGATTTCCATTTTCCGATCGTGAACTTTCCCATTCTTGATAGTAACACCCCTGTTTCTCCATTCTATGGTGTTTACATGTCGCAGTTAATTCCTTATTTTAGGGCTTTCTTTGAATATCGATATTTTTCTGATAAACGTCAGCTGTTGACGAACAAACTTGCGGCACTGGGATTCGATAGATGCATGGTTTACACGGCAGGTGTCGTCGATGAAGCAGAAGACGCTTACGGAACACGTGGGCCCGTATTCATGAAACCGTTCTCATGCTCAAGCATGAATTCGTGCTCAAGCCTTATTTCTTGTTCTGGCTATAAATTATTTAAAAAATCTAACTTTGTTTCACAACATACAACCAACATACCTTGTCTCTGGTACACATACACGCTTACACACTCACAAGGAGGCAAGTACACGAACATACCTTTTCAATGAAACACTCACTCTACGAAGCTTTTACGGATTAATTCACGATTTCGTCGGCATCAGATCCGCGCTATCACACTTTAGCAAGTACACCAACATACCCTGCCTCCAGCATACACATTCACGCATGCATAACACATCTGGCGGCACGTCCTCAAATGACTTATATGTTAATCGAACGTTAAACAAAACAAAGCCAAACAAAATGAAATCAATGATTGATATATTATAGATTCTCTTCGGAGATGTATATTGGACTTTCAACCAAATCGTTAAACTGCACAGACTATGTATGGAGCGATGGTCAACCATTAGAATGGAGTAAATGGGACTTGTCAATGCGTGAACCTAATGGTTGTGAAAGCGAGCAATGTGTCAGGCTTTACTTCGGATTGTTCAGAACGATATCTTGTTCTCTCATTTATCCAGCAATCTGTGAATACGGTAAGTATGTATCTGATAGGTACCTTGTCAGTAAATCATGAGTGTGAATTGCGAGTCAAATACAAATTTTGTTTGAAAATATCGAATATTTGGTTTTTTACCAAGCAATACGATAAACGTGATGATTTAAATTTTCCAATCGTGAACTTTCCATTTCTTGATAGTAACATCACTGCTTCTGCAACATGTCGCAGTTGATTCGATATTCTAGGGCTTGCTCTAAATGTCGGGATTTTCGTGAGATGCAGGTTGATAAGAACTATGGGCAAGTTTTATGGTCGCCATCTTTGTCTCATTGAAAAATATTCTGTATCTTTAAATGATATGAAGATGGACGTTTTTGAGTATGCTCATTAGTGTGTTTACTTGTTGTGATTGACAATGATGCTCGGTTCTCATTTTGGGAACTTGATGTTTACTTGGATGTGACAAAGATTTACATCGTTGGTGTCGTCGATGAAGCATGAATCTCTCATTTATTTGATGTAAAGAGTATGGCGGAAAGGAGCTCTTATTCCAGTAAGTTACCATTTATGAAAACGAATATATATTAATGAGTAAATAATTTGTAGAAGCGAACATACATAAACAATATATATATATTAAACTAATTGAATATCATTTCCTGAACTTCTAAAAAAACCCATTAGAGAATACCGAAGCGTCGACAGTCATAATCCAAACTCAAAATCGATTAAACAAGGGGCAAAATATGAACAATGGAAAGATTTACATGGAGACCCTTGTAAAAGTGCAAAAGAATAATACCAGGCCAAATTGGATAGAATTAAAATTCCCTCCTTTTGATTCTTTATCAATAAAAAGGTCTTGGAAATGATTTGTGAAAGTAGAATGTGTAGATACTCGAGTAACCAAATTGTTGTTCTTACCTTATGCTATGTAAAAGATGCAGCATGTGTGTGTGTGTGTGTGTGCGACGTCATCTTTCAAGATAGGGGGTGGCACATTCTGCTGGTGGATTGTATAGTCCCCGAGGTTTGCTGGAGCCTTCATAGCCACAGTTATCTCATTTGAGTATTGGTATGGTTCATGATAAATATTTTCTTGGTACTTGATTTGAAATAATTCAGTACTGACTTTTTTTCGAAATTTATAAATTAAAGAGGTTTTACACACCAGATGCTGTATGATGCATTGCAATTAATTTTTGTCGGCATACTAAATCTATTTTTATACTAAATTTAAAAGGTACAGCACGTGTGTGTGTAACGTCATCTTTCATACCTAACCAACCTCGCCTTTCACTTTCAGTGTTTATTCATCTTCTCAAAAATAGTTGCAGTCCCTACCTTATTCTTGATATTTCATAAGACCGCTAGGCACAATGGGCCCTTTGGTTTTTGTACGATTGATTTGAGCTCATTGGTTTTCCAACTTTATACATTGTATTTGCTAATATTTGCCAGTGATTTGATTTGCGGATGCATCAAAACTATCGAAAAACAACACCCGATAAAAAAGCTATTTATCACAGCTGTATGATAATTTTTGAGCAAGGGAAATTGAACCCCCCTCAAATAAGTACAGAAAATCTCAAAATTGCATACCTGCCAAGTATCTTAATATTGCACCCGGTGTACATACGGCTTGTTCTTATGAATGATTAAAACCTTTCTCATTTCAGTGACTCCAAAGTCATCAACGTCGACATCTATTCCCACAACTGGCTCCGTCACTGCCAACATATCCATCTCCTGTGACTGTTGTACAAGAGGACATATAAATGGCACCAAGCTGAATCAGACCGAACTACTACAAATCATCACACAGCTGAAGGCGGAATTGTCTGTGAACAAGAGCCAAACCTCGTCCTTTCGGCGTAAAAGGATCAGCGCGTACGAGTCGAGGCCTTCCAGTATGGTCATGGGGGGCGTGGCTTGTGTTATTCTGTCAATTATGATTGGCTGGATCGTCGTACCCGACACTATCACGCTGTGCGTGTTTCTTTTCAGGTGTGTCAACAACCCAACCGCAATCACACCTAAGGTGTGAAATGACATTTTGATTCAGACATGTGTTGCACCCTGTGGTAGAAAGCATCATGGGTGTATATGTTATATTTTAGTTTTTCTTTGATAATTTGGATTGTCTTTACTCCCTCTAGGATTGTAAAAAGACACACAAGAGTAATAAGATACAGCCGAGCAAAAACGAAAAGAAAAAAATCAAACTTCACCATACAGATGTTTCGTTCTTTTAGAACTCGTCGGTGATGTTAAGGAAGGGCCTAAAATGTGAAGCCCAGGATGCGACTGTAGAAACAAAATCAGTCAAAGTAATGTCCAAATCCCGAATGGGAGTACATGCAATATTCAATAAATTAACAAAAATACAAATGTTTGATAAATACATATATGTAATTATAATGAACTGCACCAAAATTAAAGTTAAATTGAAACGTGACATGTATGTTACAGCAAACCTCGGGGACTTACAGTCTCTCAAAGACACAAGAGAAGAGATACAGTGGACCAATCGTCCCGAGTTAAACTGTACCATACATATCTGCTGCCCCAATTAAATGGTCGTAAAAGGCGACTAAAGTTTGGATCCATTCTCACCTTTCTCAACAACTTTCTTCTTTTCAAATTTGTCCATTGGCACTACCTCACTCTTGGCCTTTAGTTGAGCGCCCGCCCTTGTAAGGAAGGCTTTCGGTTCTGTCCCCTGGCCTAGACATACCAGAGTCTCAAACACTAATAGTTGGTACTCCCTGTTTGACGCTCTGCATTACTGGAGTGGAACGACTGGTTCACACGTTGTCAGTAAAATGTGCCCGGGTTTGGGTGTTTTACTTTGGGCTTTTGGTTGTGTACTTCAGTGTGGTAGCATTTTAAATTAGCAAACATTTCGGACTATCACAAGGAGGCTGATACGAACATACAACAGCCTCTCAAATACGCATTGAACACGTACTCGCATCGCATACACCGGGTGGTTGTCTGTAAATGAACTAAGCTGTCAGTAAGACGTTGAAAATCCAACCTTACCTATTCATCCTTCTATGACTCATTAGTGCTAATTAAGCAATGCTAGAAAGCCTGTGTATCACCTGACTCCAACTTTTTTTACCGCAGCCTCCCAAATAAACACGCTTTCAACACACATCGCATGCACTGGGAGGCCGTCCTTAAATGACACTGGCTGTTAATAGGACGTAAAAACAATCAACCAACCAACTAAATTTTGGGAACTTTTTCACATAGGGATAAACCATCTTATACACCCGAAAAACCCTGAGGTCCATTTTTATTGATGGCGCCTTCATTGACTTAATATAACCTAAGCACAACGTTCGGGGTAAGACATTTATTTCATCTAAATCCATTTGGTAGAATGTTATTGCAGGCTTAACACTTAATTAGTCGTGCATAGATTTAAGATAAAGATAACATTATATATTGAGAATGCTACATTACTTAAATTTGTACTTTGTAATTAAACTGGCCAGGGGATCATTTTGTCGGCGTCGTCAGTTGCGTCATTCCATCAAATGCTTTCGTGTGATAACTTGCGTTTCCTTGATTAAACTCAATCTACATACAATGTTTCCTTAGTGAAAAACATTGCTTTGGACTTCCCTTCAGATTGGAGGCCAAATACCAAGTTCAATGTTATTATGAAATAACAATTGAAGTAGAAACACATATTTTTGTAGGAGTTCCATAGGCCCTCTATGAATTTTGTGTGATTTGAAAAAGATTTATTAATTATAAAGCGTTCTGTATCGCTGGCCGCACAGTAGATAAGATCCACTTCTGTGGAAGTCTTGTGTTATCTTGTGATTTCATCTTTCGCGTCATGTATTGTTTACGTTACTGTTTGATGTTTCCGATTTGAAAAATTAATGTCTAATATGTATTTACATTGTTAGGATTGTTACTTATTGTAATAAGAAGCAAAGACTCGAAACGGTTGTTGAGTGATTTGTGCAAAAATAACACGATTTATGATGTATAACTGATTGACAACAGACGTTACCTGTTTTATGGTGACGCCACATCACGCTTCAGTTTTTCCACTCAGCAATGCCATGAATAATTAATTTCGTTCGGTCTTGACCTAAGAAATTTCCCGATACATATATGATACGAGGTTAGATATTTGCTTTAGTGTACAAATGCTTATGTCTCCCCTTTAAAAGTTTCGAGCTGCAGGTTTCAAGAAAACAGAATACTGTATCTTAGCATCTATTTGACCTTATTAGAGGAACTGCTAAATTATAAAATAGACACGCGAACAAGTTCAAATAGCAGTGTGGACCAATACAATATTCCTTATAACTGGCCGTGTAGTTGGAAATGATGCATGGATAGAGTTTTCAATGACATCATATTGCATACAAAGTTTAAGCAAACCTAGAACACTGACACACTAGGAAGGACCCCGCTATAATCTCTTACCTTAAATTGGCGGTTGTCGTCGATGAAGCAGAATACGCTTACTCTTCCAGAACACCTGGTCTTATTCTCTTGTACTTTAACAAGAGTCTCCATGTAAATATTTCCTTGGTTCATATTTTGCCCCTGGTGTAATCGATTTTGAGTTTGGATTATGATTTTGTTAACGCTTCTGTATTCTCTTATTTATTTCAACACAGACATACGTTTTGACACCTTGTTTGATATGGACTTAATAAGCTCCATTAATGTCATAACAAACAGCTAAGCAGTTAAAAGATGAAAAAATGGACCTTGAACTTTGATCCGGTGACTTTGTTTGATTCTGACAAACTTTGCTTTATACTGTCATAACCAAATCGTAAGTAGATAAGAAATGTAAAATTTGACCTTGACATTTGCTGACATTGATAATTAAATACCCGAACTTGACTTTTGATTTGCAGACATTGATTATTTAATACCTGAACTTGACCTTTGATCCGAGTGTTATTACATGTTATTACACACAGTGAGGGACCGCCAGTATGCCTTGACATACACCATTGAATGTTTTAAATAATCGGATATTTCCCAGCTCTGCCTTTTTAAAGGACACAATGACCTTATTACACTACACTGAATATTGCCTATGTGCAATGTAGGTATACTAAAAATCTTTAATGACTCAAAATGTATCACCCGGGCAAAACAATTGGAAAAACGAAAATTCACATTATTTGACCTTTGAAAGATCAAGGTTGCAAAGACATAACAACAAATCACTTCACATTCCCTTTGAATGATGTAAATATACTGCAAGTGTCGCCATAGTAACTTCTACGGTTTAGAAGTAATGGCCTTTGACAGGAATTATTAGGAGAACCAGAAGTAGTACAAGAAGGACCAGAAGTAGTTTAAGGAGAACCAGAAGTAGTACAAGAAGAACCAGAAGTAGTACAAGAAGGACCAGAAGTAGTACAAGAAGGACCAGAAGTAGTACAAGAAGAACCAGAAGTAGTACAAGAAGAACCAGAAGTAGTACAAGAAGGACCAGAAGTAGTACAAGAAGGACCAGAAGTAGTACAAGAAGGACCAGAAGTAGTACAAGAAGAACCAGAAGTAGTACAAGAAGGACCAGAAGTAGTACAAGAAGGACCAGTAGTAGTACAAGAAGAACCAGAAGTAGTACAAGAAGGACCAGAAGTAGTACAAGAAGAACCAGAAGTAGTACAAGAAGGACCAGAAGTAGTACAAGAAGGACCAGAAGTAGTACAAGAAGGACCAGAAGTAGTACAAGAAGAACCAGAAGTAGTACAAGGAGGACCAGAAGTAGTACAAGAAGAACCAGAAGTAGTACAAGGAGGACCAGAAGTAGTACAAGAAGGACCAGAAGTAGTACAAGAAGGACCAGAAGTAGTACAAGAAGGACCAGAAGTAGTACAAGGAGAACCAGAAGTAGTACAAGAAGAACCAGAAGTAGTACAAGGAGAACCAGAAGTAGTACAAGAAGAACCAGAAGTAGTACAAGAAGAACCAGAAGTAGTACAAGGAGAACCAGAAGTAGTACAAGAAGAACCAGAAGTAGTACAAGAAGGACCAGAAGTAGTACAAGGAGAACCAGAAGTAGTACAAGAATAACCAGAAGTAGTACAAGGAGAACCAGAAGTAGTACAAGGAGAACCAGAAGTAGAACAAGAAGGACCAGAAGTAGTACAAGAAGAACCAGAAGTAGTACAAGGAGAACAAGAAGTAGTACAAGAAGAACCAAAAGTAGTACAAGGAGAACCAGAAGTAGTACAAGAAGAACCAGAAGTAGTTCAAGGAGAACCAGAAGTAGTACAAGAAGAACCAGAAGTAGTTCAAGGAGAACCAGAAGTAGTACAAGGAGAACAAGAAGTAGTACAAGAAGAACCAGAAGTAGTTCAAGGAGAACCAGAAGTAGTACAAGGAGAACAAGAAGTAGTACAAGGAGAACCAGAAGTAGTTCAAGGAGAACCAGAAGTAGTACAAGGAGAACCAGAAGTAGTACAAGAAGGACCAGAAGTAGTACAAGAAGGACCAGAAGTAGTACAAGAAGGACCAGAAGTAGTACAAGAAGACCAGAAGTAGTTCAAGGAGAACCAGAAGTAGTACAAGGAGAACAAGAAGTAGTACAAGAAGAACCAGAAGTAGTACAAGGAGAACCAGAAGTAGTACAAGGAGAACAAGAAGTAGTACAAGAAGAACCAGAAGTAGTTCAAGGAGAACCAGAAGTAGTACAAGGAGAACAAGAAGTAGTACAAGGAGAACAAGAAGTAGTACAAGGAGAACCAGAAGTAGTACAAGGAGAACAAGAAGTAGTACAAGAAGAACCAGAAGTAGTACAAGGAGAACCAGAAGTAGTACAAGAAGAACCAGAAGTCGTTCAAGGAGAACCAGAAGTAGTACAAGAAGAACCAGAAGTAGTACAAGAAGAACAAGAAGTAGTACAAGAAGAACCAGAAGTAGTACAAGAAGGACCAGAAGTAGTACAAGGAGAACCAGAAGTAGTACAAGGAGAACCAGAAGTAGTACAAGGAGAACCAGAAGTAGTACAAGAAGGACCAGAAGTAGTACAAGAAGGACCAGAAGTAGTACAAGGAGAACCAGAAGTAGTACAAGAAGAACCAGAAGTAGTACAAGAAGGACCAGAAGTAGTACAAGGAGAACAAGAAGTAGTACAAGAAGAACCAGAAGTAGTACAAGAAGGACCAGAAGTAGTACAAGGAGAACCAGAAGTAGTACAAGGAGAACCAGAAGTAGTACAAGGAGAACCAGAAGTAGTACAAGAAGGACCAGAAGTAGTACAAGAAGGACCAGAAGTAGTACAAGGAGAACCAGAAGTAGTACAAGAAGAACCAGAAGTAGTACAAGAAGAACCAGAAGTAGTACAAGAAGGACCAGAAGTAGTACAAGGAGAACCAGAAGTAGTACAAGAAGAACCAGAAGTAGTACAAGAAGGACCAGAAGTAGTACAAGAAGAACCAGAAGTAGTACAAGGAGAACCAGAAGAAGTACAAGGAGAACCAGAAGTAGTACAAGAAGAACCAGAAGTAGTACAAGGAGAACCAGAAGTAGTACAAGAAGGACCAGAAGTAGTACAAGGAGAACCAGAAGTAGTACAAGGAGAACCAGAAGTAGTACAAGGAGGACCAGAAGTAGTACAAGAAGAACCAGAAGTAGTACAAGGAGAACCAGAAGTAGTACAAGAAGGACCAGAAGTAGTACAAGAAGGACCAGAAGTAGTACAAGGAGAACCAGAAGTAGTACAAGAAGAACCAGAAGTAGTACAAGAAGGACCAGAAGTAGTACAAGAAGAACCAGAAGTAGTACAAGAGGGACCAGAAGTAGTACAAGAAGAACCAGAAGTAGTTCAAGGAGAACCAGAAGTAGTACAAGGAGAACAAGAAGTAGTACAAGAAGAACCAGAAGTAGTTCAAGGAGAACCAGAAGTAGTACAAGGAGAACAAGAAGTAGTACAAGGAGAACCAGAAGTAGTTCAAGGAGAACCAGAAGTAGTACAAGGAGAACCAGAAGTAGTACAAGAAGGACCAGAAGTAGTACAAGAAGGACCAGAAGTAGTACAAGAAGGACCAGAAGTAGTACAAGAAGAACCAGAAGTAGTTCAAGGAGAACCAGAAGTAGTACAAGGAGAACAAGAAGTAGTACAAGAAGAACCAGAAGTAGTACAAGGAGAACCAAAAGTAGTACAAGGAGAACCAGAAGTAGTACAAGAAGAACCAGAAGTAGTTCAAGGAGAACCAGAAGTAGTACAAGAAGAACCAGAAGTAGTTCAAGGAGAACCAGAAGTAGTACAAGGAGAACAAGAAGTAGTACAAGAAGAACCAGAAGTAGTACAAGAAGGACCAGAAGTAGTACAAGGAGAACCAGAAGTAGTACAAGGAGAACCAGAAGTAGTACAAGGAGAACAAGAAGTAGTACAAGGAGAACAAGAAGTAGTACAAGGAGAACCAGAAGTAGTACAAGGAGAACAAGAAGTAGTACAAGGAGAACAAGAAGTAGTACAAGAAGAACCAGAAGTAGTACGAGGAGAACCAGAAGTAGTACAAGAAGAACCAGAAGTCGTTCAAGGAGAACCAGAAGTAGTACAAGAAGAACCAGAAGTAGTACAAGAAGGACCAGAAGTAGTACAAGAAGAACCAGAAGTAGTTCAAGGAGAACCAGAAGTAGTACAAGGAGAACAAGAAGTAGTACAAGAAGAACCAGAAGTAGTACAAGAAGGACCAGAAGTAGTACAAGGAGAACCAGAAGTAGTACAAGGAGAACCAGAAGTAGTACAAGGAGAACCAGATGTAGTACAAGAAGGACCAGAAGTAGTACAAGAAGGACCAGAAGTAGTACAAGGAGAACCAGAAGTAGTACAAGAAGAACCAGAAGTAGTACAAGAAGAACCAGAAGTAGTACAAGAAGGACCAGAAGTAGTACAAGGAGAACCAGAAGTAGTACAAGAAGAACCAGAAGTAGTACAAGAAGGACCAGAAGTAGTACAAGAAGAACCAGAAGTAGTACAAGGAGAACCAGAAGAAGTACAAGGAGAACCAGAAGTAGTACAAGAAGAACCAGAAGTAGTACAAGGAGAACCAGAAGTAGTACAAGAAGAACCAGAAGTAGTTCAAGGAGAACCAGAAGTAGTACAAGGAGAACAAGAAGTAGTACAAGAAGAACCAGAAGTAGTACAAGGAGAACCAAAAGTAGTACAAGGAGAACCAGAAGTAGTACAAGAAGAACCAGAAGTAGTTCAAGGAGAACCAGAAGTAGTACAAGAAGAACCAGAAGTAGTTCAAGGAGAACCAGAAGTAGTACAAGGAGAACAAGAAGTAGTACAAGAAGAACCAGAAGTAGTTCAAGGAGAACCAGAAGTAGTACAAGGAGAACAAGAAGTAGTACAAGGAGAACAAGAAGTAGTACAAGGAGAACAAGAAGTAGTACAAGGAGAACAAGAAGTAGTACAAGAAGAACCAGAAGTAGTACGAGGAGAACCAGAAGTAGTACAAGAAGAACCAGAAGTCGTTCAAGGAGAACCAGAAGTAGTACAAGAAGAACCAGAAGTAGTACAAGAAGGACCAGAAGTAGTACAAGAAGAACCAGAAGTAGTTCAAGGAGAACCAGAAGTAGTACAAGGAGAACAAGAAGTAGTACAAGAAGAACCAGAAGTAGTACAAGAAGGACCAGAAGTAGTACAAGGAGAACCAGAAGTAGTACAAGGAGAACCAGAAGTAGTACAAGGAGAACCAGAAGTAGTACAAGAAGGACCAGAAGTAGTACAAGAAGGACCAGAAGTAGTACAAGGAGAACCAGAAGTAGTACAAGAAGAACCAGAAGTAGTACAAGAAGAACCAGAAGTAGTACAAGAAGGACCAGAAGTAGTACAAGGAGAACCAGAAGTAGTACAAGAAGAACCAGAAGTAGTACAAGAAGGACCAGAAGTAGTACAAGAAGAACCAGAAGTAGTACAAGGAGAACCAGAAGAAGTACAAGGAGAACCAGAAGTAGTACAAGAAGAACCAGAAGTAGTACAAGGAGAACCAGAAGTAGTACAAGAAGGACCAGAAGTAGTACAAGGAGAACCAGAAGTAGTACAAGGAGAACCAGAAGTAGTACAAGGAGAACCAGAAGTAGTACAAGGAGAACCAGAAGTAGTACAAGAAGAACCAGAAGTAGAACAAGGAGAACCAGAAGTAGTACAAGAAGGACCAGAAGTAGTACAAGAAGGACCAGAAGTAGTACAAGGAGAACCAGAAGTAGTACAAGAAGAACCAGAAGTAGTACAAGAAGGACCAGAAGTAGTACAAGAAGAACCAGAAGTAGTACAAGAGGGACCAGAAGTAGTACAAGAAGAACCAGAAGTAGTTCAAGAAGGACCAGAAGTAGTACAAGGAGAACCAGGAGAAGTACAAGGAGAACCAGAAGTAGTACAAGGAGAACCAGAAGTAGTACAAGAAGAACCGGAAGTAGTACAAGGATAACCAGAAGTAGTACAAGGAGAACCAGAAGTAGTACAAGAAGGACCAGAAGTAGTACAAGAAGAACCAGAAGTAGTACAAGAAGGACCAGAAGTAGTACAAGAAGGACCAGAAGTAGTACAAGGAGAACCAGAAGTAGTACAAGAAGGACCAGAAGTAGTACAAGAAGAACCAGAAGTAGTACAAGAAGGACCAGAAGTAGTACAAGAAGGACTAGAAGTAGTACAAGAAGAACCATAAGTAGTACAAGGAGAACCAGAAGTAGTACAAGAAGGACCAGAAGTAGTACAAGAAGGACCAGAAGTAGTACAAGAAGGACCAGAAGTAATACAAGAAGGACCAGAAATAGTACAAGAAGGACCAGAAGTAGTACAAGAAGAACCAGAAGTAGTACAAGGAGAACCAGAAGTAGTACAAGAAGAACCAGAAGTAGTACAAGAAGAACCAGAAGTAGTACAAGGAGAACCAGAAGTAGTACAAGAAGGACCAGAAGTAGTACAAGGAGAACCAGAAGTAGTACAAGAAGGACCAGAAGTAGTACAAGGAGAACCAGAAGTAGTACAAGAAGGACAAGAAGTAGTACAAGAAGGACAAGAAGTAGTACAAGAAGGACCAGAAGTAGTACAAGAAGAACCAGAAGTAGTACAAGAAGGACCCGAAGTAGTACAAGAAGAACCAGAAGTAGTACAAGAAGGACCAGAAGTAGTACAAGGAGAACCAAAAGTAGTACAAGAAGGACCAGAAGTAGTACAAGAAGAACCAGAAGTAGTACAAGGAGAACCAGAAGTAGTACAAGGAGAACCAGAAGTAGTACAAGAAGGACCAGAAGTAGTACAAGGAGAACCAGAAGTAGTACAAGGAGAACCAGAAGTAGTACAAGGAGAACCAGAAGTAGTACAAGAAGAACCAGAAGTAGTACAAGGAGAACCAGAAGTAGTACAAGAAGAACCAGAAGTAGTACAAGGAGAACCAGAAATAGTACAAGAAGAACCAGAAGTAGTTCAAGGAGAACCAGAAGAACATTACTAATACAATATGACCTGGTTGGGGTGTTCTGCTGTGGGTCCCCGGCAGTAAACTTCAATGTGGTAGCACTACAAACCGGCAAAAGATCCAGACTATAGGAAGGAGGCTTACACGAACATATCACATCCTCCCAAATACACATTCACTTTCGCATGGCATACACCAAGAGACCGTCCTATATGATCTTGGCTATTATCAGGACGCAAAAACAATAAAACCTAACTAAACCCTTTATTCGAATGGATGATATAATAAAACCATATTTGATATTTACGTTTATTATAGTCAGTTTTATTGATCTCAAGCTATTCTAAAAAATGCCTGTTTTAATATTCATTAAGTCGACACATCGTGTGTTGGATTTTTGAATCACTGCTGGAATCATACTATACAGAATGGATGAGTACTCAGAGCCCGTGTGAATCAGTTTGGTAACAGCTAATGTCATTTAGGACGGTCTCCCGTGTATACGATGTGAGTGAATCTGTCGAGTGCGTAAATCTGACGATATGGACAGAAAAATTATAAACTGGAGATTTGTTTTTTTGAACAATAAGTACGTCTCCCCGTTAACGGACAAGATGTTCTAGAACGCATTGCACACATTTTATTTTCATCAGAATATCCTAGCATTTATTTGACTTAAATATTTGAGGTAATGCCTACTCCTGCATTATAAAATACATACATGAACAAGTTCTAACTGAATATAGGAATACAACAGAAATGCTGAAAACTGACCCTTTAGTCGGAAATGATGCTTAGAGATTTCAAAATCCATTGTATACAAAACAACACCACTGACAGGTCAGGAAGGACTCAACTATTTTATCTGACCCAAATAGTTTAATTTGACACCTTGCTTGATACCGACCAACCAATCATTTCATAATTTTATAAAAATGTTTAGTGGTTAAGAGATGTACAATATGACCTTGACCTTTGATTCGATGACCTTAGGTGTGGATAATTGATACCTTGTTTGATTCTGACTATCGTTGCTTCAAAATGTTATAATCAAATATTTATCAGTTAAGAGATGAAAAAAATTGGCCTTTGGTCGAATGACCTTGAGGTTTAGTAAATTATTATGACATTAAAATGGTGACTGATTCGAGACATCGTAATATCGCTTCGTTTTATACAACGCGATATAACGATATTGCGATATGACGAGACCACGATACGATATCACGACAGTACGGTACGATATCACGATACTACGATACGATATGGCGATACTACGATACGATATCACGATACTACGATACGAGGTCAAGGTGACAGTGACATTAAAAACAGTGCATTGCACACTGGCGTTTGGTGATGTAAGTGTACTGCCAGTTCCGTCAAGACATCTTCGGCGGTTTTGACGTTATGGCTGGTACAAACGAAAAGAACCAGAAAAACGACAACCAGAAAAAAACCACTAATACTATACGTCTCCCTTCATTCGGAAACATAACTACGGCCAGCGTACGGTTACTGGTATACGTCATAGACCACAACTGTTCGTAGTGTTGGCAACAATTATAGATATTACATACTTTTTCAGTTTAGTTGATATGTGTTTATATTGTGATTGTATCGCTGAAGAGATTGGGATGTTATAAGTACGGTGAGCTAATTTAATGAAGACATTAGATTTAATGCCTTAGTATTGACTACGTTGACCTAGTTATGTACCTTTAAATAACCTATATACAAGTTCGATATATATATATACAAATTACATAGATATATTCTGATTTATGATAAGATCTTACACCATGTAGAATTTTACTAACATGGGGGTTAAAATGAAAAAGTGACTTTTGCGTGTTTTAGGGGGCTTGTTGAACCTTAATTTGTGTTACAATGGAAGAATGCATAGCAAATGTAAATACTGCTGTACAGTGCGGAAATATTTGCCGCGTTTTACCTCCACTCCGTTATGTAATTGAATGGTGAACACAGCTTAATACATCAACAATGAGTTTTTTTTTGATGAATAGCAAATAGTTAACTGGGTGTCAGTTTACCAATAAACAGTATTGTGAAGCATGTCATCCCATTTATTTGTACATATAATTATATGGCCTACAATACATGAATAATGATCGAATTTCATTTAAAAACATTGTTTGCTTTCCACCTTCAGCTAACAAGTTTTATTGTGATATCATTTTCACTTTATATTTGTAAGGATTCATTATATACAGAGAAATGCAATGTTATTTTAAAATGATAAGATTCTTATTAAGTATTCTACCCAGTAATTATCTTCAATTTTTGTTTTTTTGCAAAAGCGCTATTAATTAAATTGTGAACGATATTGAATTGTAGATATGGCGAACACTATCACATCGTACTAAGATACTGTTATAGGTGTTTAGCAAGGATCCATACTACGCCCTCCTTTATTTGTTTATCAGGTTCAACCAAAATGAATCAAGATTTCCTTTCGGTATATTGTGAATGAGAAAAAGCAACGACCTATAGCTTTGAAATGTTGAACATTGTAATATTGAACCTGCCCCAAAGTAACTGTTTACTCTAGTATAAACCCAACACTAGAAAAGGCTTGATGGCTTCAGAATTCCAATAATGCTTAATTACAGTGTATATATATTTTCCGCTATTGTTTTCAACTCTTATCAGTGTATTAAGTATGTCTCCCCCTTCGTATGAAGGGAGACATATTGTATTAGTACCAGTTCTGGTTCTTCTAATAATTCTTTCCCAAGCCATAACTTCTAAACCATTGAAGATATATTGATGAAACTTGCAGTATACATGCATCACCTAAAGCAGATGTGCAGTGCACTATCATTATGTCACTGTGAACTTGACCTCACGGTCGGAGGTCAAATAAGGGCGAATTTTTCAAAAATTCGCGTCTTGGCGATAACTTTTTAACCGTTGAAGATATATTGATAAAACCTTAAGTATACCTGCATCACCCATAGACGATGCACAGTGCACTGTCAATAGGCCAGTGTGACCTTCACCCCAAGGTCAGAGATTTTTTTTTTCAAATATTCAAAGGTGTACGCCATTGTGATTCCATCGGCCCCTCACTGTCTAATTATATACATGTAACTATAATTAACTAAACCTCAAGGTAATTAGCTTGTCCGTCCGTCTGTTGGTCCTGTTTCTCCGTTCGTCTGTCCATTTTTTATAGATTGATATTTCGAAGGACTTGCCAAACCTCAATGTCAAAGGTCGAGGTCATAGGTTAAGGTCAAGTTTTATATGTATTAAGTGCTTAACATTGTTATGACATTATGAATCAAAGTTGGTCAGAATCAAACAACGTGTCAAATGACCATTCCTCAAGGTCAACGGGTCAAAGGTCAAGTTCAAATTATTTTACATTAATTAATTGCTTGACATTTCAAAAGAAAGTTGGTCAGAATAAACAAAGATTTCAACTGACCAAATCACAGGGTCAAGTCATATGTCAAGGTCAAATTTACATTTATAAACTGCTTATCAATTTGCTAAAAAAAATATGTCCACTGACCAAACCTCAAAGTCATGGGGTCAAAGGTTAAAGTCATAGGTCAAGGTCAAATTTTACATTTATTTAACATTTTGTTATGACATTATGAAGGAAAGTTGGTCAGAAAAAAGGCAACTACCAAACATAACCAACATTTTTAAAAGTAAGACAATGACAAATGAATAAGAACAAGAAAATTTCTTTTTATTCTTGCACACCCAACCTTCTACAAAAACTACACATTTGCTTATAAGGGGAGACATAAAGTGTTATTCAATAAAACAAGACTTTAGTTTCAGTTGTCATAAATCAGATTGTCTGAATTTCAAAACTTCTTAGAGAATGGGTAGGTACTATAACGCAACGTAATGATAAGACTCAAAAATGTCCATATGTATTTGATTTTATTTATTTAAAAAAAAATATTTTTATACAAGTATATATTTTCTATGTACATCTTTGATTAAATTTAATAACATTGTTAATGGTTTCACTGTAACCTTTTACACAGCTACCGAAAGAAGGACTGAAACAACCACAAAACAAAACAGAAATAAATCGTCGCTGTAAACCTAAATTGAAGTACTTCCGGTTTCCCAACGGAAGTAAGGATTTGGCATTAAAGCAGAGGAAGCTGTATATATATACCCGTTCATCACAACATTAAGCTAACAAGTACAACCCAAATTACATCACTTGGCAATCTAGAACTAAGTGACATATATTGTTTTATATCATTGATCTACGAATTTAAGCCGATATGCTAATTAATAGTTTTACTAATATCTGTTCCATTTTCGTGTCCGGTTTTTCTGAGGAAATATTTTCCCTCTCGATCTTAAGTATCTGGGGAAAAATTAACTGTCGACTTTTAAAGCATGAAAGACAAATCTAACTACATAGCGTTATTTTGTTGATATTCATTCATATAAAGAGTTATGTAACAAAACGCGACTTTACATATCACCAGTATTTACAAATTTCAAATGGAAAGACGTTTGGCTCCGAATGTCCTAAAAGATATGGTCCGGAAACAAAAGAGCATTGTGTTGTCATGGAAACAATTTTTCTTTCAACAGAACCACGTAGTACAATAATTATTATTGTAAAGCATGGTTCCTTATTGTTGATAACACAATTCTGGACCTCAAATAATTTTGTTTCGTAAGTCAGTTTTTATATTTTTTGGAAAAAAAACATATTTCTTGAAATTGTCCGGACGTTTCATCCAACCACTCCGGGTCTAATCAGGTGTAGGACTAAAGTGACGAGTAGGGACAGGACCAATATTCCGGCTGACCCTGAAAAACACAATAATGACCTGACATCAATACAAGTACTTATCATGGCTTTCCCTCGCGATAACCTCGGTCTCCTACTATACTAGTTTCTGCAGTAAAATCGACAATCAGACACTGAAAAAGAAAGTCTGATAGTCGATTTTTGTGTGAAGTTTAACCGCTTGATTTATCAGCTGAAATTTGGCAATTATTTTCATTAGGGTTTTAGAAAATTAATAACATAAAAAGACAATCGGAAATTTTGTTTTTATAATTTTTTAATTATTCATATTTCGGTATATTATCTATATATAAATGGCTATTCTTCTGGCCACAGGTGCCAGTGGTCATGATCACTGTTTCTCTTAATGGACTTCGTTAAAATGTCATTGGCTTTTAGTGACTTCATTATGTGAACAATCTTTGAAATTGTGTTTATTATGGCCATATACGAGACTATCTCGAACATGTTTGTTGCCAGTGTTTCAGGATGCAAAAGTCAAAACTGTCATTATTATTTCTGAGTTCAGTGATATATTGGTGAAATAAGAGAATATCTCAAAAGTGCGTAAATTGAGTTTAAATAATTGAACTTTTTTTCTAATATCAGTTAAAAGCTATTTAACTTTCATTGTCAACTTTAAGAGAAAATGTATATGCCAGGATATAGCTCATGTAAGGTAAGACCAAGGCCTTTCACTATACGTGTTAACCGTAACTCAATCTGGCGTATTAGTCATACTGAGTACATGTACATGTATAAGATATCTTGTTAAGCTAATAAATGGCTAAATATCTTGACATATGCAATTATTTCGGATACATAAAACTTCCTAACTGACACCGAAGTGCCAATCTGAGTTCGGTAGGTGTGATGAACTAATAATCATATAATCTCGAGAGATTATCGTATTCAAAACATAAAAGACACCATAAAAACACACTGCAGTATGGTGCTACGGCCGCGCCTAAATCCTGTTAAATGTATATTGGTATTCAATAAGGAATAGAATACGTCTCACATACTAATTCATGACACAAAACATCAGCAATACATTCTTTTGTGTACAATATAAAAGAAATCTAAAATTGAAAAGATAGAGAGGGGAAAATAGATCAGTGCAATTTAAACTTGAATTTCAATTGCAGTGGTGCTGTGCGCTATCTACACGAAATATATCCGGGTAGATTATATCGCCAGCTGATCAGATAACAAGTTGATATTTAATTCTAGATTTTTTTTTCTATCACAACATTAACAGGAAGTCGTTAATCACCATTAAACAGTACACCGTTTATGAATAAAATATCCTTAGTTGGGTCGATACCAATACATTTGCTTAATGTATTGTATACACTTATAACAGTACCAGTACACAACGTCGGGTGTATTTTATCTTTAATTCCATATTTTCGTTAAGTTGTAACATCAATTAATCATTAGGTTGATCTGAGACAAGCTGTAGAAAAAATAGGTAAATATCGTGATGAAGCGAGATATTGATATTCAAATTCAGATCCGGCTGTATATCTTGGAAGGAGAGGAGAAGATAAGGAAACACAATAATTTCACAGGGACTTGGGAATCTGTAACAGCTAGTTTTGGATATAAACCAAGGCGTTAAGAGTAATTTTTCACTTCTGGTGGGTTTAGATCAATTTTCGATAAAAAATGCCCCTCAATGGTGATCATTGAGGCATGGAAGACATTTTTTTTTATCATCGGGTGGGACATTTTTGATCGAAAATTGATTTAAACCCCCCAGAAGGGTAAAATTACTATAAATGTCTTACTTTCGGTCCAAAGCTAGCTATAACAGATTTTCAGGTCCCTGTGATCAATGTTTAATTCTTCCCCGTGGCAATCAAGCAGCGGAATACTAAGATGACTTTCCGCAAAACATGGGACCCTATATAATCTTCTGTTTAAAATTTGTCTTTCCGTTTATCTAATTAGGTAGTAAAGACATATTGCATATTGTATGTGTAGGAATTTAACATAAAAACTAACCACAAACAAATCTTGCTGACCGATACAAGCATTGTTACAATTTTACCTTGTGTTCCGGTGGCACCGTCACATCCGTCCATACCGGAAGCAGACACAGAGACGGGTCCTGCAGCAAGAGAGAGAGGTTATTATGACATTATTAAATTAAACATTTTAATTCTAAGCATTTAGAATTTGAGCACTCTGATACATTAGCCCTGTAAATCTGTTTATATCTCAACGTCGTTATTTGTTTTGTTTTTTTTAAAGTTACAAATTAACTCTCGTAAAAAGGAACAGCAATATAGTCCGGAAAAAAGAAACCGCGAAATCTCATGCTTCCTTACAACTGCAATCAGCTAAAACATGTGTAGGTAATTTCTAGACCTCTTTGGATTTTTTTTTATATTCATATTGTCCAATTCAATAGTTACTTCCATATCAGATTTATCGATGCTAATTTTCCATTTCATCTGTAGTTTTCATTTAGAAGTTGTCATTCTTAGTAATTTCTTTAAAAAAAACTGGCTTTACCCGTTTTTCTGTTGAACTAATGATACATGAAAAGGCAATCAGTTATTCGATTTGATGTGAACCCTTAAAATGTACCACACTAAGCATGCATCTCGTTTAATATATTTACATATGTACCTTGAAGCATGTATATTTACCTTGAAACATGTTGATGATAACCAAAGTTGTAAACAAGAAAACAGTCCACGAATACATATCGCCCCGTAGTATCAATCTATAATCCGGGCGTGATCTAACCCAGGATGGTCTCTTCGATATGAAAGCCACAAAAAAAGTTGTCTTCTCTGTCAGGTAAGCTATCTAGTGACTTAATTAACAGGTACTATGTACGTAAGAATGTTGACACAGGTAGAAATACAGGTATGTGTCATTCTCTCCCTGTCCGTTTTATAACGGCGCGTGATTTGTGACTTTAAGAAAAAAAATGCTAGTGATGATTTACTTTTTGTAGATAATTATCGGGACCTGCATATAATCAAAAGTCGCAGACATTTAAACGGCATTATTTTACGTCTCGTTACATCAGCTAATGGCGAATTGGTCTGTATGGAAGCACACTACCGCCAACAGAATTCTTCGCCGTGGTATTTCAATCTACCACAGTTCCATCCAACCCGCCGCTCTTTAAGGCACAATATACGTAACTTCAAGAATTTTTTCTAGATTCTGAAAAAAATCTGAACACTATTGTCATAGGTATAAACTATGTGTTATATAATTGTATAATTGAATTTACAAAGATATACAAGCCAAAAGTATTCGATTGAACACCTACCAACATAACCATGGTTTGAATCACAGTTGCTTGAGTTTCTGTCAATATATATAAAAAAATGTTTATCTTTATGGAGCTGCGGCCCATTACAGAATGTACTGTAATGGGAGGCTCATTTCACACATATATATTTATTATTTACTGACAAAAACTTAAGCAACTGTGTTTGAATGCAACGGTACTTTTTGGATAATCTAATACGCTGACACAGGCGAATGACTTAATATTGATCGTTTGGCCACATGAAGAAGACAATTGGTTCTGTCCCAAGGACGGGACATCGCATTGTCCTTAAAAATGGTCGCTGGTATTTCCTGCTAAACATTCAGCATTTAGAGAAATAAAAACAAATGGTTCATCGATTGTCGGTATATAGTAACCGGTTGGGATGGTGAATTGTGCCGGTAATATCCTGTATGGTGTTGAAGTGAGATAGCACAATTAAGGAGGCCTCAGCTCCGCGCTATCGTAAGGAGTCAAATACACCAACACACCCTGTCTCCGTCACAAGTACACCAACATACCATGTCTCCGTCACAAGTACACCAACCTACCCTGTCCCCAACACAAATACACCAACATACGATGTCTCCGTCACAAGTACACCAACATACATTGTCTCTTGCACACATACACCAACATACCATGTCTCCGTCACAAGTACACCAACATACCCTGTCCCCGACACACATACACCAACATACCCTGTCTCCGTCACATGTACACCAACATACCCTGTCCCCGACACATATACACCAACATACGATGTCTCCGTCACAAGTACACCAACATACATTGTCTCTTGCACACATACGCCAACATACCATGTCTCCGTCACAAGTACACCAACATACCCTTTCTCCGACACACAAACATCAAAACACCACACATAGTGTCAAGTCCTTCCAACGACAGCTGTAAGTAGGACGTTATATAAAATAAAAAAATAAAACCAACTGATAATTATAATGATCATGATTTGATCCGGACCAATGTGGCTACCATTGGCTTGATATGCCGGTCCGAGTAATGAGGAAAGCTACACTTGCTCCAACTCCCTCACCGTCCCTGATCTAACCAATAGGTCGCACTTCTGCTTGATAATAAGTTGGTGTTCGTACTTCGGAAGAGGGGCGTGACTAATCATGTTTTTGTCAAATTATTGACAATTTACTAATTTTAATTATTTCAGTTTCAACCTTTACAAAATAAACTATTATTTCACGAAAAGGGGTGGCAATCACTTGAAGAAATATACAAGTAATGAAGACGATAAAAAACCTGTCAAAATAAATCAAATCTCACTACAGCCCATTAAATGAAAACGTGAAGCGGAAGAAAAGACAAGTGAGCGGCGCCGATAAGAAATGAAAGTTTCCGTCGGGCGACAGTAATTATATACGTACATAGGTGTACTGGGGGATTTTAAAAACACGCGGTCACGCAAAGTAAACTGATTTCAAATATATACCCATCATCGCTAAGCAATAGTCAGATTTAGTCAATATTTTACACCTTTCCCCTACTCCGCAGTGAATAAAACGTGTATTGGACCACAGGGTCTCGAAAACATATTATAGAATGGGACCTAGAGTTGATCACAGGGACTCGATAACAAATTATAGAATTAGACCTAGAATTGATCACAGTGACTCGATAGCAAAGTATAGAATGAGACTTAGTGTTAATCATAGGCACTCGATAACAAATTATAGAATGGGATTTGATCAATCAATTATGGAATGAGACATAGAGTTGATCACAGGGACCCGATAACAAGTTATAGAATGGGATTTGATCAATCAATTATAGAATGAGACATAGAGCTGATCACAGGGACCCGATAACAAGTTATAGAATGGGATTCGATCAATCAATTATAGAATAAACATAGAGCTGATCACAGGGGCCCATGATCAATTATAAAAGGAGGGAAGATCACAGGAACATAAAAATTATTCGGAACACATGGGCCTAAAATTCAATAATAGACTAGGATTGGACCACAGGGGAAGGAAACTGGTGACGTAGATAATAGTTGTCGTAGTGCCACAAAATAAGTAAATACCACGAAAAGGAATGTCCCACAATGTGTCAGTTTAGACAGTGGAGTGTCCCTCAATATGTCAGTTTAGACAGTGGAGTGTCCCTCAATATGTCAGTTTAGACAGTAGAGTGTCCCACAAGGTGTCAGTTTAGACAGTGGAGTGTCCAACAATGTGTCAGTTAAGGCAGTGGAGTGTCCCTCAATGTGTCAGTTTAGACAGTGGAGTATCCCACAATATGTCAGATTAGACAGTGGAGTGTCCCACAAGGTGTCAGTTTAGACAGTGGAGTGTCCCTCAACATGTCAGATTAGACAGTGGAGTGTCCCTCAATATGTCAGATTAGACAGTGGAGTGTCCCACAAGGTGTCAGTTTAGACAGTGGAGTGTCCCTCAAGGTGCCAGTTTAGACAGTGGAGTGTCCCTCAAGGTGTCAGTTTAGACAATGGAGTGTCCCTCAATATGTCAGTTTAGACAGTGGAGTGCCCCACAAGGTGCCAGTTTAGACAGTGGAGTGCCCCTCAAGGTATCAGTTTAGACAGTGGAGTGCCCCACAAGGTGTCAGTTTAGACAGTGGAGTGCCCCACAAGGTGCCAGTTTAGACAGTGGAGTGCCCCTCAAGGTATCAGTTTAGACAGTGGAGTGCCCCACAAGGTGTCGGTTTAGACAGTGGAGTGCCCCACAAGGTGCCAGTTTAGACAGTGGAGTGCCCCTCAAGGTATCAGTTTAGACAGTGGAGTGCCCCACAAAGTGTCAGTTTAGACAGTGGAGTGTCCCTCAATATGTCAGTTTAGACAGTGGAGTGTCCCTCAATATGTCAGTTTAGACAGTGGGGTGTCCCTCAATACGTCAGTTTAGACAGTGGAGTGTCCCTCAATATGTCAGATTAGACAGTGGAGTGTCCCACAATGTGTCAGTTTAGACAGTGGAGTGTCCCACAAAGTGCCAGTTAAGACAGTGGAGTATCCCACAATGTGTCAGTTTAGACAGTGGAGTGTCCCTCAATATGTCAGATTAGACAGTGGAGTGTAACACAAGGTGTCAGTTTAGACAGTCGAGTGTAACACAATGTGTCAGTTTAGACAGTGGAGTGTCCCACAAAATGCCGGTTTAGACAGTGGAGTGTCCCTGAATATGTCAGTTTAGACAGTGGAGTGTCCCAGAAGGTGTCAGTTTAGACAGTGGAATGTCCCTCAAGGTGTCAGTTTAGACAGTGGAGTGTCCCTCAATATGTCAGTTTAGACATTGGAGTGTCCCTCAACATGTCAGATTAGACAGTGGAGTGTAACACAATGTGTCAGTTTAGACAGTGGAGTGCCCCACAAGGTGTCAGATTAGACAGTGGAGTGCCCCACAACGTGTCAGTTTAGACAGTGGAGTGTCCCTCAACATGTCAGTTTAGACAGTGGAGTGTCCCTCAACATGTCAGATTAGACAGTGGAGTGCCCCACAAGGTGCCAGTTTAGACAGTGAAGTGTCCCACAATGTGTCAGTTTAGACAGTGGAGTGTCCCACAATGTGTCAGTTTTGACAGTGGAGTGTCCCGCAAGGTGTCAGTTTAGACAGTGGAGTGTCCCACAATGTGTCAGTTTAGACGGTGGAGTGTCCCACAAGGTGTCAGTTTAGACAGTGGAGTGTCCCACAAGGTGTCAGTTTAGACAGTGGAGTGTCCCACAAGGTGTCAGTTTAGACAGTGGAGTGTCCCACAAGGTGTCAGTTTAGACAGTGGAGTGTCACACAATGTGTCAGTTTAGACAGTGGAGTGTCCCTCAAGGTGTCAGTTTAGACAGTGGAGTGTCCCACAAGGTGTCAGTTTAGATAGTGGAGTGTCCCTCAAGGTGTCAGTTTAGACAGTGGAGTGTCCCTCAATATGTCAGTTTAGACATTGGAGTGTCCCTCAACATGTCAGATTAGACAGTGGAGTGTAACACAATGTGTCAGTTTAGACAGTGGAGTGCCCCACAAGGTGTCAGATTAGACAGTGGAGTGTCCCACAACGTGTCAGTTTAGACAGTGGAGTGTCCCTCAACATGTCAGTTTAGACAGTGGAGTGTCCCTCAACATGTCAGATTAGACAGTGGAGTGCCCCACAAGGTGCCAGTTTAGAGAGTGGAGTGTCCCACAATGTGTCAGTTTAGACAGTGGAGTGTCCCACAATGTGTCAGTTTTGACAGTGGAGTGTCCCACAATGTGTCAGTTTAGACGGTGGAGTGTCCCACAAGGTGTCAGTTTAGACAGTGGAGTGTCCCACAAGGTGTCAGTTTAGACAGTGGAGTGTCCCTCAAGGTGTCAGTTTAGATAGTGGAGTGTCCCGCAATGTGTCAGTTTAGACAGTGGATTGTCCCACAAGTTGTCAGTTTAGACAGTGGAGTGTCCCTCAATATGTCAGTTTAGACAGTGGATTGTCCCACAAGTTGTCAGTTTAGACAGTGGAGTGTCCCTGAATATGTCAGTTTAGACAGTGGAGTGTCCCTCAAGGTGTCAGTTTAGACAGTGGAGTGTCCTTCAACATGTCAGTTTAGACAGTGGAGTGTCCCTCAATATGTCAGTTTAGACATTGGAGTGTCCCTCAACATGTAAGATTAGACAGTGGAGTGTCCCACAAGTTGTCAGTTTAGACAGTGGAGTGTCCCACAATATGTCAAATTAGACAGTGGAGTGCCCCACAAGGTGTCAGCTTAGACAGTGGAGTGTCCCTCAACATGTCAGTTTAGATAGTGGAGTGTCCCTCAGCATGTCAGATTAGACAGTGGAGTGTCCCACAAGGTGTCAGTTTAAACAGTGGAGTGTCCCACAATGTGTCAGTTTAGACAGTGGAGTGTCCCACAAGGTGTCAGTTTAGACAGTGGAGTGTCCCACAAGGTGTCAGTTTAGACAGTGGAGTGTCCCACAATGTGTCAGTTTAGACAGTGGAGTGTCCCACAGAGTGTCAGTTTAGACAGTGGAGTGTCCCACAAGGTGTCATTTTAGACAGTGGAGTGTCCCTCAACATGTCAGTTTAGACAGTGGAGTGCCCCACAAGGTGCCAGTTTAGACAGTGGAGTGTCCCACAATGTGTCAGTTTAGACAGTGGAGTGTCCCACAATGTGTCAGTTTTGACAGTGGAGTGTCCCACAAGGTGTCAGTTTAGACAGTGGAGTGTCCCACAATGTGTCAGTTTAGACGGTGGAGTGTCCCACAAGGTGTCAGTTTAGACAGTGGAGTGTCCCACAATGTGTCAGTTTAGACAGTGGAGTGTCCCACAGAGTGTCAGTTTAGACAGTGGAGTGTCCCACAAGGTGTTAGTTTAGACAGTGGAGTGTCCCTCAACATGTCAGTTTAGACAGTGGAGTGTCCCTCAACATGTCAGTTTAGACAGTGGAGTGCCCCACAAGGTGCCAGTTTAGACAGTGGAGTGCCCCACAAGGTATTAGTTTAGACAGTGGAGTGCCCCACAAGGTGTCATTTAAGACAGTGGAGTGCCCCACAAGGTGTCAGTTTAAACAGTGGAGTGTCCGAAAATGTGTCAGTTTAGACAGTGGAGTGTCCCACAAGGTGTCAGTTTAGATAGTGGAGTGTCCCACAAGGTGTCAGTTTAGACAGTGGAGTGCCCCACAACATGTCAGATTAGACAGTGGAGTGCCCCTCAAGGTATCAGTTTAGACAGTGGAGTGCCCCACAAGGTGTCAGTTAAGATAGTGGAGTGCCCCAGAAGGTGTCAGTTTAGACAGTGGAGTGTCCCTCAAGGTGTCAGTTTAGACAGTGGAGTGTCCCACAAGGTGTCAGTTTAGACAGTGGAGTGTCCCACAAGGTGTCAGTTTAGACAGTGGAGTGTCCCCCAAGGTGTCAGTTTAGACAGTGGAGTGTCCCACAATGTGTCAGTTTAGACAGTGGGGTGTCCCACAAAGTGCCAGTTAAGACAGTGGAGTGTCCCTCAACATGTCAGTTTAGACAGTGGAGTGTCCCTCAATATGTCAGATTAGACAGTGGAGTGTCCCCCAACATGTCAGTTTAGACAGTCGAGTGTCCCACAAGGTGTCAGTTTAGACAGTCGAGTGTCCCTCAATATGTCAGATTAGACAGTGGAGTGTCCCTCAACATGTCAGTTTAGACAGTCGAGTGTCCCACAAGGTGTCAGTTTAGACAGTGGAGTGCCCCACAAGGTGTCAGTTAAGATAGTGGAGTGCCCCAGAAGGTGTCAGTTTAGACAGTGGAGTGTCCCTCAAGGTGTCAGTTTAGACAGTGGAGTGTCCCACAATGTGTCAGTTTAGACAGTGGAGTGTCCCACAATGTGTCAGTTTAGACGGTGGAGTGTCCCACAAGGTGTCAGTTTAGACAGTGGAGTGTCCCACAATGTGTCAGTTTAGACAGTGGAGTGTCCCACAGAGTGTCAGTTTAGACAGTGGAGTGTCCCACAAGGTGTTAGTTTAGACAGTGGAGTGTCCCTCAACATGTCAGTTTAGACAGTGGAGTGTCCCTCAACATGTCAGTTTAGACAGTGGAGTGCCCCACAAGGTGCCAGTTTAGACAGTGGAGTGCCCCACAAGGTATTAGTTTAGACAGTGGAGTGCCCCACAAGGTGTCATTTAAGACAGTGGAGTGCCCCACAAGGTGTCAGTTTAAACAGTGGAGTGTCCGAAAATGTGTCAGTTTAGACAGTGGAGTGTCCCACAAGGTGTCAGTTTAGATAGTGGAGTGTCCCACAAGGTGTCAGTTTAGACAGTGGAGTGCCCCACAACATGTCAGATTAGACAGTGGAGTGCCCCTCAAGGTATCAGTTTAGACAGTGGCGTGCCCCACAAGGTGTCAGTTAAGATAGTGGAGTGCCCCAGAAGGTGTCAGTTTAGACAGTGGAGTGTCCCTCAAGGTGTCAGTTTAGACAGTGGAGTGTCCCACAAGGTGTCAGTTTAGACAGTGGAGTGTCCCACAAGGTGTCAGTTTAGACAGTGGAGTGTCCCCCAAGGTGTCAGTTTAGACAGTGGAGTGTCCCACAATGTGTCAGTTTAGACAGTGGGGTGTCCCACAAAGTGCCAGTTAAGACAGTGGAGTGTCCCTCAACATGTCAGTTTAGACAGTGGAGTGTCCCTCAATATGTCAGATTAGACAGTGGAGTGTCCCCCAACATGTCAGTTTAGACAGTCGAGTGTCCCACAAGGTGTCAGTTTAGACAGTGGAGTGTCCCTCAACATGTCAGATTAGACAGTGGAGTGTCCCTCAACATGTCAGTTTAGACAGTCGAGTGTCCCACAAGGTGTCAGTTTAGACAGTGGAGTGCCCCACAAGGTGTCAGTTAAGATAGTGGAGTGCCCCAGAAGGTGTCAGTTTAGACAGTGGAGTGTCCCTCAAGGTGTCAGTTTAGACAGTGGAGTGTCCCACAAGGTGTCAGTTTAGACAGTGGAGTGTCCCCCAAGGTGTCAGTTTAGACAGTGGAGTGTCCCACAATGTGTCAGTTTAGATAGTGGGGTGTCCCACAAAGTGCCAGTTAAGACAGTGGAGTGTCCCTCAACATGTCAGTTTAGACAGTGGAGTGTCCCTCAATATGTCAGATTAGACAGTGGAGTGTCCCCCAACATGTCAGTTTAGACAGTCGAGTGTCCCACAAGGTGTCAGTTTAGACAGTGGAGTGTCCCTCAATATGTCAGATTAGACAGTGGAGTGTCCCTCAACATGTCAGTTTAGACAGTCGAGTGTCCCACAAGGTGTCAGTTTAGACAGTGGAGTTTCCAACAAGGTGGGACGGCAGTGGCTGAGTGTTTAATGTTGCCAACTTTTTACCACTAGCTCTCCACCTCTGGGTTGCGATTCGAAAACCAACATTGGGCAGTTGCCAGGTACTGACAATCGGTCGGTAGTTTTTCTTCGGGTACTCCAACTTTCCTCCATCTCCAAAATCCGGCAAGTCCTTAAATGACCCTGGCTGTTAATAGGACGTAAAACAAAATAAACCAAATGTCGCACAAGGTTTCAGTTCAGTCAGATGATACCTCAGTGAGAGGAGACTGTAGACTCGGCATGTATTAAGTATTTGTCTACTTACAAAAAGCACAGACACAATGGTGACATTGTATACACATGTTTAACTGTTTTTATTTGTCTTTATCTTACATCACATAAAACAATATACACAAAAATAAACATAACAAAGAAAATTCATAATCAATGAAACTGAAAATAAAATGTTTCAGTACAATTCTCAAATATTTCACAAGTAGAATCTCACATCTAAAATCAATTTTCCAGCATGCTTGGCTTAGTGATTTAACTCGGCAAGTTTTACAAACTTGAAATACTGAACATCTTGCTTCAGTTTACCATACACTGGAAATGTTATATCTGTGGTACTGTATAACCTTAGTCTGCTTCCATTAATATGAATGTTCAGAAAAACAATTCAGAATGACAGATTGTTTAACATTTTGAAGTAAAAAAAATTATCTCTTATACAAAAAGCATCCTGAGAAAACCATTGTTTGAAAACTTTCGATATGAATAAGAAATATGGATATTTATGGATAGGAAATATGATTAATCCTTCCATCCCCCATGTAACATTAGTGAACCCTACCATGTTTTGATCTGGGTGATTCCATTATGGTTTACAGTGATGAAAGGATTAAAAAGTCTTTAGGATATACAGCACCTGAGGAAACCAGCCTTTATATATAACAAAGAGTTATATTAAAGAACATTAAATATTTTCTTTCTCCCACACTTCATTGGTTCATTCCCAATTTTGCTATATAATAGATAGACCTATCTTTTATCAGGGAAGGAAAAAGACAGCTCACAGGGGTTATAATTCTATAATGCCACTACTGCATCATCACTTTATGCAGTGTAACCAGTGAAACGTCACCAATTTCATCACACATTGAATCTGCCATTGATGATGGCGCGAGGCACCGTGTTCAATTACAACTTATTATACATAAGGAAAATGTGGGAGAAAAATAAACAATCACCCCTGTATAATATAGACAGAGAAATCACAACCCCCGGGATAAGATTTATGAATTTTGGCACTCGGCAAAGTTTCGAGATAAAATTCATATATCTTGCCTTCGGGTTGAGATTTCTTAGTCTACATCACACAGGGTTGATACATTCTATAAGTCATTAAAACATACCTTTATTCTAGTAAAGAGAGGAAATAGATCTCCTGAAGCTAAGTAACATAATGCATAAATTCAGTTGAGTATTTCATGAGTTTAATTGGGTTGAAATCTCTTGTAACAGAGATACATTCCCCAGTAAGGTAGCATATACCCTTAATTTGATTGTCTTTTTGGATGTGCTAATTACAACAGAACGGTGCTGTACAATGAAACCGCCACCATAACCAAACCAATATAAACAAGTCTCTAGACATGACTGAATTTCATGACTGCTGCAAGTTCAAAAAAACATTCTAAGAACCATTTTAACAGTCTTTTTTTTTGGAAATGATGTTTCATTTTCTGCAATATATTAGCTATAAATCCAAAATTTTAAATTTTACTTTTCTTAAGTCATGCGATCTCACAAATATTTTTCGTATAACTTCTTCATTTCTTTCCCCACTCTTTAATGCATATTTCTAAATGACAATACGCAAAATCTTTGGCATTAAGTATTTAAGTAATCTATTGTGTAGGACTGGTCTTACACAAGAATGACCTGCTGAAAACCAAAGAAATTTTTTGTAAAGATTTTTAAAAAAAAAAAGAAAAAAATTTACAGGTGTTCGACAAGGCTTTCCAATGTTGGCTACTAGTATGTAATTTTACTGTGATTTTTAGAGTTATATTTGGCCAAACCGTTAGAAAAATAAATTGATCTTCACCAAATCAGAAATTGACCTGTATCTTATCATCATATAACTACACAACAAACAACTGTTTAATATCTCGATCTATTGAGGAATAAATGAGAGGAAATGAAGTTATGACAGAGTAACGACATTAGCCAACACTATACGCCAAAGCCATATAAAAATAACCATTATGTTTTATCATTAAAATAGTGAAAATTTCTGGAAAGTCTACAGGAAACCACTGAATACCATTTGAACCATACAAAATCAAAGACTGGGCCAGCCATGTTTAAATATGTAGGGGTTTACCACGAGTGAAAATGTAAATGAATAAATTCCGACCCTCTGGTATACCTACCTCTGATGGGAATAACAGTAAGTTTTCCAACATTTCTTTTCCTTAATATTAAGATGTTTTTGTAACTGACTAAAATTACCTTTAAATGACCACACTGGAATAATTATAAACAATGTGATAATGTTCATTACTCAAGTTTGGTACAATGTTTGCGTAAAGATGAAGACTCACTAACAATGCCAGAGAAATACTTAACACAAATTGTTAACACAATCAATCATAAAATACACAAACACAAAAAAAAAAATACATGTAATACAATCATCTATTAAGAAATAAAACACAAACATATGAAGTTCAGTTGAGGAATTTGTCTTGTGCAACAGAATTTGTTGTTTTAGTTTGTAGTGGAAAATGTAAAGAAACTAATGTTATATTACAAAGATAGGAAGAAATGATGATAAATCTCACATTTTGACAGAACTGTATTTTACTGTAGAAATAAAATTCATCACATTAAATGAAATAGATACATAATGTATAAGAAAAAAATGCACCAAAAAATAAAAAGAAAATCTGACAGAAATGTCATGTAATACTATGAACTGTTTTACTGAATAAGGCCAGGAATAAAACTCCATTGCACTAGCCATGTGATCATCACACAGAATACATCGCGGCTCTCACATAATACTTGTACCCTACTTAACGACCATCTATAGACCTCCGACTAATCATTCTTTGTAAATCAGGCTTTATATACGTGTCTAATAATACCAAATACCAAAGTGTGGTCACTGACCTGAATGTAGATCAAATAGGTAGTGAAACATGATAAACTGTCTTAACTTATTCACCCCAAGGCCCAGTTGTTCAAAAGGTGATTAGCTTAATCACTATTTTACAACATTTTTCAAACTTTAATAATTCTGTCAGTATACAAGGCAAAATCTTGAAATTTTGCTTGTAAATTGACACTATTATATATTTGATATCTGCGAAGTTGTAACTCAATCTATGGTTTCACTTTAAAGTTACAGGATAATTAAAATTTGCACTAATCACTGATTAAGCTAATCAACTTTTGAACAACTGGGCCCAGAAATTCATAATGAACTTTTTCAACTTTTCCATTGGAAAAGTTCAAATGTGTGTTTTAAGGTGTATGACATATTTTTTTTATCAATGAAATATTTTTTTTTGTTAATTTCTGTTGTACCACTATAACAACATTCAAAGGGTAAAAATACTTTTTTTATGAAATGTAAATATTGCCGTAATTTAATACTGAATTTTTACAGAAAAAGATGCTGGAGCCACATAACTGCAAGAAGAAAATTTGAAATACACCAACTATTTCCCCTCCCCCTAATATATGAAACTCATTTTTATCGTCTTTCGAATACGTCCGATATTTGTGTTATATATATTTTTCAAATAAAGTTATACACTGTATCAATAAAAATACTTCTGGGGATAATATGAGTAGCGATGAAGAGAAGCGAGAGATATAGTTACCCGTGACAACACAAATCTGGCATTGTAATCCGTGATTTGAAATGTAATATGGAACATTTGTGTTCAGCACAATGAGGAATGAAATATCGAGGGATGTGATAACGTATCAGAAATACTTAAAATTCTGTTATATATTAAAAACACAATTAAATAAATACTATATAGTTTCACATAAATACCATTTTATCTTCAACAAGAAAATTAATTTCTTATTACAGGTAGTACTCTTTCAAAAATCGTATTGTACATCATGCTTGTCGTTGTACATGTAATTGCAATTTCATTAAGACAGAGATTATACTTTTTAACACTTATCAATAAGTCAAAATTAATGCTCAAGTACAGTAATTGTTACATACAGAATTTTATAACTGTTTCACGCAGGAAGACAAATCAGCTCCCAAAATGAAGCTGTTCTAAAATGACAAAAATGTCGTACAAAGTTACCTGTTGTTTCGTGATGTCCACAACTGTACAGCACGCTGATTAATACTGCGTTTCATACAACGTACAAATCCAAATAGAGCAAAAATCATGCATCATGTATTTATGAAAATAACGATAACAAGAAAAAAACCAATGTAAAACCACTTCTTCGGCAGTGGAAGCTAGGAATACAGCTAAAATTTATATATTTGAAGATTTTTACAAAATATTTCCAGGACTACATAAAACATGTAAAAATATTATTTCAAATAATTGTATTTCATCAAATTGAAAATGTTTTGAATTCAGGAAGTTGGGAAAGAAACTTTCTCTTGACTTAAAAAGTTTAATACTTGTATAACACATACTTTTGCAACAATTGAGACAGTGTGACGCGCAATGTAAGCTACGATAAAACTGATTGATAAGTTTAAATTACAAATGGGTACAGGACAAGCTAAAGGCAGTGAGTGATACAAGGCATGGTGAAGGGGAACGGTAAGTCACACTGCATAGATAGCAACACTGCGATCAGTCGTCAAGGATTCTTAAGTAAAATGTTGTCATAGCAACCAGATCTGGCAACAGGCCCTATTTTTTATTTTGGTCAATGGCATAGTGACTATGTATTTTTCTAAAAGACAAAAAAAAAAACAAAAAAAAAAAAACAGCTGAGTAAACAAAATAGCAAAAATTATTCATCAAAAAAAAAAAGCAGAAAAAAATCAGCAGTGAGTTGAAAACAAAATGAAGTACTTTCTTGAATATTTGAACAAAAACAAAACTGTTCGTGTTTTTGCTTCTTCTGCATTATAAATATTAGTTAATGAATAAATTCCAGCGTACTTTTTTTACAATGGCTTATTACCAAAAAATAAAAATTAATGCAAATTTCATAGCACAACCAGTGGAAAACTCCTAGAACTTTGCTTGAGAATCTTGAATTTAAAAGCACTTTTGAGTACATTTATAGCAACAAGAACAATAAAAATAAAATATCAACAAAATGAGCTAAATACTGTAGCAAATGGATATTTGCTTATGTGCAATTTTTTGCTTTGTCAGCCTCCAAACTGTTAGCAGTGTAAAATGTCTTTGCATTGTCAGTCATGCTGTTTAGTACTGTGTATCTAAACTACTTTTACACAGGGTAGAGATTGAGTAATGTTAAATATGTTCATGTGTGGATATATTCATAGTAATTTAATCCAGGGGAAATAAGCGAAAATTTCAACGCCATGAACATTTTCACTGTTATAATTATCTGTATAAAAAAATGAAATAAAAGTGCTTAAAACAAGTTCTATAAGGCACCATTTGTAACTTATTTTCTATTTATATCCATTCAGATACAGTCTACCTTTCCTACACTAGCTAATGTCAGACTGATACGGTAAAGTAACATGTACAGTGCTTGAGGATAACAGAGAAAGTATTCAGCTGGGCCAAGTTGGTCAAAAGATTGCTAGCTTCAAGCTGACAATGCAACTTAAAAAACTCTCAACTCATATAAAGAAAATAAAACTTGATTTTTTTTCTGATTATATGATAACTGGGCCCTAGTCCCTGTATATTTGTAGACTAATACAATAAATGGTACATTTTATATCTCTTTATAATAGTGCTTTTAATCTTTCTTAATTTTGATATCATCCTTTTTTTCTATTTAGGATAGATAGGTAAACACATCTATATAATATTTACTAATTCAGGACCAAGATCAGGCTTTTGCATATTCCAAGGTCAATCTAACTTATAGACATGCTTGATCATTGATGACTGTATTTTGAGCTGCCCAAGGTCAACTTTTTATATAAAATGATGTATTCTAGCCTTTTTTTTTTTAAAATTTTAAACAGGAACCAGGGTTACATTTGTATACATAATCCCCTGGCCCATCATCAATAGGAATACAAAAAATGTGTGGCAAGAACTGAAGGATTTTTTTTATAACGGTATTTCAAGAACCTTTAAAATATTTTTGACATCTCTTTTTTAACATTATTTAACCTTGAGCATTTAAAGAAATTTTATTTAAAAAGATAATTGTTTTAGAATAAACAATAGAGAAAAATGATAAAAGTAATGATTTGATATGATCTTACAGGACAAATGGATTAACAAAAACATAGAATCTTTATACAGACTAGTATTTTGAATACATGTTATAACTGACACGCATGATATCCTTCAATGCAGAATAAGAACAAGCAGAAATATCGTTGGTAATCATCATTATATATTCATGATTTTAAACATATATATATAAAAAAAATCTGAATCTCATGTCTGTCTGCGGTGAAGTGAAGCTGAACAAGAAAATCTAAATCAGGCCAAAAAGAATATTTATGTTTTTCGGCTTTCTGTCTTCCCTAAGTTTAAATGAATACCACAAAATTTAGTTTTGTAAATTCAAACAACCCCATCTGAAGAATAAAACTGGGTCCCTATCATACATCTGTTTAAAATGTTAGGCAAAATAAAAGATTTGCAAATCTAGGTACTATTAATTTTTGAAAGCCAAAAAGTAGAAATACAATAATTTTTTTTGTTTGGCCTAACACTTTTTGCTTAATATGAAGGACATGTCTGGTTTATGTCAAATACATTTCATACACACTAAACAACCATTTCAACTCAATCAAACAATAAAAAGTAAGATTGATTTAAGATTTTGGCACATTGACAGATCTGCTGTTAAGATGATTGAAATGATTAATGGTGGTACGGACAACTCTATAATTCACTGAAGACTTAATACAGTAAAATAAGTCTTCCTTTTCATTCCATTTTTAGGGTACTGAATGGTCATTATCAATAACACAAATGTACAAAGTGAACCCTTACCTAATAAAATAGCACAATAACCAATCATTATTGGCGGTAAACATGTCCCAAAGCTTAAAAAAAAAAAAAACAGTTAGAAGGAACTTCAATACTTATCATTAGGTGTACTGTCACGTTCAGAAATGTAATTTGAAATGAAATAATTATATAGAGAAAAAAAATACTTAAACGACTGATTAAGTTAGACAGCTTAGTAAATGTACAAAAATAGAGAATCTGTCATGATGTACATTTCAAATACAGGGTCGGGGCCACGTTACACAAGCATATTAGCCACCTGTTTAACTTCTTTCTTGGGGTGGGGGTGGGGGGGGGGGGGGTGGGGGGGGGATGGGGTGGGGTGGGGGGTGGGGGGGGTGGGGGGGTGGGGGTGGATGGGTGTAATATGTTACCACTGGAATTTTTTTTTTTTTTAATTTCTCATATTGCTTACCTGAAAAATAAGTGCATTATTTTAATTTATGGTTTATTATTCACAGGTAAAACAATAGCTCCCCTTGACTTACCCTTTACTTTTTACATGATTAGTTAAGAATTGTGATAAACATCGGGCCCAACATCATATCTTACTCTGTTCTTTCCTTTATAGGTTTCATGCTACGGTAATTAATCTATCGGACTCTGCATCAGTCATAGAGACAACATGGACAAAAATACCCTTGTATCTAAAATGTCTTTGGTAATATCATTTGTGCAAAACAGTGGAACCTCACTAACATTGACAGTTGATTTAATGTTAAAATTTAACATTTTGTACACACAATAAAACCTCAAAAATGTGGCATTTTAGCATGAAAACATAACCTACCGTACAAAACTTCATTTTTAATTCTATTTTTAAGTTTCCGAAATATTAACTTTTCCAGACAAATAATTATTTAACAGTAATAGTGACAAAGACTTGTGCAAAAAACACTGATAGATAAATGTTGTACTATTTAAGGAATTTTTCCAATATCTTACATGAAAAGGTCAGTCAGAGGTGAAATGAAATTAAAATATCAATGGAATTACTTCAGATCTAAAACAACATCAAATAACGATTCTCAATTTGACATTAAAAGAAAGAAATATCTTAATTACAATTACAAGTGTAATTAAAAATTCATAATTCATGAAAAAAAAAACCAACATATTTTTTTTTCAATAAATAAGAAACATTTCTTTTCTAAAATTGTAAATATAATGTTCCTAAACGACCTGGTTGTCATGGTAACATGAAGCCATGAACAAGTATTACACAGGACGGGACTAGAAACGTGTTGGACACTGTAAACAATACTGTGTCACTGGTGGGGGACTCCATCCAGGAGTCAGAGGTCAAAAGGTCATGACCTTGGCTGCCATGACAACTTCCTTGAATCTTTGGTCACGAAGCAAAAAAATTGCCTCATGGACTTTTCTGTGGTACCTGTGACCTTGACCTTTATATATATCACGACCTTGGGCGTAGTGATCACCTTGAACGTTGAAATCTCCTCAGATGATGGGAGTTATGAAGACTTTCAAGCTGCCAGATGGACTGCGACAGCTGCCCGTTGCGTCGACTGTATTCAGCACTGCTGATCTACAAGGACAACTCAAAGTCTGACCGGTACTGCAGACCTACATCCTCCCCGAGGAAGCTCCAAGATGGCCGAGGCCGATCTTGTAGAGATTGTCACTATCCGGAGGTCCGGTGTCAACTCTTCAGGACCGCCTGTAGATCTTCAGGTAATGAGGAGATGATATTGTCCATGTGTTTGTTAAGTTTCTGTAAGCTCTCGTTACTCACAGCAATCTGGTTACTGGCAGCAAAGGCCTGAAAAAAAAATAGACTTGGAATATATTAAGGTAAGGAATTTATATACACAAGTATCAATGTAGAATTGTGGTTAACATCTAACATACTGGCAATACTTAATCATTCACCAATCAATCACTGTTCTCATCGGCTTTAATTTCACCATTTACTGAAAATGTTCTATATACTGTATGCTAAACAGTCTACTAACATTTGCAGACATAATGAACTTCCACTCATTAAAGAGGTGAAGCTAAACTGTGACATATTTTCCTGACCACAATATAAAGAAGTACAGAATTGTCTCCCTTTTGGAAACAGTAGAGATTTATTCACGCATGCAGTTGAAACAGAAAGAAAACACCAGGTAGAGATCTGAACAGAGGCTGATCTCTGGAAAATCAGGCACATATACTTTGACGGATCAAGACTTTACTTAGTGAAACTAAATTGCTGATTTTTGCTAGTTTGCATTATTTCTTTTTATAAAGATGCAGATATTAGAAAACATTATATATAATTTAGTAAACGCATGAAAGAAGGTAATTTTACTCGTTTTTATCAACCAAAACTGAATTTAAAAACTATAGTTCGGTCCAAGTGCGTTTGTTTATCACGGAATATTTCTGAACCTCCCACACCTTTTCAATGTGTTATGCGAATGCAGCCATAATCTACATGATCTACTGACCAATTTTTCCCGTATGCGGAGGATGAGGTCAACAATCTCCACTTCCTCCTTGTCCTGAATCCAGGCCACCAGGTCCTACAAACAACACATCACCATCATTTACAGTGCTATAATAGGAAATTGACATTTCAGCTTCACATACTTAAATGGATGATAGATATTTTGAGTTAAGCTGCTGAAGATGCAGTTACAGCCACATCATTCATTGCCAGAGGGCTGGAGGAAAATTAATTTTAATGGCAGCAAGATTTATGGAGATGAGCAGCCATTTAACTGTTAATGTGTTTGATCTAAATAACTTAACAATGGTATGACAATTAAATCATTCATGGTTTAATGTGCGAAAAATATTTTCGCCACAATCACATGGATAAAATGAGAGGTAATCACTTGTAGACATGAGATTTTATCAATCTGCAAACAATGAGAAAATACTACATATCTTGAGAACAAGTTGTGATATAGGCTGCTATCATCAACGAAATGTTATCTAGCATATCATTCCAAGTATAAACTAAATGCTTTATAAATGACTTAACAGATCAACCATCATTGAGATCTTTGGTCTTTGACAAACATAAACAAATAGTGTAAGATAATATAAAGTTACGAAGTCACAAATGGCATCCATGTCGAATACTGTATGATAATACTGAGATACTCACTGAGTCACACAGCGCCTCCATGTGGAGTACCTGGAGTTTTTGGTTGACCTCGTGCTGGCGATGGTAGTACCAGCCTTCAAAGTTTTGGCTCTTGAAGAATTTACGATACAGTCCCTCCCAGTCGCCTTTCACTCCTGACGTCAGCTGAGGACCAGAGTGTTCGAGAGATCGCAGGAATTCCTCGGGATCAAATGGACGCAGTCTGGGAGGTCCCTGTGATACATCAACAAAAACACTCCTTATTCGAATTTTGTAAAAAATAACTGGTGATAAGCCTAGAGGCATTTGGACCTGTGTTCTTCAGGATACAAGCAAAACCTGAGGCTTTGCCATGTGTTTTGCAAAATTTGAAAATTTTGGGGGTGGAATTTCAGTATCCTTCACCTTGTGTATGAAAAAAAACTATTTTTCTCTGAAACTATGAAAATGCATTTGAACTGGCTACAATTTTGGAAATATTATGTTTCCTCTTGAGTTTTTTTTAGACCAAAACAAATCTGTTTAATCAACCCAATAATTGCAAACAGATTTTGCGAAAATTAATAACATCTTTCTAATGTGCAGGGTTAAAATATTATCAAAGGTTTTAACTTCATCTTTACCATATTGTGGTCTCTAAGATTCCAAAGTGACGTTAGGTCGTTGCTGAGACATTGTGGTGTCATGTTACGTGAAACATAGAAACATGGCTAATTTTCGCAAAACAGCTAGACATGTATGCTATACTTGTATAGCAAGATAGAAATCCCCTCCCCCTTTTTCTTACACTGGACAGCTGTATCTTACACACAGGGAACGAGAGGGAAATTTTTTTTCTGATTTTACTTATCAATTTTGAATATCCAGATATTAAAAAGGCCCTATATACGTAACTTCAGGGAAATTTTCGAGATTCTGAAAAATTCTGAAAAAAATCCAGTTGATAACCATGCAAAAATAAGCCTAAAACGAAGTAAACCTGAGCGGTAACTAACAAGAAACTCTTAACAAAAAAATCAAAAGAATTAAAAGAATCAAGAAATAATTCAGGTGGGGCCAACTTCAACAACAAGAAGATGGTTCGAAATGGACATGTGTTCACAAATAGCCTTTTTCAACTGCTGCTGTACCAGTAACCGCGAAAGAATTCATCTTGAATATTGCTAATATCAGTTAATCTTAACTAAATCTATAAATATAAAAAGTTATTAGGCATGATTTTCGCTTCAAGTTTTGCCGAAAGTTACGTATATTGGGCCTATAACTCAAACACACCTGATCTGGTCCTCTCTTGCTAACTTACTTTGTGAGGTGATATGTTGCGTTGAAGGGGCATCAAACTGGCCATGTATCTCTCCTGTCAAGTATATACAAACATCTGTCTATTCATGGTATTAAAATGCAGGTCATCAGTAATTCTATCATTATTACTATAAATATTTCATTTTTTACACAACATTTTCAAAATATTATCAGGAATTTCACAACTTTCAATAATTAAAAAAATATTGCCTTTTCCATCCAATATCTGAATTATTTTGAATTGCAATTGACACACATGGAACTAAACTAACATCCCCAGGCAGACGTACGATCCCAGTTTTCCTAGTTCAGATTTTAAATGATGAATTTTCACTCGATTCAAATTATTGTCATCTGTAAACGTTTGATCCTTCATTGTTTTTTAAATGTTCAGAGTATATGAGGTGTGGTCGTGTACTCACAAGAGGAATCATGAAGCTGTGTGTGAGTTCAAGGAAGTGCCGTCGTAAAATTGCATTCTGGGCCTCGGGCGGTCGCTTACTCTGGATACCCTGTTAATGACAGAAAACATTATATATCCTTGCAAATTGCTTATAAGCACATCTCATTCCTAAACAGAGACAATAAACACACACATCTCCACCAATATCTTCCCGTAAAAGAAAATAGAGGTATAAATTGCAGTCACTGATTAATAATGTAAACCAAGTTTGTTTCTTTTTCTCGAAATTTGTGATAAAAACAAATATACGAAAAGTTAATAGCCATGAATTATGATAGTGATAAATCACTCCATAAGATATAATGTACTGGCTATACATGTCTAGCTGTTTTGGGAAAATTAGCCGTCACAAACTAGTTGTGATGCAGAAATTGTGAAAGTTATTAGCTGCAAAAGAAAGTTAGTTTACAGTACTGTACTTCCCCCAACTACATTGTATAGAAATATTTGACAATGCTAGTTAAATATTTTCATATTATATAAGGATTTTACAACAAGAAACATGGTGATATGATGAACTGAAAAATAACTGAACAACCAGAATGACGGAACCACCAGTATGACTGAACCAGCAGAACCAGCAGCCATCAGATACCAACCTTGACTAGTCTCTTAAGGATGATTTTGTCTTTGGTGAGGAAAGCCTTGTATCGTGTGTACACACCTGAAACCAAAGTCAAAGCACTATTTTATTCCAGATGAGAAAAATCTTCAGTATTTTTTTTACTAAGTAAGATTCACATGAAGTTGTGCTATAAATTGATTGTGAACTTAAACACCACCAGAATACCTATTTCAGAAATACACTAATATAAAAGTGTTTGAGAAGTCCTCACCTGGTTTAGAATCCAGTGTTTTCAGGCTACTGGCCTTCTTTAGTTTGTTGAAAATTTTGGAAGATCCTAAAATGATAAAAGAAATTGTTAATACAAACATTGACACATCTAGACTTTGTTAAAACCTATCTACTCCATTGAATTACTGAGATTAAAATCCCAGACAGGATTTTTCTATGACAGGCAGACAATTACAATTACATACATGTAAAACTTTTAATGAGTTGAATTTACGCCCAGCAAAAATTTTGCCCTTCACGTAACTGGACTAAGTGTTTTAAGTTATTTAAATACTGTCAATGTACCAGGTACTTGTATTAGTGCACTCATATACTTTTAGCACAAACCACCATCAGTGATGTATTCGTGCAATCATGAATCAGTACATCAACGCTTTTTCTGGAATCAACTGATTATTTCAAGTAATACCAAAGGCATATGCACATTAATCAGCAATAAAATTAGGACTGCACAAATGAGCCCACTAACGTAATCATGAAAAGTGATAAACTATGATTACCACTATAATAAGTTTGTGTAAATATATATTTTCTGTAAAGATGAATAAGCTTTCTTTGTGGAAGGCCTAAAGACAAAAACAAATCTGATGAACAGTAAATATTTTAACTGACAAACACAATTCAAATCTGTTATGTCTGAGTGTACAGAGTTTTTTTTTCATCAGATAGGGGTAAAGTGAAGTAAGGATTTATGTGATAAAATATTCGCATCAACCTCAAAAACGTGACACTGTGGGACAATCAAATTAAACAGCTGTAATGATCTATATGAAAGTTTCTCGATTAAATCCTTACCGTGAGTCATCTCCCCTATCCGTATAATATTTGGCCAGTGCTGGAGAGTTTTGGCAAAAAAGGGATTTGTGACACCCAGAATGACTGGAGGTCTGTAACAAAGAAAAACAAATGTTATCACATCTGATCCTAAGACTTTGTTCATTTCATTTTTTTTCAAAAAGATGATCAACATTCTCCATAAAATATTGAACCCAAAATGGATCAGATTCCATTTGACAGCAAGATACAGCAAAAGGTCTGAATAAACAAATGATTTTTTTTGAGATACCAGGGTATCTAAGATTTTACCCAGCTAAAATTACGTTACAAATTTATGACATAATAAGTTATTAATGTCTATTATTACATATGTATCCAAATCATCTAATTGTTCTCAGTACAATGAGGAAACATTAGTTACATCTTATACTTACGGGGCCTGTGTTTTTGTTGTGTACTCCTTAAACTCGCTGTCATGGATTGTGAAATATGGGCGGTAGTCACCGTGGAATTTCAATGGCCCAATCAGACTTAAATAAAACACCAACAATTTTGTTAATCTCATTCTAACATAACCAATCTTGAGTGAAAAGAACATTATTTTAAGAACCAATTCAGAACAGAAATCTTGTGAGACTGGAAATTTCAATCCCAGATTCTATACAACATGGATTACTTTCTGGTAGAAAGGCGTAAAATATTGGATATCACGTTTTGTTTACCTGATCAATGCCTGCACTGTTGATGACGTCACCGATGGAGAGCCCGCCATGACAACCAATGGCTACAAAGGAAGTACAATATACCAACAATGTTAAATACACAACTTTCCTTTCACCTAAAATTTATCTGTTATAATTGTTTTAAAATTATATCAGCTATTGTTTGTATTTTCCTTATCAATAGATTCAGTGACATTTTCAAACCAATCAACCAAACTGACCGATGCACACCCAATCTGATTAAAATGCTGATCCTTATAATTATTCTCACTCCATATGAGGTCATGTTCTTGTGACCTTTTGCATTAGCCAATCAAATTACTGCATCCAGAATGTTGAATGTGAATATTTGTGGGTGATACAGCTTGCACAATCATATCTGTATGTTAAGTTATTTCGTCACAAACTGTTTATGCAAATATTGTTAGATAACAGAACATGACATTTACAATAACCCAAGGGTAACAGACTTACCTCCCCTGCTAGGACTAAGGTTAACAGACTTACCTCCCCTACTAGGACTAAGGTTAACAGACTTACCTCCCCTGCTAGGACTAAGGTTGACAGACTTACCTCCCCTGCTAGGACTAAGGTTGACAGACTTACCTCCCCTGCTAGGACTAACTCCCATAACATCTGAATGTGAGGTAGAATAGGTAGAAATGCACTACAATAAAAGAAATACATCATAATATCAGTAGTTATCAGGGCAGATATTCTTATTTCATTTGAAGTGGTAAATAAGGTTCTTGAGTAAGATGATACAAATAGAAGTAATGAAAGTGTAACACAAGTTTACATTATATTTTTTTATGCTTGGAACACAAGTATGGTTCTATTCTAAACAGAATCCACATCATTTCATTTCTGATAAAGAGGACAAAGCAGTAGCATAAGCAACTCCCTTCTGCCTTTATTTTAAAAACATATTTTCATCAAAAGATTGCAAATGTTTTCAGACATATTACATCTTTTCCACAAAGTTAAGGTGACAAATAGAATTTCATACACACCTGTAGATGTCCACTTCATATAGGGAGGGTAGAATGGAATGAGCTGGCACTGTGGGCTGGAAAACAAAGAAAGACAACTCAGGCATTTTCAATATTGTCAATCGTACCCAATCAGTAGGTTGACTCAAGTCAAGTTGTCAAGGGTTACTAAACATCCATTAAGTTTTTTTATCTGAGAGAAGCAAGGGTACCTATAGAACAAAGTCCTTTTCCTTTAAGCTGTGTGACTGCCATTTTAAGAAGGCATAAAAACCACTGAAAGATATATATGTCACTTCATACTATGACATCAAATATGTTGACGGTACTATTTTAGGGTTTACCAATCAAAGGCACAATCTCAGTTTTACTAAAAGGATCCACTGTCAGTACTGACTAATTTCAAATACAGTATGTTTATCAAAAGTGTTCACATAAACCAATTAAAAAAACATTTCATAACTCTAATCAGTAATAAAGTAAGCTTAACAACATAAATAAATATATAATCAAAATCTAATCAATATTTTTCGTACTAGAACACACATGTAACTAGTACATACAAGTAATGATATAGTGATGTTTTTTAATATTCAAGCATGAAATTGGGTAATTTCAAGGGAAGACAAACCAACTTTTATGCAAAAATGTAAACAAAATTTATCCCAATGACACATGATATAATCAGGCAATAATGAATTCACTATGTATGCAAATTTTTCACCTCTGGTATTTATAAATAATGGAAGCTCATATTACATTCGCCCATCACTGAAACTACCAACAATACAACAATTTTCATCCATAATAGAAATCACCCTCTCATTATAGAGCGAAGATAAAAGGAACTTGTAATTAGTATTAATGATCAAACACTCATGCATAAATTTATTTATGTATGAATAAAGAATAGTTAACAAATGTGAACATAACAGACTTGCACGGAAAGATAACGGAAGAATGTCCAGGGAAAGAGAAAAATGAAAGATTAAAAACACAAATCATGCAGGTGAAATCAAACAAATGCAGTATAGCATTTTATAATTTTTCCTGTCAAAAACAAAATAATGAATTTGAAATAACTTCCCTGAGTTCTTTCCACTCCCCCTAACTTGAAATGAAATGTTTTTATCTTATTTTGCAAATTACCAGGTTAGTTCAAAACAAGGGGGAAAAAAACATTTTTATAAAACGGTCATGTACTAGTAGGTTATTCATAATACATATCAATATATTGTGTTGCTTCTGTATGATTTCCTAACCACTTCTGTTAAGATGTCCTTTTTCTCTCAGATAGTGCACATCAGTTTCTCACTCACTGATAAGGCTTATTAGAAACTGTAAACCTCTTAAAAATATTATTTTATCTTTAATTTCCTGAAAACAACCACCATAACTTTCACCAATGACAAAATTCCATGACACAAACATATATACAATGTACAATTTCAGAGTAGGCACTATAGTCTTTGTTTCAGTCCAGGTGTTAAATAAATATCGCAGACCCATTTCTTGTTTAGAACTCTGTTTCCACCGAGATTTCCATAAATCTATCAAATAATCATAGGCTAGCTATACATAAAATTTCAAATACAGAAACAATAGCTCTCAGGGTTTCAGTTTGTATATATAGTCTTTGATGTTACAATTATGATATATCACAAAAGTATTTACATCACAATTAAGGATATGGCACCAATTTATTTCCACAGATGTTGGTGAATGAGAAATACATGCTTCATCAGACTGGTGCTAGCCAACTGAATTGTATTTAAATTAGGGCCCTGTTGTGTGCCTGGTAATCAAACAATTTCATCGAATATTTAGCAAAAGCATGATGTTGCATCATGTTAAGTTTCAGAATATTTGGCCCTCTTGTTTCTGAGATATTGTTAGGAATTGCTGATTAACAGACGAATGAACGCCATGGTAACCTAATAAATATAAATATGATATACAACACAAAGCAAGGCACATGTAACGCTATTAGTGTGATATTTTAAGTTAACTTCAGAAATGGTAAGTATTAAAGAACAGATTGCAGTGGGTTGGACTCAATCATTGTGGTGTAAACTATGAAGATGTTAGTTTTTACGATTCACATGTACCAGGTATTTAAACAAATTAGCACTATTGTCATGCATAATATGGTGAATGTGTTTAACACTATAGCAAACAAATACTTCATGGTTAGAGTGATTCACACTTTCTTTAGCAACATACCCGGTAATTAATTACACATAGCCGTTGTGCATTTCAACATTAATCCATTTTTAAACTGTCGGTATGCCAAGTTTTTATTTAAAAGTTATGTGCGTTTAAAAATAAATTATCTAGCAGAGATATAAATTCATTTTAATTGTAATTATCAATTTCATTTTCTAGCATGCACTTCAGTAGAGGAGGTACAGGTCACTCTGCTATCACAGAAGTAAGGTTTCCACGTAATTATATATTCTTTGATCAAACCTAAATCTTAGTTATTATAAGCATTAAAGGGACAGTTCCTCCAAAATTTACCATAATCAACCACATGAAGTTTTAAAACTTGTGGAAAGGTAGTGTTTTGATAGAGTGACGCCTGCCTGTAATGACTGCTATATGGTCTTAATAGACACATTGTTATGACACTAGGTGAAAACCAATTTTTGAATTTGTAGCACTAATAACAGGATACTGGTAGTTATAGACAGGTTGTACCTACAAGCAGGTAGTGGCATCTCAAGATATACTACCAGTAATATAAAGAGACCTCAGAAAGATATACTTTAGGTTTCAAGGGTGATAACTCCAGGAAAAACTCAAAATGGAAATGCCTTTCTTTTTGCAGACGGATATATATATGATGTACTGTTAATAGTTAAACTAGAAATGTCTGTGAGACATAAATGCCCCCTTCCTCCATATGAAATTAGTTCTTCATGCTTATTATGTATCTGAAGTTTACTGACAATCGGATCAGTAGTTATTTAAAAAAGCTGGTTACATTACCATGGGATGGGATGCGACGTGACGCGACAGGACGGACATGGGTAACACTATATGCCCCCCCATTTCATGGCGGGGGCATAAAAATGTTAATCATTAATCGCAAGATGCAACACAGACAGAAATATTTAAGTGTACAAGGTCCTGTGATGGCCCCTTATTAAGGATCCTGTGAAGACCCCTCTGTGACACGCCCACCCTGACATTACACCTCTGTGACACGCCCACCCTGACATTACACCATCAGACATCACAGTGGCACACTCACCGACCCAACATGTATGTTTTGACCTCGGCCTAATACTTTATCTGAACGTGATGGAACTCGAGACTGCAAGCGATGGAAAGAAAAAAAGTTAAATGAAAACAAATTCAAAACGGGATTAAAATGACAGGCAACAAAAAAAAAGAAAATAAAAAACACAAAATTAAAACCATACAAGACAACAGCAAAATGAAATTGAAATAATAAAATACAGATATACAAAAACGCCTAACTGTAGGGAATGTAAAAAGCTTATTTATTACTGGAATCTTCAGAAATTTTCAATATGAGAAGAAACAGGTGATTTTATCATAACTAAATTTATTTTCATTTTTCTCCACTTTGCATACAGACTGTACCTTAACAGGGATAACTTGGAATTTCTTCCTTCTGACTACACTCCAGAAATTCAAAGTTAGTTCCTTATTTTCCAATATAAATTCTTTTTTAGACTTGAGATTTTAAAGGCCAATCAGCTTATTCCTATTACAAATTTCCAATTTTCCCCATTCAAGTTATATCAGGATGGTATCCTTTTGGTATCTGATAAGGATGAAGTTCTTTGCTGGCCTATGATTGTATAAGTTACTGTAGAGACGGACATTATCACTATTAGTTCTCTATCAGAATTTTACTTACAGGTACAATATTATTTCGGAGGCAGTGAAGCAAATTTTGTTTTTAAAAATAAAGCTCTGTGTTAGAGATTCAGAAACAGAATTGTTTGAATTACGTTTAAGCTTGGTGTTAGACTTCTTCACACAATGATTTCTGTGGAGTCTAAATCAGATTATCTGTATTAATTTAAGCTATGTGTTAACAGATTTATAACACTCCAGTATTTTGTTCAAAGAATCAGTTCTTAGTAAAAAACGTTTTTGATACGAAGTGACAGTACAATGTTAAAATGATTAAGAAGATTCGAAAGACATGAGTGACAACATTACCTCTATTGATATCTGAAAAGGAAAACCAGGAAATACAAGAAACATGAATATGATGTTTTATCAGGTTGACCTTGACCTTTCATAAACCTGATTTTTAGGTAATATATTAGTGTTGTACTTTGTTTTCCGTCAATTATTATTTTATAAATGGTTCTATCGGCACATGTAATGTTGAAAAGAAAAAAGCCAAGCAAGCCAACGTAAGATAATATTTGTTATATATATGTACATAAGTAACAGTTATATTGGATATATAGGCTACAGGAAGGAAAACTATACTGGATCATCTCCATCACTTACCTGTAGAACACTACCAAATATGGGCAGATTGACAGTTTCACCAGGTACTGGATCAGGCCATTGGTCCATATCATGACATGCTGTAGAGGTCAAAGGTCATTAAACATAAACAGGAAATATTTGGTCACATATATCTCATACCACCTAATTACTGAACAAAATTTCCAGATTCAAGGTCATGATCTATCAATACAGACTTTTCACAAAGCTATTATCAAATATACATTAATGTATATAAGTAAATGTATTTGGTATATAGGATAACTTTCTGTATTAATGAAATCAAAATGTACATTCAAGAGGAAGATTATCTTAAATACTTATTATCTTAAACCAATGATAAAGACTATGACTGATGGTTATGAGCCCAGTTCTTCAATGTAAATTGTCATCTACTCCAATCTACATTTGCAGGTTTTAAAAAGGTCTGTAATATTCCCAGTTATAGAGAAAAGGCCATAGGTCCATATCATGATATGCTGTAGAGGTCAAAGGTTATGCTGTAGAGGTAAAAGGTCATTAAACATGAACATTCTAGGTACATACCCCAAAATTTACAAATGTCAAATCAACTCATTGACACTTTGACAAGATTTCTTAGAGTAATTTATTTTACACATAAGAACTGTGACGAAACTTGTTTACATCATGGCTATGCTTATTCTGCAGCCAAAAGTTTGGGAACCTTAGATGTTTTTTTACAGTAATCATGTAAGCAGTACATATGGATATAGAAAGATGATAAAACCTACCTGCTTCTAGACTTGGTTCACCATTTTCAAAATATTCCGGTGCTATGATACTGACAAGTTGCTGGAACAGTGCTACAAAGGGCAGCTTGGATAACAATACCAACGACTGAAAGAAAAAAAGAACTGTTTTTGAGAAAATCTCGTAAAGGATGTGATTACTGCATTCCATCCTTCCAAGCACAAGTTACAACAATATGATTTTATGTTGGGTATTTTTTTTTACACATTTTAGTTACAAAGTAATAGTTTCCAAATCATGCAATTATTTTCAGAAAAGACAAATCATTTTCACTGATCAATCAGTAAGCATAGAATTATCATAAGGCAGCAGGAAAATGAGCAGTGTACTTTGTACTTGTGTTCCTAATTTTTTTTTATATGATTTTATATTTTTTGAAAATTTTCAGTATTACAAAACAGCTTACATAATAATTCTCACACTCACTTGTTCCTTCTTACCACATAGACCATGATACCATGTATACATAATTCACATTTTTTATTAAGCACGGTACAATTACGACAGGAAATTCTCATTTTAACCTTTGGATCAACAACAATAAGTGTATATGATACGTTGTGTTTAATATATTATGAGAAACACGGAAACACAAATGACGAATGAAGACAATTTTTTGACTCGTGCCCTATCCGGGCCTCGAACTCACGATCTCCGGCACCAAATTGCCTAGCCAGAAATACCTGCGGCCGTTACCACTGCCCAACTCGACATACCCAAAAAAGGATGTTTTGAAGTCGCAGTGATAGACGGTCCGGTATTCTGACATGATCATAGTGGAAATCGTCTATTATAGTGATGTGAACACCTGGATCGCAATGCATATACATACATGGATACGAATTGTACAAGATAACATATATTAAGCACGGGTACAATTACGACAGGAAATTCACATTTTAACCTTCGGATCAACAACACTAAGTGTATATGATACATTGTATTTAATATATTATAAGAAACACGGAAACACAAATGACGAAGGAAGACAATTTTTTGACTCGTGCCCTATCCGGGCCTCGAACTCACGATCTCCGGCACCAAATTGCCTAGCCAGAAATACCTGCGGCCGTTACCACTGCGCCAACTCAACATGCCCAAAAAAGGATGTTTTGAAGTCGCAGTGATAGACGGTCCGGTATTCTGACATGATCGATATACATGTATGCTTTCTAAATACATATTAGGTAAATTTTGAATTCAATTCAATGCATTAATATCTTCTAGGAGTTGGATGTTCGTAAAGTTTACCTTCTGAAAATACCCTCTACGTATGGACCTGTCCTTAGTTTGTCGGAAGAACACAAATCCGTAGTAATAGGCACCGTCACTCTAAAACAAACAATAATAAAACAGATGGTGACAATGTCTGAGATAGCTTAGCTCAACCTCCCCATGTGCTGCTATTTTACACATTTATGAAAATGTTCACAAATCCTCAAACATAACACTGGACTTGTTTTTTTGAATATAAATTGTAATACATGTACCAGTAAATGATTAAGAATGAATCATTATTGAATGAATTACACCATCAATACAATGAAACATGGAGATAATAAATGAAGAAAAAAGACATTTCCAAAATGATTTATTTTTGAAACATGAGGCAATATATATCATCTCAGGACTTTTTTGTAGACTTTTCCATAAATTATTTGAAACCACTATAATTTTCTTCAGTATCAAAACTTTTTACATATGGACATTAGGCTGTTACAGTATTTGCTGTCTACGAAGTCAACATTTAATCGTAGAACCAACTAAATCAAGACTCCCTCTGACCTGGATTGAGACAGGGTAGTCCTTGTTGAACTGGTGGTGACATTTAGATGGTGTCTTACGTCCGGGACTCTGGCGGATACGGAAGTGGAACTGAGTATCTCCCATACATCCTGAAACATACAGTTTTTAATAGGTATAAGTTAACTTCAAATTCGTGAAAATTATTTATACCATATATTATCATGGAAAAGGCAAGAATCTTACCGAATTTGCCTGCTCTAGGTGGAAATGTGGTAGACGTACATTTTATTGCACAAAACCAATGTTGTCACTGATGGCCATGTTGATTTTCAGATCTCGATCAAATTAAAACTTGCGCAGGAAATCAATACCATTACTTAATGTACAGAATTAAAGTCTCATGAAAATCAAAGTGTTCTATATTTTGCATGTCGTTTTTTAAACCGATTGTGACATTTTCTGTACTGATATAAGCCAATGTAGATATCTCTATCAATGTAGGCAGGGCTAGTTGTATTTCAAATATTTTCCTGAAGATTTAAGGTTTCAGCACCAAGTTCTTCACAAAATTATATACAATGTATATTTTTACTCAATCCAGCTCCCATTACTATCAGCATGAAATATTTTATTTATGAGTAATTGAGATTGGTGTACACATTGTATGAAAATTAACATTCTTCCCACGCATTAATCATATAATTATGATGTTGTATGTCTGTGGCAAGCCTGTTCAGTATATTACATTAAACATGTTTATCACTGACCTGAATTTGAATCTGGAAAAGACAGGTAACAGATGTTGGCTTTCTGCAAAACAAATACAAAACAAGGTCGGCATTTATATAGTGTTCTTAATGTAAACAAAAGTACTTGATCATGATGGGTCTGTATATATGTATGTACTTGTATATGATTTTTTATAACATGTCAAGTACCTGTGATACAAATATTATATACATATAAAACATGTTTTGTCAATTATATCCTGCTACAGCAACAAATGATATAATTTTATGAAATTAGATTTATCTTTAAAAAACATCGAAATGCAATTATTCTGCTGCACTCAGAGCATGGCAAGCAGCTGGTACATAACATACCAGCAAACAATTTAACATATTTTGACTGAGCTCCTGTCACTGTTATATATATATAAACCTACCTCTGTGTCTGTGAGTTTGACATGGCCTGGGTAGATCAACTGCAACAAGACAAATGAAAATGTATTTAAAATATTGTTGTCATGACAATTTACTGTGTAAAATTATGAATAATGCGATTTGTGAACATTTCCGGATACACACAAATGTTCTGAACAGAAAACTGACCTTGAGACAATGACTTGTTTAGGAATGGGGGCTAGGAGTATCAAGAGATCTAAGGAAAATACATTGTGTTCATCTGAACATCCAAGTTGAAAATTCTACAAATCCAATCAAAATTAGACTTTTTTTTTTTGCAATGGTCAGACTTGAGCTTTCATTTCAACCTAAAGCCTCGGAACTCTATTTTGTATCAGATGGAAGAGAAATGCAATGGCCAGACTGGGATTCAAATCCTGGGACCCCCTGAAGTATAAACTGTTCTTCAAATGGACATAAATTATGGAGATACCAGCTGAGCACTAGCAATTGTCCCAGTCTAGGTAACAGATTTTGTTAACCTTGACCTGATAAAAACAAACTTACTGATTAACTTGACTGTTTTAGAAAATTACATGATGAAGGATTGAAATCATCATGCAGTGTCCAATTCACTGGCTGCGCCATTGCGTCAATGACCCCTAAGTAGTTCAAATGGCGCAATTTTAACACATTCCTGGGCAGAGCTGGCACAATAAAATTACCATTTGTTAAGTGGTTAATTCATGACTCTACCATCAAACTTACTGAAAGCGCAAAGATTTTTTAGGCTCCTACTCTTTTCATGATCAACGTATCTATATGTACGTAGTTTTTACCCAGGAAGTGAAGAAGCAAGTTAATAACCAGGCTTACACATGTAGTCAGTTTAATAATCTGATGTAAAACGAAACATTTTGGACATTAAGATTTGGAAATGTAATCTGTTGTCACGAAGCTTGGTTTTGATATAGTTTCCATATGAAAAGAATATCTGAACACTTAATTATCATGTTAAAGTAAAACAAGTGAGGAACTTTCTGAAAGAGAAGACAGCAAACATACATACATGTATATACCTTTAACAAGTAAAAGGAATCGTCCAGATAAATAAATGTTTACAAAAAAAACACGTAAATTTCAATTATAATGTATGTTATGATCATATTTTGTTAAAAACAATTGACAATATGATACAAAATCAGAAATATGATATAAACTATGTATGAAGATTTCAAAATGTTACATATTCAACGATGACTGCGCAAACTTTTACTTGTCATCTCAAGACATCACTCACATGATCATTTGAAAGCTGTTTCAGATGTTAGCGAGAGGATTTATTTTAGAGGGACAAATTAGAGTAAGACAGTGTTTGACAGGAAAGTTATTTTGTGTTTGAGATACATTATATTTCACTTTTTACTAGCCCCCTATAGTTTAAAATGACCCCCATTTTTTAACATTGTGGTCCCAACTGGCCTGCTATGTGCAAATCCTGGAATGAACACTGGATCATGACCACCAGTGCAATGGTAGCTAATTAAATTGTAATTTCCATGGGCAGAAGAATATGCGGTTTTGCTGCAATACACAATAAAATGTTAAGCAAATATTAATTACAACCATATATGTACATGTAGCTGGACTGGGTTGGTCGTCGACAACCAGATAAGTCAAGATCAATTGAATTGGTTAAGCATCTGTCTGTGAGTTTGCTCAGATTAAAATGTCCCAGGTTCAAACCCTGGTGCGGTCTAGCCTTTAATTTTTTCTCTCCTGTTACAGTAATTAGTGTTGTGGTGACCATTCAGTGTATGCTTGGACTTATACTAGAGTTGTGTAACGCAAGGGAGTTAGCGATATGATACGTATCACGATACAAGGGTCATGATACGATATACTTATCTTGATATATCAGGGTTCACTTTTGAGCGCGATTTCGCGAGATTCTCGCTGTATTTCATATAAATCGCGTTAAGTCTGTTCTAAAGCGAGAAAAAATCGTGCATGCCAAAATTCAGGTATAGTGGATACCTACATCGATCAAAAATACCGATCGAAGTTCCAGAAGTATTCCTTTCTGCAAATCCTAATGATAGTGTGTACCAGTCATAGTCTCAACAATGCTTGTCTCTCAATCAGTTGCAATTCAAACGTTTAGATGACAAAGCCACCACGCAAACACAAAGGTGCAAGTGAAGTGTCTGTTTTGTGACAGGTTGGGGAGAAATGTAAGTAGTAATGCCTCCAGAAACAGTATTGAAAGTTGATCAAACAGCCTGGGATGTCTTGGTTTATTAAATTAACGTTAACCCAATCATTGAAAACAAGAAGATGGTTGAGAGAGGAAATGACTCCACCGATTCCACCGGTGCTGGGGCCAATAGGCCAACAGTACTGACTGTATCCGTGACGATGTCAATGCTATTGATGTTTAGTAGCAAGTTTAATGTTAGGAAGTGTTGCTTTTGGAGGAATTTTAACTTTAATTAGGCCTGTATATGACAGGGTTAAAATCACAAACAAGGACGATTTTCTCCAGGAAATAAAATAAACAAAAGATCAGGAAACTCAATTACTGTACCTTCTGTTATTTATTTACTGACTTAATAAATCTAATTGTTATAGCATTCCTATCAATTCATACTAAATTACATGTCATAATACCAAAATTATTTGCCTTTGGAAAATAAGGAGCAAGAAAAAAAAAATCCCATCCATATATGAAAAATCTCGCTAAAATTAGGTAAGGAAGATTTTTTCTCTCATTGTGCCCAAGGTCTAGGGTGAACCCTGTATATGAGAAACCAACAAACTGTCTAACAATGAACATTCCATTGCCAGCTTACCTAAAAGTCACACTTAAAAGTAACTTCTATAGTGTTATCAGTGGAAAAATAATACGAAATAATTTATAAATAGGCCAATCAACATGTGAAATAGTTTTCTATTTTTTTTATTTTCCTGTTTTGTTTTAACTGATGAAGCGTGCATTTAACTCTGTGATCGAATTCGCACATGTACAGTCACATTTGATTGTCTTTTGAAATAAACGTTAATAAACATTGATGTCAATGTCGTAGCAATTTTGCAATGGTGTTGTGAATACTGTATCTCTCCAGCAATAAGCCAAGGGGACCAGTGCATTAAATTAAGTCAAAAGTGGGGGGTTGGCTTATTTCCAGACATCCCCGCAATGTAAGGGGAGTGGGCGCATTACCGAGCATGGGCTTATTGCCTGAGTAATATGTCTTTGTCATATTCCAGGAATACTTGAGCCCTTTCCAATGTTCATTACAATACACAGATGATTTATCACTATCCCATAAACCACTCTATCTAAATTTAAAATAAGTCCAACAAGCGGCTTTGAAAGTAGCTAGAGTAAATAGTGACAAGTTTCTGTTTAGCCCCTTTTTCCTGCCCGGCCCATTGGCCATGATGGTTACGTAATGTGGCAAGGGAGATAACTCATTTCAGGTATTGTGATACCAAACCAACCCAAACGATGCATCGTCCCATGATCTGATACATCGATGAAAGATCATTACACCACTAATTCATACATATTTTAAAAAGGATGTAGGAAATAGGAATGTACACATACTAGCATAGCGGAATTAGTCTGAAGGGTTCGGACTCTGATCCGCTAAACATTGGGACGAGTGAATGTGTTTGAAAATGGCCTTGCATCGCAATATATCTCATGATAGTTTCTTTCTGTACTATCTTTTTTGGATCACATGACGTTAGACGGCAGCCATTTTCAAAAAGATGTTTGGAATCTGGTTATTTTTTAGAAATGGATGGCCACAGTTACTTTATAGTTAAAAGATCTTCTGTGATTAAATGTGTATAGTTACTAGAAAAATATCTGTTCATTCCAATGATATCAGTTTTGCATGTGTAAAAAAAATTTGCATATCAAATACATCTTAATCACCGGCCCTTAGACACCTCAGCCTTCCCAATATAATTACTTAGCGGATCAGAAGAGTCCGAACCATCGGGATAAGTAGATTGCTTGCGACTTAGCTCAATTTGTTGTACCCATGCCTCGAGTTTGGAAGGTTTCCGACTCAAATGGGATCTACAGTTGTGCATTTTCCCTCTTCAGTTATAATTTTGAGTGTTTTGTGTTTGATGGAGATTTGTTTTGTTAAAAAATATCAAAATGTCTGGGCAATGAAGTGCTTTCTCGGAAAGAGTTTGTTGAAGGAGGGTATTCTATGATAGATTGAGATGATAACAAAATCCATCCAAAATAAACTGATCTGAAAAATGAAAAGAGTCTAATAAGGGCGTATCTGTCATCCAATTAACCGGTATAAACAAAAGAGAAAAAAAAGAGGCCTAGTGGTTCAATATGGAAATTGAAACAAAAATAACATTATCTTCATAGATAAACGATGATCAGTTCGCATGTCCAGAATTTTGGAATACATGCATGTCTCTTATGATCCCATATGCCACGGGATTCAATTCTGTCAGTCGTGACAGTGACCGGCTGGATCATCAATGTTTTCGTTTTCACTTTTCCTAAGATGAACACAAGTTTCTTTTTCGAATACTTACCTCCATCGCCTGTCCAAGCTCCAGATCAAACGTGACAACACACGCACAATGAAGCCAGTTGGAAAATCGGTCCCAAGGTAACAGGGTCGGCGACAGAGGGACATCACCAAGCCCCTTCATCATCCCCTCCGACACCCCCTGCTCCATTGCAGCCATTTTAAACCGACCTTGACCTTTTTCATCAAATAAGTTAAAACATTATTTAAAATCTATTGCATACTCAATAATTGTATGTTCAATTATAAAAGAATATTATACGATAGTATGAAAAATTAAGAACGGTCTTTTAGATTATGATTTTGTATTACTTTTGAGATTTTGGCTTCGAGATTATGTTGGAAAAATTCAATATGGCTGTCTCCTGAAGCACCCGTTCGCCGAGGCAAAATGAATGGTAAGACAACTTAAAGGAAATGTAGTTTTTCTGTTTTCTTACTACATATTTCACCACAAGGGACTAAACTGTGATTAATTATACAGAGAAAATATATCATTTAATTGAAAATGGTCACATGCTAGTGTCGTTTTGTACCGCTTTTGGGTATCAAAACATCGGAAGTTCCTGGTTCCGAAGCATTGGTTTTAGGATAGTTTCAGTTTATGGTTTGCTTGATTGACAGATGATTGACTGCAAGAAGATGTTAAGAATTTTCAAAATAAAGAGACTGCATTCCGTTCCTTTTACATAATTTATTAAATTGCATTCATTAAAAAAACACATCTATACAGTCAGTATACACTGCACACACTTGCAATACACACACATTTCAAACACACACATCACATCAAACAGAGGCAGATACTCTCAACCACAATTTAGTGAAACAGTTTGATAACAACATTAGGTTCTCAGTTTGTCTTGCATGTCGTTTGTTTTGATCATTTAATCAGATCAGGTTGTTTGGTCCTAAATCTTGTTATTGGTCATTTTGCAGTTTGTCCATGCAAGGTTCTATCAGTCTAAATAGTAATGTTAATATTTGTGTATACATTTTGAGGTTATTAATTGATTTTTTTTTAAAAATTGAAATTGGTTGATTGCATGTTATGCACAAATCTGATCTACATCTGTACTTTGTGCAAGTTTTAGATATTTTAAGCCAGTACTTTGTGCAAATTTTAGATACTTTAGATATTTTAAGCCAAACATGCATGCTTAAACATTTTACACAAAAATATTTTGAGAGTGAAATAACTGAATGCAAAATGCCTCAATGGGAGAAAAACTGCAAGGACAATATGACACTGTTAACATATAGCAATTTGAAATTATCTTTCATTTTGATGCACCCATTCATAAGAATTTTACAATGAACATATAAATGTTATAATTAATTCATTGTGTTTTCAGGATAAGTTGGATAATTGACCAAAAACAGCCATGGCTGCAGGGGTGGCTATTTTGACCTGCCAACCAAGCTCACATCCATTCCAAGAACGGCACATATCCTTGATCGAGCCGGCCAAAATTGGCCGTTCTGTGGCTCGAGCACGACCAGCTTCTAACAATGGCATCTTTGATTGTAAAGTTTTATCCCGGAACCATGCTATGCTGTGGTATGAAAATGGCACGGTATGTACTAAACACTTTCTTCGTCCATTTTATATTTTATTGGGTTGCTGTAAACATGTTGTATTTTACTAAAAGTGCATGTAGGGCTGTCATACAAAGATGCAGAATTTTAGCCTAAGTACAGAGGTGTACCTGTATTATTAAATCTCAATCCAGTTACTGAGTACTTCAAATAATTGACACATGAAAATTATTTAGTATTCTAAATGTGTATCTTACGTGTAGCTTATACTGATAGCGAACTACAGTATATATACATGAAGTCAAGTGGTACGTTGTACTGATCTGGTAGAAAGCAACTGTTTTATCTTAAATGCTTTGTAAATTTTGAAGTACACAAATTGCAGCTACTCTTTCTTCAAATTCTTAAGTCAAGTCTAATATCTTATGAATCAGGAAACAATGATTCAGGTGACAAGGAAGATTAAGTGTTTGTTGTGAAGTTAATTTACTTGTTGTCAAAACAATGTGGTAATAAGGAAATATAGAATCTGTTCATAAATAGTCTTCACAATAGGCTGGTTACCCACTGGTACTTCCTAGTTTTTGTATGGCAGCTGGATCCATTGTACAGTTGGTCAGTTTGTGAGGTGGTCAGTTACTCTACAGGAGGTAGTACATTCTGACTAGTTACAGTCTAGTCAGTCCTGGACCCACCATGGCCTGTGATGATAATGAAATGGCCATGGTCAGTCATGAGGCTAGCCATCCAGGTAGAACTAATGCTGTGTTGATCCTCCTGATGAGATTATATCAGGTGTCCATGAGTGGGTGTCCCTTGTCCTATATAGGTCTCACTTAAATATATGTATATTAACACACAGCCGTAATGGTCAGGTCTGTTTATCTGGATAGGAATATACAAACAGTTTAAATGAGATTGGTCAACACACCTGGGGCTGAAATGTTTCTTTTTACAGCTGGTCCGCACTTACATTGTTAATTAACTTCTCAATAATATATTAGTAGTTAAAGTATATAGCATATTTGACTATAAATGTTTGTCTTATTCAAGTTATCCTAATATTTCTGTTTGTGTTTATTTAGATATATTCAGTGTTGAATTTTTTTCTAAGAGAGAAAATATTTGGTTAGATTTCAAATGTCTTTGGTGCTTATCAAATCTGCTTCAGTATGTTGGATCATGTTTGATTTACAGTAGTAAGAACCTGTATCTATAATAATTAAAATTTGGTGCTCCCAAACCCCGAAAAAATTTAAAAGTACTAGCATGTACATTGTATCTGGTCCTTTCTATTTGATCATTTATGCATTGCATTATTTCCCAGAAGACCATGTTGGTTGCCTTACACAACTGAACTGAGAGCGATATATTTCTGTATCAATATAGACCATATTGAATGAAAATTAGAAAAACATAATCTGTAGTTTTTAGACTGTTTAGACTGTTGAACTACCAATAGGGGATTTAAATTTATATAGTGACTGAGATACAAAGACCTTTATCACATAAGATAGTCATTATATTTTTTGGTGCAGAGTAAAATCACACACTTGTATTTTGTTTACTTGTCAAATAGCAACTTTTTTATATTTTGAACCATAACGGTGAACCATATATATATCGCATGAAAAAAAAAGATGTCGGCCACTTTTTTTTAAGAATTTGAATGAAGTGAGGGAGCCTTTTTGAGTATTTATTTGAACTGTGTTATACAGACATCCATATAAATGAAGTTAATTATATTATTCAAAAACTGATACTGATTGCAAGCGAAAAAACATACAAGAAACTGCTTTGGATGAATGCCATATATAATTATATAGTCGCTAGAATGTGCTACAGGCAAAATTGATTTGTAGCAAATTGAAACCTTATACCATATGATGCCACAGGAGTAAGGTAGCACCCAAATCTGGATTGGCACACTTTTTCAAGGAATGTTTTTGTGACAAAAAAACTTATGTTGGTTATATTTGTCAAAATGTGCCTCAAGATTGAAGAAATCCTTTATAAATTTCATTAATGTTGCAGTCTACCTCAATAATTTTAATCAAAGTTCTTAAATTTGACCTTTAGTTTTTTAGTATCAAAAGAATAATTTCCATGTCTGCATCATTGTAGGAATGTGTTTGTGTAATTGTATTTAGGGTTGAGATTGATTTCATGGATGTATCATGTGGGATCTTTGAATGAAAGGGTATTCCGTATCCCAGCATAATGTGAGATGGATCGTTTACAATCACTTCCCTATCAGTTTACAATGGGAGAATCTTGTCAATGAAGTTAGGGTTTCATTCAGGGAACTGAGGGATAACAAGTCTGTGTGTTAGCTGATCCTTTACTTTATTGAGACCTTGGGACTACAGATAGCCACAGAGAGTGCAAAATTGATTCTTGTGCTATCTTAGTCATGGCCAGGCCAAGTCAACGCTCATGGCTGCCTGCAGACTGAATGGGGCATAACATTAAACAAGGCATACCAGGGAAGCACAGATGTGGGAAAAGATAGCTCTGAGCATATTATGTTGTTAATTTAATTTCAAAGAACATTTTGATTTCATTTGAAGACTTTTAGATTGATTAATTATCCTTGAACTTTGAAGATGATTTAAAGATATTTAATTTTAAATTCAACTGAATTTGACTGGAAGCATACCTATAGCTAGGTGGAAGGTATTCTAAAATTTTACAGTTGATGGGGCTGAGGGGCAGGGCAATTAGGGGGCAGTTTGGTATTTTTGTGATACCAATTTCTCTAGAACTGTAGTATGTATGCATTGCATATCAATCATATTTAATTTGAATTCAAAGCATTCATGGGAGATTGGGAATGAAAATTTTGAGGTTGATGCAGCTGACCCAAGGGGCCGAGGATGGGCCAAAAAAAGGGTATTTTAACTATATTGGTGTATGCTACTTCTGATACTAACCATATTTTAGAGGTAGCATCCCAAGGATGTGGGGGTTCAGAATTATACAGATGGTCAGACTGAACCCCCATGGACTAATTAGGGGCAGGGTAAAAAAATGGTAATCAGGCTTTTCTGTAAGTGATTTATACTTGGGAACAGATCTAGGGATATAACTAAAAGCTATATTTGGTTGGAAGAAACCCTAGGTTAAGGGGTTGGGGGTTGAAAACTGTACAAATTGACAAGCTGACACTTCAGACTAAGGGAAAGGTAAAAAAATAATTTATAATTTGGACTTGGTTGAGCTACTCTAGCTCCATATATAATTGTCAAGTAAGAGATGAATGTACATATATGCTTCTTCCAAGGGTGGCCAAGGGGAATGGAAAGTTTAGTTTCTGGGTCATAACTAGTCATATATACAATTCTTGAGTATAAAGAAGAAGCAAATGCACATTTACATCCAGGATGACCCAGGTGCCTGCCCCACCTGGGGGACTTACATGTACTCCTGAGTCATTACTTCAAAACAGTTAAAATACTCCCCACAAATTATACATACAATTTGTTTGCATAAAGAGACGAACACAATAAAGATGAATTGCATTAACCTATGGGGGGCTGTCTACACCCCTAGGGACCTACATTGTAGTTCCTGATTTTTAACTGGGAAATATATCTCCAGTTGAGATTCCAACTTCGAAAATTGGTCTACTCTTGCGGGCTATTATCTCCCCGTCCATGGGATCCCTTTGGAGAATATTGCATATCTAGACAAGTGATACAGGCCCTCTGATCCTCTTGATATTGACACCCTGATTTGTTTTTTTCTTCCAACCTCAAGGATTGATCTACTCTTGGGGTCTCCCCCGTCCCTTGGATCCTTTTGGAGAATGCTTTGCCATACAACTGTACATGTATATCCAGACAAGTGATACAGGTCTCCTGGGCCTCTTGATATCAATTGATGCCCTGATTTGTTTTTTCTTCGAATGAACAACTTTGTCTTTATTGTTAACTGTTGCTGAGATTGTTCGCAAGGTCTCTCCGAGTTCTATCCATGGGTTGGTCAGTTAATTAATCCTGGTCAATGTTACACGAATAGACGGAATTTTAGACTATGATTGGAAAGGGAAATCAGTGCATGCCTTTTACAGAGAAGTAACGGTGAACTGTGAGGATGACATTTACGAGACTGATTATTTCTCTGCCGCTATTTGTGGACAGTGCTGGGCAGCAAGGCAGAATCAATGTAATGGGCTCAGCCTCGGGTGTTGTTAACAATTGTTTTTGTCACCAAAAATGGATCGCTAAGTACGGCTGAAACAATGCGGTGCTGAGACGTTTAGACTGCTTGCTGGTACAAATCCAATGTTGCTACGCTAGTCGGAGGAAAGAGGCCCATATATAGGTGTTTTATATAATTTGCTGGTCCTGTAGAGCATATTGATCAATATGAAATGCAGAAAAAAGAATTTAAAAAAAGAACATGTTTTATTATGAATAAAAGAGAATTTTTTTTCCATGAAATAAAAGAACCCCATTATTCTTGCTATATGAAATGATGTCTTCAGATACCCTGTGAATGAGATTTTCTAATTAGCTAATTACTGTATTAACGTTATTATTGTGTTCTGATGATATCTCTACCATCTGCCCGTTCCACACTCACCTCAAGTCTACACCCTAACATTGCACTAAGCATGGACATTTCCTGTGTCCTACAGCTACATCAGCTGATGGTTGTCATTAATAAGCCTTATATATGGCTGCTGATCCATTAAAACAGTTCCTTTTTCATTTTTTGCATGAAATGATAACTTAGCAATATAATTGGCCTCCAGGTCAGACGTGACCTATGAATATTGATCTACAGGTGGTACCTTCACTCAGGCCACATCAACATTGACATACTGAATTGGAGTACCTTCAATCGGGCAACATCAACATTGACCTATTTGAGTATACGTACCTTCAATAGGGCCACATCAACATTGACATACATTGTAGTATCTTCAGCTTGCTATCTCTGTACATTATTCTATCGGGCTACATTATGAAATCTTTCACACATTTGTTGTATAGTTATAATTTTGTTTTCCTTTAACGTAGATGTTAACCTCTGAAACCTCCATCATTTCACGTTTCCAATGTGGGAGAAAGTGTACATGTGTGAAATGCGACTGAAACTGAATTGCTCAATTTCTCTTTACTTTATAATTATTTTGTATCAAAATAACTTCATAAAGTATTCATTTGATTCAAATCAAATTATTAATTATGAAATAACATGTATGGATCTATGAGGCCAAATGGTCAAGACCAGTTGAACTGGTTGTAATTTCTTGATATTGAACAAGGCTGTGTTTCTCTACATTTTATGTTTACACTTGTCTTTTTGCAGTTCAAAAATGCTTCAAGTAAAGAAGGCAGCTTTTGAAGTGTAAATTTTCTCAGTTGTGACTTTGTACTGTGATATATATATCTATTATGAAGGAATACCTACTGGTTTAGTGATATTGACAAAGTGATTTCTTTAAGGCAGAATTCAAAGTCCAGGGTTTATCTCTCGCTATTTGGGACCTTAGGCCTACTGGTACTTAGAAATCTGGCACTTATACGGATGCTTTATTTGTGTAGTTCAGTGTACAGTATAACTTGTCAAAACTGGCCCCTGTCTAATCTGAAACTGTTTTTTCCAGCCTTACTGTTTGGTCGCACTATTTCTCTCTCAACTGATATCCTACCTCTACAAACCAGACACCTGTGTAAAACGGTCGAACATTTTGGTTCCAGTGACTGCAGTTTAGACAGGTTATATTGTAGCTGTAATTCACAAATGTTGTTAAAAATTCTTGAATGGGCTTCACCACAACGTTTCTTACAGAAAAATTTCACGGTGCCATCCACTTGTATGTAGCCGACTTGTTTTGACACACATGTTAGGTAACGGTAGGTGTCAAGTTCTTTCCTGGTGTCAAACAGCACTTACTTGTATGTTTAATTGACTTGTTCGTGATAGTTTTATCGGGACATAGTTTTATCGGGACATCTTCACTGTTATCAGACCGGTGTGATTGTTTTATTTCACTACATACACATGTAGGCTGATATGGTTATATTTTATTCTGCCACTTACACCAGTAAAGCTGATAGGGTTTGACCACAGTTTTTGCCTGACCATGAAAAATCTGTCCGTTATCAGCAACTCCCGGTTTTATGTGCTAATGGATGGAATTTCTTTCATAAATAACATGTTGGAAATACCGAAACTTGTTAAATTCTTCGATCAATGCCCCAACTTGTCTTGTGGCCCTGATAAGGCAGCATGCTATTGAGATAGCTGAAAAAATTAGGAAGGAGCTGACTAGCACTGGTAATGGAATTTTATAGACTTGACTCTTGAATGGATAGTCTGTTTGAGGTAAAACCTACCTGCTGTTTACTTAATGTAGAAACTGCTTGGTTTGTAAACAGAATAAAACGGACATGTACATTAGATGGGGAACTGTTAATGTTGTGGATTCTGTGTATAGTTATACAGGGGCATCTGCATCGATGGAGTTTCTTATCATTAGAGGTAGACACGGTACCAAAGGCACAGAGAGTGTTTTGGATAAGACAACAAAAACACGCTGACGTCAGTTCCATCCCCGATCTTAAAGCTCTATTGTTCTACATTTCCTGTGGTATGTTTTTATCCTAGGTCTGGCTTGCCTCACGTAACTGTAATTACAGCTAAAGCTGATATTTAGCCTCCCGTACAGATCACTGTGTAAATATTCCCTGAGTAATCTGATATTAGAAATACAACTGTTTCCTTGGGCCTGATCAATGCCTTTATTCAGTACAAATGGTTACATCATATAGAGTGGCAGATTCAGGATTGCAGGCCAGCTTCTGTGGAGAGAAACGGGGGATGCATGAACCCTGAATGTTGGCGATGACCCCTTGGAACCAGATCATTGACACATGCCTCTAAGTCTGCTGTTGATTGGCAATGTCAATGTACATGTTTTTTGAATAATGCCCTGTAGTAATCACTGTATGTTTGTCTGTCCACAATCTCATTTATAAAAATTATCTTGGAAACCGAAAGGCTTATCTTTCTGAAATGCCGATGTATATTTGGGGTTTAAAGGTCAAGGTTTCTGAAATAAAAATAATTTATGGTCCTTTTTTTGGAATAAAAAAAAAGAAATTTGATCTGTTTTTATCAAGAATTGTTTTTGATCACAGAAAGCAATATGGTAAAAAAGATGTAACAAGTATTGGTATACACAATCCCAGCAATTAATGTACATACCAGATGAATTTTGCTGAGAAGTAAACAAGATCAACAGAAATATTATTGATGACATGCTTGGTCGCATCCTCGTGACATTTAAAATTAACAACCACTAAATTATCCGTAAATTGTGCAAATCGTATGTTATTAAAATGTACAGATATTACTGTGTTTTGAAATGAGCTTTGTCAAATTATCCATGACTTTTAAACTGCATCTCCTCAACAAAATGCGGCAATTTTTCACCTGTTAACCAAAAATAGATAAAGCAAACTAACTTTCTATAGTGTAAGATTCTCATTTTTCTTATGTTTCTCTTGATTTAACTTAAGATGTTAATTTCACACATTTTTGTCATAAAAATAAGTAAAAACCACCACCTGTCTTGAGTTCATGTATATTTGCATTTGTTAATATAAACTTTATTTGCCCTTGTTAATATAAATATAAACTTTATTTGCCCTTGTTAATATAAATATAAACTTTATTTGCCCTTGTTAATATAAATATAAACTTTATTTTACAATAATTATGAAACAAGTTATATATATCCAACTTATATCAATCACTCTTGTTGGCTCGGATGTAATTAAGTGCACAGGGGCATTGTGGTATTGTGAAAGTAAATCAGAGTACCTGAAGAAAACCCACATGGTCGGTTAGGTGACCCTATAAGTTTTACAAGTCTGGTCTGGAAATCAAGTTTTGAACACATTTTGTGAATTTAAAGTTTGGCTGGGATTAAAGAAATAGTTTGAATTGAATGGGGTATTTGAGTGATACAAGTTTGAGATAACAATGGAAAGCCAATTATACGAAAAGTACAAAGAAGGCATCATTGTTGTGATACAGTATTGTTTAGGTTTGAGGTGATGCTCTAGTACAGAGAAGGGTATACGGTAAACCTTCGGTCAGTTCGACCAAAATTAAATAAATAATGTCAATCCTGATCGAATTATACGAAATTATAGCCGCTGGAATAAAGAGGAGTTCGAACTATCCACGTTGACATCCGAGAACTTTGACATCGGCAAAAAAAATCATGGCAAACAGTCAAATCGTTGTTCCTCAACAATGATGGCCTATTACGGTTTATTTGTAAATCTGAAGACGAGCAATGATCTATATTAGTAGGACTTAAATGTTCACTTTCATATTAGGCCTAGTTAGTTAATTCGCAAAAAAAAAGAGAAAATATTTTATGCCGTAACCATCGTCGGAAGTTTATGTAAATGCGGATGTTGGATTGAAACTGCACTTAATTACAGATTAATACTTTGCTCGATTATTTGGTCTCGGCAGTTGTATAGGTAATATATCAATTAAGATATAAATCAGGTATCAGTGACCAGGCAGCGATTATATAATCAAAATTTAACACAGTAATGCCATGATAATACACACGTACCTGTCAGCATGTGTGACACTTTATTCCGCGCTTCGATGCTAATCGGGGTCATGAAGATGTTTGATTAGCGCGTGCACATGTTTATGTTTACAAGAAAGAAACATCGGGAAAATGTGGCTTGTTTATGCAAAAAATGTCCGAAAAAGCTGACAACAATATCGCACATCATGAGTACTACACGTTACACTGTTGTTTAACATCGATGGTGTGAAAATAGATCAGTTTATGCAAGTTTTGAGAGGCTGTAAATTGCATCGCGGAGAGCAACCCATTACGTAAGTTCAGTACACAGGCTTAATCAAATTCTGTGTGTTTGAACTATCCGAAACCTGTGTAAGCAAGTTCGAACTTTTAGGAGTCAAAAAGTTTTTTTTTTTTGTTACTGAAAGGCTGTGTTCGAACTATACGCCGATTCGAACTAACCGAAGGTTAACCGTATACTTGTACTGAAGTGGGTGGCCTCATCAGGTGTATTGTGTACTGGATAGTGAAAGTCATGATCAGTACTCAAATGGAAACTGTTTGGAGGAAGCTCATATCAAACAGCATCATTCTGAGGAATGGTTCTGATTGGGTACTTTGTACTTCAGGTGTGAACAAATGAGTACCGTGACACTCTAGTTCAGTTGTTTATATAAACAATTCGAACTAACCGAAGGTTAACCGTATACTTGTACTGAAGTGGGTGGCCTCATCAGGTGTATTGTGTACTGGATAGTGAAAGTCATGATCAGTACTCAAATGGAAACTGTTTGGAGGAAGCTCATATCAAACAGCATCATTCTGAGGAATGGTTCTGATTGGGTACTTTCTACTTCAGGTGTGAACAAATGAGTACCGTGACACTCTAGTTCAGTTGTTTATATAAATCCCTTGAGTATTTACTGTGCACAGTGTTCATAAAATATTCCTTTAAAACTTATAGTCTGTTAAGTCCACATAGAGCCTCCAATGAGACTCTGCCAAGCATGAACAGAAAGTCAGAGGGGTCGCCAGGTGCTGTAGCCTTCATATATACACTATTGAAAATAACTAAGTGCTGAAAAATCACAAACATATGCTAGAGGGTTCTGAATCATCTGGCGGGGATGGAAGTGTATTTATATACATTTGATAGGTAATTATAGGTAATAGATGGAGCGAGGATCCCACCAAGGAATACCTTGTAATGTTTATATACAGATCAGTCAGAGGTAGCTTTCCTTCCGTATTTGTGCATAACATATTGGCAGCATAGAATTTATATCTTGTAGTTGTTTAAATATTTTGAATCATCAATATCAAGTTTGTTCATCAGTTGTTTGATAGAATTATATAAATTACCTTTACTAATTCTTTAGGCCATTGGTATTTCTTCAGGCCATGGGTATTTCTTTAGGCCATTGGTATTTCTTCAGGCCATGGGTATGGCATGTACAAATTTATGAATAAAAAATGTCTAAAAAATTATATACCTACATCAGCAGGAAAAATAATCTCTCCAGATACTAAAGATGAACAAGCTGAAAGGAAGCTGTATATGAAGTTTCATTTGGTTTAGTATATTTTGTTTTACATCCTATTAACAGCCATGGTCATTAAAGGATGTGCCAGGTTTTGGAGGTGGAGGAAAACTTTGAGAAAAACCACTGACCTACGGTTAGTACCTGGCAACTGCCCCACATGGGATTCAAACTCACAACCCAGAGGTGGAAGGCTAGCTATGTAGTGGTAGAATGTCGGAACACCTCGGCCCCGATATGACGCTTCAAGGCTGTATGCTAATTTAATCACACAGTATATATGTGGTAAGATAAGCCAAAAGTATGGAATTTCAAATAAGACAGTATAGTTACAAAAATTATTGGAGGAATTGGTCCGTCAGACTCCCAGTGGGGTGATCTTCTGTTGAACAGTTGTAAGATTGATGATTCAGTTATGAAGCTATGTCAAGTTGTAGTGTATTTCTTTGTTCGATTGATTATTCCAATAACAGAGCGCAGTGTACTAATTATATCGGCTAAAACGGCTATCATCAATGACCATCAGTGCCGCAATCATCATGTGACAGTGAGCCACTTGATCGCTACTGATTAAAACTACACGAACATCCCTTACCGTCCTTTCAAGAAAACATGTTTATTCCGTACCACATCCCTTATTGCCCTTAGGGGGTTAAATTTGTATTCTGTACTGTATCCCTTATTGTCCTAAAGAGAATAAATTTGTGTTCTGTACTGTATCCCTTACCGTCCTTAGCAGAATAAATTTGTATTCTGCACTGTATCCCTTACTGTCCTTAGGAGATTACACGTTTATCCTGTAACAGATCCTTTACTGTCCTTAGGAGAATAAATTTTGTATTTCGTACCATCTAGATCTCCAAGGACACATTCCAACTACGATGACTACGATGCATCATAACATTTATACCACATTCTATATCCAAATCAGCTAAAATGAACTTTTGACCTCTGTTCAAAATTTGCACCTTTCAAACAAATGTTGCTTTTGTTCCACTGTTGTGGAGATATTTAGAACAAAGCGTGGTATATTTGAATTTTGTGGTATGTTATGACTGTGGTGGGCTTGTTTAGAACAAAGCGTGGTATATTTGAATTTTGTGGTATGTTATGACTGTGGTGGGCTTGTTCAGTATAATAAGTATTCTCCCGATATTCTCTGGGTTGCCCACTGATCCCTATCGAACCTGTATGTTTGGTGAGTAGTAGTGCTGTAATCCTGCGGTTTGCCAGCTGATGATGATGCTGATATACCTTCCTTCACAGGATTACCTGGCTAATTACAGATGTTGTAACATGTGTTACAGTCAGACCTAGTTAGGTGTTCAGTCGTAAATCTGCATGTTGAGTCTCTGGTATTTCTAAGTTGTGCCTAGCACTGTAATCTTGTGACCATGCTGTATAATCAGATAACCGTGCAGTGTATTCTCATGATCTTATTGTGCAGCCTATAACAACTTGACCTTTCTGGAAAGTCTTTTGACCTTGCTTTGCTATTTCTTCACCTTCCTATGGCACCTCTTAACCTTGCCGTTTGGTTTAATTTATGACCTTACTGTAAGTCTCAAGACTTCTTTGAACAGTCTCATGACCTTAGCTCTAGATTCACATGACCTTATTGTGTTATCCCATTTCCTTGTCAAGTTGTGTTGCGTTTCATGACCTTGTTTAATTTGTTGGATGAATGTATCATATAATCATATGACTTTGTTGTGGGGTCACATAACCTTGTTTTTTGTGGGGTCACATGACTTTGTTTGTTATGCGGTCACATGGCCTTGTTTGTTGTGGGGTCACATGACCTTGTTTGTTGTGGGGTCACATGACCTTGTTTAGTCTCTGGATGACTTTGTTGTGGGATGTTTCTTTATCTTTTTGTGAAGTCTGATGACCTGTTGTAAAGTCAAATTAACATGTTGTAGTATCTTGATCTTGTTGTGAATTCTAGCTATATAGTGATGTCATAAGATCACATGACCTTGTTATAGAGTCTATTGTAGATCTTGTGACCTTGAGATATTACATGACCTATTTGTGCAGTCTCATGGCCTTGGTGTAAGTTGAGTGGCTTTGTAATATGATTTGATCTTGCTTTGGTGTCACATGAGGAGCCGGCTGTTTTATTGCATAGTATTACAGTATAGACAGAAATAAAAGTGATAATCACAGAAACTTACATGGATAGCCAGTCTAATGATATTCATATAGCATTTATAGTGCCCCATCTGCACTAGTACTTCTGAAATATTCTTCCTTGCTTTAGTTGGTGTTGGTAGACTTTCTTAATTGATATATATATATCTAGTGTCCATTTCTATGTCTTATGTTTGAGGTTTCTGGTTTCCAGTCTCCGGTCTGTTTATTGCCAACTCAGTATAGATATATATATATAGACGGGGTTAATGAACAGCTGTACAATTACAGACATCACTAAAAGTGTTAGGTTATAGAATCAATACAGACTGCTGATATGCCAGGGTCACTTTAATTGTTCAATACCAAACATTAAAAATGTCTGTCCTTGCTTCGTTTCGAGGGTAGGTCATGACCAGTCCTAATTAAATTTAGGCCACGCCAACATACCATTGATTTTTGGAGTACTTTTCAGACTGTGATTTCTTTTGATCTTCATGGTGTAAGTTGATGAGAAAATGTTAGGAATTATCTTAACTTAACCTCTAGATCCGTTGCTTCATTGAAATGAGTTTGAAATTCTATTAACTGTGGTATGACTTGAAATGAAATTTGAAATTTAAAAAGGAATTAAAGCGACAAGTTTCAAACTTTGTCACAAATGAATAACCAAAATAAAAATCAAAACCCTAAAATATATGCTGTTGTTGTAAATTTGTGACATGATATTATTTAATTGTTTCGTGTACATGACATCATGAATCATGATAATATGCATGTTTATGAAATATCAGTATAATTTGCAATACAGTGTAGTCCTATTATCAACATGGGATCATACAATGTATATCCTTTGAAATGAAACACATTTAATTTTTGTATTGCATTGATGTTCCAATCCTGCGATCAGCTGGTATGAGACCAGACTGGTTATACAGCTCTGTCAAAGTCACCCCTATGACTTATGATGTAGGTATGTTTGTTTACATGTACACCTGTAAGATATATATAGTTTCTACCTTTAATTTACTGGCTACCTGTTCTGATGTACAATTCCTACCTGTCCCAATTACTGATACATACCTGTAATACTTATACCTTACTTATGACCTTGGTTGAGTCATAACTAATTATCATTTACCTGTAGTGATGGCATTTATGGCAACATTAGTGCGTTGAATGCAAGACTTTGATCTTAGATCATGGCAGTAACTTTGACTTACATTATTATAGTGATGTAATTTAACCTAGGTTTTCATCCACTGATTTTGTTATATACATTTAGGGCCTGTTGAAATTCTTTTCAACTAAAGCTGTGGTGATTTTGCTTAACTTCCTTTTAATAATTTCTCAGTTTGAATGGTCTAATGCAACTTAAGGAAACATTCTTTAAAGAAGACGACAAATTTCATTCTAGATCACTAAGAAAACATAAATACAAATTTTTGAAATGCTAGTTACTTTTACCAGAATAAACACTGTAATAGATTTAGTAAATATATATAACACACACTGCCCATGATGTGCTTTATTTGGATATATAGGGGACCATAAAAGTAATCATGGGAGTGTATCATAGAGATGTAATACCCACATGCCAGCTTGACCGAGGATGGTTTTTGATCGACCAGGCGTGTGTAGGGTCCGGTAGGCACAAAATACGTTTTTCTTATACTTGCTAATAATTCTGCATTTTTCTATTAAATAAATAACACAAACTCATCCATGTTTTTTTTTATTAACTGGAGAAAATCGTCACCTATAAAGAGAAAAAAGAATATTGAATGACATGAGAACGAGACCAATTAATGGTCGTCAACCTGGCGATATTTTCGATTTTTTTGGGGTTCGTAAATTATATTGATACAGACCTTTTTCCAGCAGTTTTGGGGTGATTTTTAGGGTGCGCAAATTACACTGGTGCGTAAATTACACGAGTTTTTACGGTAAATGATCATCATGCTACCTCCAGTAATATCTGAAAACAGGTTGTCTCTAGATCTATAGACAGGTCTCCATATACATATCCATAGAAACAACATTTCCATGAAGACCATCCTTCTAGAGACAACCTGTCTATGAAGACCATCCTTCTAGAGACAACCTGTTTATAAAAACCTGTCTATGGAGACAGCCTGTCTATAAAAACCTGTCTATTGAGACAACCTGTCCATGAAGACCATCCTTCTAGAGACAGCCTGTCCATGAAGACCATCCTTCTAGAGACAGCCTGTCTATCAAGACCTGTCTATGGAGATAGCCTGTCTATAAAGACCTGTCTATGGAGACAACCTGTCTTTAAAAACCTGTCTATAGACACAACCTGTCTATAAAGACCTGTCTATGGAGACAACCTGTCTATAAAGACCTGTCTATGGAGACAACCTGTCTATAAAGACCTGTCTATGGAGACAACCTGTCTTTAAAAACCTGTCTATGGAGACAACCTCTTGTCTATAAAGACCTGTGTATGGAGACAACCTGTCTATAAAGACCTGTCTATGGAGACAACCTCTTGTCTATAAAGACCTGTATATGGAGACAACCTGTCTATAAAAACCTGTCTATGGAGATAGCCTGTCTTTAAAAACCTGTCTATGGAGACAACCTGTCTTTAAAAACCTGTCTATGGGGACAACCTGTCTATAAAGACCTATTTATGGAGACAACCTGTCTTTAAAAACCTGTCTATGGAGACAACCTCTTGTCTATAAAGAACTGTGTATGGAGAAAACCTGTCTATAAAGACCTATATATGGAGACAACCTGTATATAAAAACCTGTCTATGGAGACAGCCTGTCTATAAAAACCTGTGTATAGAGACAAACTGTCTGTAAAACCTGTCTATGGAGACAACCTGTCTATGGAGACAACCTCTTGTCTATAAAGACCTATATATGGAGACAACCTGTCTATAAAAACCTGTCTATGGAGACAACCTGTCTATCAAAACCTGTCTATGGAGACAACCTGTCAATAAACACCTGTCTATGGAGACAACCTGTCTATCAAAACCTGTCTATGGAGACAACCAGTCTATGGAGACAACCTGTCTATAAAGACCTGTCTATGGAGACAACCTCTTGTCTATACAAACCTGTCTATGGCGACAGCCTGTCTTTAAAAACCTGTCTATGGAGACAACCTGTCCATGAAGACCATCCTTCTAGAGACAGCCTGTCCATGAAGACCATCCTTCTAGAGACAACCTGTCCATGAAGACCATCCTTCTAGAGACAGCCTGTCCATGAAGACCATCCATCTAGAGACAGCCTGTCCATGAAGACCATCCTTCTAGAGACAGCCTGTCCATGAAGACCATCCATCTAGAGACAGCCTGTCTATAAAAACCTGTCTATTGAGACAACCTGTCCATTAAGGACATCCATCTAGAGACAACCTGTCTATGAAGACCTGCCTGTAAAGAATACATCTCTATAAAAACCTGTCTATGGAGACAACCTGTCCATGAAGAACATCCATCTAGAGACAACCTGTCTATGAAGACCTGTCTGTAAAGAAGACATCTCTATAAAAACCTGTCTATGGAGACAACCTGTCCATGAAGACCATCCTTCTAGAGACAACCTGTCTATGAAGACCATCCATCTAGAGACAGCCTGTCAATAAAACCTGTCTATGGAGACAACCTGTCCATGAAGACCATCCTTCTAGAGACAGCCTGTCCATGAAGACCATCCATCTAGAGACAGCCTGTCAATAAAACCTGTCTATGGAGACAACCTGTCCATGCAGAACATCCATCTAGAGACAACCTGTCCATGAAGACCATCCTTCTAGAGACAACCTGTCCATGAAGACCATCCATCTAGAGACAGCCTGTCCATGAAGACCATCCTTCTAGAGACAGCCTGTCTATGAAGACCATCCTTCTAGAGACAACCTGTCCATGAAGAACATCCATCTAGAGACAGCCTGTCCATGAAGAACATCCATCTAGAGACAACCTGTCCATGAAGAACATCCATCTAGAGACAGCCTGTCCATGAAGACCATCCATCTAGAGACAACCTGTCCATGAAGAACATCCATCTAGAGACAGCCTGTCCATGAAGACCATCCTTCTAGAGACAGCCTGTCTATAAAAACCTGTCTATTGAGACAACCTGTCCATGAAGAACATCCATCTAGAGACAGCCTGTCTATCAAGACCTGTCTATATGAAGACCTGTCTGTAAAGAAGACATCTCTATAAAGACCTGTTTATAGACACAACCTGTCTATGAAGACCAGTCTATAAAGAAGACCTGTCTATGAAGGCCTGTCTATGAAGAAGACCTGTCTATAGACACAACCTGTTATGAAGACCCTGTCTATAAATGTTGTGTCTATAGACATGTCTTCATAGACAGGTTGTCTTTATCTAGACATGTTCTGTTCTGTCTGAATGTATATACTGGTGGTCTCCATTGGACAGACTGTCTCTTTACACTAAGGTTTCGCTCTGGCTAACATAGACCTGTATGAAATAATGGGAAACCCTCTGTGGTTGAGATCAAACATTTGTATGCCTTCCGGCAGACAATGGCCTACACTATAGTGCTGACTAGTAGGTGGCTGTACATCCCCTGTGTCAGGAATTATCTGTAACAATGGCAGCTATCAGAGAGAACCTATCTATATGTAGTAGCTCCGATGTCCACACTGATTGAGATTACTGTACTTTTAACATTGCCCAGATGACTGAAGGAATGACCTTCAGACAGCAGTGTCACTTTTAGTGTCAGAGGATATCTTGCATCAGGCCTCTAAAGGGTGTTTTGAAACACCTGGCCCGAAGGGCCAAGTGAACTGATAGCATGGTTGGGGTGTCCATTGTCGATTTAATAACCAGAAGGCCAGGCTGGGTAAGAGTGCTAGAAAGTTTCCTCAAATAAATGACCCTGACCTTTTTTCAAGGTCATAGGGGCCAAATATATACAAAAAAAAATCTTCCGATTACCAAAGTACTGACATGATGTTTAGTGAAAAGTTACCTTGTTTATTTCATGAGAAAGCTTTGGTAAAATTGCCATTTGTCTGCATCAGATAAATTCTTATATCTTTGATAAAGATATAAAATAATGAGAGAGGAACTCTGTGGGGGGTCACTCTTGTTCTTCAGGAATGGTTGATTGTACAAATTAACACACACAAAGAAAGAAAATATCAAATATTGTATGTTCTCATTGAAGACTCTTTGTTGCCTACCTGTAGCCATAAAGTTTGATTTATGCTGTATTTAGATACCTTTGCGCTGCAGTCCTCTATATGAAGATTATCATCAGAAATGCTTTTCATACGAGTATGAAATCAAAGATTCTTGAGACGTAGCACATGGTTTAATTATGACGTCATAGGAAACTGGAGTACCCAGAGAAAACACATGAACAGGCAAGTGACCCCCATACCTTTTCAAGTCCGGTTGGGGAATCGAACCCCTTGGTGAAAGGCAAGTGTGCTATCCACTGACCACCCGACCACCATGTCTTTAAATAATTCTTGTTATGGTAATTTCCTGACAAGTATATGCTGGATTGATCTTTCTCATATTTCTTATGTAGGTTCCTCTTAGTACCTAGTTATGTCCTCTTGATTTTGGGCCTGACAACAATAAACGAAATGGCTGATAGGGGGGTCTGGCTGATGGACGACTGTCTTTGGGTGCTATTTCCATAAAAGTACCAGTACTGGACGGATCTTTCTCAATTTTCATATGTATGTTTCCCTTGGTCCGTGATTTTGGCTTTTTGATTTTGTGATTTTGGAACTGATAAAATAACCAAAATTTCTAACAAGCAAATACCATGAAAGAATAAACAAAGGAAAAATCCAACTTTTATAGAACAAAATAGAATGAAGATCAAACAATGATGAGGGCCAAGATCCCTCTTGGATCTTTTGTATTATCTGTATACCACAGTTCTTCAGTAAAATCCATGTCCGCATTCTAACATGGACACTGGAACCTCACAGGGAAAAATAATAATATGTGAAAGGTATATAAACATGTACCCTGGTGTAATTGCCTACAAATTTAGATCCTATTTTTTGTGCAAAGGAAACTAAGTATAAAATATCCTGTTGGTGTTTTAAATGTAACACTGATTTAATTACATTAATGAAGTTTCAAATTTACTAGAAATGAGATTGATCAAGTTGCCTCTGGCTTCACAGCTTTGGTAAGCACTATAACCTCCCCAGGTAATCCTGTGTCGGCAGCAGACATGAGGTTTTAATGGAGCGCCCTGCCACAGGAAGATGAGGGCGGCAGCTTTGTAAATAATCACACGTTTTTGTGTTTTAAGCCGGCAGTCTTCTGTTACTGCCTCTCAGACAGTACCTGGATTTGTAGACCGCTATTTTCCACCTGTGAGCAATATAGACACTCATTAAGCCCGTCTACAGGTAATTTACTTCAGCTTTACGCTGTAGTAAGTCACAAGAAGCTTCGATGTCAAAAAAAAGAAGAAGAGGTTTTGAAAATTCTGGAATCAAAAGATGACTTCAATATATTTAGTGCAGAAAACTTTAGTGATCATTATATTGGCCAAATAAAGATGCACAAGTAAATAATATAATTTAATCTTGTTTGAAACAAGCTTTTTCATTGGTTTAAAAAATTATGTTACCAGCCCATAACGTAAAAATTGACGTCGCTGTTTATAACGTCGCTTTTGATTGGCTGATGCAGCAACGTATTAATTTGTAAGAGAAAATAGTCCATCAATAAAGTGAATTTTCGCAGGGTATAGATTAAATTATAAGGATTAACTTGAATTTACATTTTATGTTATGGGGTTATAACACAAAAAACCGGTGTGTACTCTCATCATAAACCGCTTTGCAGTTTATTAAGAGTACACTCCGTTTTTTTGTGTTATACCCCCATAACATAAAAAATAAATTCAAGTTAATAATAAGAAGATACTGAAAATTAAGTTACATCTAAGAAGATTTCATGCCGGTAACATTTGCCAATATTACCTGCCTGCATGGAAGTTACAATCGCTGAGCCAGACAGGTCACATGGGCACATTTTCCTTGATAAGCCTATCAACAAAGACTTTGTCAATGAAACTATCAATTTGATTTCTAAGAGATTGATTCCGCATTTTCAGGAAAAATCTCGAAAGAGTTACTGCCCTTAGTACAAGCATTCATAATCTGTGGTCTTCAGCTATTGACAGTCATGCCATTTTGAAAATCAACCTTTTTAAATCACTGTTAGATCTTTCATTGTAGTATATGACAGGTATATCTATGTTTTAAATTAAACCTGCTCAATTCCAGATTGGTCCTTCCTTGTGGGATTAAGACTAGATAATTTAACAGTATTTGTGGACAACCAAAATTTAGGGATGTTCATACATTCTGCTGAGTGCTTCGTAAAATTATGAAATCATGTAAAACTCATTTGATATACACATTATGGCATTTTTCGTAAAAAAACTGCAAGCTGTGCAGAAATAAGGCCAGAGAGAAAAGCTGCAGGTTACCATTAGTCCTATATATATATGCTGATGTCTTGTTCTTGTAGATGTATAAAGCAGACTAGTTGTTTATGTTGAAAAAATGTTTTAATAAACAGCCACGTCAGCCTTTCCTCATAATTGCCAGTGTTGTATGGGTCCCTGCATAAAGACTTAAAAACTGTATGCATGATGGCATATTTAGTATGTACTATTGCAGAGAACCGTGGATAAATGCTGGAATGTATTTGTCATCATTGGTGGAAGGAGAAGATGAGTGAGGTTTGAAGGGGGTCGGGATACAGAGTGGGGGGGTTGGTAATTCAGATGATGATGATGCATTCTTAGTGGGAAATATTTTTAAACCAGGCCCCAGTTTCATGAACGTTCCTTGATTTAAGGAAATTTCTTAACTTGAAAATCTCAATACAAAAGTATAACAAAAGTTTTTTCCACTAAATAAAATAGAAGTTATATAACGCAAGCAGGATGATATAAAGTGTGATGTATTGATGACTATATATGTGACTGTTGCCTTCATCAGACTAATGACCAGTGTGAAGCATAATGGTACTGGTGTATGTATTTGTAATGTACTAGATGGCACTGGAATCGACCAACTTTTTTGGCTCCATTATTATCCTATATTGACACCAAGGTTGAAAATATTGTGACGAGATAATGATCCAAAAATGTGTACAGGATGGTAATAATGTGTTGTAGTCAATTTGACTGAACTTGGTCATATAGATGTGACCAAGTGCTAAACAAAGTGTAACCAAATCAACTGTAATTGTTTTGTCTCTGATAACAGACTTCGGAACAGATACAGCTATACCTATACAAACAATAACACATTAAATCTGACATGTTTTATTTAAATATTAAATGTTGGATCACACAATGATATTGAAATACAGTGTACCCTAGTCCTATCGCCACCCGCATCTACTGCCACCCTCGCATACCGCCACCTAAACCTCTAGAACAGATTTCTCTCCTATATAATTCCCTCGTTAAGTTTGCAACCCTTGCATACAGCCACCCGCCACACCTTTTAAAATATAAACGTCCCGAATCGCTATATATTTCCCTCAACGATAATGCCATATTGTTCTGTTTTTGGAGATCGAGGAACTCTCAAGTGTTCCATTTGGAATGGCATGCAGCATAAGCAGATCAATAACAATTTTCAGATATAAATTTGTGCCAATGTAAATCCATATGACGATATAATATAAGCTTGTTTTTAATAAAATGTTGGAAATTCAATCTATTATGCAATGTAATTCATGGTTATAATTTTCATAATTCAATACTATCGCCACCCTCGTTATACCGCCATAATTGCTGTGGAAGGTGGCGGTTTAACGAGGGTACCCTGTATTTAGAATAATGCACCCTTATGATATAAGTAACCCTATACATTACTGATTGACTACTCCCCAGACTTGATTCTGAGTACCATATGATTAGGGATACACATCCCCAGTAAATATTTCCCCGACTGCTGATGCTGGTACCACCAGACTTTCTGTATCAGGGACTTATCCTATATACATAGCCAGCAGGCTGCCTGGTCAGTGATGGAAATCTCAAAAACTCTTTAGATTTGTAAGAATGTACTGATGCTGGTGAAATGGGGGACTCGTGGGAGGGGGCATCATATATTTATATCTACTATAAATAAACAACCTATGAAGCCATTGCTTAGATTATGAGTTGTTTATCTCGGGGCACAGGCGTTCAGCCACCTGTGGCTAAGAAATCAGGTCTGTAGACTTGAGGAAAAAAGCCTCCCCATCTTTATATATACTAGGTATACTGCTAAGTTCATCATGTGGTTTTCTGAAGGAAAAATTCTTGAATTGAAAAGCTATTGTTCTTATTTTGTTCAGTGACAATATGAGCTGAGAAACATCATTTTCCAGTATGTTTGACACATTCTTTAGATATTGTGTGTAAAAGCAATGATTCTAGATATTGGAAGTACTTCAGAATTGATTCAGGTAGGTCTGTGTTAGCATTGTGTTCCCAGATATGAATGTTTCATTCTGTCTAATGTATTTAATATAGATTGTAAAGTACAATAAAATAAAATAAAAATATAAAATAATTTACAGCAGAAAAAAAAAAGAAGTTTTTTTGCTGTAAATTATGGTGAAATGTATGTGGTCTCCAATTTTGTAAATATTTATACAGACACAACTGGTTAAAAATTGGTATAAATAATTAAAGTAACAAATTATTAAACAAGACATTTACTTGTTATAAGTTGTCATTTTTATACCTCTACCCTGTACCAGGTTTCACAGTGTTGATGCTGTGAACTGAAAATAAAAACAAACAAAAAACATGTTGGTATGTTTGTTGAGCAAGCTGAACGAGTTGAAGATATGTGTAAATATGAATTTGCATCATAATGTACCATCTGTGATATTTTGTCATCAATAATTCCTTTTGTGTTTCACAGGAGATCTAAAGAAACTTTTAAAAATCAGGAAAGAGCAATCTCTTCCCAAATGATTCAATCTTAAAACCTATAGAAAGAAAAAAAGAAATCAAATCTACCTTTAAATTAAAATACCCCCCCCCCCTCCCCCCACTCCAATTTCTGTGATACTAGTTCTGTAGCTGATATTGGTGATAAGCTACCTTATATTAATGGGAGATAATGGTAGGGAAATATGCTTTAATTAAGATTATTTTGAGTGTTGGAATGTCAGATGAATAATGTTCCTAAATACTTGGAGGAATAGATAATTATTTTACATGACTGGAAAACAAGCTAACATTATATATATAAAGGACAGTAGGAATGTAGGGGTTATGTCCCTTTGACCTCCCCTGAGATAATGCTGTACAGAGATAGCTGGAGGTGGAAGGCAAGGAGCTATCTTATTACTTTTACTGTTTATCAGGACACCAGGGCAGCAAGGTCTGATATAGAAGAAATACCATCAGCTGGATATACAGTACTCACACACCATCCCTCTGTCTCATTTACCAGATTACCAGACCTTGTGTATAAACATATCTGCCTAAGGGTTTTTGGCTGTTAAAGAATGAACATAAAATTAAAGGTTCCAATTTTGTTTAGACCAATTTGGTCATTATGAGATGGTTTTTACTGTATTGAGAGAGGGTCATGTACATGTTACTCAAGACAGGGTTGTTTCATTAGAAAAGATGTCAATATTGAATGACATTGTTGAAATTATCTTTGCTTTGTATATTCACAAAATATAAGATAGATGGAAGAGTTTACCTTGCCTCTAAAGTTAATAAAGGTAAGGATGTCAACAGTTTGTTTTGGTTCTTTTAGTATTTAAGGTAAAACATTTTTGGAGCTGTTTGTTTTTAACTGTAATACCTTTTAGGCCTTGAACAAAGGTCAAATAATTATCATATAAATCTTAAGTCTTTCAAGTGATTTGTATCAAACCTAACGCACAGGAGGTTGAAGGATATAACACCTTTAGTAAAATTTTGTTTGGGCTGTAAATGTTAGATTATGTTGGATATGTCTGTATGGAACTTTAAGCTGCATTAATATCAATGATTATTTAATGGGCTGTATGTATTTAGGTCACCTTGACTGTCACGTCTCAGTCAAAGGTTAAAGTGCGGAACAAATATGTACATCAGTAAATTAAAGGGAGATAATACATCACTGGCATTTTGTGATGACAGAGCATATTAGCTAATAAAGGATGACAAAATTATATATGCCAGACCATTTTGTGATGTCAGTGCAAGTTACTGTATGCCTACTCTAGCTACATTAGATAATTTCTGGCTACTTCATTACTACATGTCTAGTATACTTTTTGACTGGACTTGATATATTCCAGTTGGAAGGAGATGGTGGCTGTGACATTTGAAGCATAACAGCTACATCAGTATTTCCATTTGCTTTTGTATATCAGGGTATTTTCAGAAGTTTGCACTCTCATCATACTGTTCTGTATGGTCGAACCCTTGCAAATTGAGGGTACAAATACCTGGGTAAAAACCTTATGCAGCGGGTTTTTGGGAACCCTGCTATATTGGTATGTCTTGGCTGTCGTGTCAGTATTGCAACTCAAAAACTTTGCAGTCGTTCAGTTTGGTTGACAAGTGTGTTAGTAATAGGCCACAACATATTCCAATGTAGATGTTTGATAATTTCTTTGTCTTAACCAAAAGAGCCTAAACTAGACATAACAAAAAGTAATAACCAGAAGATATACAAACAACTTATTCACATGGTGTCTGATAAACCCTCAGGTCATTTATACTGGGTTAATCATCTACAAATAACCACAGAACACTTAAAATGTGCTTGTGAATTTATATTTTATGATATTGAAGATAATAAATTGAAAGAATACCGATGGAAGTTAATGAACAAAATTCTGCCAACAAAACAAATTTTATGCCAATGGAAAGTAAAACCTGACCCATTCTGCAATATATGCCCAAACACCTTAGAAGATTATTAACATTTCTTCATAACTTGTCCTTATCTAACCAACTTCAAAACAGATATGAATAGAATCTTTTTAGAATTGGGATATAACAAAAATATGCTAAATTTAAAAAACCTTGTGATAGGATATACAATCTCATACAGAAAATACTCTGATATCAACCAACTGTTGACAATCATGGGTTATTCTATATACAAAAGCTATTTCATGAGTGATGGGAAAACCACCCGAATTAACATACAGCCAATATTAAAAAAGTATATGAAACAATTGGAAGACAACTACAAACACAGAAATAAACAACTCTCCTCTGTCTTCAAAACTGTGATGCGTTGTTTATCAGAGTAGAAATCCATCCCTCTTGTACTGCTAAACACTTTAAAAAGTCTTTTCAGTTAGCCTTCCACTGTAAGTATGCATCTGCGACATATATCCAGTCAACACTACAAATGTAAACAAATACCAAAACATCAATGACCTACTTACATATTTTAAATCACGACAGTGACGACATCAGTGGAAAATCCCGAAGATAAATGTGACCTTCCGGGAAACTTCTGAGGTATAATTATTATAATAAATACATTTATATTTATACTTATTATGTTGTTCTAAATAAAGATTATACCAATTATCTCAGTCAAATACAGTTTAAGCCTTACTGTACCATAAGCTTAGCCTACACAAAAACACGTGGTGTGCACTGTGCATTGATAAAGGCTATGCACCAAATAACCTTTCAGAACAACTTATATTATTACCATAAAACACAAGTAACGATAAAGATAAAATTCAATTATATAAGGAAAATACTTACAAATAACGGTGTTATCCACACAAAGCTATAATTAATCCTGGAATAGGCCTACTCCACACGCGTCTCCACGCGTTACATTACACCGGAAACAGTAAAGTAAATGTAATATCTCAAGCCGGAATTAGCGGACGCGGATAAAGCGTGTTTTTTTTTCTATCTTTCTTTTCTTATCATAAAAAAACTATAGACACTATCTTTCTGATTAACTATAACATAATTACAATGCATCTGGTACTTATACAATTCAAATTAATATATGATTTTTTTTGTAAAATTACTTAATAAAATTTTACAGTACTTTTAATTATACCGGTTTATATGTACATGTATATAGACCTCTATGTAGCTTTTTGTTCTTCTTCCTGCTTTTCAAATCTCATAGCAACTAAATACTGTATTTATATATTTAATCTAAAGTTAGCAAGATTATCAGTGTTTGTATGGTAAGAAATAGGTGGAAAGAATGAGTTATTTCCCTTTATTTTATATTTATTGATGGAATCATTTGTAATTAGCTCATCCAAATTACACTTCAAATCTAATAACACAGTTTTGTATATCCCAAATTTTACAGTTTTATTGTGTATCATGATTCTTATTCAAGAAAATATGATAAATAGTAGTATAATTGAAACTTTATATTTCAAAAGACTTTATTTAATATTCAATATATTAGTCCAGTATTTATAACAGTTGACTATATTATTGTGTATGCAAGTGAAAGTGGAATTGTGGAATTATTGTGTATGCAAGATGAGTGTTGAATGGTAGTCCTATTGCATTAGGAAATTGTATTGTAAATTAAAATGTTGATCTTGAATAAAATGAATTTAAATTTAAAAAAAAAAAAAAAAAAATTTCTTAGTCTTACAGTTTGACTTAACTTTTCTGTTAAAGTGGAATTATTCGCAGTGTGGGAATTTTTCGCTTATTTTGCTTGCAATTAATCTCCGCAACACTAAAACTCTTCGTTGTTAATAGTATTAAAGGTACAAAACAGCACACATGATAGAGTAAAAATTTCCACATTGCGAACAGTTGGAGGCTGACTAAGTGAAAATATTGCATTTTACAGTATGCACCATTGTGAATATTGTAATTTTCTGTCGTTACAGTTCTACCTCCAAGACACCAAGAGCAGCAATGGTACCTTCATCAACAATCAGCGGCTGTGTAAAGGGGGCGAGGAGAGCCCTGCTCGCGAGGTTTACTCCGGGGACCAGATACAGTTTGGGGTCGACGTCATGGAGAACAACCGCAGAGGCGAAAAAAGTATGACATAATTATCTTATAAATTTTATGTTTCACAAAGTTACCATAGAATCATGATCAGATATTCCAACTTTATTGATGAAGGTAAGCATATCATCAGGGAATTCTGTTGCTGGTGAACTTCATATAAGTGGACATTGTTAATTTGAGATCAAGATATGATGTTCATTGGTGAAAGTTCATAAATTTTGGAAACATCTTGTCGATTACTGTATTGTATCGATGAAAATATCACCAAACCTTAAGTATTTGAGTGGCTTGGTCTTTAAAACCTCCTTTGTGTATCTCCTTTGGAATATGTCCTCCGGCCTTCCACTCCTTTTAAGAAATTCAATCTTAATATAAATAAAATTCTCACACAAATAAAAACAGTTTTCCCCTAAAACCCCACTTACTCAAACTAATGGGACCCTGATCAAAAGTTCGAGGAATACATAGTTCTCGAGTAATCTGAAGTTGGTTGAATGTGTACAAACTTGGTTGGGACCAAACAACTTGGTCGACAAATGAAGGGTATTCGACTAAACAGGGTTCAATTAAGTGGGGTTTAGCTGTAAATATTTTTATTTGTGTGAGGCATTATACCAAATATGTGGAAAAAAAAAATTATGATTGATTCTCAATAATTTGATGAAATTGCAAAAATATTTAGGCCTTAAATAATTATGGATGAATGAAATGAGTAGAGAAGAAATGGTAGTTGTGTGAGATGAAGCCGTCCCCAGAGAATATTGTTTATGGTATATTCCTTGTTATCTCGTGTATTACAGCGGAATGTTTTGTTAGGATGTGTAAGGCGATATCAAACAGGGCTATCTTACATGTATCATAACCATCTCTTGTCTCAACTTCAAACACATTCCTAAACACATGTTCCTCAAAAAGTGCTAGTTAGATAAGAAATTACTAGCTTCATGTATATCAATTGTGTTAGAGTTATCTCCCTTTGACCAATTCATTCTATCTCCTGAAAAAAGTGAACTGATAAAAAAAAATCTTCAGATATTTTCTAAATGTGTCTGTAATTGTGAGATTTATCAAGTTATGATCCTTAAACTTTTTTGAACATTAGATAATCATATTTCCTGCCTTACATGTTGACCTCATTATTCCTAGCCAAGCACAGCCTGTATATGTGGCCTTAGTCTAGGATACATTGAACAGAGGCTGGCAATCATTCAGTGTTGTGTAACTGTGGGGGCTGATCACTGCTAGAGTAGGTCATCACTACACTGAAGTGCTTGTTAAAGGCAGAAACAGTTTGCATTGGTGGTCATATTTACTAACTGGGCATTTTACCAAAATTTACATTTTAAATGTTAGTCACTGTTGTTATCTTCATCTTATTTGGAAACTCCCATTGAGGGATATTCATCACAATTAAACAAACCATTATAAATGTTTGTCCAAAGAAAGTTGTATAATGCTGTACAAGTCACATTGTAGGTTTCTTACTTATTGTGTTTTTACTACATAGCAACTTCTATAACAGGTGTTCATAATCATATATATTATATAGTGACCTCTATAACAGGTGTTTATATATAGTGACCTCTATAACAGGTGTTTATATAAAGTGACCTCAATAACAGGTGTTTATATATAGTGACCTCTATAACAGTTGTTTATATATAGTGACCTCTATAACAGGTGTTTATATAAAGTGACCTCAATAACAGTTGTAAATATATAGTGACCTCAATAACAGGTGTTTATATATAGTGATCTCTATAACAGGTGTTTATATAAAGTGACCTCAATAACAGTTGTAAATATATAGTGACCTCTATAACAGGTGTTTATATATAGTGACCTCTATAACAGGTGTTTATATATAGTGACCTCTATAACAGGTGTTTATACATATAGTGACCTCTATAACAGGTGTTTATATATAGTGACCTCAATAACAGGTGTTTATATATAGTGACCTCTATAACAGGTGTATGTAAAGTGACCTCAATAACAGGTGTTTATATATAGTGACCTCAATAACAGGTGTTTATATAGTGACCTCAATAACAGTTGTTTATATATAGTGACCTCTATAACAGGTGTTTATATATAGTGACCTCTATAACAGGTGTTTATATATAGTGACCTTTATAACAGGTGTTTATATATAGGGGTGACCTCTATAACAGGTGTTAATATATAGGGGTGACCTCTCTTACAGGTGTTTATATATAGTGACCTCTATAACAGGTGTTTATATAAAGTGACCTCAATAACAGTTGTAAATATATAGTGACCTCAATAACAGGTGTTTATATATAGTGATCTCTATAACAGGTGTTTATATAAAGTGACCTCAATAACAGTTGTAAATATATAGTGACCTCTATAACAGGTGTTTATATATAGTGACCTCTATAACAGGTGTTTATATATAGTGACCTCTATAACAGGTGTTTATACATATAGTGACCTCTATAACAGGTGTTTATATATAGTGACCTCAATAACAGGTGTTTATATATAGTGACCTCTATAACAGGTGTATGTAAAGTGACCTCAATAACAGGTGTTTATATATAGTGACCTCAATAACAGGTGTTTATATAGTGACCTCAATAACAGTTGTTTATATATAGTGACCTCTATAACAGGTGTTTATATATAGTGACCTCTATAACAGGTGTTTATATATAGTGACCTTTATAACAGGTGTTTATATATAGGGGTGACCTCTATAACAGGTGTTAATATATAGGGGTGACCTCTCTTACAGGTGTTTATATATAATGACCTCTATAACAGGTGTTTATATATAGTGACCTCTATAACAGGTGTTTATATATAGGGGTGACCTCTATAACAGGTGTTTATACATAGTGACCTCTAAAACAGTTGTTTATATATGGTGACCTTTGTAACAGGTGTTTATGTATAGTGACCTCTATAAAGGTTGTTTATGCATAGTGACCTCTATAATAGGTATGTATACATAGTGACCTCTATAACAGGTGTTTATATATAGTGACCCGTATAACAAGTGTTTATACATATAGTGACCTCTATTACAGATGCTTACAAATGTATATATATAGTACAGGTGTTTATATATAGAGTTGACCTATATAACAGTTGTTTTATTGACATAACTTACCTGTCTAAGTTATTTGCACATCTGTCTTTAGAAACAACATATATACACTTGAGAGTTTTGCAAGGTTGCTGATCTGATGTCTATTTATCTGAAAAATCCCCCGGTTTTTGTGATTCTCCTGATTAAAAAACATTTCATGTATTGCCAAACTTTGGAAATGTGAAATAGTTTTGTGTGAGATGATACAGAGATGATGGTAAATGTTGAATTGTTAAGTGGCGTGTCAGGTTACTGTAACTTCCTGTCTCTTCTTTCTCCCACAGTCACACACGGATGTATCATAGCTACTATCACACTGTTCCACCCCGACGGCAGGGAAGCCAAAAATATGTAAGTGTAATACTCACATCTGCTTATCTGTTTATTTGCAGGAGTTTTTTTTAATTTGTCTGTTTTTGCATATGTTTATTGTTAACTTTATTTCAGGTTTAATAGCATGTAAATGTTTTTGTTTCCTGTATTAATGAGTTATCTGCCCATTGATGCATGTTATCATCCCATTGTTTTGGTGTCCAGTGTTGTATAATTAGAGATTGTCCTATTTAGTAAAGTTCAGATCATTAGTATGTTTTACCTGTCTAAATAGGACCTGTATAATCTAAACACCTGTATAAACCAGATCTTCTAACAAGAAACAATGATCACATTGGATTTTCTGTTCCACAGTATCTGGAAGTTTAAGCCTTCCAAGTTTATTGCCATAGATTGTCCAGTTGAGCCAATTACAAAAGCCATTCATAAGTAATATTGAAAATTCATAGCAAGTCATTCTTATCATCAAAATAGTTAGTGCTGACAACAAATTTATCAGGAAACAGGTTGATGATATTTATTCATCTTTGTATACTGTAAACGTACATATTTTTCGCGGTAATCTTATTTTTCCGATATTTGTGTTAAAAGCATTCCGCTAAATACTGATTGCCCTAATAACAGTTACTGTATGTTGATTTCTACGGCTAGTATTGCGAGTGCTGATTCATCTTTGCCCTTATCTGTTTAAATTCTATGATGCGCTAAAATTTGTGTTCCACAAATGGTCCAGAGAAATTTCGTAGATTACGAAAACTTTTGCATTTATTTTTCACAAGAGAATTTACTTTATGTTGGAAAGAAGGTAATTTTTGTGTCTGTATATCAAAACATAAGTATTCCATAGTGGTTCAGACTTAGACAAGTATATCATATAGCCCTTCACTAAATGTCACTCTGATAGCACTAGAAGTGGCTATATATAGGTCTAGATGCTAAAGAAGGCACTGTAGAGACATTCTAATGGGATTGGATCACTACAACTCATGGTCGTCTTATATAGGACAGGGTTACAGAGAACATTTTTTATATACCATGTATAAGTACATACAGAAATAACAATTCACTGTACACTGTCACGATTTTGTTGTGCCAGACAGCCTTTCCTATTCAATATTAATCAAACAAGGTTAAAACGTTTTCTTTTATATATCCAATAGTACTTGTATGTCCTTTTAATTTGTGTTTTACTCTTCTGTGATGAAACAAAATAAGATTGTTCCAGTAGTACAACATTGCTGTAACAAAGAATACTGATCATGTAAGAGATATAAATATCAAGATGCCACAGTCTATAGACTTAAGTACATTACTAATATGTTCATGGATTCTTTCATATGTTTATTATGTTGTTTACAATAGTTGGTCGGGAAATACATGACAATACAATTAAAATTGCAGTTATGGTTGTTTTTGTTTCTGCAGAAAATCAGGATTTTTGCCTTCATGTTCAGAAAATACAGCCAAAACCATGCAAGTCATTGTAAACCCTCACATCAGCATGTCTCATCTCAAAGGGTGCTCTCCCTTTATCTTTTCAAGAGTTATCTCCCTTTGTTCATCTCCATGTTCTAATGATTGTCTTACTTTTCTGGTAGAGTGTATTTCCTATACAGTGATGTGATATGAAACATTACATGCTATAAGATCTAGTTGAATAATAATCCGCTCGTTCCTTCTGTTATATTTCTATCATTTTCTCTACATTAAATAAACAACACAGCTGATAAATGTTCCATGTGTATAGATTATCATCTTGGCTCTTGCAACTTACTCCAGTTTCAAAAATAGTTCTCAAAATAAGTGCTTAGAAATTGATGTATTTCCATAACTGGAAAGAAACCAAGTTATTTAGCATTCTCTTAATGAAACATTCACTGAAAATTGATAGCTTTGCGGTTTCTATTGTTCATGAAACTTTCCCTGAAAATTGATAGATTTGTGGTTTCTATTGTTCATGAAACTTTCACTGAAAATTGATAGCTTTGTGGTTTCTATTGTTCATGAAACATTCACTGGATATTGATAGCTTTGTGGTTTCTATTGTTCATGAAACATTCACTGGATATTGATTGGTCGGTGGTTTCTATTGTTCATGAAACATTCACTGGATAGTGATAGCTTTGTGGTTTTTATTGTTCATGAAACATTCACTGGATAGTGATAGCTTTGTGGTTTCTATTGTTCATGAAACATTCACTGGATAGTGATAGCTTTGTGGTTTCTATTGTTCATGAAACATTTACTGGATATTGACAGTTTTATGGTTTCTATTGTTCATGAAACATTCACTAGATATTGATAGCTTTGTGGTTTCTATTGTTCATGAAACATTTACTGGATAGTGATAGCTTTGTGGTTTCTATTGTTCATGAAACATTCACTAGATATTGATAGCTTTGTGGTTTCTATTGTTCATGAAACATTCACCGAATAGTGATAGCTTTGTGGTTTCTATTGTTCATGAAACATTCACTAGATATTGATAGCTTTGTGGTTTCTATTGTTCATGAAACATTTACTGGATATTGATAGCTTTGCGGTTTCTATTGTTCATGAAACATTTACTGAAAATTGATAGCTTTGTGGTTTCTATTGTTCATGAAACTTTCACTGAAAATTGATAGATTTATGGTTTCTATTGTTCATGAAACTTTCACTAAAAATTGATAGCTTTGTGGTTTCTATAGTTCATGAAACATTCACTGGATATTGATAGCTTTGTGGTTTCTATTGTTCATGAAACATTCAATGGATATTGACAGTTTTATGGTTTCTATTGTTCATGAAACATTCACTAGATATTGATAGCTTTGTGGTTTCTATTGTTCATGAAACATTCACTGGATAGTGATAGCTTTGTGGTTTCTATTGTTCATGAAACATTTACTGGATAGTGATAGCTTTGTGGTTTCTATTGTTCATGAAACATTCACTAGATATTGATAGCTTTGTGGTTTCTATTGTTCATGAAACATTTACTGGATAGTGATAGCTTTGTGGTTTCTATTGTTCATGAAACATTTACTGGATAGTGATAGCTTTGTGGTTTCTATTGTTCATGAAACATTTACTGGATAGTGATAGCTTTGTGGTTTCTATTGTTCATGAAACATTTACTGGATAGTGATAGCTTTGTGGTTTCTATTGTTCATGAAACATTCACTGGATATTGATATCTTTGGGGTTTCTATTGTTCATGAAACATTCACTGGATATTGATAGTTTTGTGGTTTCTATTGTTCATGAAACATTTACTGGATAGTGATAGCTTTGTGGTTTCTATTGTTCATGAAACATTCACTGGATATTGACAGTTTTATGGTTTCTATTGTTCATGAAACATTCACTAGATATTGATAGCTTTGTGGTTTCTATTGTTCATGAAACATTCACTAGATATTGATAGCTTTGTGGTTTCTATTGTTCATGAAACATTCACTGGATATTGATAGCTTTGTGGTTTCTATTGTTCATGAAACATTCACTAGATATTGATAGCTTTGTGGTTTCTATTGTTCATGAAACATTCACTGGATATTGATTGGTCGGTGGTTTCTATTGTTCATGAAACATTCACTGGATAGTGATAGCTTTGTGGTTTCTATTGTTCATGAAACATTTACTGGATAGTGATAGCTTTGTGGTTTCTATTGTTCATGAAACATTCACTAGATATTGATAGCTTTGTGGTTTCTATTGTTCATGAAACATTCACTGGATATTGATTGGTCGGTGGTTTCTATTGTTCATGAAACATTCACTGGATAGTGATAGCTTTGTGGTTTCTATTGTTCATGAAACATTCACTGGATATTGATAGTTTTGTGGTGTTTTGTTCATGAAACATTCACTGGATATTGACAGTTTTATGGTTTCTATTGTTCATGAAACTTTTACTGGACATTGCCAGTTTTGTTGTTTCTGTTGTTCATGAAACATTCACTGTTCACAATCCCAATTGTTATCGAACAAGAAAAATATGTTTCTATCAAAATAATCCACTGGATAATGATAACTCTGCAGTTCCTGTACTGTTCATGAATGTTAATCGGATAAGATAGAAACAAAAGATTAAGAACATGAGGTGTTCAGTGGTGATTTCAAAAGGAGACAAAATTACCAAATAAGGATAGAAGGAACACTGAAAACTGTGGAATAGTCAAGATAATTGTGGACAGTTTGAGGCCTGTTAGGTCATGTAAGGACAATGGATGATGTCACAGCCATGTTTTAAATGTAATTATCCTTGGTAGAGGTGATAGTTACTGGGTTCTGTAGTAGGGAAGTGACCAGTGTTCTTTGTGGTCAGGTAGCTGTGACCAAACAACAGAGGGACATGGGCACTGGTAAGATTTTAACTGAACACTTTGATCTTTTTCCTGGCTGGAGTTTAGATATAATTATGATCATAAATGATAATAAATTTAAAAGTGTTTAGTCAGTGAATTTTAAATCTGTACTTTGTGTAGAATATGGGTGATTATACATTTTAGAAATACAAATAATTAGTAACACATCCAAGTTTCACCTTATGTTATGTAGTACATAAAATGCCAATATCATGTTTAAAATAGAATTTAATGCTACACTTGTAACATAATGGCAATTGCATAAGGACACCAGTAATTAAGTGATCTTCATTTCCTGTCAAACTGCTCCGAATATAAGATAAGGGGATAACTGGAAAGCAAAAACAGCAAAAACTACGTCTGTCTTCTAAACTACTGGCTAGATACTGGGACAACCTATATAGCTAGTACTTAGTACAGTAGACTCCGCTTAATATCACTTCTCATTTGTCCGGGGAAAACATGATATTAACCGGAACATGATATTAAAAGAAAACGTATTTTCTGACATTTTTCAGTCCTCAAAACCGGAAGTGGACTTGGTTAAATGTCGTAGTGCTGTGACTCAACAGAGAAGATTGTTCAATAAAGATATTTTATCACTAACAATGTTTTTTTACTCCGGTGACAGTATATTCTTTGGTTTTATTCTGGAATGCACACATTTTCATATATATATTGTTCGTACGTAATATTATCAGTAGGCTAGCTTCACACGAAACGTACTACGATTGTTTACTGCAGTAGTGATGTAAAGTTAGGCATACAAGTGGCTGGTATTCTGCATCAAATTCGTGTTTTAAAATCATGACACTCTGTTATATTTACCGTTATCTTGATATGTATACTGGTTTTTCGCTTGTGAAATCTGTTGTTTGTTTAATTTCTTTACATATTCGCTGCAAGTGCGACATCGTTTTCACAGAGTTTGTCAGTTGTATACCGCTACCGCGAAATGAACTTTTACCTTTGAAACGTGACGTTTCATTGGATGACCTCTATGCAAATAAAGCAACCACGCGATAATATTTAGTCTCGGCACTTAGGCCTATTCACCAGCCGGCCTAGAATCACGGCATGTCGGCGTCGTACTTCGGCTATTTAAAAATCAAAACAAAGACGATATCTTCGCATTTTACGTGAACATTAGCTTAAATTAACTAATTGGACATTTATTGTTTAAAAGACACTTTTTATTTTTATTTCAATCAATATTTCGTCATGTTTACGGAAGACCATCCACTTGTAAGCCTTCTTCCACGACAACGTGAATTCAATCTTAGACGAGCTGAAATGAAAAATAGAACTCGTGTTAGGAACACATGGCGTTAGACTTCTAGATAAGATTACAAAAGTATGGGTTCCCTCACCCAAAGGTGTAATCTTTGCTCCGGTAATTGCCAAGTCAATCTATTGTTCGACTAGTACTGCAGTGATCAGGTAGGTGTGAAAAAGACGCAGCTGACCACGATGTTGTTTACATAGCGAGTTCAGGTGTGAAACTCGGGTCCCCGGGGCATTTATATGAAATTATTTCTAACATTTACCTGTAATTTTTGTATGACAGTGGCCAAAAAAAGTGATATTAACCGAAATCCACCTGGAAACAAGTGATATTAAAAGAATGGCATTACATAGGTTATATAGCAGGAAAAACGGTGCATGAAGAAAACGTGATAATAACCGAAAAGTGATATTAACCGACGTGACATTAAGTGGAGTCTACTGTAGTGGGTGGATATAATGAGCTAATCGGTATAGATGTATATTGATCTAGGAAGTCAGATACACAGGGAGCTGTGGAGAGCCACACAATCTGGGATATTGTGTGGGGCCCAAGGGGCACAACTACACTTAAACTACCATGAGTGTGTCTGCTCACTTATATAGATCTGGGCTAAATCAATGTCTGCTAGAAGATACTTAAAACATCAGGATACATGAATGTTGTGTGGTTCCAGGTCATACCACTGGTGGTTAGGGACTATGTAACGATACCTGGGGGACATACACAGAAATAAAACAGATTTTCCTGTGTTATAAGCCCTCTGTTTTATAGACCCCCGTGGCAGTTGTATTATGACTAGCAATTTTCCCAGGTAAGGGGTAGTATTCCATAGCACACATATTATATATGCCTAGGTGCTCTTAGGTCATTATACATGTCTGTTTCTCAGCCGATCAAACAATCGTACAGGCCATGATGATCACCAGGTATATACAGCAAGTTTACATTTAAAAATCTTATTTACCTAATGATATTGGAATATGATTATTTCTGTAGAGGTTTACTTTCATGGTACTCAAATTTAATCATATATATCTGTTAAGGTCTAATATCAAGTGTTTTGCAAAAAAAGATATTTTTATTCAAGATGGTAAAGTACCTTATATAATTTGGTATGAATATACATGTATTTGGTAAATGTTGGTAATCTTTTATATCATATTAACTTGTTCCATGACCTTTTGTAACTTTCCTGGCAGACTATATTATGTATAGTATGTAAATTTCATCCTTTGATAAAAAAATCATCCATGAACCAAAGCCATGATAATAGTATATCTGTCACAGAGGAAATGGTTGGGTAGTAAACTGTATGTCAATATTTATACTATTAATAATTTGCTGTGGATTAGAATGATTGTAAAGAGTGAAACTTTGGAAACTTTACCCTGTATAGTAATCAAACTGATATTTATGTATTTTATATGAAGGCAAAGAACCATTGTAGAAATCAAAAGAAAATGGATGATGGAGTCATTATAAGGTCAAAGGGAAACTGGTATTCTCGAATGTATATATAAATATCTGAGGTCATTCTAACAAAGGTTATAGGTTATAACTTTTATTGTGGTACTGTTTATTGATTTGTGTGAGGTTCTGGGAAGGAATTCCACAGAATTAGTTCATATAGCTTTCCCTAAACAACTGTTTTATGTGATACAATAAAAACAACTGTTTTATGTGATACAATAAAGCAATCAGGTTTAAACGACACCAATTAGCTACCAGGGTGAAAAATCTGTGATTTTAAAATATCCCTACTACATGTAAGAAGAAATAGAGTGTGTGGTAGGGTGACTAAGATATGTGTACATGTTGTTGGGGTCTGGTGGGTGGAGACTGGTCAGGTTTTTAGGAAAACTTGCACATTTCTTGATGCATAGAAAACTCAGAGAGGACTAAGGCAGTTGAAAATGCATGCTAATTATAACCATCTCTTGCTATTTAAAAAGGAAGTTCCTAATTTTGGATCCTTGAATCACAGGCACTGCCTTGAATTTAGCATTTTCAACAAGTGAACTGCCGAAGTATTTGCATATATTCTAAGATTTAATTACTTCATTTGAAAGAATAAATAGTTAACAAAAATATCTTTTAACTGACAGACGCATTTGAACTCTTCCAATTCAAATAATAGAAAAGTTCATTATGGAATTTCAAGGGTGAATAAGTAAACTAGCCTGCAGAATCTCGCCTATGGCAAGTACATGTATGTAGGAGAATGATAGATGAAGTGGGATTACATGCATACTTATGACATATTAGATAGGAGGGAGGTCAGAAGAAGGGTTTGATTATTGCCCCCCTCCCCCCCTCGCCTTTCCCCTACTCCCAATACATGTATATATACCAGTACTGGCGTACCTAAAACCTCCCAATATCACTGACACCTCCGCACTAACAGCTGGGACATGTACAACCAGCACCAGTTTCGCAATTAATGGCTTATTATCGAAAAATTTGCAGGGCGGTAAAATGTCATTGCATATACTGGGCGGCATTAATCAAGATTGAGGTCGGTCTGGCCTAATATGTTGGATTTATATGGCAAAGCAAAATAACATGGAGCGTCAGGTTTTCAGTCCTGCTTGTTTTGTAAGGAGATGGAAATCTTAACAAAGAATGTCAAGATGATTTTGTTCGAAACGCTGTAACAAGGTTAAAGTTCGAAATTGGGAATGTAACTTTGAGAAATGTGGTTTAGAGATGGGATGTCTGCCAAGCTCCTTATGGACAAACAGGTACATTGTGATGACTGTGAGAATGGGGTTGGAAAGAGTTCATACCCAGATGGGTCAGTTTTATAGAGTTATGTCCCCTTCCTAGCTCTGCTGGGTTATTAAGTCTGGTGGCCATTGAGACCTTGTGCTATGGAATGCATGAGTCACATAACATAATCTGTGTAGCATGTTTTACAATTATTTTCTGACATTTGTTTACAAATTTCCTTTCACAGAACATGCAAAGCTGCTTGTATTGTTTCCTTATAATGATCTTTTGTTTGTCCATCTGTCTGTTATTCAAGACTTCTTTCTCTGTTTCTAACTCAGAAACCATTTAATTTTGATGAAACTTGGTTAGCATATAAAATACACAGACTAAAAATAATTTAAAGTTAGTCAAATTCCATACATGATGAATTAGTGTGCTGAACATTTGGTACAATTTCTTCAATTATGACCAGGACATTTATAACATTGAAATAAATAGGCTTTGCTTGTGAATTAACTAGAGTACATTTTGTGTGCCTTTTACCAAACCCAAGTAAATATTATATAGCCTAACTCATTTAACCCTGAAATTTGAAAATGAACTATTCCAACCTTTGAATTGGAAGAGTTAAAATGCATTTCCAGGGCTAAATGAGTTAACTCGGAAATGTGTTGCATTCCAATTTTATTTTACAACTCTGATGTTACAAGAATAACTTGAATTTCCTTGCGCCTTTCAAAATCAAACTTACCTTGCTTTGGATTGCTCTTCTGGTCTGAAGGTAACAGATCAAGGTCACTGTTACTATAAATAGAACTTAAGTCCAAACAAAGGTTTCTGTAAGATAACTTCAGCTCCTTTGGGTCCTTTGAAAATAATTCTTGTTTATTTAGAACAAAATGTATTTTGTAATTTAAAAGTGTGTTTTTGTGGTTATTGTCTGTCTACAATTGAGGCGACACATCCACTTCCCTTGAATTCTTGTGTTCAAAAGTCCAGACAAAGATTACTGTTTCTATATACATATATAGAAAATCAAAAGCAACATTTTCTCATTTCATTGATAAAAACAGTCTTTCTGGTTTGTTAATAAATTAAAGTACATTAACATTTTATACTTTGTAGACATTCTCAGGTCCATAGAGTCTTTGGCAATCTTCCCTGATATGTATATATGAATTCAACATTTTAGTGTCAAATAATAAATGCATTTTTTAAAAAGATAGCGAAAAAAATAACCTTATGCAGGTGGATCTCACTTAAATGCTCACGAGCTACCCCAACAATCCATATCAACTGAGTTATTCTAGTCTACCCAGTTGCTCAGTTGATGCTGGGAAGTAGCACTCTGATAGACAGGGGTCCTTCAAATAGGATAATCTTCATCTTGAGCTGTCCATTAATTGCATGCTACAGAAACCAAGAAACTGACTTAAACTGTCCTTATATGACTTGAACTGTCCTTGTATGACTACCTATTTTGTTGATCATTCATGTATGAAGATATAAGATAGAAACTTTGATACAGGTATAACCTTTTCTACACATGTATTTTGTATAGTTATCAGGTATCTGTGTTATCAGATTTGGACACGTTCCTATATTTACAGTCATGATTATAGCGTGACGTTTTGTTGTAAAGTGTCATTTTATCATCTTCTTTCAAATTTTGAAAGAACATCTTGATTTTAAGTCAACTTCAGAATGTGGGTCAAAATATAAACTTGCTCTGTGATGATAGCGATGTTCTTAAAACTGTTTTGTTTCATTTCAGTGTTGATAGATGTGAAATAGTACTATTACATTATATATACAATTTTGACACCTTTTGTTTTGTCATTTCAGTTATTCGGAATCGAGCCCATTTGTGAACACAATCGCGCCTGGTATTTCCATACAGTCTCAGGATCTGTACCAGTTGGCCCACTATCTACAGGTGAGAAATTTGTCACCTGTACATCACAGGTGTGCAGTGTCCTGTTTGACTTAATACTCCTGTCCTTCAAAATTAATTTTGTTTAGTATATCTTCATGAAAGTTTTGGGCCCCTAAGTTATCTGTTTTTACCTATGAAATTAGTTTGGAACACTGATATCCTAATTAGTTTTGAAACTTCGCTGCCAACTGTCTAGTAATCTGGACTTTAGACTGTCCACTAAGCTAATAATAGACCCTTTGTTGTGACGAGCTGTGTATCGGGGATAATAACAGGCCATGAAGATTCGCCAGACAAGGGGAAACATGTAATTAAATGTCCCGTCGACTGCGTCCAAGGGTATATGGTCTACCGGGTCCGTCACATCAGGTAAATTTTTGTTACCTGTACATGACCTGTAACACAAGGGAAGTGTACCGAACTGGAAGGAATCACAGTGTACGGATGTTCGTCTTAAAATTTGTTTAGATTTTGGATGAATAATCGTCGATATAATGGAGGATAAGACAGTACCTTAACGAGGTAAATTGGTCTATTAATAGAAGAAATCAAGTGTGTACGGGTACAGTATTGTATGAACAGGTAAGACACAGGTACATGTATACCTCGTTACAGGTGAATGAGGCTGATTTACCCGACTGTTGTATTGTTTACACTATGGAAAGACTGACAGGACTTTTGTGTTGACATTCAGAATTGCTGAGGTGAAAAGTGTTTATTAAAACCCACCAAGATTTTTGAACATAAATATTTGCAAAACATTTCAAAATATGACATTGCCCGGATAAATTGGATGGTTTTTGGAAAATCTGATTGATCACATGGATGACAATTGAATCTTGTTTGTTGATAAACAGTTTGAATACTATAGAGAGTATTAAAAAGGCAGTACATATCATTTCAAAGACTCCCAGTCCCATTAAACAGCTAGCATAGATCAGCCAACACTAGGAAATCTATTGTTATGTGTTTACTTAAAGCTAGGCATGTATCTATATTCATAGAAATAAATGCACAAGCATGTCTGGTTGTTATTTAAAGGCAGTGATTAGTGAGGTTTTTCTGTGACCTTGACCTGATCAGTAGAAACACCTGCTAGCCGGGTAGTTTGATCTTGGTTTCCTGATTGGCTGAATTAAATGTCCCCGGGAAGTTGATTTTTTGTTCATCTGCAATCATTTAGATCACCATTCATAACTTTATACTTAAAGGCCCAATATACGTAACTTCAGGGAAATTTTCGTGATTCTGAAAAATTCTGAAAAAAAATCCAGTTGATAACCAAGCAAAAATAAGCCTTAAACGAAGTTAACCTGAGCGGTAACTAACAACAAACTCTTGACAAAAAAATCCAAAGAATTGAAAAAAGTTCAGGTGGGACCCACTTCAACAACAAACCGAAGGTAGAAGACTGTTCGATATGGACGCGTGTTTACAAATAGCGTGTTTCAACTGCTGCTGTACCGGTAACCGCGAAAGACTTCATCTTGAATATTGCTGATACCAGTTAATCTTAATTAAATCTATAAATATAATAAGCTATTAGGTTTGATTTTCGCTTCAAGTTTTGCTGAAAGTTAGGTATATTGGGCTTTTAAAAGTTTGGATATTGAATAAACTGTAAAACTTCATCAGAATAATAAATTAGCAGGATTTTTCTATTTATTTATATTCCCTTATCCTAAATTCACTCTAACACTAACAACATTTCAGAATTTGCAAGAGGAGATTCTCTGTGAATACCCCCCATCCTCACCCCAACCCCAACACCCCTCCCCTCCCTTCTAAAGACAAGATTACAAAATGACCCTTCAAAATGACATCTTTCGGATAGGCCTAGATGAATTTGTCTTCAGATTGTAGGAATATAATTATGTGAAAGTTCAGTAAAGCCACTGGTTTCGAAATATTTAATTTAATTGTCTCAAATCAGAAATCTACCTCAGAAACACTTTAGGGATTTGGGAAGGATGTGTAGGCGGAAATGGTATACGCATAACACCAATAGAAACATATACCGTACATTGCATTGACTGCCCTGAATACTAAAACCAATAGAATAATAAACATTGGAAATATAAACATTGCACTAAGTGCTCTGATATTCATTAAGAAAATCTAGTTATATATAGGCAGTGTTAATTCATAATTGTGTATGTGTAAGTAGTCTGGGATGTCACACAGGAAGTCATCTCCCACACTCTGGCTAACGTCCCAGTCATCAATGAAACTATAATCATTCATTCTTGTCGACAATGATTGGTTTGGTGTTGCTTCTGTTCTACAAGGGACTGATGTTTCTGAACTCCATGGATTTCTGGGATATTTCAAAGCTAGATGTGAAATCGAAAATTCGACACATCTTACGATTTTGTAAACATGAAAATTTTAGTTTGATGAAGAAATCTGCTTTACAGGTACTGCTTTGCAATTTTTTAAGTGAAATTTCATTTTTTTTTGTGTATTCAAGTATATTGGTATATGACAGTACACATTACAATTTGGCTAAAATGTCATTAGATTTTAACGAATCTGACAAAAAAAAAATTCAATAATTTTTTTTTATATTCAATAATTTTGATAAAAAAATGTTCATTAAATTTGATAAAAATATTCAATAATTTTGATAGAAATATTCAATAATTATGACCTAAAATGTTCACTGTTTGTAACAAAAAATGATATAAAAAAAATCTTAAATTCCACGATAATCATCTGTATGAATAAAGAGTGTGTGTAAATAGATGACAGAATATTTTGATGTTACAAAAATGGCTAATTTGTTGTGTCGAGGAAATACTTGGCCTAATAATTAACGAATTGGTAACACATACAGGTAATTTGGCAGACATGCAAGCTGTTGTAATGTTCTGCGCATTCTTTTGTACAAGTTCTTTTGTAACCATACCTGTATGCTAGATGCGTAATTTTCTTAAATATTTATGTAATGCAAATGTAATTCTTTCCTGTATAAAATTATAAAAACTGACTGAGTCAATGACAAAGAAAGTTAGCTTACCAAAAGTAGGACAGAGGGCAGATGTTAAGTAAGAAACACACAGGTAAGTCTGTGTAAGTAATTATAGACCAGCTCATAGATAAACAAAATAAAACATGAAGGAAATAGATAAGACTGAAATTTTAACCAGCAGGCATGTACATGAAATGTATTGTTTAACAATACAGGTGCAGAATTCAAAGCACATTTTAGATTCTTAAAAAGATGGGCAAATAAAAACATTCATCAAAATTGAAATGAAAAATGATGTGCATCCAAATAATGCAGACAAATTCAGAATGAAGATAAATATTCAGCATTCATATAGTGCAGTAATCTTGGTTGAGACATACTCGAGAAAAAAAAAGTCACAGGTAAAGTTAGACAAAACTAGACATTTTTAATTTAAAGAATTTGGAGATTGTTGTTTATACCTACCTATATAGCCGAGTAACAGGACAACTTAAGACATAGCCAGCAGGTGAGATCATTGTACACGTACCTGTCCTGATAAAGCGAGGACCTACACTCTATCACGTAACAACCATACTACCAACCAAACATCGTAAGGTGAACCACAGACATGCCGATGTTACATGTTCGGATGATGACTACTTCTGAAGGAAGATAGCTACAGGTATACAGGGGATTATTCCAGATGGATTCTATAGCTGATTGTGTGCTGTGTTGACACTATCATTATATGTCTATACAACATGGAGATCTAATGTGGGACACCATCACCAGTGACAAGTCCGGGAAGATTTGTCAGGACTTCAGAGGTGCTGGGTTTGAACCCTAGTTCTGATGGCCGCTGCTGGGTCAAATGTCAAAGGCTCAAGTGATTATTGTAATCTGCCTTTGCCTATTGCACAACATTTGATGTTTTCACCAATTTACAGGATTACAGGATATCATTCTAAGAAATAGCTATTTTTCGGGTCAACACAATACTCAACATGGCTGGTATTGAGTTGAATTTAAGTAGGGATGTCTTATATGCATTTGATTTTCACAGTTTTGAAACCCTTTTTAAACGCAAAATTCTGTGATGTGAATGGAATTTACGTAGGGACATGCTACCAATGGTCCTGTTAAAGTACCAGTGGTATATTGTATTTTCAAGCCAATCACGGGACAAATATATGGATTCAATGATAACCATTTCAAAACCAGTGGGAATGGCAGGTTGATGGACAGGACAAAGAGGTATCTTATGTCAAATCATATCCCTGGAGCAACATAATGAGAATTAAAGATTCAAGGTTCTTCTTAACAGTTTTATCACAACCTAGTTAGTAGGTTGTCTCAAAGTGGTGCACAAATCATTATTTGTGATTTAAGAGCCTATATCTTACTCAACTCCCTGGGGAGCATACAGCCTGTGCTGCCATTTTGGCACTCACAGTAAGCATTCTACAGTGTTTATCACTGCCAAATCATGCACTCATTTACAACTGAGTAGACTGGAACAAGCACAGTAGTTCTGCTGAGAGATGTTATACGGTGCTTTGGTGTGTTTTGTAACCCTTTTGTCACATGCAGGCCGGATTCTACCACTGGACTTGCTACCATGCATCCTGAGATACAGTGTAACGTCATAAATATAAAAAGACTTTCTAGCTTCATTCTGCTGTGAATTTCATTCAGATAGTACAAATAGGAAAATGCTGTTTTAATGAAGGTCTTAATTTGGTAAAGAATGTTAAATATGCATTTTTTTTTTTATAAACAATGTCATATGAAGAGCTCTTTTGAGCTTTAAAAAATTTGTACCAAAATATATCCACATTGACATAGGGTAGGACAATTCATCTGATTCCCTTCTGATGCTATTAAAGTTATTTGTTTTTTCTGATTACAATTATTTTGAAGTCTGTGTTTTTAGCCTCCTGTTATCTGAAGCCATTATCTGGGTATGCTAATTTGTAGCCAAGTCTACCCTTACTGATATAGAGGTCAAATTTTGAAGGTGAAATTGTTATCCCAATGGCATTATATACTGGGATTATACGGGTCAGCCACTATAATGGTTTGTGTGTGGTGGTTTTGTTAGAATGAAGAACCATTATCTGGACTTCGGCAGTGTTTCTGACTTTTCCACAGGGATTCCAGTGGTATAGACTTTCATTTTCAGGATAAACTTCTGTGAATTAACTAGGTCTAACTTGTAAATCATTCCTTACAATGGAGATTATTGTTGAGTACTTTTATAATATGGTGAGTTGTTTAGTTTCGTCAATTTCTTAATTATCATGAAAAATTCATGTGTGTAAATTTGAAATAATTTTTTGTTTTGAGCACAATCAAAAGCAGTCATTTAAGCATTGTTTTATCATAAATATGAGAAATTATACTTAATGTGGTGAAACGTTGAATAGCAAGAAAAAAATATGTGATTTTTCATTTAAATAAATTTTATTGACAAAGATGTTCAATAGTCAATTGGATTGAATAACAGGCAAAAGCCTATATAAATTCTCTCCATAGGTGGCCGAAAATAACAGAAATTTAGTTTATATAATCAATTAAGAAAAATAATGAAAAATATGTGATAAAGGCAATCTCAGGGCCTTAGGGTAGTGTTTGTTTATTATATGCCTATTATTGTAGAAAGAGTTAGGACTTTGAATGTGTACTTTACAAATTCACCTGTTTACCTAAACGACAGGAAATTGATGACATGCTTGTGGTTAGAAAAAAAAAGACAGCAGTTTTGTGAAAAGTTTATTGGCGTGTATCACTTGGTGTCAGTAGCTGTAAAAACTTGAAACAACACTGGATAAACATTTCAAAGTTGAAAAAAAGGAGGTTAAGAGATTTTTATTTTTTTTGATGAATTGGTTTGTGCAGTGTGAAATTAAAATAGGGTTGTGAGAATGGACAGCATATTTATTTTCTCCTCAAGTGGCTTAAAACCAGGATAGAAACAAAAAATAAATATTTATATTATATTTGCAAAACAAAATATTTCATTACAACCACTTTCCCCCTTATTTTGAATGGATAAAAAGAGCATTAATCGTCGTTACTATAGATTTGACATAATTGGAGACTTATTATAAAAATACCTGAGCTGTAGGAAGTTACCTTTATGATTAGGAGGCACTTGATCACTGTCTTTAAACTTTTCAGATTTTGATGGTTGCAAAACAGAAAACAAAATGTATGTTTCTGTAGTTTAATGAGCTGTAAACTAATTTTTAAGCATAAATGGGTGATCTGCAGATTTGATTTCATGATTAAGGGTATGAGTGATTTGGATTTCTGATATTGGCTGAGGATGTAAGGTTTGAGGGGTTTCTGACAGATTTCAGACAAAAATTGTGTCAGTATCATAAATTACTGTATTCAGATTTTTTTTACTAATCAGAATTTTGAATATTCATGCAAACAGATAGCAGAATGTCTAAGATATTCCTTTTGATTAGACATTTGGAAATCTTGGTACAAGTTGAGATTTCATTCATTATCAGCATTTTGACTTTCATGTTTCTTTGTGTGTTTCAGGAAGCCCTTCACCGGGAGAAGATGCTGGAACAGAAGCTGACCACGCTGCAGCAGCTTCTGGAGAACACACAGGAAGCTTCGGAGACGGGATGGCAGGTAAGTCGGACCCTTCCTGGTCAGTGTAGGTCATGATCAAGCTGGAAGGTAGAAAAGGCATTGATCAGCTTAGAGTGTAGAGCAATTCACAGTGTTACACAATCGTACATTTGACATGATTCCATCCTTATGGTCGAAGTCTCACTGACGAAGGTTGGTGATCTGTTGGCGAACAAAAGATGGTCTTGTAGGAGTGGATATACTGTTTAAAAATCTGTTTAAACAGTATATATGAGGTTTTATCTGTTAAATGCATTGTTAATTTTCCTTATCTATTTAAAATTGCCTTTTCTTTCATATAAGTTGACAGACAAGCCTGTATATTTTGCAAAGCTTTATTTTGTTGTTGTCCCTCAGATTTTAAATATATGAAGAAAAATGAGTTATTCATGTTCCTTGTTTGTATTTCTTTCCAATAAATTTTGCAAGATATTTAAATTGTGATACTGTATTCACTTGGAGTATGTATCCATTTTAATTCAACTGTAGATAATTGTTATCAGCTGATAATTGTATAACTCCGTTTAAGACCCCCCATTTAATTCAAAGTATTTGTCTATCCCAGCCAAGCTTTACACTAGCAGTCAAACTTTCGTAACCCGAATAATCGGATAATTTGAAGTTGTCCCATGGTCCTGTCAACTTCGAGATCAGAAGGTTTTATTGTATTTATTTATCTCTTTTCTTTTTGAATCATGAATTATCAAATCCTGTGTTCTGTTTACAGGCCCTAATCACAGAAGATCGACTTTTGTCTCGACTTGATGTATTGGAGAACCAGCTTCACACTTACTCAAAGGTAAGGGGTAACCTAGCTGTATAAAGCAGCATTCCTGTCACTTACTCTAAGGTAAGGGGTAGCCTAGCTGTATAAAGCAGCATTCCTGTCATTTACTCTAAGGTAAGGGGTAACACTTACTCTAAGGTAAGGGTAACCTAGCTGTATAAAGCAGCATTGCTGTCACTTACTCTAAGGTAAGGGTAACCTAGCTGTATAAAGCAGCATACCTGTCGCTTAGACTAAGGTAAGGGTAACCTAGCTGTATAAAGCAGCATTCCTGTCACTTACTTTAAGGTAAGGGTAACCTAGCTGTATAAAGCAGCATTCCTGTCACTTACTCTAAGGTAAGGGTAACCTAGCTGTATAAAGCAGCATTCCTGTCACTGACTCTAAGGTAAGGGGTAGTCTAGCTGTATAAAGCAGCTTTCCTGACACTTACTCTAAGGTAAGGGGTAACCTTGCTGTATAAGGCAGCATTCCTGTCACTTACTCTAAGGTAAGGCTAGAACCTAGCTGTATAAAGCAGCTTTCCTGACACTTACTCTAAGGTAAGGGATAACCTTGCTGTATAAAGCAGCATTCCTGTCACTTACTCTAAGGTAAGGGGTAACACTTATTCTAAGGTAAGGGGTAACCTAGCTGTATAAAGCAGCATTCGTGTCACTAACTTTAAGGAAAGGTAACCTAGCTGTATAAAACAGCATACCTGCCATTTACTCTAAGGTAAGGATAACCTATCTGTATTGGGAAAGGTAACCTAGCTGTATAAAACAGCATACCTGTCACTGACTCTAAGGTAAGGGTAACCTAGCTGTATAAAGCAGCATTCCTGTCACTTACTCTAAGGTAATGCTAGAACCTAGCTGTATAAAGCAGCTTTCCTGACACTTACTCTAAGGTAAGGGTAACCTTGCTGTATAAAGCAGCATTCCTGTCACTTACTCTAAGGTAAGGGGTAACACTTACTCTAAGGTAAGGGGTAACCTAGCTGTATAAAGCAGCATTCGTGTCACGTACTTTAAGGAAAGGTAACCTAGCTGTATAAAACAGCATACCTGTCACTTAGTCTAAGGTAAGGGTAACCTAGCTGTATAAAACAGCATACCTGTCACTTACTTTAAGGAAAGGTAACCTAGCTGTATAAAGCAGCATTCAACTCTGTGCAGTTTACATGACGATGTTGCTTGCTTTTGATACAATCTTGAGGTTTGATTATAAATGCCATGAACTTTTGAAAACTATGGATTGATGTGATATCTCATCTTAGTGAAGTCACTGAATCTATAATCATAACAGTATTTCAATGAAAATGGGTGTTCAGTAAATTAAGTGTTGGTTTTGTTTTAGAATCATGCTGAGGATTCTTTACGACAAGAAGTGGTTACCTTGCAGGAAGAAAAACTCACTTACGAAACCACTGCTAAGGTAAGGCTTGTATCTACTGCCAAACTGAGGCTTAACAATATGACTTCAAAACCACTGTAGAATTATAAAATCACATTCAAAATAACAACTTAAACTCTTGAGTGGTGCAAAATGTACATATTAGGGCTGTCACGGGTACTAAATTTTGCCCCCGGGTAACCAAATTTTAGTACCCGACCTGTACCCGGGTACTCGACATATATAAATCATAGTTGGAAGCTAGCTTTCATCACATTTACCTTGTTTGTTGTGTGGGGTGACAGGCTTACGAGGGAGATTCAATGCAATTAGTGGAGTATGATTCAATAACGATATTGTGGTATCCATTTTTATGCACCAGTCGATAATCTTATAGCTGCATTAATTGGAAAAACCAATATATAACAAGCTGACATAACTGTCAAAGCTATCCCGCTTGTTCGTCGTACACACGTGAATACACTATCCTGCCCATGCGCAACAGGCAGGACAAAAAAGTGGGGCACAATACCGTAATTGTCTATTTTATCGTACCTGCATTTGAAGTACTCGATATACATATTTGTTGCAACCAAGGAATTAAAGCAACGAACAACATGATAATCAGCATGGTGCTTTATTATTATCAATGTCAATTACGTGTATCTTGTATCGAAATACGGTCATGGGAAATAAAATTTGGAACAATGTTACATGTGAACTTGTTGTAAACAGATGAAGTGTCATCCTTGGTAAGTGAAAACAACACAAATCAGTGGGATTTTGTACTACTTTAATAGAAGTTTTACATAGACACAGCCGTGTGACAAAATTTTTCCTATTTTGACGGGTACCCGGGTACACATATTCGGACCCTGTAACTTCTCCAACCCGACCCGTGCCCGGGTACTCGGGTACTCGTAATAGCCCTAGTACATATATATATTGAAAGGATTTGTTTCATTGATAGTTATGACTTGTAAAAGGTTATATTTATATATGCATTTCTTCTTTCAGGAATCACTTCGAAAAGTTTTACAGGAAAAACTAGAAGCAGTGAGAAAACTATCCGATCTTGAGGTAAGTGCAGAATGATCTCTGCTATGATTATATAAATTTGAAGCCTTGGCCTTCTTAACTTGGAGAAACATTTAGATATATAGTAGGACTCACTTTTCCTTCATCATTTTGGCAATAATTTCTCAACATCTATCCATTTTTATAAAAGCTGTATTATTTGACCTTGACATTGGGAAATGTTTGGTAACTTTGACATTGGGTAGTGTTTGGTAACCTTGACATTGGGTAGTGTTTGGTAACCTTGACATTGGGTAGTGTTTAGTAACCTTGACATTGGGTAGTGTTTGGTAACCTTGACATTGGGTAGTGTTTAGTAACCTTGACATTGGGTAGTGTTTGGTAACCTTGACATTGGGTAGTGTTTGGTAACCTTGACATTGGGTAATGTTTCGAAACCTGGACAGTCAAAAGTATTTGGTAACCTTGACAGTCAAAAGTGTTTGGTCACCTTGACATTCTGCTCTGCAACTTTGACATTACACTGATTGATAATCTTGACATTCTACACTGCGACCTTGATATTACTTTCATTGCTATTCTTTTATCAATGCATTATTTCCTGAAACCTTAAAGTGTGATATGGATCAATGACATTACATCTGTGACTTTGACCTTGACATGTAGCGGTCCATGGTGAACACAGAAGAAGAATGTGCCCACCTAAAGGACATGTGTGAGAAATCTCAAGATGAACTGCAGCAACTAGCAGAGAAGTACCAAGACCAGCTCAAGGAGGTCAAGGAGCTCCAGGACAAACTGTCTGTAAGTGGTCAGTTAGGTCCTAAAATGGTTTGTAAACAGTGGTCAGTTAGGTCCTAAAACGGTTGTAAACACTGGTCAGTTAGGTCCTGTAACTATGGTAAGATCATTTAAATATTGTAAGAAGTGGTCAATTTGACTTTGAACAGAAAAGATTTGTAGTTCTTGTGCATGTTCAATTTCAAACTGATTTTTTTTTCTACTGAGTGGTCATTCTTCAAGAAAAGCAACACCAAGTATGATTTGTGGGGATCCTCATCTTTTTGACAAACATGAAGTCTGTTATTGTTTGATAAACATTAAATGTTTTGATGTTGTCTTTGGATGTTTTGTGGGGTTTGAAATGGCTGTAATGAACTTGTGAGATAATGTCCTGTTTTCTGTGTGTAGGAAGCAGAGAGAAACTTGGTGGAGGAGACAGAGAAAGCTGAAAAAGAGAAAATCTGTCTTCAGGATAAACTTGATGAAATGGTCAAGGAGGAGGATATGCTCTCAGCCAAGGTAAGTGTCACACCTGTAAAGGTCAGTATCTCACCTGATAAACTTGACGAAATAGTCAAGGAGGAGGATACGCTTTCAACCGAAGTAGGTCATTATCTCCCCTGCAGAGGTCATCCATCCACTGTATCCTACCGAAAGTGGCAAATTTTTACATTTTGGTGGTCAAAGAATTTAGACATGATGTGTGTACTACAGTGTAGTTCAGAGTTCAAGTCATTTTCAGTCATTAAATTTGAAGTTGATTGGAATAGATTTGTGATTGAGAAAAAAAAAATTTAAACCTTAGAAATCATTGCAGATTACTAGAAGAAGAGTTAGCCAAATGTTCTATTCTTAAATATTTGAATCTGATTCAAAGTTTACACCCTAATATGTGCATGATACAGATGTTTAGTTATGATAGAAGTTTGGCATTCATATAACCGTGAACAACCTTTGAAGGTTTTTATGCAGCAGTAATTGAATTGAGTAACAAGGTAGAAGTAGAACAGTATAGGCCTATCTCAAAGGTGTTGCTATCTTTCTTGTTTGCAATATCCTGGCTACAATGGAAAGTGTTTTTTAAACAAATTTGCACCATGTATTTTCGATGTTATAAATGGAAATTACTTCATCTGATAGTGACATGGTGCCAAATCATCACAAAAACACTTCCCGGAAGTCTATCTTGTATCCATCATTGTGGCCTATCAAGGGGGATAACAACACTTTTGGGAAAGGCCTATAAAGTAAACAATATGGAATCGGAATATATCAACAATTACCTACAATATGTAGTGTATTACCCACAGCGGTATTAAAGTCAATACTTTTTCTGTACACAGTTGGAATCTCTACAAGCCGACAATGACATCACGATGAACCAGTTAGCTGCTATGAAAGGTACAAATCTGCTTGTATGTTAATGAAGGTCTCAGTTGTCTATTCTTTATAGTTAAAACCCATTCAGTCTTGAGGACATTTGAAATCTTTCAGTTCAAAAGTTGAAATAGTTCATTATAAAATTTCAGGGATAATTGAGATTTAACAGATTTCATGGGTCTTACATTTTAGTTTACTCCCAAGTAAAAAGAAATATTTGATGGAGAAAATTTGGGAATTTTCAGAAATTAAAAAATTCTGATTCTGAAACCAAAATAATATGTTACATTGTAGAAATCTTCCCGATATGTAACTCTGTCATTTTTGTTTTTCTGTAGTAAGTATTTTTTACATCTTTTAGGTTTAAGAGTGATCATTCTGATTTTGAGGTACCAGTGATAAAATTATCACTTGTGTTCCTGTCCATAGTTCTTATATATTTGTAAAGAAAGAATGGTAGGGGGTACCCTTCAGGAAGTTGCCTGCCAATCCTGTTTCTAGCCATTCTTTGAAGTCTTATAACTAATAACATTATGTTTATAAACCATTCTCCCCACCAGCCAAGCTTGAAGCCCTGAAAGAGGAACCGTCCGATAGCAACAAGGAAGCTGACGAAAAGACTGACGAGGATGAGGAGGAAAAGACGGAGGACGATAACAAACTGGTCGACTCTAACACGATAGGTATAGTCTCCCTTTAAAGAACAGTCTAAGGTTAAATATTGATATCTTCTGAAATGTTGACACTTGAAAGAGTATTTAATTTGTCTCACTCACCCTTGAACACTCATTTGAACTCTTCCACTTCAGAGGTTTGAATAGTTCATTATGATATTTCAGGGATGAACAAGTTAAACTGTGCTGGAGACATAGATCAATATGTAAATACTTTATCACTTAAATGTTTGCTTTAAATGTAAATGGGAAGTTTTAATCTGGCATTTTGAACTTTCTATACAGTTGTAAACATGTTTCAAATTTGATAAGGTCACATAAAAAATAAAGTATGTGAAGATATAAATAACAAAAATTTAATGACAACAGACATGAATTCTAATTTATTTTTTAATTCCAGATGAACAACCTCAGATAATTCCGACCTCCCCATCCCTCAAGGTGATAAGGACTGACGATATAGAAGGTTAGTCCCACCCCTGTATACTGACAGGCTATATAGATACTGCTGCAGGTCACGCTACAGGAGATTAGCTTTTGTGTTCATTTGTGATCAAGCTCTTTACTAGTTTAAAACTTTTATTAAAATTCATTCTGTGGGTAGTTGCTATCTTTATAAGAATGGCATTTTCATGTAACCAAGGTTCCAACCCAGGACCTTCAAAAACTTTAAACTAACTGATTGCCAATGATTGATCCTAGCTGTCCAGTTCTGCTACACCACCAATAAAACCTTCAGACATGGTTGGCAAAATAAAGAAAATGTACAGAAAGAAGTATCAACTGTTCATAACTGCAGTTTCTTCCTCCTTTCCAAACAATTTTAACTTTAGAAATGTACTAAATACAGGGATAACTCTGGCCCTTAAGACCTATGAGAGAATTTAAGGGATTTTATGGGATTAGAAAAATTTCTATGAGATTTGTCTTAAAGTAATACAAGTTGAATTTTTAATGTGATTTAAGGAGGATCGACCCTTTCGTAATTAACCGCTAGATTTCCTTAAAACTTTCATATGTTGACTATGCTACCAGGTAGAGATGATTTTGTGAAAATCTAAGCATTCCTATGACTTATTTCATTTTTGGTAAAAAAATGATTTTTCTCAAAATTTAATGTTTTTTCTATTTTTTTCCTTGTGAATATTGTTGAAAATCACAAACATAAAATAAAATAAAAAAAGAAATCAATAGCTACCTCAAAAATATTTTATTTGTGGAAAAATGGACAAAACGATTGTTACAAAGTGTGTTATTTTTATATCTAGCGGACAAATTTCAGTATTCACAGTCAAATTTTTTACATACCATATAGTTACATAAAGCACAAGCAATAAATTGAATCAAATATCACAGACAAGCTTTTTATGCTACATACTGAAAAATAAATGTAAAACTGTGTCTAGGGTAGGTTGTCTCCCTTGATGCTATTAGGAAGTTTTTATAGTGGGTACTATTTTTACAAAACATACACACTGTAAATGCGTACAAGCCAAAATCATTTTAGAACATAACAACTACCGGCGTTCTGTGTTATATTTCAACAACATTATAGGCCTAGTGCATATATAATGACACCAGGCACATCCGTTGTGCAAACGTTCTGCCAACACGGATAATTCTACCACTCGCCGACTCTCTCCCCAGTTTGAGAAAACATGGCCAGTTGTAACGGTACTATAGGCCTACCTTCCGATTCTGTTTCTATACTGTTGCCGTCGTTGTCAGTGTCCGACCATGTGTCGATATAGTGTACATCTATTTTTGTTGTTGTTTTGCAATAGGAGTGGTTGTGATAATACTTTATTTGCTCGTAATCTTAAGTTGAAGACTTGAACCGTCCCCTCTCATCTCGCCATTGTTGACATCGCGACATATCACGGGGTAGAACGAATTTGATACCCCGTTTTCAAATACCAGGTACACAAATAGGAAGCTACGTCACCACAAAACGATGAATAAAACTTGTGTATTACATAGGGTCGAGCCTCCTTTAGAAAAAATATGGGTAAAGATCCCCAAATCTTGCCCCAAAGTGATTCCTTTAAATGCTTATGTATTGTAAGGGAGATAACTCTAACTTAAACCACAGTTATCCTAGCTTTATGAGGCAATTATTTGAAAATAAAAAAGATAGAAAATTGTTGAGAGGCACTGTATAATGATATGTGATTTATAAGATTTTGATGCTTCATTAGTTAAATATTAATAAAGATTTGTTTTCTCTATTCCAGGCAAACTGAAGGAGACCCAACAACAGATAGAGAAATATAAAGGTTTGTGTCCTCATGTTTCCTTTTCAAAGTTTTCAAGATTTTCCTCTATTACTGTTTAATAAGTTAATTTTACTAATGATTCTCAAAAGTTTATGTTGAATAAAAAGTGGAATTCATATTAAGATAACAGATCACATGAACATTTTCATGTAATTTGTCCAGTTTATTCATTAGTTTGTCAAAAATTGGAAAGTTTGTTACATTATTTGTAATCCTATTAGATTTTAATTTTTCAAGACAGTTGGGCCATTCATAGTTTGAAGTAACTTTTATCATTATTTGTACAATTTACTTTAAGATTAATTTACAGCTATTTGTTAGATTTGTTATTGTCCTCGGGTCCCATGATTATTGTCACATGTGTAAATGATTTATCCTGTTACCTCTGTCTTTACTCTCGCTGTAAACAGCCCAGCTTGTTGAATCAGATGCCAAACTGAAGGCTAGCAGTGACAATGTTGAGAAGCTCCAGAGTAAGTACATGTATTGTGGAAACTAACATTGATTTTTCATCTAAATAACCCTGATAGGTTTTTACTGGTGACTTGTACATGTTTGAAATAATCGTTACTAATCTTTCAAGCCTTTAGAAATTTTTGGAAATTATCATGTTTGATAGTTCATGTTGGAAAATTGATTGGTAGTCAGTCATATTTTGTTTGTGAGTTATTAGCCATACTGTACACTGACAGATAGATGGTTAATTTGAGATGTTGGCCATACTTAGATGACCAGTGGTCATTGTGTTTTGTTTGTTCCTTGCAGAAGAACTAGATGCTGCTACAGCCGAGTCCCACCAGTATGAATCTAAGATGTCTGCTCTAGAAGGTCAGTGTCAAGTGTTTTATGTGTCTGGCATCGTGTGTCCAGTCCTCCATGTGTCCAATGTTCCATGTGTCCAATGTTCTATGTGTCCAGTCCTCCATGTGTCCAATGTTCTATGTGTCCAGTCCTCCATGTGTCCAATGTTCTATGTGTCCAATGTTCCATGTGTCCAGTCCTCCATGTGTCCAATGTTCTATGTGTCCAATGTTCAATGTGTCCAATGTTCTATGTGTCCAATGTTCTATGTGTCCAGTCCTCAATGTGTCCAATGTTCTATGTGTCCAATGTTCCATGTGTCCAATGCTCTATGTGTCCAGTCCTCCATGTGTCAAATGTTCCATGTGTCCAATGTTCCATGTGTCCAGTCCTCCATGTGTCCAATGTTCTATGTGTCCAGTCCTCCATGTGTCCAATGTTCTATGTGTCCAATGTTCCATGTGTCCAGTCCTCCATGTGTCAAATGTTCCATGTGTCCAATGTTCCATGTGTCCAATGTTCTATGTGTCCAATGTTCTATGTGTCCAGTGTTCTATGCATCCAATGTTCTTTGTGTCCAGTGTTCTATGTGTCCAGTGTTCTGTTTGTTCAGTGTTCTATGTGTCCAATGTTCTGTGTCCAATATTCTATTTGTCACGTCCCCCATGTGTTCAATGGTCTATGTTTCCAGCGTTTTATGTGTCCAGCGTTCCATGTGTCCAGTCTGGTGTATTTTCATTTTCAAGACCAAGGCATACATTCAATGTTACATTATATTCACCAAGAAAGAGTTTGGATGTATTTGTGTGGCAAGCTTCAATACATTGGACTATTAACTAATGTTTAAATGGCTGTTGCCCAGGGTAACATTGTGAACACGACCCTGTGACCTCATATTAGCTTACCTGTGCTGCTAGTTGAGTGATAGAATTGTTTACTTCAGTGCTGATTTCATAGTTTATCTGGCCATGGAAAGTAAAACCAGAAAAATTAATGCATGATTAATATCTTCATACTGCTTCTGACCAACTCCCAATAGCATGATACATTCATTATATTGACAGTGTGGGAAGCAATCCACTACAGATTTTTGCCACGTATGAGTGATGAGAATATTGTTCTCAGGATAAAACCCTGGAAATACTGGACGATGATCTATAATTATCACAACGTATCTTTGCTTAAACTTTATTGTTCTTGTTCTCTTTGACCAATCTAGCCACCCCCAAATCCCCACCCTACATAGAGTATCTTAACAGCTTCACAGTTAATGACCACTTTGTTTATTAGCCCTAGGAACTTACATAATTCCATTCTAGTCATGTGCAAAGGTGTGTATCAATTTGATATGTACTTGCCAATAAATTGGGAGTTATTACATGTATGCTATATGCTATTGAAGTTGACAGAAAATCCTCCAAAGTCAGCTCTTTATTGAAGTCATAGTCTGGAGAGTGTGTGGTATTTGTACTATATCACTGTCTCCTATCAACTTGATTTTGTAGACTGATCTCAATAAGAAAAAAAAAGAGAATAAATATTATATTAAAAAATGCTTGATGCAGAAACCAAACTAAGTTGTATCCCCGTGTGAGTCTTGCTGATGTCCCTGAGATTTTATCTGTGTGTTATGATCATCCAGTATGGACACTTATTGCATGTGTGAACTTTGATTTTGTTATCTGTTGTTAACCAATGATAGAGTGGATCCATCAGAGCTGTTCCTCAGCTCCATTCCTTTTTATTGGTGTTATTGTCGTTATTGTGAAAATCCACTTTGTTTAGAGGAGGGGTACTTTTGTTTTTCAAGCATCAGTCAGTGACTTCGCCTTGGTTAAGTACCCTTTAAGCCCTGATGATGCATTAATGCATCACGGAAGTGAAAATATTTTCAAACAATTTTGAGTTGATAAAATATGCAAATAAAACAATCTGTTTGTAATTACATGTGCTGAATATCATAAAAACATATTAAATAAATTATTTCAAACAGATTTATGACTATAATAGAACATTTGCATCCATGTATTTGAATTTCTGCTCGCAAGAACTTCCGGTTGGTCGGGAGCAAGTGAAACAATTATTCCCGCAATAGTTTTCTTTCAGAAAACATTTTGCAAGACTTGTTGCAGAGCTGTCTGATGCTACATAAATCATTGTTCAGTTAAAAGAACTGATTTTTGGTTTGTAGAGAATTTAAAAATCAGTATGTAATAAAGTATTTGTTAAGAGCAGATTGCATCTTATTTTAGCAGATTTGTTTCGGGAAAAAAATATTCAAAGCATTATTATTTAAGAATGTGGATTTTAATTTCGGATTTACGCTAACGAATAATTTTAACTTACATAGTATTTCATTTTGCTGAATCAGATTAAGAGAATTGCTATCAAAATTTGAAATATTTCGGTGTGAAAATTTGAAAATAAATTAAAATCTAAAAGGATAAATCTTTGATTAAAATATTTCAATGATAGCTATTTTATTTAAATTTAAATAAAAGAGCATGAAATTTGGGAATGCAATGATTTTGCATTGAAATATACTAATATTTCCTTAGTTATGATAAAATAAAAAAAACAACATAAAAGAGAGGGTTTGATATTTTTTTTTTTTTTTTTTGCAAGTATAAAATTTCGAAAATAACTCATTTCTTCCCTATACAATATGCTTTCATATCAGAAGCATTTTCCCTGCTACAGTTCAACCTCTTTATCTCAAACTCATATAACTCAAAGAACCAGTTAAGTTAAAGTATTTCGTCATTTTTTCTGGGTAAACTTCACACAAAACATCCATAGTCACTTAACTGAGATACTTGGATAACTCCAAAGTTTTTACTAACTACTACGTAGGTTTATGTTAGATAAGAAAGTAATAATTTCATTGTTTCCGGAGAACTGTGGATAACATCACTTTTACAGTTTACAACAACTTATAAATCCTGGTTAATGTCACTTGCTGGGTGTTACATTTTTTCCCCGGAGCCACCCTGGGTTACCTCCCCTGCATGTTGTCTGTTTTGGTATCCACCGCTTTTATTTAAAACATTTTTGTGCACCTGCTGCTGTTTTTGAAGTTTTTTTGTTTCTTTTATATTATCATCATATGCAGAAAAGCTTCGACTGTCCGATTTACATATGAATCAGATGATGGAAAACACAATGGCCGATTTAGAACGTAAGTGTGTAACATTACATATTTTTGTTGCTATGCGTGCTTTCATGATTTCTGCTTGTCCTTTTTCATATCTCATCCCCACCTTTAAGAGGTCAGATGGTATTGTAATGTAGTATGTAAAATTATGGTTTCTTAATTTTATATTCCTCTATGCTGGGTATTGTTATATTGGTCAATAATTGAGATTTTATTATTACTACGATATGAAGTGATAGGAGCTGAGCGACTTGGTAGTGTCCTGTGTACTTGGTATTGTAATGATCGATGGTCAATAATTGAGATTTTATTATGACAATACTAACTGATGGGAAGTGCGTGACTTGGTAGTGCCTAAGGCTGGGCAGTTTTACCGGTATACTGGTATACCGTGGTATAAACTTTTGATGGTACGTACCGTGGTAGATTAAGTCCTGTACCGGTTTTTTGGGGACTTTCATATGCATTAAATTTAACTTATCAATTTGAAAGAACTATTTGTTACATAGATCAATTGAAATTCCAATATGGTTTAATAATAATTTCCTATAAGATTGCTGATCAACTAGGACAGACATAGCTTCACTCAAACAATATTATAGGATAACACAATGAGAAGTTTATGACCGGCCTCTTGTGGATTGGCTTCAGAACAAAAACAGCCCGAGACCTTTAGCTAGCTCAAACATTTAATCAAGGTGGTATACCGTGGTACGTACCGCAGTATTTGCCTAATTACTGTGGTATACCGTGGTACGTTTGATTTTGTGGTACCCAGCTCTAGTAGTGCCCCGTACATCATCAATGTCTTTGGATTGCGGCGAACGGTGTGAATATAACACTTGTGTTTGAGATAACGCACAAACTCATCATTACACTAGCGACCAGACTTGATTTTATTGCACGCATTGAAACAGAGAAGGATCTTGCCTAACAGTGTGGATAACTGGATGCATCCTTTCGATCTTGGAACCTTACCGATTGGAAGTTCTTAATTCTACAATATTTCATATCATAACTGCCGATTGGTCTCAGTTTGTGTATTATATTTTCTTTCAGTTCAATTGAAAGAATCTCATAAACAGTCTGATGGCAGTAAAGAGCTTATTAAAGGCCTTCAAGGTAAGCATGACTGTTGCTCTAAGTATTCAAGGTCCGCAAAATCGGCATAGCAACCAGCCTCAGTATTACCCTGGTAAGGTTGTCATGGTCATGACTGTTGCTCTAAGTATTCAAGGTCCGCAAAATCCGCATAGCAACCAGCCTCAGTATTACCCTGGTAAGGTGGTCAGGGCCTTTCAATCAGAGATCCAAGAGGTAGGCAAGTGACACTTTAACTCATTCAGCAACCAGACTGCCTATTAAGATGGACAGAGATCCAAGATATAAGCAAATGTTAATTTGAATCACCCCTGAAATTTCATAATGAGCTATTCCAAGCTTTGAATTGGAAGAGTTTATATGTGTCTTTGGGGGTGAGCAATTGGCCTTGTCATCACTTGAGCCCTGCTGTGCCTGTGGACAAAACATTGACTTTTAGAGAAAAATCAAGTTATGTTGGACTTATAAACCAGGGTCAGGATATGATTGTGTAGATTTGTGTAGAGTTTGTTCATCTTGGGGTGAAATTGTCACTTGTTTATGTCTAAACTAAACACTTACACTTTGCTCTTTTGCAGACAAAGTAAATAATTTAGAGACAGAAATTATCGACTACAAGGTACAACAGGTGGGACGAGGGGACGTCACTCTGGTCGGAAATGGCAATGCCGACGAAACGATACACAATCACGTTGATGGAGACCTCGACGACAACCAAAATCTCAACGGTAAGCAGACACATCTGATATCTAATATAGATTTCAATGCTTGTTAAATACTATAAAACCAAACAGCCGTCAGACTTTGTTTGTGGATATCTCTCAAGGATTTTCAAGGACTGCTACACTCATAGACATTAACATACATAAAGGCTGTTTTGTTAACTATTTGCAGAAACGCCTCTCGTGCCAGTGCAACCAAACCAGATCCACTCTAGAAAAGAGCCTTAAGGGTTTTCTTGAACTGGTATTTTAATACTCCATCCAGTGATGTGTATAACATTTTAAACTGGCTACCCTTTCAAAAACGATTATTGCACAATCAGTCAGTTTTGCTAGTATATGCAAATGGTCTTATGTTGTTATTCTCATATAAATGAATTAAGGGGGGAAAACCCATAAAAACCTTTGTGCCAGAGTGATGTTCATTCTGGGTCTACCATATGTATGATAGTAATATCAGTGTAAGGTAGTTGGACCAGGGGTCAGTCTATGAATAGTTAATGAGAAGTTGTGGTCAGTGACACCGGTCATCTTTTTTGTCCTTAGATCTGCTCCTGGAGGCCAGAGACCTACAGAAGAAAGCTGAGGTGGAGCTGAGGAGATACAAATGTAAGTTGTGTATAGCTTTTGCCTCTATTTTAATCAATTTTAAGTTCAAAATATGGTTTTGTTGGCACTTTGGTATTCTCTGATTTCTTTTTAAGGTTACATGCTACCATATTTCATTAATATAATGTACCTCGTTTGCAAAAATAGTTTTCCCAAAAAGAATTCGAAACAACTTTTGTTATCATTTAATTGGACTTGCTTTAAACCAAGTTTCTTTCGTGTGCTGTTTGTGTTTGCCAATTTCGCAATCGAAACAAATTTGCAAAAGTTGTATCCCTGCAACTTATGATGGGATGACTCACGGTTTAAGATATAGTGAACTAATATGTAAAGTGAAAGTACAAGTATCGTCTGTTTCACGAAAGTTAATCACCTTATTTCTTTTAAACTAGCTGTGATATAAAAATCGTGAAAGTTAGAAGCCACAAAACAAACTTGATTTAGAGTAGTTAATTGGACACATTTGAAATGTTAAAAAAGATACCATTTGTTTTGCACCATCAATTTTGAATTACGATGAAACACTTTCTTTCTTATAATGAAACCAATTTGTGTGTGAGATACAATTGATTTTTGAATAAATCATGATACCATATGCCCTACTGTAGTTGCTCTTGTCAAGTTAAGGTATCCAAATTTGTACTGAGAGAATCAAATTACCTGTTTTCTTTATCTGTGTATTTAAGTCATCTGTGTGTAAAACGTTTTGGTTGAACTGATGAGGTAGTTTTCCTTACGGCTGCTCAAAGCACAGCTTGGTAGGCTAAGGGGTTCTTTATAAATGCTATCCATTATTTAATAGATGAATTGATACTCAAGTTCTATTACCGACTGTTTATATATATGGGAGGACATTATTTGTGTGTGTTTCCCTCCATCAATGCTCGTAAAGATGCATGGATAATTAGGTAATGTGATTGTATGTACAATGTATGTGCTTATCATTGTAGATTTAATTTCAGCATTTCAGCAGCAATTATGTTCAAGATTTTGATTTTAAAATACATACTCATAAATAATTTCATGTAAATATTACTGTGGTCCACAATGCTATATTCTAGGTACGCTATAGTACAAATTTTCACTAAAGAGGAAGGACAATATTTGGTTTGGTGAATTTTCTCTGATGATGGAGTTGTCAGAAAAATAGCTCAATTTGAAGTGAAGAAAGTCTTTTGAAGAATTTTCTCAAAGTACCCAGTAAGCTTCATGTAAATGCAATTATTGTCAGAAAAATAGCTCAATTTCCAGCAAGGATAGTTTCTTGAAGAATTTTCTCCAGATAAACTCCATATAATTGCTTACATGTAGATTGTGATACTCTTATGCAGGAGGACTTTCCTCAATAAAAATCATTCTAGATTAAAATACCAGATATGATGACATAAACTTCCAGTAAATAGATTACTACCTGAGCTGGTACTCCAGAAAACCACATAGTTGATTATACACATTCAGATCTGTTTAATATGTCCGAGACAAGATCTGTACTACAGTAACTTATGTTATGTCAGGTAAACATAAATCGGGGTCGCAGTGGGTCTATAGTGTGTTCTCTATGAGTTCAGGTAAATATTTCACCTGTATGTTTTGTGCGGTGATTTATCTGCACAAGGTTTTTATTGGTAGAGTCAATTATCTTTAGTTTTCAATACAGAGACTTGAACGTTATTTTTCCGAAGGATTACAAATGCCATGTCGTAAAAGTAACTGTCAGTGCATGTACAAGCTTTAAGGAAAACAGTATACACAATTTGTGTGAAGCAAGGTTTTTAAGAAAAACATATTGTATTTACCTGTCTATATATTATGTTGGTGTTTACTGTAGAATTATAGAGTAAGATTTAAATCTTAGAGGTAAACAGTTAGTACAATTCCAATCACCTATTTTGACCACTCACCTGTGTCCTGACAGGTGAGAAAGTCGTCAATTACCTACATTACCATGGGCTGGTAACACTGACCTACTATATCCCTGTAGGTGTTTTATTTGATTAGTACCTCCGGCTATTGTTATACCCTAGACCCAGCTACCTGTAGGTGCCGTATAATGTATATACTTACGACATGGGCACTTGAAACTCTACATTTAGCTGTGAATATTTACAAAACGTTCCCTCAAGGATTTATTTCTTTAAGGATTTTTTTGTTGTCTTTAGACTAGCAGGTTTAAGCCATGTGAAGAGGCATGGAGACATGTAGTGTTATTTAGTGTGATATATCTACACTGCAACCCCTCCCCTTTTTTCTAAGTCAACAGATCCATTTGTATTGATAGACCAATTCACTCCTACCAAGTGGGGGAGGACAGGTAGTATTGACAGAATCGACGATCAAGGACAGCGTAGTTGACAGAGGAGAAGTCTGTTGTGATCTAGAACGAAGATAATTTACTAGATTTGTTAAAAGTCTTGAGAAGTGAAAAGTTTGTAACTTCGTTGTTGGATTGAATTTCACTTAATGGTAAAACATGGAGAAAAGCCACTTTTACTGGTTTTCCTGTTGGAGATTTAATTACTGCTGACAACTTTAAAAAGACCATGAGGAGAAATTTTACTTGACAGTAGTAAATAACTATTTTAACTATGAAAGAAATAAGTGATTTGTGTGTTACGATGAAGAGGAAACTGCACAGTCTGAATGAGAGTAAGTGTAACCACTTGTCTTGTAGTCTACTGCAGAAGTTATTGTAAGGATAAATTCACTAGTTGAGGTGCAGACTGGGCCCTTGGGGCCTGTTTTTTTGTTCGTTTCCTGTTTGTGCTGATACTTATACATGCATACATCTTAATTTTTCATGTGGGAAAAACTGACAGTAATAGCAAATAAAAAAAAAATTGGGATACATGAATTTCGGCTGATTTCAAAAGTTCAATAGTATGGTGAAAATTTTGGAATTTCGATCATTTCAGGGTTGGCAATTTTTTGTTTAATAAACAATAAAAATAGAAACAAAATCAATTAAAACATGGTTAATATTTCCATTAAAAATATTCATCACTCCTGTACAGTAAGCTGTCTGACATCCTATTTTTAAAGCATTGTTAGGTTGCTAACATAGTTTTCAAAATGTTTCAAAATAGATTTCACCTGGAGTGTTGTAAGGCAGAGTTGTTGGTATTCATTAAAAGTTTCAATTCTAGTTATTTTTGTAGGTTAATTTATCTCATGCATTGTAATAAATTCTCAAAATATGGCCATTAAGATAAATTCAATTAAAATTTAGGGCTAGCTTACAATTCGTGAAGAGGCAAATACATTGATAAATTGATGGAGCAAACCTCACTAACTACATTTTGAATGAACAATCATCAGTGAAATTTACTTAAATAATTTCATTGTAGAACAAATCTTTACATCCTTTATGCTACAAACAGTAAAGCTTTATACCGAGCAAGACACTGGACTCTTGAGCAGTGACTTGTCCGTTAATTGGGGTCCTGTTTTCTACAAGAGTTAATTGGTCATTTTATCAACAGTGACTTGGGTAGTGTACAAGGGCATAGGGTTTACCACTGCAAAGATCATATTCATCAAAGAGCTAGAAATATGAATGGGAGTATTTAAGAAAAAGCAATTTCTTCTCTAATGATTCAAACTACAGTTTAACTAAAGGTAATTATATGCCTGTAATGATTTTCATTCTATAATGATCTACCATTATATACATAAAATAAAAGTTTGTCTCTATTGGTTATTGGAATTTAAATACTTTTATTCACCTGTATGTTGGCGGGTTTTGAATAGATTACATCTAGTCCCTGTCTGCAAAATAAACTCGGTTGAAAGAAATCTTTGTCGCCACTGAATGAAATCTTGTTTCCTTTGATTCTGAAAAAAAAATTGTAAACAATGATATTAATCATATCAATTTTCAACTTGAATTTTGATTTTCTTATGAATTTATTTTTGCATCTTTAATCATTGAGCATTTAAATGCATGTATCGATTTTGCGACTGAATTTATTTCACAAATAAAATGAATAAATACTGTGTTTTGTATCACTTTGACATGAAACATTTGTCATTTAAATTTGATGGTGGAGATAACTTGCATTCTGATATAACAGAAAAGTTAATCTCACTTAATATCATTAGTTATAAAAATCTCTGTATGTTTTTGATCAGCTTACACTGAATCACCTGTCTGTGAATGATACGGAGTCTGCAGCCGTATCTGGAATGTTAATACATGTACAGTTAGTGACAAATACTGCACACCAAGCATACTCAACTTGATGAATTCTGTCATCTAACAAAAAAATAAATCTCACTTCTAATGTTGATATTTGCTGAATCAATGTTGGATTTGATCTTCTCACAATTAAAGCATTTGCAAAAGAGGGTATTGAAATTTGGCTGTGAATTACCATTTTGGGGAAAATTGGGGGAAATATGGTCAGAAAAAAATACTGATAAGTTTGTTACGAAGCTGTCCATGCACAAAAGTTGTCATTAATTGTTGAACTTGCTGTGACACATAGCTGTGTACATCCTATAATATCCAGAGAGTGAGACAAATCACAAACTCTAGACAGTAGACATACAATTGTACATCTGCTACTAGATGGCTGAAATGTCCTCCTCTGAACTTCCGCCGCCTCCCGATTCACCCCTGGCCACAGACTTCAAGAAATTCTGTTTCATACATTTTGAAGAAGATAATGTTGTTCATTGTGAGTTTTGGTGATAAGTTGGATCGAATATTCTTGAAATGAAATCAGATGAAAAAAGGTATTATGCAATTATGATTGCTACTAGCTTTGAATTATTTCAGTTTGATAAGTTTGTGTACAAATGGTTGGTAACATTTGAAATTATTTGAATAACATTTGAATTTTTTTTCAAATGGTACAGGGTATACCAGGTAAGTTTTGTATTTCAAAATGCTGGTATCTTCAAGAACATGGGGGTACACTCTTGGCATATATTTTCTTGTTCAAAAATGCATATATCAGTATAGGGTATTGGAGAATTTCATTGATGCATGAAGAAAGGAAAAGTGTGACTTCAGTTTTGTGAGGAACTTGTTAGAGCAATAGACTTCTGATGAATAACATAGTCTGATGTCAGTTTGATTTGTGTTACAGCCGAGCTGGACGAGACAAAGATGCGGGCAGATACGCTTCAAGGTAATGACCATTAATCAGTTGATAGTATTTTTTATACTCTTGAGCAATTGGAAACAATGTTATATAAACACCCAAATGATGAATTTTCCTATAAGGACCAGTGGTAGACCTACACAATCATAGCAACCAATCAGACCTGATGATACATCTTTCAATATGGAGTAGTAGCCAATCGTAGAGAGTGATACATTGTGAGTCTGCTATACAAGATAGATTCAGAGTGTGATGTATATTGACCAATCAGAAATGAAGACACAATTCGTATCTACTCGTACCTATGCTACCATTCTTTTCTGCTGTTCTTACTACAACACTCGGGCCATATGTTTGGTTTTTTCTGTCACTCGTCTTGTCGTCATAGACGCTTATTAACATGTAGATAAAGTTTAAGGAAAGTTGATAGAGTACCATGGTAACAGGTTCAGGCTGTGATGAGTCAGAGGGATTTTACTATACACAGACCCTCATTTGGTTCTGTCCTCCATTGTTTGACCATAGTGTTGAATAGGTCTGGCCCTTGTTTCATCAGTGTTCCTTAAATTCAATTCCTTATTATAAAATGTTCCATAGGAAAGCATTACAGAAGTTAAGGGGGAATCTTAAGTTAAATAATTTCTCTCCAAACCTGAAACAGGCAAACAGAACAAAATAAAAAGTGACCATTACCAGGTAATGATTCTTTATTTTTTGATTACAGATCAACTTTCTAAGGCTGAGACCACAACCCAGGAGGTCAAGGAGCAGATTCTGGATCTACGAGGTCAGTGTGATTCAAAGTTGTGGTCAGTGTGGTCCAAAGTTGTGGTCAGTGCATACAAGTGTCATTAACATCACCATCACTGGCAATCACAACATTTTAACAAAGCATTCATTTAGTATATCAAATCAGTTTTTGATTTAGGTTTATTTTCTCAAGTTCTGTCTGGTTATGTATGAAAATAATGATGGACATGACAATCATAAAATTTAAGTTTACCATTTGGTACATGAAAATAAAAAATGAAAGAAAAAAAAAAGATTAATTTAAAAAGTTTGACTGCTTTGAGAAAAAAACCCACATCTATTGCCAGTTTTATAGCTTAATTTGCAGATTCCAAATATCAAACATGTTTAATCAATATTTGTATCCCAATAGTTTAACTTAATGAAAAGAATACACAGTTTGCAGTCAATTAATTAATGAGAAAACTGATATTTAGCGTATTAAGCTAATTATCACTTGTCACTTCCAAGTAGAAAGGAATGTTATTCAAATCAGGGGAAAAGATGATTTGTGTTAGAGTGTAGGTTTACCCTTTCATCACTGTAGAACATAATAGACTTACCAAGAACAATAAATAAGATGGACTTTTAATGTTTTATAGGGGTGAGAAGGTTAAAATTTTGCACTTGGAAATCAAATATTCTTCTTGTTATTGGGGAACTTTCTCATTTGCATGTTCTTCATTTATATGCTCAATTTGCCATGTACAGATTTGTATTTGCATAAAGATGAAAATATAACTTTCCTTAATACAGTGTATATGGATAAATATCAATTTTTATGTACATTTCAGGTATATTATAAACATATTTATAGTTTATATAAAATTGTATCCCATATTATTGCATGTATTTTAATATTCTAACGAACCAAATTTGTATGACCTCAAAACATTTTAAGTTTGTTAATTTATAGATTTTAAGTAATTTTAACATATTTCTGTAATTTGTTTAAGTTCATTTTATTTTACATTCCAATATTTTTTTAAATTTTTAAATTTGTGCAAATATTGGACTCTTTCACTAGTAAACAATGTTGATTGGCAAATATCAAAGCCACAAGTAAACATTAAAACGTCAACAGAAATGAGATATTTCATATTGTTACATTAATCATATGTAACCATGTTTATTGAGGGCCTTGCTAACCAACATACGCTACAATCTAACTTATCAAGTGAATTTGTTTTTTTCACAAGAGTTTCATTTTGGTTAATTTGCGAACTTTGATGTAAATTTAAAAAACAACAACTGATATTTCAATTAAGCTGCTTTGAAGTGTGAACATTAATTGGTTTACTGAACATCTCTGCTGGCTTTAATCGGTTGATTTTTCTAGGACACCTTCACCGTTTTGAGTTTTATTGAAAAAATTGTTGCCATGGTTTGGTTTGTTCCTTGCATGTGATTTATGATTTATTTCTGCAAAGTTGACACAATCCCACAATCTCGTCCCTAAACAGAAAAAAATATGTTATTATGGGACTATAGCTATTAACAACAACTGTGACTGTATAATCGGGTCGACTGTGATGAGTTAGATGCTGGCGAAAATTGGTCATATTTCTTAAAATGTAAGAGGCGTGCTATAAATTTGTTGTGATTCCTGCAAAATTTTGATGTTTGAATTTGTTAAACTTTTTCATTAAAACGTCAGATGTGACATATTAATTACTTTGAATATCAATATTTAAAAAATGTTATGTCAGATTTTTCCTTGTGGAGGAAGTTAGTTATTCATATAGATTATTTCATAAAAACTAGATGCTGTTGAAATTGTCTTTATCTAAACAAAAAAAAACAGTGGTGGCTATAGGAATCAAATTAAGTTAACTCACTGACCTCTGAAATCTCATAATGAATTATTCCATCCTTTGCATAGGAAGAGTTCAAATTTGTCTCCAGGGGAGAATAAGTTAGGTGATCTGAGTACCTTGTCTGAACATTGTGTCAACTTTGGAAGAACTTCAACCTATCAACACATTCTTCATACTGATTTCAAAGGCTTATGTTTTAAATTTAATGGATTTTTTTCATATGTATATGCATGGAAAAAGTTTTATTTTCATCCCCAAAAATCAGAATCATTGACGTGATGTCTGGTTCTGATTCTAAAATATTGCTGCTGAAGAATGTGTGGAGTTATCTTCCCTTGTTGTTCTAATTCTCACTTACGCTAACTGGATCTGTTCCTGCATGTCATCTGTTCTGTGTTTTGGTTGGCTAACAGACCGTCTGCTGGAGGAACAGGCACATACGAAATCTAACCAACAAGAAAATGAACGCCTCAAGAGTGAGTGACCTCCCTTTGCTTTCCTGGGATCCTCTGCTTACTGATGTTTCTTAACTTTTTTTTATCTCTTTTAAAATTTGATGCGTTTTTTCTGGAATAAAAAAAAATAAATCCGAGATATGTTTTTTTATTAGATGTCCTTAAATGATTTGCTTAATATGCTTTCACTGTCTGAACTTAGATATTTTATGTAATATTGTTTAGTGTAAATCCAAAGTTGCTTTTTGGCTTCTGTGAATGTGATATTCAAATTCAATAAAAAAATATATGATATCAAAAAAGTAACCACTTACAAGAATAGAAATTTTACTCAAGGACACCCCCTTTACCAAATGGGATCTTAAAAGAAAGATAAAAAAAAATAAAAATGAAAGTTGATAGATTATTTTCTCCCTAAATGAGAAGAAACCAATTTTAATGAATGTTTATCCAGATGCATATTGACTATATACCATAATATAATACTATGCATGTAATTATAACCCTAAACTTATAACCATGATATATTACTGGTATGTTCGATTGAAACAGTATTTATTGGACTTATACTTACAAAGAATCTTGTGTATTTGTTATGTAGTAAAGTCATGAAATGCTAGATAATGCTGACTTAAAAAAACTGCGGTTGTACTGAGATTGAAAAACATTGCACACACATATAAAGATGATCACAGTAAGTGTTTGTACTTCAGGTCAATTGGACGAAGAGAAAACCAAACATAAGGACACTAAGAAAGACCTGGATGATGCCAAACGTAAGTATACGTAAACCATTGTCAGCAAGCTTTGTGTCTCTAGAAATGATCATAATTATATTGCTATGCTTAGTCAGAGATATACCTCATTGGAGGGAAAAGGGAGATTATAATATAATGAAGGAAACAGAGTAAAGGACTCACACAACTAAATAATTTACTATATGTTATTACTAAGCTTTCCAGCTAATAACCTTAATATTTGAAGTTCAACACTTATGAAAACTGCCTAAATTTACAGATACATACATGACAAAGGCTTCAAGGGGCATTTTATGAGGAGTTTACTGGCATATTAGCTCGCTACAGGCGTCTGCTTTGGACAACCGGAAATTTACATTTCAAACCAGTGAAATGGGACGGGAACACCCTCTGACTTTTGACCCCATATCAATCCACCATCACATATCAAAATCTACCAAAAGTATATATTTTTGTAAAGTTAAATAGCTACAGATATCATTCAATGCAAAATAGGTCAACAATTACCTATATAAATTACTCAGAATCACTGTACTTAGCCAGAACAAATTTTCAGTAGGGACTACAAACGTATGAAACACTTCGTGATAGACTGATTTAGTTGTGCGAGTCCTAAAGCTGATGTAGATTTCGTGTTTGTAGGAATACAACAAGAGGCCCAACAGACTGCCAAGCAAAGTCACAATGAAACAGAGCAGCTCAAAAGTAAGTGTTTATTCGGGGGTCTTAACACGTTCTGGCACACGCAGATTCTCAAAGGATTCCCTATAAAGAGAAATAAGCCATTCCATCGGGCTGTGGCATTGGTTTAAAGAGTAGTTGGAGAACTGAAGGACTTTTTTTTTTTTTAAGGGAATAAATGAAAATTGTGTTCAGAAGAATTTTAGATTAAATGGTTAATTCTAGGCTACATCAGCCTGTTTAAGCTCTTAACATATTAAAATAATCAGGGGAAAATATATTTTCATTCCTGATGAGGAAGTCATCTTGAAAGCATATTACACAAGCACAGAAACCTGTCTGGAAGATGTAATCAAAACACCATGTGAAATGAAAGTTAAATTCAAACCTTCCTATTTATTTGGTGTACGTGGCCTCAACATCATTATATACTTATGTTTGATAAACAAATATTGATTTCATTTAGTGTTATAATGTGAAATTTTCACAATAAAAAGAAAACATTCAATAAAAAAAAATCAACTTTAACAACAAAATAGAGGAAATTTTACAAATATTATGATATATTTGCATGTTCATTGAAACTTTTGTAAAAGATACATTTTGTGTCCATTTTTTTTAATGTTAGTTTTCTTACATTTGTTTCTTTAATGATTTTGAGTTTATCGTATAATATGCATATTTTATATAAAAAAACAATTCTGAAAGATAGGTATTTTGTTTACCTATATGCAAAGTAACACCGAAAAATGTATATCTCTTGCGATAATGACATATTTTAAATCAAGAAATGTACTATTAGATCACATATATTTTGTGAGGTTTTCCCATGCAATGTCTCATCATAATGTCTTACCTTTGATACTTAAAATACAATTGGACATGACTGCATATATCATCAGGTAAAAAGTTTTAAAATGTTAAAAAAAATATCTTGGGATATAATCTCACTGACTATAAGTGGTCTATAGGGCTGGTTTACAAAGGTTTGTATTGATACTTCTTTTTTTTTTTTTGCATGGTCAATCTTTGACATAACTTCCATTTCTGGCTGCGTTATGATTTTCAATCGCTCTAAATGTTCCTTATTTTCCCCATCAATGGAAACTTTACAGTTCTACTGTTATATATAACAATGGCATTCCTTACCAACATATTTAAAAAAAATCATAATAAACATTTACGAACAGGATTTGCACATTTTCTGTTAGTGAATGTTATCCACCTGTCTTGTGCAGACCCTTCAGCAGATTTTACGAGAAATTCATTTTGAAAAATTCTTACGCACGAATAATATTTTATCTATTGCAGAACAAGAAACCCAAGCTTAATATCAATGCTAAAACCGAAAATGTTTAATGTGAATTGATATTCAGTGGGTACAAAACACAGTTTCTGCAATCCTGTGTTAAGTCCATACATCTCCAAAGCTCCCTTTGTACAAGCTTCGGCCATTTCCTGCTATGCATGGCTGTTTGATATTGTCTACTTACCTAACAAAAAATTGTATGATTTGTTGTCATAATGATGACACCTGTAAGCGTGTTGACATCGGGTAATATGTTGACCTCTGTTTGCAGCGGTAAACTAGTTAACTTTTGTTGACAACAGTTAACTAGTTGAACTTTGTTAACACCAGTTAACTGGTTGAACTTTGTTGCCACAAGTTAACTAGTTGAACTTTGTTGACATAAGTTAACTGGTGGACCTTTGTTACACCAGTTAACTAGTTGAACTTTGTTGCCACCAGTTAACTAGTTGAACTTTGTTGACATAAGTTAACTGGTGGACCTTTGTTACACCAGTTAACTGGTTGAACTTTGTTGACATAAGTTAACTGGTTGACCTTTGTTGACATAAGTTAACTGGTTGACCTTTGTTGACATAAGTTAACTGGTTGACCTATGTTGACATAAGTTAACTGGTTGACCTATGTTGACATAAGTTAACTGGTTGAACTTTGTTGACACACATTTTTTTGATATAAGTGAAAACTTATTAACCTTTGTCTACATTGGTAAACTTGTTGACATTCATGGATGTTAATAAAAACATGTAAACATATGTTTTTATTACAAAAAACATGTATACATTCATCTTTTGGAGTCAACATGAAGATCATTACACACATAACTTGTTTATGTGACCAACAGTGGTGCTAGCTTGATGTGCTTCCTTACCCATTTTTTGCTGGAATTTATTCTTTTTTTTTCATATCTTTTCCACTTGAAAATTTCCTGTCAGGTTGTTTGTGTTTTCCTATGGTATTTTTCTTTAAACTTTCCTGCTGTAAATGGTACGTGTATGTCTTTTTTATGTCACACTTCATTTGTCATAGTTGACCTTGACCTTTCCTGCTTGGTATGAGTTTCCATTTGCTATTTATAGCTGTGTAGTTTGGGTGTATAGAGTTACTCCCCTTTGCTCCTCCCCATTTCCTGCATGTTCTGTTGTGGCTGGAGTAAGGCATGGTATTTTTCTTCATTCCGTTTTCGATTGATTTGCTTGTCAGCGAGCAGCATGCTTCATCGTGGTCTGTGGCTTCTATTGTGTTTTTTTTCTACCTCGATGTTAGACCACCGCCATTGATGGTACCGTTGTTGTAATCATCCTCATAATGTATTTCATTTATAGTCAAGGTACGCCATCTTCAAGAGAGAGTTGACGATCGTAGAGAGAGGGCACGAGATTCGCATCATTCGCGATTCTCTCACTCTCACTCGGAACCCCATAGCCCCACCACTTCTAAACAGAGAGGTAATATCGCTGGTAATTGTCAACGTTTTCTTCGCATCTTTTTATTTACCTGCTTGCCCCAACCAAACGCGACCCTTCATTGAGATTAATTTTGCTGTTGAGCACACCCCATCAGTTGTATTTGAGATTTTGTTGCTGTAAATTGTCATTCCAGAGTTGCGTTCGATGTGCCGCGATCATTCTTTTATTTGGTCTCTGATGTTATGATGTGGCTATCAAGTTTTATTTAAGAAGGTCTCCGTACACTTCAGTTTTTTGTTGCAGTTTTTGGAATTGAACCTCTGTCATGGCTGCAAAATTTGTTTTGATATGTGTCGATGATGTGCATGTTGGTTTCTGGTATTTCATATTGAAAGATTCTGTCATTTTACGCCTTCTTCATCAAATCATCCACGACTCGACGATCCATGCTAGCGAGAGAATCGGCTCTCTTCTAGCGCATCTCATTTCAGATACACTGTAATAATATGTGTTCAAACTGAAGCATAACATAGAGTAACATGTATATATGACTGAGTTGTGTATGTAATAGAGAGAATATTCATTATCATAATAATATTATTATTTAGTCATCATAAAGTTAGTACTTTTGTATTTATACATCGATTCTCCTGTTAGATTCCTTTAGTGTCGTCAGCCAGTGTTTGTATTCCGAAGCATGGTATGGTGTGACGTTTACAGTTTTCCTCCAGTTTGAGATGAGAGAGTTACATGCATACCTGGTTAAGGGTCTGTAGCATGACTGGTCCTTTGATTTGTTGGTTTGCCAATCCGAGTCTGTACTTGTATTATGACTTCGATAGTGGAAGAATGTATTTTTATAGCCTTTCTTATTTTTCTCCTCCTCGAAGCAGCTGAATTCACTGCCCTCAAGGAGGAATGTTCTAGTCTCCGCAAACGAATCCAGGCCATTGAAGCCGAGATGAAAATGTAAGTAATCATTGTCTATATATAGTAATCCACAAAACTTTCAAAATATCTTTAGTACCACTGTTTGCCCTATGGGTAATTTTGGGGGAATGTGGGTGATAGAGTTCTCACTAAGTGATATAGGTCACACTATATAAACTACCACTGATATAGTTATTAAAAGTGGGTGGGTGGTCGCGTGGAGCAGTGGATAGCGCACTTGCCTTTCACCAAGGCAGCCGGGTTCCATTTCCCGATCGGATGTGAAAAGGTATTGGGGTGACCTGGCCAACCATGTGGGTTTTCCATGGGTACTCCAGTTTCCTCCTTTAATAAGGTCCCTTGCGTGCTAACATCCGGGCCAACAAGAGTGATAAATATGGGTTGTATACCATCTTTCACAATTGTTGTAAAATAGATAAAGTTTATATATAACAGTGGGAAATATTGTTGGCCCTGCCGATGATAAAGTTAACCATATGATTGATGCACTGAGCTGTCTAGTGTGCTGGGTAGAGATGATAATTTGTCAGTTATGTCTGTGAAGACAGCCAGTCTCTTGATAATGCTGTTAGTATTTATAATAATGTTAAAAATGTATTACTTTTACTACAGTAATGCATATACTCTAAACCAACTTATTTTGGCTTGAAATGAATCGCCACGAAAAAGTTTATAATCACAGATATGCCAACTATAAGAGTACTGTACCGTTCTGTACATATTATTTTCGACTGTATTTATCGAGAAATTAAATCGCTGCGAAAAAGTTGTTTCATATAAAGCGCGAAATTAAGTCACCGCGAAAATTTGTTGGTTTACAGTAATATCCATGATATTCATTGAAAGATGGTTTTTGTTCAATTCTACATTGTGTTCCAATATAAATGTTCAATCAAGTTTGATAAGTAGGAGTACCAGTGGGTTCAGGACATGGTTAACAACTGTCTGTCGGTGTTGTAGGTCCCGGAAGGAGAATCTCCAGCTTTCTGCGGAGTACAACAAGCTCCAGGAGTCGTACAAACATCTGGAGGCACTCAAAGTACAGCTGGAGATGAAGGAACTGGCCTGGAAATCCAATCTTACTGATTCGCAGAAGGAATCGGAGCAGGCCCTGCAGGAGGTGAGACAGGTCTCCACCCCCGGGGCCCCACCCCAGGGGGAGTCTACAGCAGACACTCGACTGACACATGTAGGTATAGGGGTGCCCGTCTGCCTCCTCCTAGCTGTTGTGTGGCCGACACGTGTATCCCGCCCTGACCGTTCCCTAGAGGCTGTGTGTTATTTTGAGCTTTCAGCCTTTAGTGTGAGACCTGGTAATGTTGGCCGTGGTAGTGTATATCCCGTTTTTAGTCTCACCCTATCTAGCGAGTTCTTATTTGTGATTTTGGTTTTTCTGTGCACGATTTTTTTTTCTCTCTGCTTCATAGTAAGTTTCTGGTAGTGTTATTTTAAATAGTATGTCATGCCTTTCTTTTAAACATTCAGTATTTTTTTAGCATGTTTTGATTGAACCCCTTTTGAAATCCCTTGACCCTTACAGTCAGAGAATTATTTAGCCAAGGGAATATGCACTACATAAAATGTTAGATCCCTTGACCCTTACAGTCGGAGAATTATTTAGCCAAGGGAATATACACTACATGACTACATCCCTTGACCCTTACAGTCCCAGAGTTATATGTAGCCAAGGGAGTATACACTACATGATTACATCCCTTGACCATTACAGTCCCAGAGTTATTTAGCCAAGGGAGTATACAGTATATGATATGTTAGATCCCTTGACCCTTACTGTCCGAGAACTATTTAGTCAAGGGAATATACACCACATGATTAGATTCCTTGACCATTACAGTCCGAGAATTATTTAGTCAAGGGAATATACACCACATGATTAGATTCCTTGACCATTACAGTCCAAGAATTATTTAGTCAAGGGAAGGTTCACTCTATATTGTGTTTGCTGGTCAGAACAGATTTGTGTATATCAGGGTAGGCTGACTAACTTTATCAATAGAAATTTTTATGTTGCTGGTAAAAGGTAGAAATGATTTAAAAAGAACTTTTGGTCACCTACAGAAGTGACAGTGACATGCCAAATTGATCTGTTTCTGGTAATGGATGATAAGAGCAGGAGATACCTTTGTTGATGCTTTGATGTGACTGAAGTTAAAACTTCATCTATGAACTTATTGATAAAAACAGTTCAGTGTTATCGCCAGGCCAGCTTGACTGGTTCCAGTGTTATCGCCAGGCCAGCTTGACTGGTTCCATGAGCCAATTATCCAATTGGGTTCCAATATCTTCCCCAGGGATTCAGTTTTATCCAAGGTCTAAGGGGGACCAATATCTACCCTATCAATATTTACCTCGGGAAATAGTCATGTGGGACCCCTAGGTACCCAGACTTCATTGACTCTGGGTAATAGTCATGTGGGAACCCTGGGTACCCAGGCTTCATTGACCCAGGGTAATAGTCATGTGGGACCCCTAGGTACCCAAATTTCATTGACTCTGGGTAATAGTCATGTGGGAACCCTGGGTACCCAGGCTTCATTGACCCAGGGTAATAGTCATGTGGGACCCCTAGGTACCCAGACTTCATTGACCCAGGGTAATAGTCATGTGGGACCCCTAGGTACCCAGACTTCATTGACTCTGGGTAATAGTCATGTAGGAACCCTGGGTACCCAGGCTTCATTGACCCAGGGTAATAGTCATGTTGGACCCCTAGGTACCCAGACTTCATTGACTCTGGGTAATAGTCATGTGGGACCCCTGGGTACCCAGACTTCATTGACCCTTGGTACCAGTAAGTCTTGTGGGACTCCCGGGTACCCAGACTTCATTGACCCAGGGTAATAGTCATGTGGGACTCCTGGGTACCCAGACTTCATTGACCCTGGGTAATAGTCATGTGGGACTCCTGGGTACCCAGACTTCATTGACTCTGGGTAAAAGTTATGTGGGACTCCTGGTTACCCAGACTTCATTGACCCAGGGTAATAGTCATGTGGGACTCCTGGGTACCCAGACTTCATTGACCCAGGGTAATAGTCATGTGGGACTCCTGGGTACCCAGACTTCATTGACCCTGGGTAATAGTCATGTGGGACTCCTGGGTAATAGTCATGTGGGACTCCTTGGTACCCAGGGTAATAGTCCTACCTACTGGCCCTACAGTCCTTACCCACAGTTACAGATTGCTCCTATTAATTTAGCTTTGCATGGCATGCCCCTTGTTCTGGATATCAATAAATTACTGTAAATTTTAGTTAAATCCTCATTCTTGAAACAACTATCTCCATTTAAAAATAAATGTAAATATTTGAAATCATTGAAATGTTTTGTAATATCTATATTAGTAAAAGTTTGGATTACAACTTTTAAACTTTATTCTTCCATGTTATTTACGGTCACATATCAGAAAGAAATGAAACTTTATACCTGTGAAAAGGTCAGCTATTAGATAAATCAGTTTAATACAGTTCTATGAGAGTGAATTGAGCTTTATTTCCTTGTTTCAGCTTGAGCATTCCCGAGAGGAGGTAGCCATATTGACGAAAAAGTGTGAAGCTTCTGTGACCAAGATTGGAGAACTCAAATCTGAAATGGAAAACATGTCAGAGGAATATCATCAGTTGGCTAACAGATCAAAGATGGTGAATTGGTGTTCTTATATTGTTAAAAATCAATTATTAATTAACCAAAAAAAGTTTTCAAAGTACAAAAAAAATCCATGAAATGTTCATCTTTTCATGAATATTGTACCAAATGCAATGAGAATATTCTTTCAAGATGAAGTCCATTATATCATTTTGGTCTCATGTCTTAGTGGAGCATTCCATTCAGTGTAAAGTAGTCAAAAATAAATCATTATATGAAATTTAGTAATGAAGGAAAATCACAGTCTTTGTGTAATTTGCAAATCGGTTGAAGCCTATTTTCTGTGTTATTGAACTGAAAGGGTTTAATAATTTGATAGAGTGGAATGACTTGTTCACCCGTTGTCAGTATATGTCCGGTTAGATTGTACTGCTTGGGTCTTTGGCATTATACTTCAGTTTGGTAGCATTTCAAATTGACAAAAGATGCAGACTATAGCAAGGAGGCTTTAATACACAAACATATTGAAGCCTCCCAAATATACACGCTCTTAACACATGTACCCACATTGCATACACCGGGCAGCTTTAAGGATTGTAAGAGTATTTGCCATGTTGTTATTAGTCCCCTAACGGCAAAGATACATCAATAGAATATCTAGGTCGAGATCTAATTTTGTTACCGTTGAATGATTGTTTTTACAGAGTTATATGGCCCTTGGACTTAGAAAAATTCTGATAATTCAGTTTCCTGCATTATCTTTGCAACTTGTGAACATATTAAACTGAAATTATGAAGTATACAGATACATCATGGTGATATCTACGCCAAGTCTCTGTAATTTGTTTAATGAATCATAGCTTGTGGGGGCCGGTAGGGGATATGTATTGCTTCAGCAATACTCAATATTCTTGTTTTGTTCCTGTTGCAGCAATCGTTTGCGTCCAGTATACCCCTGCTGATGCTGCTGTTTGGGATCCTGATGGCCCTGTATCCCTGGCTGGCCCAACTCACAGCCACCACTACTTGACCCTTGCTAAACGTCTACTTAGACCACAACCATTAACAATCATCACTCCTCCGGCTCAACACAGCAAAATACTGGTGTTACCATGGTGACCTGTGAAGCGACTGTTGCTATGGCGACCAGTGACAATATTGTGTTGAGTTGATGTTGCAATTTTCATTGTCGTAGCGATCATGATGACATTGGACCAGTGTGTGTGTGTTGCATCAAAAATGGACCAATTTGTTTTCTTCTGAATGATAGAAATCCAGATTTGAGAGCTGCACCACAAAAAAATGGTTTTAAAGAAAAAAAGGAAAATTCCTTTAAAACACACATTATATCTTCCTCTAAAAATTTGTTCAAAAATGTAAATTTTGTAAGAAATGTATCAGTATGAAAATATTTCATTGGCAAATATGGTGGACAGATGTAACACTCTAAATGATATAAATTACAGATTTTTTTTTTTTTTGGAAACATTACATGACAACACAGAACCTTTAGTCATGTTATTTTCCAGAAATTTCATATAGAATTCATTGTACTACATGGTCTGTGAGACTTTAATAAAAAAAAAAATTGTTGAGGATAGCTCAATATTCGCAATTCTGAAAACAAACTTTTCAATGTCAATGGAATTTATTAGATTTAAACTTATAACCTTGTTAGGCTGTCTACCTTGATTTTTGACAAAAAGGACAAAAGTCGGAAGTACAGAAAATGTTGAGCCCATTTATAATGCTGGATTGGAATGGAGGCTATGTTAACTAACGTGTTAAATCATGTGTGTCGTTTGTTGTGTACGGCTATCATTACATATTAACTTCCTTCGGAGGTGTTTACAATCTTTCATATTGTCATTTCGTTCGTGAATGTTAGCCAGTTTCATGTGATATCGTGTGCTTGCTGGTAAAGAGAGACATTTTTTTCACCAGGTTCGACTGTATGTGCATAATAGTGTTTATGTGAAAGGAGTGATACAAATACTACACAAGTTATCTCCCCTTGGTTAGCAATCTTTTCTCCCGCTATGGAGGTCTGTGTGTGACATAGGTTATAGAGTTTGTTGTGTGCTTTAAAACATAAAATCAGGAAAAAAATTAAATTGTGTGCTTCCTATGGGGTAAATAGCACAACTGGGTTGCATTCAGCATAACTAGTTACTAATACTTTCCTGAAATTTCATAATGAACTATTCCAACATTTGAATTGGGAAAGTTTAAATGTGTTTAGAGGGAATTATATTAAAGTGTTTTTGATCCGATATATACTTATCTATTGAATACATTGCAGAAATGTGAATTGTAAAGGTATAATAATTACAAAATGAAAAGAGACAATAATCTATTGAAATGTTGTATGATAGGTTATCTTTGCTTAATTCATAGACATGTGCAAATATTGATGAAATGATACGAGATTTCAGTATAAGCAATGTAATGTAATTCCGTAAATAAAAAACAAATAATGAAGGAAATATTGAATAACAGGCCATTTTGGTGTTTTCTCTCCATTTGGTTTTGTAGCAAGTGCAATGTTTTATTCAATAGTAAATGTAAATCGGACCTTATTTCCGTACCGAATGCAGCCCTGTTATGATAAATAAGCTGTATGGATACTACCTCACTAGAGACCATTGTCTGTGATGTCCTGCTTGTGTCAGACTGTCGGTGAAATATTTCAGTAGAAATGTTTGGAAAATTGGCCTGGGAAAATCTGTTATTGTTGTGTTGATAAATGTTTGCAGATGGTAGTGTGTTTAAACTGTGATAGTGACTAGTTGTGTAAAGCAATACGCTTGTGTATCCAATTAGTGTCAGAACACCTCTGCTTTTTGGTAGAATTTTCGTTTTTTGTTTAGAATTGATACACATAGGAATGAAATCTTCTGTAAATCTATGTTGATAGTTGCTGCATGGGAGATACAAAATTATAGTTTTCTGATTTTAGTTAGATTTTGGTTGTTTGAAAATTATGGCGTCTGTAACTCAACTCAGCAGTGGTGCTATTACACTCATACTAACTCAGGAGGGGATGGGGCTCTCAAGGGGGGGGGGGGGGGGGCTCAGGAGGGGTGGGGTCGTGTGTGATAGATCTTACTCAGGACTAGGGGACAATAGACCATTACAATTAAGGTTAACTGCTTATTAAAGCTCCACGTAGAGATTGGCCTAGGGGGCTTTCAGAATTTTGTTTGGTTTTCCATGTTCGATTGGCGAGTCATTGGCTATCCTGTTGAGAAAAAGCAAGCAACTGCCTTTTATATTCCAACTCCATGTTTCTGTTCATCATTTCATTTAAAAATTAGATAAATCTCAATCAAGACCAAGATTCCCAATAACAAGGAATTTTGTGTTTGTGATTGTGTATATGGTAGTGTAGACTTTAGATCTTCAAAGAAAGGGAGAACTGTTTACTAAGGGGAGATAATTAGATCCTCAAAGAAAGGGAGAAATTGTTTACTTAGGGGAGATAATTAGATCCTCAAAGAAAGGGAGAAATTGTTTACTTAGGGGAGATAATTAGATCTCCAAAGAAAGGGAAAACTGTTTACTAAGGGGAGATAATTAGATCCTCAAAGAAAGGAAGAACTGTTTACTTAGGGGAGATAATTAGATCCTCATAGAAAGGGAGAAATTGTTTACTAAGGGGAGATAATTAGATCCTCATAGAAAGGGAGAAATTGTTTACTAAGGGGAGATAATTAGATCTTCAAAGAAAGGGAGAAATTGTTTACTAAGGGGAGATAATTAGATCCTCATAGAAAGAGAGAACTGTTTACTTAGGGGAGATAATTAGATCCTCATAGAAAGAGAGAACTGTTTACTTAGGGGAGATAATTAGATCCTCATAGAAAGGGAGAACTGTTTACTTAGGGGAGATAATTAGATCCTCATAGAAAGGGAGAAATTGTTTACTAAGGGGAGATAATTAGATCCTCATAGAAAGGGAGAAATTGTTTACTAAGGGGAGATAATTAGATCTTCAAAGAAAGGGAGAAATTGTTTACTAAGGGGAGATAATTAGATCCTCATAGAAAGGGAGAAATTGTTTACTAAGGGGAGATAATTAGATCCTCATAGAAAGGGAGAAATTGTTTACTAAGGGGAGATAATTAGATCTTCAAAGAAAGGGAGAAATTGTTTACTAAGGGGAGATAATTAGATCTTCAAAGAAAGGAAGAACTGTTTACTAAGGGGAGATAATTAGATCCTCAAAGAAAGGGAGAAATTGTTTACTAAGGGGAGATAATTAGATCATCAAAGAAAGGGAGAAATTGTTTACTAAGGGGAAATAATTAGATCCTCAAAGAAAGGGAGAACTGTTTACTTAGGGGAGATAATTAGATCCTCATAGAAAGAGAGAACTGTTTACTTAGGGGAGATAATTAGATCCTCATAGAAAGGGAGAAATTGTTTACTAAGGGGAGATAATTAGATCCTCATAGAAAGGGAGAAATTGTTTACTAAGGGGAGATAATTAGATCTTCAAAGAAAGGGAGAAATTGTTTACTAAGGGGAGATAATTAGATCCTCATAGAAAGGGAGAAATTGTTTACTAAGGGGAGATAATTAGATCCTCATAGAAAGGGAGAAATTGTTTACTAAGGGGAGATAATTAGATCTTCAAAGAAAGGGAGAAATTGTTTACTAAGGGGAGATAATTAGATCTTCAAAGAAAGGGAGAAATTGTTTACTAAGGGGAGATAATAAGATCTTCAAAGAAAGGGAGAACTGTTTACTAAGGGGAGATAACTTACTTTTTGTACATATTCTCATTTTGTTTAATGTTTGAGTTTGTGAAATTGTTTGTATGTGCGAGATACATAATCAAGAATGTATATATATGTTACCAAAGTCTGTGTACATATGTAGATACTGTATAGATATTAATGAACATTTAATATAAAATTATTTATATACAGTTTTTTTCTCTCTCGTTTCATGAATGACACGTCAATTATTGTTAATCCCAGTGATTGGATTTGTAGTATTAATAATGGCTTTACCAGTACCAAACTGTTAGAATGGTCAAATTCACGCTCTTAAAGCCAAAATGAATTAAATCTGCAGAAAAACAGATTCATTTTGACAACTTCCTCAGATTGTAATACACATATGAAACTGCCTATGTAAATCTGTCTTCTTGTGTAGGTTTAGAATAAAGATGGGAACGTTTTATATACGGTGTCATGCATCATTACCCTAACTGTCTCTTTCATCGATCATTGAATCATTATATTAAACAGGATTTTAAAATTTTCTTGGGAGCGTGGGGGGAGCTTGTCTACAAACAAAATGGAAATGGATTTTTATTTAGATCATATCTGCAAAAAGTATGTAATATGCTTTGTGATAGTTAAAATATAATTCTGTTGTTTCAATGCATTTGTTTATCAATTCTTAATAATCTGTTTACAACGACCTTACAGTTTGTTTTCGTTTCATGTGATATACAATCTCAAACAAGTATTGGTTATATCACTTTACTGGGCATTTGCTTTGCGTCACTGAATTAATTTTGTTAAGGCTAAGTTTCACAAAGAGCAACAGAAAGATGGTTCAATATGCTTGATATGTTATTAACTTGTTTTCTGTTGTGTTATTGTATGTCTTCCCACACTGGACACTATTGGTCAGCGACTGGTCAATTGGCAGCAGTAGTTTGTCTCCATTCAAAGACACCAGCTTGTATTACCCAATAGTTGTGAAAAAATGGAAAATACATTTCAATGTTTTTGCATCTTCTGCTTTGGCAGCTGTGGATGCTGAATATAACACCATTACGGTATATATTTCAGATTATCAGACAAAAATTAATGCAAACAAGTCCGGGTTAAAGTTTGTCTTAACACACAGTCGTAATCACAATCAATTCAAACGCAAAATAGTCTGCAGAAAATTGTTGTGATTTTGACATCTACAGGCGTACAGAGTGATCATATTTAAAAAATTATTTTGACAATAACTGCCGACTATCATTTCGTAGCAGCTTACATTTTATGAACAATACTGAATATACAATAATTAGTGATATTGTTTTTAATAAAATATTTACAGGAATAATGATTATAGTGAATTATTTTATCAACCAGCAATAGTCGTTATGTAGTCTGCTTCACACAATGTCTGTGATTTGTAGTAAATATAATAATTTAAAATTGACCTGTATGACCTTGCCGTGACCTTGACCTAACACTTGTTTGAGTGAGGGAGGGAGTCGAAACTCTAAACCTCCTGTTGTAAGATATATACCCCACCATGTTGTGTGTATTTATGTGAGTAAGTTTAACCTTGTTAATAAGTGTTGACGTATTTAAAACGACACAGGAGCTGCCACACCAATATGTGTGTCCGTCTCCTTCAAGTGCTACAGAACAATATTTACGAAGGTATAACCAATTTCTATATATATAAATTGTTTACATTCATTATTTCAATATCTATAGTGCTAATATTCCTTTACAATTACTGTTTAAGCGATGGTTCTTATCATTGAAATGTTCCAGGATAATGGTGGTTCCTAACTTTTGACGATCTGTGAAATATTATAGCTAGAACAGTGTATTTAAAACTACTTTGTATCGACTTGTGTGCAAAATGTTAACAAGTCTGTCTAATAATGGGTTTGATATCTGATCAGACTTTGGATTGGAATCCTGTATTTCCTTATCCCCATGGCAACCAGCTCTTTTCTCAAATATCTGTGCCTTATACTGCTTGGTCTATTAACATTTAAGCTTGCATCTTCAATTAAAAAAACCTTTTTCTTCTTTTCGACATAATTATAGAAGCAAATTTAAGTGAAAATTATTTCTTTACTTTTCCATAATTTCAGAATCTTGAAAACCCATGTACGGTCATATTGTAAATCATTTCTCATTAAAACTTCATAGCATTGTTTAAACTATTAAACACTCGGCATATGACACTCAAGAATATAAATTGGTGCTGAAAAGGGATACACTTATTTCTTCACAAAGAAATGACTGGGGACCATTTTCATTCATATAACAAGAAGAGAACAAATGAAATGCTCACAGTTGACTTTCATTGTCTGCTAAATAACAGAGATGTAAGGTAACACTAGTTTTCATATTTCATTCATTATCAGCAAGTTGAGTGTGAGTTTAACATGAAATTATGCACATTTACAGAGTTATAAAGTATCCGTGTTTGAGAACAACCTCTGAAGATGTGAACTTAATTATCATGCTTGTGTGAGCTCAGAGAAAACAGATTTTGTACAAATCAAGCTAACAAAGTAAGTTACATCTAATTTTTAAAAAAACTCTCATAAGGAGAACAAAACTTTTTTGATGAGTGTTGCTTTTTGTCTCATAAATAACTTTTAAAGGTGACAGTTAATTGCTATTTGAAATCTTGCAGATTTTTTGTTTGTTTGTTCTTAGTATGTTGTGTTGCAATGGTACGATTAAATATGTTTTCATAAATGTATTCGTTAACGGAAAATTTTGCGCATATTTCAATTTCTCTCATGCATTGTAATTCAGTTTTTTAAAGGCAGCAATTCAAAGAATGATTTTTCACATAGAGTAATTATACCTTGCTTTCCATCAATTTAAACATGTAACATATTTTGCTACATCCCATAATGCCACTTGGTTTCCTTCAAGCACCCCGAAGGAGATTTCTTCTATTTCTTAACTTTCTTTCTTTCATCATTTAATTTCAGACAGGAATGAATTACACATTTTCTATCATTGTGGTCAATTGCTGTTTCCAAATTCTTGATCTGGTTAGAAATATAGCATTTTTGAAAAATTGAGAAAAGAAAAGATAACATGCATGAAGGCAGCAAATTTGAAGTTTTGAATTAAAGGAAAGAAATAAGAAATCGTAACATTTTGATATGGTTACAGAAAATTAAGAAATAGAAATCGTAACATTTTGATAGGGTTACAGAAAATTAAAAAATAGAAATCGAAACATTTTGATGAGGTTACAGAAAATTAAGAAATAGAAATCTGTGGCATTGGCTTGATTTGATACTTGTTTTTCGCCTCCAGGGAGACCCGGGGCATCTTTGTTTGAAAGACTCATATGGGTCCAGCCATCAGACTTTAGTTGAATCATTTTAACATCTTTCGTGGCATGGTCGTTGTACATAATCGCGGGGCATCAACAAGTTGTAGACTATAGTTTACAAAAACTTTGTACGAACAATTTTTCATTTAGAAGAATTACACTAAGTTTTTGTGGTAGAATTATGGCAGCATGGTAGGTTTTATGGATTGAATTGTTGTGTTGGAATAATTTAATCCTGGAATGTGTGAAGTAATTTGCTATGGGGTTTATCTTTGTGGAACGTGTTTAAATATATGTGAACAGCAGGTATTTTACCTGTAAACATTTCCGCATCATTGGCAAAAGCAATTTACATGTACATTAATTTCAAAATGCTTTTCAGCCTTTATTTCAGAAAATAAACAGAACCTCGTCTAAATGCTGTGTAATCTGGATACTATAAGGTACTCTTTCACATAGTAGGTCCCCACAGTACACATTCCTATGGAAACTGAATGTGTAAAAACCAGCAAAAATAATCAAATGACATTATTTACTCTGGTTAGGGATCGTGTGGAAGGGGTTCCCATGTACTGCTACTCTGACTCCGACAATTTTTATGGAAATTAAAGTCTGTGGGTTTACTTGTTTATCTTCAAATGTTTGAAAGTAGGACTGTGTGAGAATTGCTTTAATTTTTATGTACTGAAATAAGTGCTAAAAAGGATGTTTTATTACTTACTTACCAGAACACTATTAAATACATATTTAATAAGCTAGAATTGACTAGGAAATGAGTCGAAACAGTATAATCAGTTAAGTATTATCTGTGGCCTTGACCTCATTTTTGTAGAGGTCAGAAGACACACAATGTAAATATACTTGTTAACAGTCCTTAACTCATTCACCCCTGAAGTTTCATAATGGACTATTCCAACTCCTGATTTGGAAGAGTTCATTTGTGTCTTCAGGGGTGTACAAGCTAAGTAACAGTCCATAAGTGAATGTTTGTTGTGATGATCTTACACTTTTAATGTAATATCACTTCCTTTCGAGCAAAGGCTGTAATGATGTCACTTCCTGTTGGGTACTTTTGTGAGATTACATCACTTCCTGTGGGTGTACATCCGTGTGATGACATTACTTCCATGTGGTAAACATTTGTGTGGTGACATCACTTCCTTTGTTGTACATTTTGTGGTGATGTCACCAACTTTGGTGTACATTTGTGTGGTGATGTCACTTCCTGTGGGGTACGTTTTCTCCCTGTCGGTCACCGATACATGTAAACTTTGACAGGGTGTCTTTATTGTTTTTTTTCGTCCAATCGGCATTGTTGGCTGTGTATATCGCTTTCTGACAGCAGAAAGAGAGTTTTTGTGTATATAGCTCAGTGGAGATGTAGATTTGACGTTTGTGCTTTTTTGTACATATTCCAAAGAGAGTGTCCCGTTGTTTCTGTTTACACAGTTGTATTTGATGTCATTACAGTGATTCTTTTTCTATTATTATCATTTAAACAAATAAACCTATGCAGATTGCACCCTTTGACCTTTGTGTTTGTTTTTATCTTCATCAGAAGACCATTTTATAATAGCAGGTATTAACTTTTGTGACATCATTAATGTGCTAAGAAAATGTCATTTTCAACATACTGTTTCCGGCATTTTTACATTTTGTTTCCTAGCAACATGGTGACATCGCAATTGAAATGATGTATAAACCTATCACAAAGGGAGGCAACTCTTGTTTACAAAACTATGTAAGAAGAGACCCAAATATAGTCGTCAAAGGGAGCTTACTCAAATCATCCTGTCACTATGTCTGTCTTCTGTCCTCTAATTGTGCATTGTCTAGATTTGAGCTGATCTGAAAAATAATATGGCCAATGGGTGGCCATCTTGAATTTTGACAGTCATAGTTTGTGATCAAAATTTTTAGTCCATTGTCATCAGATGGTGGGATATTCAAATCGCTCTGCTTCCATGGTTTGTCGTCTGTCTTCCATCCCTCTGTCCTTAAACAATTCTTGTGATCGCTAATTCTAGAGAAGCGCTGGATGGATCCTTCACAAAATTCATATGCAGGTTCTCCTTAGCCCCTAGTTGTGCTTTGCCCAGTTTTTGTGCTGATCCCAAAACAGTAGTGCTGACAGGTGGCCATCTTGGATTTTGACAGCAGTAGCTTGTTATTGTTATTCCTTGACAAGTAAGTACTGGATGGATCATTTTCAAGTTTCATATTCAGGTTCTCATTTGTCCATACTTGTGCCTGGACTCATTTTCCGGTCTGATCCATGGAAGAAATATGACAGATGGGCATTAGTCTTGGATTTTGACTGTAAAAGTACATGTATGTGATGGATTATTTTGTTTTATAAATTCAAGATGTTTCTTTTTCAAATTTCATATGTAGGTTCCTCATGGTCCTTAGTTTAGTTTAGGTTAGATATATTTTGTTGCAAATAAATACTAAAAGAACTGAGACACAAGTTTCTCTAATTTATCTTTATTTTTTTTTCTTTCATCAAAAATGAGATCAGTTTACAATTTATTAATGAGATCAATTGTTAGCTCATCTGGCCTGAAAGGATTTGGTCATCCATGGTGCATCCAACATCACATTTTTACTTTTAGACTTCTTTTGAATAACCAAAAGGCTCAGGTAGTGATATTTGGCCAATAAATATTTTGAAAGTTTCCTCATATAAGTGACATTGGCCTAATTTCAAGGTCACAGGTTAAAAACCTGTAAAAACTTTTAAAGGTCTTCTGAGTAACTGGAAGACCCAGAGTATTTATACTTGATCAGGAGGTATCTGATATGAAGTACTATTAACTTTAATGAAAAATATTACTCACCTACATTCCATATATGAGTGTTATATATTTTCCTCCAAATAAATAACCTTGACCTACATTCAAGATCACAAGAGTCGGTATGTATAATACTTTAAACAACTTCTTCAGAATAACAAAGAGGCCAAGAGAACAGCAACTGATTCTTGGACAGAGTGATCGTAAGTTTCCTCCAATAGTTTACCTTGACCTTCTTTCACCTTTCAGATGTCAGCTATGTCAACATTGATGTAAATATCTTGAACAAAAGTTTCATTATACCAGGATCCCTGGGTGGTGAAATGGGACATGTAGCGATTTTGGAATGAAAAGTATCAAGTTTCTTTTAGGCCGAGACAATCTTGAGCCAAAAAGACTCAAGATATTGATATTTTTGCAAACATAAATAAAAGAATACCAAAGCGTCAACAAAATCATAAACTATTAAACTCGAGGCAAAATATGACAAAGAAAGATTTACACAGAGACCATTGAAAAAAGTACAAGAAAATAAGACAAGGTGTTCTTGAAGAATATATAAGCCTCTTCATCGAAAATACTCGCCATGTAAATCTTGGTAACCGTCAAGTAAACGTGAAGTCCTTAAAGTGAGAACCGATCACTTTACAAAGTATATAACACTTTCATTTAGAATACTTTCCCATGATTGCGCAAATATCTAAATGGGCGATACATGCCCTCTGGACCTCTTGTTTGTATAATGACGTCATTGATGGACAACTAGTTCGTATGTTGTCAGTATAATGTGGAAGGATAGAATGCTGTGCTGGGTGTCATCGGTATGGTATTTCAGTGAGATAGCACTGTAAAGTCCGCATATGATCCACGCTATTACACGGAGGTAGGTACACCAACATACCCTGTCTCTGACACACACATTTATACCGCATACACTATACATATAATATCTAAATAAAAATAAAAACTTAAGTTATAAATTCGGTATTAAGTTTACAAAAGTAAATATTCGTTAAATGTTTAAATCCAATTCGTAAATAGAATACACAATGTATAGTAAGCCGACGATCCTTTGGAAAGATCAGCATACACCTCCGGATGTTAGGGCTACGTATTGTGTGGGTCCAGGTCATCCCCCGCTTATTATCGTTATTACACCTGTACACAGGTACGTATATATACCTGTATATTTGTAACACGTGCCCAGCCGTCTGTGACGCCGTCATCTAAACCTCGCAGAGAATTTAGAATTACATCTTATTTAGTTAATAGCGGGTCGTATCATACGCTGTGGCACATAAAGTACGGCTGGCGAGGGATAAACTGCTGCAGTATACCGTTGGTTTGTGTTTTTACCAGAAACAGTGGATTAACTTACCAGAAGTTTTTTCCCCTTGTGATCTGCACTTTTTTTCCGGATTTATGTTTGGTTTGGAGTGGTATGTGTCACGCCTGGCATGGATTGGGTATTATGCTGGAATGCCCATCTTTCCAAGGAGATCGTTTATACAGTTGGCGCTCTTAGCTTCAGTGGCTGATAGATCCACGGTTCCGGCACATGTGAGACAATAACAGTTGGAATATATATAGTAAGTATCTTTTGTATACTTTGCATGTATGTTTTGTGTGTCCAGATGTAGCCTGCTTTTGTTAGAGATGTCTATAACACAAAACGTTGAAACACAGAAAACGACTATTGCAAGGCGCTAGACGACGGACTGAAATAAGAAAGGAAAACGATAAACAGTCTTCAGTTATAATTCCTTTGGGGCTTTTCACCTTGAAAATAATCTTGTGGCAAAGGAGGAAAGGTAAATTTTATTCTTTTGATTTTGTTGTCCCGTTTGTAAGAACTTAAGAACTATTATTTTAAGAAACCAGAAAAATTACAGGTTGCCAACAGTTGTGTTGTTCTCAACAAAAGATATATCACCCCGGATGTCGATTTCGAAAAGTTTTTTTTTCTTATCTTAAGTATATGATCGCGTTTCAATCAAATTTGCTACATCATCAGTGGACACCGTCGATATATGACCTTAGCTGTTGTGTGACCTCATCGTCAGTCGACACCGTCGTCAATAGACACCGTCGTCATATGACCTTAACTGTTGTGTCACCCCGACATCAGTAGACATCGTCGTCATATGACCCCATCTTCAGTCGACACCGTCGTCATATGACCTTAGCTGTCAGGTGACCCCATCATCAGTAGAAACCGTCGTCATATGACCTTAGCTGTTGTGTGACCCCACCATCAGTGGAAACCGTCGTCATATGACCTTAGCTGTTGTGTGACCCCATCATCTGCAGACACCGTCGCAATATGACCTTAGCTGTTGTGTGACCCCATCAGCAGTATATAACGTCGACATATGACCTTAGCTGTTGTGTGACCCCATCATCAGTAGACACCGTCGTCATATGACCTTAGCAGTTGTGTGACCCCATCGTCAGTGTACACCGTCGTCATATGAACTTAGCAGTTGTGTGACCCCATCGTCAGTGGACACCGTCGTCATATGACCTTAGCAGTTGTGTGACCCAATCATCAGTAGACACCGTCGTCATATGACCTAACTGTTGTGTGACCTCATCATCAGTGGACATCGTCGTCATTTGACCTTAGGTGTTGTGTGACCCAATCATCAGTAGACACCGTCGTCATATGACCTAACTGTTGTGTGACCCAATCATCAGTAGACACCGTCGTCATATGACCTAATTGTTGTGTGACCTCATCGTCAGTGGACACCGTCGTCAATAGACACCGTCGTCATATGACCTTAACTGTTGTGTCACCCCGACATCAGTAGACATCGTCGTCATATGACCTAACTGTTGTGTGACCCAATCATCAGTAGACACCGTCGTCATATGACCTAACTGTTGTGTGACCCAATCATCAGTAGACACCGTCGTCATATGACCTTAGCAGTTGTGTGACCCCATCATCAGTAGACACCGTCGTCATATGACCTAACTGTTGTGTGACCTCATCATCAGTGGACATCGTCGTCATTTGACCTTAGCTGTTGTGTGACCCAATCATCAGTAGACACCGTCGTCATATGACCTAACTGTTGTGTGATCATCAGTAGACACCGTCGTCATATGACCTAACTGTTGTGTGACCTCATCGTCAGTGGACACCGTCGTCAATAGACACCGTCGTCAATAGACACCGTCGTCATATGACCTTAACTGTTGTGTCACCCCGACATCAGTAGACATCGTCGTCATATGACCCAATCATCAGTAGACACCATCGTCATATGACCTAACTGTTGTGTGACCCAATCATCAGTAGACACCGTCGTCATATGACCTTAGCAGTTGTGTGACCCCATCATCAGTGGACATCGTCGTCATATGACCTTAGCTGTTGTTTGACCTCATCATCAGTGGACATCGTCGTCATGTGACCTTAGCTGTTGTGTGACCCAATCATCAGTAGACACCGTCGTCATATGACCTTACATGTAGCTGTTGTGTGACCCCGTCATCAGTGGACACCGCCGTCATATGACCTTAGCTGTTGTTTGACCCCGTCGTCATATGACCTTAGCTGTTGTGTGACCTCATCATCAGTGGACCCCGTCGTCATATGACCTTAGCTGTTGTTTGACCTCATCATCAGTGGACCCCGTCGTCATATGACCTTAGCTGTTGTTTGACCTCATCATCAGTGGACCTGTCGTCATATGACCTTAGCTGTTGAGTGACTTCAGCATCAGTGGACACCGTTGTCATATGACCTTAACTGTTGAGTGACCTCAGCATCAGTGGACACTGTCGTCATATGACATGAGATACCAAATAGACCGCATTTTTAGGATAATTATAAACTCATTATCATAATCACTGAAATGATTTGCATGATTACATATTATTTTTATTTGATTTACCTTTGTCATCTGTAGCGTGCGAAAGTTGACGGGAAATAAGGTGAAACTGATCAATCCTTGTCGACACTTGTCAATCACAACTTAGCTATCAATAACACTACCACAAAACTTCATAGTAACGTACATTGTTAAGATGATGAATTGTTCATAACTTTTTTTTATCGAGAAAAAAACATGTGGATATCCGTATTAAAAGCGTTCATAAGACTTTGTGTGATACTTACAAACACACAGATACACCAGATCTGATTCCATGCTTGAGGTCACATTGTCATAATGCGGATGGAAATGATACCATTTTCAGCAAAGCGTCTCCAACACCGTTCTGTGAACACCAGTCATGGCGCTGTATCGAAGATGTCGCGACAAATACACTGTACAAGATTGGATTATCTCCGTTGAAATAAATGGTCGAGAGTGAAATATGCAGTACTTGCACACTTATAAAATTACTTCCGTCCCTAACGTTTATCGATTGATTGTAACAATTGTTAAAATAAACTGACAAAAAGTTCGTGGAACCACAAGAAGCCAACAGATACTGTGAGAAATCAGCATGACCCGAACGACACCGTGAAACCACCATGACCCGACCGACACCGTGAAATCATTGTGATTCGACAGGCACCGTGAAAGTCACCCTAATTCGACCGACACCGTGAAGTCACCCTAATTCGACCAATACCGTGAAAGTCACCATAATTCGACCAATACCGTGAAAGTCAACATAATTCGACCGACACCGTGAAAGTCACCATATTTCGACCAACATCGTGTAGTCACCATGACGTACCTGACGGACATCGTGAAATCCAGACCGACAATATCAAATCACCGCAATTCGTCAGATACTGAAGATATATGAAACTCTGTCGTTTTCAAACAAGAAAAATAAAACATCTTTCCTGAAAATGGTGATTTCCAGGAAGCGACGGAAATTATTATTTTGGACATTCATTGAACAATAATGTTAAACTTACCGGCCCAACTCTCTTATCATTGTACATAAAACTCGTAAACATCACCAACTCAGTTATTGACTACTTCATAATACGAGAAGGGTGGGGCTCTAATTATCATTTCTATATTTTTTTCCATTGGAACAAATGTTCGTAAAATATTCCTTACATATTTCTAAGCTACAGTTATAATTTTGATTAACATAAGCTTAATGCCAAGTCAATCAATCCCCTTCGTCCGCAATTTATGGTCAGAAATAATAGAACTTCTTTATACAATGTAGTGAAAAGGTATTAGCATTCAAGATTAAAGGAAAACCACTTGAGGAGACAATATATCATAACGCTCTGACATCAACCGGACTTGAAACTGAATGTTTACATGGACGCGATAAGAACTGTATTTTTATGAACGATTTGACAAATTGCAGATTGCACGCTCTTGTTTGGAGACGTTTTTTATCAGCCGTAACAGTCAACTTCTTACTATGCTGTAACAAACAGCTTAACCAAGGTTTTTACACACACAAAAAAAAAGAAAAGAAAAAAAGAAGTTTTTCTAAGCAAAATGTATCCAAGCCAAAGAGTTTTAGTACCATCATATGCCACTGATAATTTTGAGTCCCAGCTTGTGTACTTTTCTTTTACGGGATTCGAGAAATAGGAAACGTTTTCGTTGTAAAGCTAACCAGGACGTCATTGTTTTGGCGAGCCACATGTGGAGGCAATAGGTGTCGTGTGTTCATATCACAACGTCACAGCCTATACCGCGCCGTGATTCATCGCCAGCTTCTCGAATTGACAAAACTAGTGTTCGCAAAGTTAACGCCCATTTTTATATTTCTGACCCCTTTTTACTGCAAAGACCTAGGTGGTTAAATTAGGTTTTTTAACACGATGGTTTTTATACAAATTTTATGCAAAATGTTCAGGATCGTAGTGTACACGTGTTTCAGCTAATACAGCATTGCGAGTTTATTGCTTCCAATGACAAACGACGATGTTTTAAGATTCAGCTTTATTCACCCCCTCCATTTTTTCGATATACACGTAGAGAACTTTGGCCCATTCACAAATGATTAGTACATTAGTGTACAGAAAAAGAAATACTCATCTTATCCTTGTTCATTTGGTTAGGCTTGGTTTGTTTTACGTCCTATTAACAGCCAGGGTTATTTAAGGACGTGCCACGTTTTGGAGGTGGAGGAAAGCCGGAGTACCCGGAGAAAAAACCACCGACCTATGGGCAGTACCTTGCAACTACTCCACGTGGGTTTCGAACTCCAAACACAGAGGCGGAGGACTAGCGGTAGAATGTCGGGACACCTTAACCACACCGCCACCGCGGCCCTCTAGCTTTGTTAATAAGTTTTATCAATTTTCTTGAAGTGGATGAAGGGGGGCATTTTGGGAAAAACGAGCAACGAAAGTTGGAATTCTGTGAGAAATGGATTACATTTTTTGATGTTTCGGTTTTCGTCACAAGTTTTCGGGTAGACTTAATTTTTTTTTCAAATACCTTGCTAATGAACTCTTCACATTTAAACACTAAGCGATAAAAAGTTTTGATTTTCATAAAATAAAACCTACTTATAAATCGTCATGCGTCGAAGTTTATAATGTTGCTGTAAACAATTTTGAACATTTTTGTTTGTTTTATCTTTATTTATACCGCTTTGCCATGATAACCTCACATGTTGTAGGTAGGAACAAGAAAAACAAATAAATCTACAACACACAACTAAAATCTGACGACTGAGGTGTGTCATGATGGTTGTATGGGAGGCAGTCTACCTGACCCCCCCCCCCCCCTCCAAAGCAAGCAAACAAATAAATAAACAAAACTGTACATACACTAAACGTTATTGGATGTGGTTATCAAGACATGCCTGTTGAGTATTATGTTAATGATTAATAAAAAAGTTGTGGTTGATAAAGTTTTGATGACGAATACCTTGCAGAGCTTTGTAAATGTGTGATGGGGGAGGGGGGGAGGGTCATGTTTATAACGAAGTTTATTGCCCTGAGTCATCATGTTAACGACTAAGGTTAACAGACGGCTGTATTGTAAATGGTTTATACAATACGTGTATTATTGCTACAGATAGTGGTATGTGTGTATACAAAAACAGTCCGACCTCAATTTCTAAATCAGGAAATGAGATACATGTATTTAGGTTCGACAAGTACGTAACACAGACCTGTGTAGATTATAATACAACTAAACTCTCTTACTAACTACACATCAAGTGTAATTGTTATATGGTAGAAAAAAAATGTTACTTCTGTTTTTTTAGCCCACCATCATCAGATGGTGGGCTTATCAAATCACCCTCCGTCCGTCCTTAAACAATTCTTGTTATCGCTATTTCTGGAGAAGTACTGGATGGATCATTCTCAAATTTCATTTGTAGGTTCCCTTGATGTTTAATTTTGCATGCTTCATTTTCGGACTAACCCGATAAACAATATGGCCAATGTTATCGTTATGTCTTGTGAAGAATTGGATGGATCTTTCCCGAATTTCACACGCAAGTTCCCCTTGGTAACTAGTTGTGGCTGTATTGATTTTGAGACTGATTGGAAAAAACAAAATGGCTTACAGACGGCCATCTTGTATTTTGACGATTAAACTATGTTATTGTTATATCTTGTGAAGTATTGGTTGGATCTTTCCCAAATTTCATACGCAAAACTAAACCGCATGACAGAGAATGCGTCAAATGGCTTTTTGTTTTGATGGCTGGACAGTGGGTCAGCCGAGTTTTGGTGCTTATAAAACCAGTCAAATTGTCTACATTTATTCTTATATTTTCATGTGTAATATTTGACAATAACCTAATGCGTTAACATCGAATACTGAACTGCCTAGGGCGGAACATATCATTCATCTGTCCCTCTTTCATAGTAGTAGCTACTAGGTTATTTCGTTTCAGCACCCCCAAACCCCCGATAAATAGAGGATCTTACACGAGTGCAGATGTAATATGGAATTTATCAAACGAGCTAGATAATTTGATATGTCACGAGCCTTTAGGTGGATGACATAGCAAGTTATTTAACGAGTTTAAAAAAATTCATATTGCATTGACACGAGTGTAAGATTCTATTTATCACATAACTTATTTTTATGAGAAAATACAAAAAAAATTTAAATTAATTCTCTATGAGAAAGGCAATTTTTTCTGTTACAGTACGATTTTCACTACCGAGACAATCATATGTCGCCATAAAGACGTCATGTGTTTATGACGTCACAATAGTGTTATTACACGTGTGTAAAACCATTTTTATGACATGGCGGTATGACATGAATGAGCGGGCCAGTTATGTGATAAAATAGAATAGTAAGGGATTTCATTAATTGCAATTACGGAACATCCCACTTCTCAGAACATTCTCCGACAGTTAATTACTTTCATTAAGGTGTCACCTTTATTGATACATGTAACTTTAATGCTTGTGTGTGAGCTTGTAAATTTTAGTGGAAAATTAATGGCAATAGCAACTTTTATTCTTATAAAGATCCGAAAATTACAGGGAAACTTATTAGTAAATTACAAATTAATTTATGCATAAAATATAACAAATGTTGAAACATATAATATGTGGCTTTTGGTGAATAATATACCTTACATCGCTAACTCGTCGATAAGAATTTGCTGAGCATTTTTACGCGACCTTTCACCAATGTTTTCCGTTTTCCATAAGTCATACCACGCTTAAAACGCGTTAAAGTTGTCTAAAGACGCGACAGGGTGATTAGATTTGGATACTGAACAATACAATATCATATTGTATTCAAAAGATTGCGCTGTAGAGCTACTATACGAAAAATACGTCACAACGCGCGCAGCCGAGGTATGCGATATCTTCTGTAATAGCGATAAAAGGGGGATAACTTGTGCTTCCTTTATATAAAATTGTATGTTTTATATATGTATACAGTCAGTGTTATATACGTCTCTGCTCAGCCTCCCGCTACAGTGATTATATGAGGCGACCAATCAGGTGCCAATTCAAAGATTATCAGTTGCTGTTTTGAAAGCGAATTTTAGATCTTTGTCAAATAATTTGAAACCAAAATAGTTCTGATGTAACCATGTTAATATTTCGAGGTCTAAATCATTTCTGTTTGTATTTCATGTTTCCCCTTTTTGAGGTTTGAATTTTCCCACTTTTCTGTTGTGTATCCATGCATTTCTTCATTCTACCGTGTGACACAGTATTCGTTTCCTTGTGCGATAACAATACAACTTCTCCAAATTATTTACACCGAGATACATTAAATGCTGTACCCCACTCCCTCCCTCCCACACACCTCCACCCAATTTCTTTGATGCCTCCGTACTATTTATTTTCTTACGGTGCCTCGGTTGTTTTTCATTTTCACATTTGAGTTATAGCTATCTACATCTGGATGTTTGTTTAAATATGTCACTTTCAGGTAAAAGTTCAGAAGCTATGATACTAACATAGGGCCGATGTTTATTTCCGTTTGCTGTGACGTCAATAGCGAACAGGAGATCTAACATATAAATTGAAGACTGTCAAAAATCTGAGAATCTCGTCTAAGACAAATCTAGAGTAATTCTATAGAAACTGGAGACTCCGTTATCTTAATCACATTCGCAGATTTGATAAAATAACCATGAAAACGTCCAATTTGTTTATTGAGGCCGCCCAGGTGATTTTAGTATAATTTACAATATACTATCTGCAGATACAAATCCATTTATTTATCACATTCCCGGTAAATCGTACTTCGGTGATACCGCCAGTTTACAAGCTGATAAATACAAGGTACCTTACTTCACCCTATACGACTCTACAAGATGTTCAATTACATTAGAACGGCGGGGCGCTCAGCCTCCCAGAATTATGACGGTCCTATACATTCCTGCAACTCTGAAACACAATGAAGGGAACATAGAAAAAATCGGAAGCTCACATCATTTGAAGTATTTGCCATATAAATCGTATATCTAATTTAGTAGGTCAATGTGACCCAGTTCATTGACATCATGAGACTTTTAATGTAGCGCAAATTTTCTATTTTTTCTCCAATGTTGGATCTTTTCAGGTTATTTCAACTGTTACAAAGATACTGCAAGTCTTTATTTTTCGCGAGAGAATTTTTTCTTCAACTGGAGATCAGTTCGCTGAAATGAATCCCCAGTGAAAGTTTAATTCCGTGGATTAACTATCAATGACCGATATAGAAATAGACATCTTGTCAATCATGTTTTCAAATATTTCAGAACGAAAATCCTTCACACTGGCCGAAAATAATGTGATTTACAAAACATATGTACTTATGATTGATTTGTGATAGCGTGGGGAATTGGGTTGCATACTTATCTATAATTACTGAATTATAACGTTCAACACATACATTAACAACGTAAGTAAAATATATCCATGCACATCAATTTTCCATGCAATGACGTCATAGGTATGACCTTCCTCAAAGATGCTCACACAATACTGCATTCGAACTATGTGAATCCCAGACAAAGTCTTCGTATGTTTGGTACATATAAAAAGTCGAATATGTTAACGAGAATTGAAAACTTCAGTCGCCCACTCGTCCTTGAAAACTACGACGTGTAAGTTTGGTTGCTAGTGGTCACCAGCTTTGCAAGAGACATTGTTCGGATGTTCTGGCAAGGGGAGATCACTAAAAACTGACTTCAGTCAACATCGTCTGTATGAACTGTTTTTATTCAAGACTGGAAATTCTGTTGTACTGCAGATCTGCCAAGTCGTTCTATATCATCCCCGAACACCACTCAGCTGTTCCTGTGCCAAAATATGCACGTACTTTGTAACGAAAGACAAGACAGTGAAAATGGAAAACATATATACATGCACAACACCTATAAACATTGTTGTTCGTGATAAAACTTATATTAATTATTTTGCGTTAGAATATTTCGAGCTTTCTCCCCTTTATTCACTGGTAAGAAATTTTTGATGCTGTTGAGTTGCGTAAATGAATCGAGGTCAGGCGTCTCTCTTCAGTCGTTAAATTTCCAAAATTTTGATAGACAACACATTCACCTCTAAAGACACATTTGAACACCATTTCAAAGTGGTCGGAAAGGTTGATTATGCAAATTCAGGGGTAAAAAAGTTAAAACAATCTGAAATGTACTTACGCTAGCTAGTTCAACAACTATCACTCGTAGCCTCTACGCTTTGTCTATAAGGCAACTGCAGTCTTGATTTTCGTTTATCATTTTTGTCTAATTCAGTGCGATATAACACCACATCAATGCATTTTGAAGTCACTTCTGACGTTTAATTTCGTTATTGATATAATACATATTGAACCATCACTCGTTAGATATCATTTTAATCAAGTAACTGATACCATTTAAATGTTAAGAATAATGTACGCGACGAGGACATCGCAAGATGTGTATATTTTAGAAGTATAGTATAAAGGGAGACAACTGTAGAAGTATTAAGGGAAACAACTGTAGAAGTATTAAGGGAGCCAACTGGTGTGGTATTAAGGGAGACAACTGTAGTAGTATTAAGGGAGACAACTGTTGTGGTATTAAGGGAGACAACTGGTGTGGTATTAAGGGAGACAACTGTAGAAGTATTAAGGGAGACAACTGTAGAAGTATTAAGGGAGACAACTGGTGTGGTATTAAGGGAGACAACTGTTGTGGTATTAAGGGAGACAACTGTTGTAGTATAAAGGGAAACAACTTAAGTAGTATAAAGGGAGAACACTGTAGTAGTATTAAGGGAGACAACTGTAGAAGTATTAAGGGAGACAACTGTAGTAGTATTAAGGGAGACAACTGGTGTAGTATTAAAGTAGATAACTGTAGAAGTATTAAGGGAGACAACTGTAGAAGTATTAAGGGAGACAACTGTAGTAGTATTAAAGTAGACAACTGTAGAAGTATTAAGGGAGACAACTGTAGAAGTATTAAGGGAGACAACTGTAGTAGTATTAAATTAGACAACTGTAGAAGTATTAAGGGAGACAACTGTAGAAGTATTAAGGGAGACAACTGTATAAGTATTAAGGGAGACAACTGTAGTAGTATTAAAGTAGACAACTGTAGAAGTATTAAGGGAGACAACTGTAGAAGTATTAAAGGAGACAACTGTAGAAGTATTAAGGGAGACAACATTTGTAGTATTAAGAGAGGCAACTGAAGTAGTATTAAGGGAAACAATTGCAATAATATTAAGGGAGACAACTGTTGTAGTATTAAGGGAGACAACTGTATTAGTATTAAGGGAGACAACTGTTGTAGTAGTAAGGGAGACAACTGTAATAGTATTAAGGGAGACAATTGTAATAGTATTAAGGGAGACAACTGTTGTAGTATTAAGGGAGACAACTGTAGAAGTATTAAGGGAGACAATTGTAATAGTATTAAGGGAGACAACTGTAGTAGTATTAAGGGAGACAACTGTAGAAGTATTAAGGGAGACAATTGTAATAGTATTAAGGGAGACAATTGTAATAGTATTAAGGGAGACAATTGTAGAAGTATTAAGGGAGACAATTGTAGTAGTATTAAGGGAGACAATTGTAATAGTATTAAGAGAGACAACTGTTGTAGTATTAAGGGAGACAACTGTAGTAGTATTAAGGGAGACAACTGTAGTAGGATTAAGGGAGACAACTGTTGTAGTATTAAGGGAGACAACTGTAGTAGGATTAAGGGAGACAACTGTAGTAGTATTAAGGGAGACAACTGTAGAAGTATTAAGGGAGACAATTGTAATAGTATTAAGGGAGACAATTGTAATAGTATTAAGGGAGACAATTGTAGAAGTATTAAGGGAGACAATTGTAGTAGTATTAAGGGAGACAATTGTAATAGTATTAAGAGAGACAACTGTTGTAGTATTAAGGGAGACAACTGTAGTAGTATTAAGGGAGACAACTGTAGTAGGATTAAGGGAGACAACTGTTGTAGTATTAAGGAAGACAACTGTAGTAGGATTAAGGGAGACAACTGTAGTAGTATTAAGGTAGACAACTGTAGTAGTATTAAGGGAGACAACTGTTGTAGTATTAAGGGAGACAACTGTAGTAGTATTAAGGGAGACAACTGTAGTAGGATTAAGGGAGACAACTGTTGTAGTATTAAGGGAGACAATTGTAATAGTATTAAGGGAGACAATTGTAATAGTATTAAGGGAGACAATTGTAATAGTATTAAGGGAGACAACTGTAGTAGGATTAAGGGAGACAACTGTAGAAGTATTAAGGGAGACAACTGTAGTAGGATTAAGGGAGACAACTGTTGTAGTATTAAGGGAGACAACTGTAGAAGTATTAAGGGAGACAATTGTAATAGTATTAAGGGAGACAATTGTAATAGTATTAAGGGAGACAATTGTAATAGTATTAAGGGAGACAATTGTAATAGTATTAAGGGAGACAATTGTAATAGAATTAAGGGAGACAATTGTAATAGTATTAAGGGAGACAACTGTAGAAGTATTAAGGGAGACAATTGTAATAGTATTAAGGGAGACAATTGTAATAGTATTAAGGGAGACAATTGTAGTAGTATTAAGGGAGACAACTGTTGTAGTATTAAGGGAGACAACTGTTGTAGTATTAAGGGAGACAATTGTAATAGTATTAAGAGAGACAACTGTTGTAGTATTAAGGGAGACAACTGTAGTAGGATTAAGGGAGACAACTGTTGTAGTATTAAGGGAGACAACTGTAGAAGTATTAAGGGAGACAATTGTAATAGTATTAAGGGAGACAATTGTAATAGTATTAAGGGAGACAATTGTAATAGTATTAAGGGAGACAATTGTAATAGTATTAAGGGAGACAATTGTAATAGAATTAAGGGAGACAATTGTAATAGTATTAAGGGAGACAACTGTAGAAGTATTAAGGGAGACAATTGTAATAGTATTAAGGGAGACAATTGTAATAGTATTAAGGGAGACAATTGTAGTAGTATTAAGGGAGACAACTGTTGTAGTATTAAGGGAGACAACTGTTGTAGTATTAAGGGAGACAATTGTAATAGTATTAAGAGAGACAACTGTTGTAGTATTAAGGGAGACAACTGTAGTAGTATTAAGGGAGACAACTGTAGTAGGATTAAGGGAGACAACTGTTGTAGTATTAAGGAAGACAACTGTAGTAGGATTAAGGGAGACAACTGTAGTAGTATTAAGGTAGACAACTGTAGTAGTATTAAGGGAGACAACTGTTGTAGTATTAAGGGAGACAACTGTAGTAGTATTAAGGGAGACAACTGTAGTAGGATTAAGGGAGACAACTGTTGTAGTATTAAGGGAGACAATTGTAATAGTATTAAGGGAGACAACTGTAGTAGCATTAAGGGAGACAACTGTAGTAGTATTAAGAGAGACAACTGTAGTAGTATTAAGGGAGACAACTGTAGTAGTATTAAGGGAGACAACTGTTGTAGTATTAAGGGAGACAACTGTAGTAGTATTAAGGGAGACAACTGTAGTAAAATTAAGGGAGACAACTGTTGTAGTATTAAGGGAGACAATTGTAATAGTATTAAGGGAGACAACTGTAGTAGTATTAAGGGAGACAACTGTAGTAGTATTAAGAGAGACAACTGTTGTAGTATTAAGGGAGACAATTGTAATAGTATTAAGGGAGACAACTGTAGTAGTATTAAGGGAGACAACTGTAGTAGTATTAAGAGAGACAACTGTAGTAGTATTAAGGGAGACAACTGGTGTGGTATTAAGGAAGACAACTGTAGTAGGATTAAGGGAGACAACTGTTGTAGTATTAAGGGAGACAACTGTAGTAATATTAGGGAGGGCAACTGTAGTAGCACTAAGGGCGGGGGGGGGGGCTGTAGTAGTATTAAGAGAGACAACTGTAGTGGTATTAAGGAAGACAACTGTAGTAGGATTAAGGGAGACAACTGGTGTGGTATTAAGGGAGACAACTGTTGTGGTATTAAGGGAGACAATTGTAATAGTATTAAGAGAGACAACTGTAGTAGTATTAAGGGAGACAACTGTTGTAGTATTAAGGGAGACAACTGTAGTAATATGAGGGAGGGCAACTGTAGTAGCACTAAGGGCGGGGGGGGGCTGTAGTAGTATTAAGAGAGACAACTGTAGTGGTATTAAGGAAGACAACTGTAGTAGGATTAAGGGAGACAACTGTTGTGGTATTAAGGGAGACAACTGAAGTAGGATTAAGGGAGACAACTGCAGTAGTATTAAGGGAGATAACTGTAGTGGTATTAAGATAGACAATTGTAGTAGTATAAAAAGCAACCCGAGCAATTGCTTTCTGTTAGAAGCACTTCACAAAACTTGAGTATTTAGTTTTTTTATTTATAGTTTAAGTGAATTTGACCTTTGACCTTCGAACCTGAGAAGCAATCCCAGGCAGTCTTTTTAGTAAGGAAGCATTGTATGAAGTCTGAGCTTGATCGGCTAAAGCGAACTCGAGTTATTGCATGGAAACCATTTTTCTTTTTATAGTAACAACGACCTTTTAAATTTTTGGTAAGGCAGCATTGTATGATGTTTGGGTTTGATTGGCCATAGGGAACTCATGTTATCGCACGGAAACTTTTTTGCGGACACCGCCCCTGTCGATGCCGTCATAGTTATGCCTGCTTTTTGCAGGCGACACTTAAGTATTTGGGATAGGACGTCGACGCTTGGGGGAACAGCAATAGCCCTCAGTTACTAGTAACCGACAAGCTAAAAACGAGGTAGAGGCGACATTGTGGGTCCCCGTCGGCACTTTCTGAAAAAGAGAAAAAAAATATCGTTTCCGGAGAGTGCCGATGGTTCCCGATTGTAATGAATTTCCGGAAGAATCAATCTTCACGTCATCAGCATGAAGCCAAGGGGAAACGGAGTAGTATAAATTCTGCTGAGTAGTCTCATCATCTGTAGACACCCCAGTTGCCGCTAATGCTAGACAAAATTATTTGGAAACGCTCTTTTGACTCAATTCCAAGAATATATTCATATCATCAGATATTTCCAGCAAGATAATTGCTACAATTTCCCAGTTGATTAATATCTGATATGTTTAAAATATATTAAAATGTGAACATTTTTCGTCGAGCAAAAAAATAAAACAGGCAGGTGGGTAGGGGAGATTTGGCGGGGAGAGGGGGTGGGTTAAGGAAAATATGAATATGAAGACGTTGAAGTGACGAGGAGGAAAATGGACAGTTTTTGTTGTTTATCGTTAGAACTTCCAGATCTACAAGACTAAGTACAAGTGTTAGCAATAACGGTATCACATGTATTTTGTATGCACAGTGCTCCCTAAAAATCAGCCATCTTACATGTGCCGGAAATCTCTGTGTAGTTATATTGCATTACGCGCCTTGTACATTTTTAATGAATTGCTTTTGCCTTTTATATCAAGTTCGTACGCGCACACAGCACTGTCTGTGGCCAAACAATGTAAGGACGCTAGCTTATATACATAGGACCTACTTAAACAATCTCACAATAGCCACATCCGAACATATCTTAGTCTCGAACACAGCTCTCGCGAGATGAGACTTCACGATCACATCGGTATGATCGTAATCTTACTGTAACATGTTCTTGGCATTTTTCTCAGTTTTTTTACCGGGATGGGTTTATGCTCGTTTCCCATCTTACAGAACCTAGTTACCGTTGTCAGGTATATCCTGGTTAACGAGAAATTGATTACTAGTATCTCAGAGTTCGTTTTTTGTGGGTGGTGTGTGTACGTTAAACAAGCTACTTGTATCATATTTGTATCCGTAAATCAGGATTTTTGTCTCAATTTTTATTTGCTAAGTCCTTCTTTAACGTCTGGCATAACTTTTCATTGATTTTGCAAACGACTTATTTATATTAAATTACCGGTGTGTATGTTGCTTTCCGGTTTATTTTGGTACAATGTATCAGATACTTGTGTTACATTGGTTACATTTTATCAGAATTTTCCCTTTATTATATGCATTTTTTTGTTCTATTAAATTTTATTATCTCACTTGGCCCCAAGTGAGCTAACGCGATGGTGCGGTGTCTGATGTCCGTCGGTCGTCCTGGGCCCTCATATTTTATTTTAAGTGAACTCATCATGATATTTGGTTTGTAGCCTCCTGGATGAAGCTTGACAGTTGGCAAAAATACTACGTTGACCTACTTTCAATGTCATATAGGTCAAATATGTCCAAACCTTCAAACGCCTTTTTTCTGATGTAACAACCCTCAAAGACTTCGTCTGAAAGACTGAAAATCCTAAAGGAATGATGTGTGACTGGTAGCTTCCTTATAAAGAACTGAAGAAAGTAGGTGATTAAAAATGACTTCGATTTTGGGCAAGTTTTATGGTCGCCATCATGGTCTAATTGAGAAATATTGTATCTTTGTGTGATATGAAGATAGACGTTTTGAGTATGCTCATTGGTATGCTCACTTGTTGTGATTGACAATGATGACTAGGTTCTCATTTTGAGGACTTGATGTTTACTTTAATGGGATCAAAATTAACATGGTGGATGTCGTTGATGAAGCAGAAGACGCTTACTCTTCCGGAATACCTGGTCTTATTTTTCTGTACTTTAACGAGAGTTTCCATGTAAATATTTTTTTTGAGTTCGGATTATGGTTTTGTTGACGCATTGGTATTCTCTGATTTTTTTTAAACATAGTATCAAGGTCGAAGGTAAAGTATTTTGTCCATTTTAAGGTTGCAAATTAGATATCATTACAATGTAAGCGACACAGTCTCCTTCCTATTTAGTCCAACATTTGTATTCAATATGCAGATAAGATATAAGTTGTATCATGTTGCTTTTCGTTCCTTTTGGATTCCCTTTTATATAAACCCTTGCTTGATGTAAAACAACTTCGCGGTTAAACCGAAAGGTATTTCCTTTAGTTCCATATTGTGCCCTAAAATGCGTTATTCCCAGTTTCATTAAAAGCCTTTTCAACGTTGCAACGTCATCCAAGTTCTGAGTAAAAGAGATGACGGTAAATGAAAATTATTATCTTTTACCTACTTCTGGAAATTGACATTGACTTACATAACTCTAAGTTCATGTATGAATGGATTATATTCATCAAATCTTAAAACAACGCCTTCTGAAGAACCGAAAATCCAAAGAAGTTAAGAGATGTGGCAGCTAGTTCACAACTCCTTTAGTATGTATGGCCTTAATTTGCAAAATAGAATCCATGGATGGAGCTCAGCAAAAAGTGTTGAAGCAAATAAGCTTGACATCGCCTAGTTTCATGAACGTTTCTCAACTTAATGAAAAAATCCTTCCTGTCTCCATAGGAAAGTAATTCAAGTGTTAAGGGGAAAATTCAATTGTTCAGGACCTCTCCTGAAATTCTGTAATGCTTTCTTATGGAGATTTTTAAGTTAAAGAATGGTTAATTGAAAAGTTGCTCTGCAGCTATAGTATAAGAATTGTGCCTGCTGCCCCATTGCATAATTCGTAAGAGGCGACTAAATTTATGATCTTCTTTCTCCCTCCTTGACACTGCTTCACTTTTGACCTATACAACTGAACGTTCGCCCCTGTAAAGACTTTGGGTTCTGTCCCAAGGCCGGACATACCAGTCTCAGACAAGAGGTCTATGAGCCTTAACGATCATCTAACTATAAAGACTAGTCGCCTATATAATTTGTGTCGGTATTTGCGAAGTTGTTTAAAGATATTGACATATTTGACCCCTGTGACCATGTAAGAAGGTCAATGAACAAACATGGTATCCCTTCATCTCAGCATGCTGCCAGCAATATATAAGTAACTTACCCTTTAATTACTGTGAAGAATTAGGAATAAAATTCATCAGTTTGGTATGAATGATATATACTGAGATTGTTTTTTTTTTTACACAAACAGGAATTGAAAACTTAATTTGCGAGCTTTCGAAAACGACTGTTTCCTTTGTCAAGCAAAGAGTACAATAGCCGGGTGTCGGTGTTCTGACCGCTGAAATCAGCTCACTACCCAAAATAGGGCGAGTTGGACTAGAGTACATTTGGACGAAATGTCGCGCTACATTTTTGACAGCTGACTTCTCCAACTCGCCCTATTTTGGGTAGTGAGCTGATTTCAGCGGTCAGAACAACGACACTCGGCTATTGTACTCTTTGCTTGACAAAGGAAACAGACGTTTTCGAAAGCTCGCAAATTAAGTTTTCAATTCCTGTTTGTGTAAAAAAAAAACAATCTCAGTATATACTGTGAAGAATTGTTTGAAATCTTTTAACACATTTGAACTTTGTGACCACGAAACTGGGTCAAGGTCATTCATTCTAAGAAACTTGGTAGCCTTTCCTCCCTGCATGCTACAGGCCAAATAGCAGCTCATCTAACCTATCAGTTTTAAGAAGAAGCTACTTGAACGTTTTTAAATTTTAACACATTTGGCCCCTGTGATCTTAAATGTGAATCAAGGTTTTCAATTCGACCAAACTCGGTAGCCCTTTAACGCAGCATAACATCAGCACCTTGGGCCTTTCGGTTATTGAGAAAAATTCGTTTGAAGATTTTAAGGCATTTGACCCCTGAGACCTTAGAAAGTAGCTAGGTCAAGATCATTAATTTGAACAAACTTGGTTGCCCGTTTATCCCAGAATAATATCAGTAGCGTGGGCTTTTCGGTTATCGAGAAGAAGTCGTTTTAACATTTTAATGCATTTGGCCCCTGTGAATTTGACAGTAAACCAACGCCATTCATTTAAACAAACTCGTTAGCCCTTTTATCTCAGCATCCTTCGCCTTTCGGTTATTGATAAGAAGTAGTTGAAGGAAAAATGTGACCCATGTTTCTTTCAAGGTCACTGATATAAGGAATTTTTTTAGCATTCAATCCAAGGTACCTAGCAGGCAAATATCATTACACTGGGCATTTTGAGTATTGAGAGGAAGAATTTTTAAATGATTTTAAATATTTAACCTATGTGACCTTGAAAGTAGGTGGTGGTAAAAATGATTTCATATAGTTCATCTAAAATCCCTAATTACAAATAGGTCGTTAGCTGGTAAAGTAGGACTGCTCAACTTAGGGTAACTTAGACTCGTTTAATAGCTTTAGTTACTGAACGAGTTCAACCGAGGTGACTTTAAAACCAGATTAAAATTCGAAGATAAGATACCGTTTACTCTTAATGTTCACGCACCTAGATATAATATTTTTGGCAAGTGGATTGACGGCCTGCATTTCTATTCAAATGTCACATGGGTCAAATTTTATTAAAGCTAACAAGTTTTTGAAAATAAATCGCCCCGTCTTATACTCTCCGGGTCACTAAGTAAATTATGTGGAAAAAAACTCCAAATGACTTCTTACGAACTAAAATACTGAAGATAAAGATTAACAATTCGTATCAAACTCAAATGTACGAGGAAAATATTTACTTGACTTAATTGAACATCAAATTAGACAGAAATGTTATAACCTTGAAATTAGTTCCCCCAAAAACTTCAGATGTTGGAGATTATGATCTTGTTAGAAAGTTTACTAAGCCAACTTCCAATATTATAAAGTTAAAATATGCTCGCTAAATCAATTTGGACGAAATTGTAAGTAGTATCACCTCAATTCTATCTTTTCACCTGAATAGTTGAGACGTCACGGAAATGTGAAAGGCAGATGGGTTTCACAGGCCCTCCAAACCTTTTGCACAAGTGTGACAAAGCGATACGTATCTCACCTGCGTACTTTGGCGCTAAAAATGCTTACTAATTACTCAACAGATCTGTCTGCTAGCTGTGCCAAACATGAAAAGGGTTCCTTTCACTTCGAGAATCGCTGTTGTTGGCAGGTCTTATTTCTCTCGCCTCTATGCTGTTTGAATCCTAACAAGAGAATACCAAATACTAGGAGTGCCCCAATCTTTTGTCAATAAATCCAAATCTCGCGAGATCTGTGCACAAAATCTGATGCGAGACGTTACATTTTAAAGTAAACAAAGCGGGAAAAGATAAATTTTGATAATTGAGCACGGGTCGGCTAATCAGCGGACACTTTGAAACTTTAAGACGTCATGTTCTAATCTAGTGTGAACTCTCATCAACACTGACACTAGTCTAATTTGTGTCTTACCTGTCGTCCTGTCAGTCCCAATCATACGTAAGTATATAGGTAGGTACTTCCAGCACATACAAAACTGACACGTAACGCATTGCCAACTTTGTGTTTATGGAATAAAAATACGCGTATATAGTTTTACCGTAATAATCTGTCTTTGGTTTCATTTTCTTAAGTTGTAAGTCTCTTTGCCAACAACGTACTGAAATAAGTATCTAAAATATCTATCTTAATTGAATAATATTCCTGTGAACTTCCGATTCACGTGACGGTCTCTCCAAACGAAAGCTGAAGGTACTTTGTGAAGAGTTAGTCTCAGTACTTGCGGTTAGAGTGAATCATGCGTTATAGGTATATTTAGGTATGTATTGCATGTACTACAACGGAGGGAAGGAAGAAGCTGGGAGTGAGTGGGGAGGGGGGGGGGGCGAACATTCGGGAGGGACCACAAGCATGTGTTGTTCACAGTACTAACATTGCTGTCGCACAGATTCACGTCGCGTCATAAATAAGTACTACGAAGGTGAAGCTTGGGGAGGGAAACAAACGGCGGGGCATTGGCGGGGGCAACGATTGGGTCGGTCGGGGGTGGGGTGGGGGGGGGGGGGGGTTAGAGGACAATAAACAGAAGGGCAAACAAGCATGAACCCCTTTAGTCGATAGGTTGAGCATAGCTGTCAGTTTATATTACATTGTGTTATAAAAAGACACTACATAGTACCTGTATTTTCATGATGGGGAGGGGGAGGGGGAGGGGGGTTGGGAATGGGGAGTGGGGGGGGGGGGGGGGGGGTAATAAACGGAAAGGGTGTATCTTAGTCCAGAGTTCTATCATAACTGCCTCACTGTATCATAGCGCGTCGTAAACAAGTGGTATGAAGTACCTAGAGTATAAATCATAACATATATATATCTCCATAAGTGAATACTGCACGCGCATCGTAAGTACGAAATACGTATACATCCTACACGTGCAAACCTAAGTATTTGTGCGTTCGATACAACACTCTAGAATCCTTGACACATTCAATGGGAATGTGATGTGTTCCTTGATGATTGTTATGTACCTAGACATAATAATAATGTGACGTAGCTAGTTCTAATATACTGAAAATATGTATTTTTGCGAGATTTATTTTCTGGTCTATTGGTGGTTTTTTTCTGAAATCAATCGATAATGAATTAATCTTCGTAAGTCATTTTTACTCAAGCACCACATGATTACACAAGGTTATGAAACTATTTTGAGATTAAAGAGTAAATATCAGATTATGAAATTGATTCTCAAGAACGTATAGATCACTATACATCTTAAACATATTTAATGAACCTTTTATTTTCGGTCACTTAGTAACATTTTCTGTGATGATGGGCTGCCGCTGGGCAAGGTGTAAAAAAACATAAGGTCTCGATTTCACTTTCTTTAAATATTGAACGCCGATATGACATGATGTTATATTTCGTCTTAAAATATTACCTTGGAATAAACAGTCCACATTAGCGAAGGTGGAAACTGAATTACTTTTGGTCCCTTCCGCTCACAGTTGGCTTGTTGTGAGACAGAAATTCGAACTCGTATTCCCCTTCTTAACGAAAATATTTCTTCGACGCAATATATACAGTGAACTGATTGTATAGAATGTCCAGTCTGAATTTACTCTAAACATCTGTATTCTATATTTGAAGGTTTTGAAAAACTTTATGGTGATTTTTAAAGAACTATGCAGATCGGAGATATGATAGGCCGGCTGTTTCCCACTACATGATATGAAGACGAGACCAACGTGTCACTCTCCTATACTCTAGAATCGGGAATGGTTTATTCCGTGTATTCTTATTAAGGAACATCAAAGAAGACATGGTTAGAACTACTGTATCCCATTCCACGTATATAGTAAATGGCATTCGATGTTGTATATGATAAAATTATTTTCCAATACCAAAATTAGGGACTTCCTCAATGTTTTCTACGAAGATGACACAGAAGAGTCCCAAATAGATACAATGTAGTATGTCCCTACTGCAACACCTGGAATGATTTCCGTTTCCGTTTTGTCTCTCTAGGCACCTGTCCTTATATGACCCTAGTTGTTATGTCTCCCCTAGACACCAGTCCTCATTTGATACTGGCTGTTGCGTCTCCCTAGACAACCGTCTTCATTTTACCCTGACTGTTGTGTCTCCCTATATACATGTCTTCATTTTACCCCGACTGTTGTGTTCCCCTAGACACCCGTCCTCATTTGACCCTGGCTGTTGTGTCTCCCTAGACAACCGTCTTCATTTTACCCCGACTGTTGTGTTCCCCTAGACACCCGTCCTCATTAAACCCGTAACAAAGAAAACTTTAGAAAACGAATGATGAATGCTATAAGCAATCTGACGATTCAATCGTTATGTGTTTGATACGTTGAATTTCGTTATCTCGAACCCATATAACTCAAAGACCCCATTTATTTTCAAGTATTTCGACTTGACAATTTTTACAAAAAAAAACAAACAAAAAAAAAACAAAAAAACAAAAAAAGATTGTTTACCAATCTTTCCATAGACGAAAGATGGTTCAGCACTACAGTTACTCTTTAACTCGAATACTCGGCTAACTCGAAGTGTTCCCATGGTCCCAGCCTTCTTATTCGTGATAACGAGAATCGACTGTATATATACCTACCTATGGTAGACGAAGTCGTTCATTATCCCACCAAGTACTTTGCTGAAGGTCAAAGACATATAATTCCATTGTTATAGGTTGGCATCGTAAATGTATTTCCTGTCATCATGTATTGTCTCAACGAGCTACAGAAACGGAAGACGAGTACTTATCTGATCTTGGTCGAATTATCATTGCATGGTGCCAAAAACCGCTGAGTGGTAGGATTCCGGCATTGGTTTAGTTCTGTATGATATAGACACTTTGTAAGCGAACAGGCCACGGTTTACTCAACGTTCCGTAATTTGGGTAATCCCTTAACTTAAAAATCTTCATAGGAAAGCAGTACAGAAGTTAAGGGAGACATTACTAAGTTAATGACCCTTCCTTATTTTCTTAAATGTTTTTTATGAATTTTTTTAAGCTACAGTGCTCCAACGGACGATCAGTCACAACTACAAGTAGTGGTCAGTTAGAGTGGTCATACGGACGATCAGACACAACTACAAGTAGTGGTCAGCTGGAGTGTCCGTACAGACGATCAGTCACAACTACAAGTAGTGGTCAGCTGGAGTGTCCGTACGGACGACCAGACACAACTATAAGTAGTAGTCAGCTGGAGTGTTCATACGGACGATCAGACACAACTACAAGTAGTGGTCAATGTGAGTGTTCATACGGACGATCAGACACAACTACAAGTAGTGGTCAATGTGAGTGTTCATACGGACGATCAGACACAACTACAAGTAGTGGTCAGCTGGATTGTCGATACGGATGATCAGTCATAATTACAAGTTATGGTCAGCTGGGGTGTCCGTACGGACAATCCGACAAAACTACAACTAGCGACGATCAGTCACATGATCAGGTGGAGTGTCAGACATCTACTAAACATCTAACACCCCCCCCCCCCCCCCCCCCCCAGTGTATAAATTACTCTAAACACCTTAGTTTAGATCCAAAACTAGCTATACTAAATTCTTAGGGCCCTGTGGTGTTGCGGGCTTACGCTGATTTCAGTACATGGTTGACCGAAAGTGATTCGAGAAACGAAAAGAGAAAAAAAAGACTATAACAACACACAAATACTGTGCATTTTATGACACGGAAAGTTAACCAGAAAATAAATCAAAAGAAATGCTTAGTCGATATAATTAGTGATAAAATAAAAACTTTGTATTTGATCAAGTAAAAACCAACATAAACTAATACCAGTTTCTAAATAAACTCCAACAGTTGTGCATGAAGAATTTTGATTCTGAAGATAAAGCAATCATAATCAGGTTGATCTAACACAGGGGTGGAAAGGCCGTGAAAAGACAAGCAACATTCATCTGTATTGAGTCATTCTGAAGTACCTCTGTCTTCACTGTTAAGCAATCTGCTAATTGTTTTACACTCGGATCACCTCGGTTATGGCTGTCAATGTGGTTAATGAACTCTTTTTGCGGTAGACGGGCTATGTGATGACGCATATGTTACTTCGCCCCCTCTCCCTCCCCACTTTCCCTACCCCCATTGATAAAAAAACCCGTCGTCCTCACCATAATTCAAATTTTGAGGTCTTCTTTAAAGTGTTATTACCCAAACAACCCGTAAATGCTTTAATGACAATTTGTTTATATATATATATATGTTTAAAGGCCCAATATACGTAACTTCAAGAAATTTTTCGTCAATCTGAAAAATTCTGAAAAAAAATCAAGTTGATAACCATGCAAAAATAAGCCTAAAGCGAAGTAAACCTGAGCGGTAACTTACAAGAAACTCCTGACAGAAAAATCCAAAGAATTGAAAATAATTCAGGTGGGGCCCACTTCAATAACAAGCCGAAATTAAAAGACAGTCAAAATGGTCGCGTGTTTACAAATACCGAGTTTCAACTGCTGCCGTACCGGTTACCGGATAAGAAGTCATCTTGAATATTGCTGATATCAGTTAATCTTAACTAAATCCATAAAAATAATAAATAATAATAAAATAATATTTCCGCATCAAGTTTTGCCGAAAGTTACGTATATTGGGCCTTTAATGAATGGTTTGTCTGAGGTATCATCTCATTTTCTTCGTGTTGCATACGTATTCATTTGACAACGATTCCAGCTACAATAACTGTCAAAATGAAAAAGTTCTATCATCGACTTGCCGTGTTCCAATATCGAAAATAAAGACATTCTATTTTGGTGAAGATCATTTTCGTTCAGCAGAACACTGCCACAGCGACTTGAGTAAGAATGAGCGGGTTCGGACCTCGATAGGGCAGGCACGCTGAAGGGTTATCTATAGGATCTCAACACGTCTCGCATACCTCATTCATAGCGTCTTCATCACCCGCTCACATCACCCAGAACTCGATCATCTGAGTCGACAGCTACTATTTGTGTATGACTTAACAAGTGCGCATAGTGCAATTTTCCATTACTCTCCCCTGCTAACTTCATGTTTTTTTTTATTTTGTGAACTTCATATCACTTAAGGAAATCAAAGAAACCAAATACGCAAGGGACAAGTGACAAGAATTTCTAATATCACGTTATTTTTTAATCTTGTCTGAATTTCATGACTGCAAAGGCAACATGGATCTGTAAACCGGAAGTGACGTAGTTTTTGGTAGAACACAAGCTGTCGTGTTTCTAAACATACGATGTCAGATATTGAATTCCAGATGTTTGTTTTACAATGCGGAAGTGACGTTGTTTTTTTCTCAATGAAAAAAAAAACATTAACTAATTCAGATTAGAAATTAAGATAAACACACAGTAGCTTGTAATGCCAGCAGATCCGGTGGGTGGGTGGTTGGTGAATTGCAATAGTATTACTACAACATTATTGAGCCAGAAAGTGTTGCGTGTACAACATGCCATCCGGATGATACACGTACGTGTAGGTATACACGAGACATAGAATAAATAGCTCCCATAACGTAACACTGCCACCATTTCGCGGCTGATACCGGCAGAGGGGTAAGTGAAAATACAAACGTACACCAACTTTTCATTAATAGAATCAACTGCTTGTTTAAATCGACATTATACGTATTCTAGATCTTGCGTATCTTTTGTAAATTTGTCTTTTAAGTTGAGATCATATTGTCGCACACGGTGAAAATCCAGTTTGTTCTGGGTCTGTCATATTGAGGAAATTGATCTATTTGCGGTAATTCTCAAAAGAAATGAAGACACATACAGAAATGTCTTTAAAATGCATGTACATTGTATACAGTGCATTTATGTGAATATGGCACAGTGGTTTAGAGCGACCACCCCCTCCAAATGCATCCATCCCTGTTGCATATAGTATCTGTATGTTTGACTTGAGCAAGACTACAATAGTTCAGTACCTCAGAGATGTAAGTTTCGTGCTATCTTGTTTGTTATAAATAGGACTTTTACTTACTCTGCTGCGGGGCCGCGGTGGCCGAGTGGTTAAGGTGTCCCGAACCCACGTGTGGCAGTTGCCAGGTACTGACCGTAGGTCGGTGGTTTTTCTCCGGGTACTCCGGCTTTCCTCCACCACCAAACCTGGCATGTCCTTGAATGACCCTGGCTGTTAATAGGAAGTCCAACAAAATAAACCAAACCAAACGTTCTGTACTTACTATGAAACCGCGTTTTTGTGGTTTATCTGTTTGCCATTCCAATAATCTAATATCTGAGCACTGTGACCAGGGAAAGTGTGGTCAATGTCATATATCTGTTACCAGGGAAAGTGTGGTCAATGTCATATATCTGTTACCAGGGAAAGTGTGGTCAAGGTCATATATCTGTGACCAGGGAATGTGTGGTCAAGGTCATATATCTGTGACCAGGGAATATGTGGTCGAGGTCATATATCTGTGACCAGGGAATGTGTGGTCAAGGTCATATATCTGTTACAAGGGAAAGTGTGGTCAATGTCATATATCTGTTACCAGGGACAGTGTGGTCAATGTCATATATCTGTAACCAGGGAATGTGTGGTCAATGTCATATATCTGTTACCAGGGAAAGTGTGGTCAATGTCATATATCTGTTACCAGGGAAAGTGTGGTCAAGGTCATATATCTGTTACCAGGGAAAGTTTGGTCAATGTCATATATCTGTTACCAGGGAAAGTGTGGTCAATGTCATATGTCTGTAACCAGGGAAAGTGTGGTCAATGTCATATATCTGTGACCAGGGAAAGTTTAGTCAAGGTCATATGTATGTAACCAGGGAATGTGTGGTCAATGTCATATATCTGTAACCAGGGAATGTGTGGTCAATGTCATATATCTGTTACCAGGGAATGTGTGGTCAATGTCATATATCTGTAACCAGGGAAAGTGTGGTCAATGTCATATATCTGTAACCAGGGAAAGTTTAGTCAAGGTCATATATCTGTAACCAGGGAATGTGTGGTCAATGTCATATATCTGTAACCAGGGAAAATGTGGTCAATGTCATATATCTGTTACCAGGGAAAGTGTGGTCAAGGTCATATATCTGTTACCAGGGAATGTGTGGTCAATGTCATATATCTGTAACCAGGGAAAGTGTGGTCAATGTCATATATCTGTAACCAGGGAAAGTGTGGTCAATGTCATATATCTGTTACCAGGGAAAGTGTGGTCAATGTCATATATCTGTTACAAGGGAAAATGTGGTCAATGTCATATATCTGTTACAAGGGAATGTGTGGCCAATGTCATATATCTGTTACCAGGGAATGTGTAGTCAAGGTCATATATCTGTTACCAGGGAATGTGTGGTCAATGTCATATATCTGTTACAAGGGAAAGTGTGGTCAATGTCATATATCTGTGACCAGGGAATGTGTGGTCAAGGTCATATATCTGTTACCAGGGACAGTGTGGTCAATGTTATATATCTGTTACCAGGGAATGTGTGGTCAATGTCATATATCTGTGACCAGGGAATGTGTGGTCAATGTCATATATCTGTTACAAGGGAAAGTGTGGTCAATGTCATATATCTGTTACCAGGGAATGTGTGGTCAATGTCATATATCTGTTACAAGGGAATGTGTGGTCAATGTCATATATCTGTTACAAGGGAATGTGTGGTCAATGTCATATCTGTTACAAGGGAAAGTGTGGTCAATGTCATATATCTGTTACCAGGGAAAGTGTGATCAAGGTCATATATCTGTTACCAGGGAATGTGTGGTCAATGTCATATATCTGTTACAGGGGAAAGTGTGGTCAATGTCATATATCTGTTACAGGGGAAAGTGTGGTCAATGTCATATATCTGTTACAAGGGAAAGTGTGGTCAATGTCATATATCTGTTACAGGGGAAAGTGTGGTCAATGTCATATATCTGTTACAGGGGAAAGTGTAGTCAATGTCATATATCTGTTACAAGGGAAAGTGTGGTCAATGTCATATATCTGTGACCAGGGAATGTGTGGTCAATGTCATATATCTGTTACAAGGGAATGTGTAGTCAAGGTCATATATCTGTTACCAGGGAAAGTCTGGTCAATGTCATATATCTGTAACCAGGGGAAATGTGGTCAATGTCATATATCTGTTACCAGGGAATGTGTAGTCAATGTCATATATCTGTAACCAGGGAAAGTGTGGTCAATGTCATATATCTGTCACAAGGGAAAATGTGGTCAATGTCATATATCTGTTACCAGGGAATGTGTGGTCAAGGTCATATATCTGTTACCAGGGAAAGTGTGGTCAATGTCATATATCTGTGACCAGGGAAAGTGTGGTCAATGTCATATATCTGTGACCAGGGACAGTGTGGTCAATGTTATATATCTGTTACCAGGGAATGTGTGGTCAATGTTATATATCTGTTACCAGGGAATGTGTGGTCAATGTCATATATCTGTAACCAGGGAAAGTGTGGTCAATGTGATATATCTGTTACCAGGGAATGTGTGGCCAAGGTCATATATCTGTGACCAGGGAATGTGTGGGCAATGTCATATATCTGTTACCAGGGAATGTGTAGTCAAGGTCATATATCTGTGACCAGGGAATGTGTGGTCAATGTCATATATCTGTTACCAGGGAATGTGTGGTCAATGTCATATATCTGTTACCAGGGAATGTGTAATCAAGGTCATATATCTGTTACCAGGGACAGTGTGGTCAATGTCATATATCTGTTACCAGGGAATGTGTAGTCAAGGTCATATATCTGTGACCAGGGAATGTGTGGTCAATGTCATATATCTGTTACCAGGGAATATGTGGTCAATGTCATATATCTGTAACCAGGGAAAGTGTGGTCAATGTCATATATCTGTTACCAGGGAATGTGTGGTCAATGTCATATATCTGTAACCAGGGAAAGTGTGGTCAATGTCATATATCTGTTACCAGGGAAAGTGTGGTCAATGTCATATATCTGTGACCAGGGAATGTGTGGTCAATGTCATATATCTGTAAACAGGGAAAGTGTGGTCAATGTCATATATCTGTTACCAGGGAATATGTGGTCAAGGTCATATATCTGTGACCAGGGAATGTGTGGTCAAGGTCATATATCTGTGACCAGGGAAAGTGTGGTCAATGTCATATATCTGTTACCAGGGAATATGTGGTCAATGTCATATATCTGTAACCAGGGAATGTGTGGTCAAGGTCATATATCTGTTACCAGGGAAAGTGTGGTCAATGTCATATATCTGTTACCAGGGAAAGTGTGGTCAATGTCATATATCTGTTACCAGGGAAAGTGTGGTCAAGGTCATATATCTGTAACCAGGGAATGTGTGGTCAAGGTCATATATCTGTGACCAGGGAAAGTGTGGTCAATGTTATATATCTGTTACAAGGGAAAGTGTGGTCAATGTTATATATCTGTTACCAGGGAAAGTGTGGTCAATGTTACATATCTGTAACCAGGGGAAATGTGGTCAATGTCATATATCTGTAACCAGGGAATGTGTGGTCAATGTCATATATCTGTAACCAGGAAAGTGTGGTCGAGGTCATATATCTGTTACCAGGGAATGTGTGCCTAAGGTCATATATTTGTTACTAGGGAATGTGTGGCCAATGTCATATATCTGTGACCAGGGAAAGTGTGGTCAATGTCATATATCTGTAACCAGGGAATGTGTGGTCAATGTCATATATCTGTTACCAGGGAAAGTGTGGTCAATGTCATATATCTGTTACCAGGGAAAGTGTGGTCAATGTCATATATCTGTTACCAGGGAAAGTGTGGTCAATGTCATATATCTGTCACAAGGGAAAGTGTGGTCAAGGTCATATATCTGTTACCAGCGACAGTGTAGTCAAGGTCATATATCTGTTACCAGGGGAAATGTGGCCAATGTCATATATCTGTAACCAGGGAATGGTGGTCGAGGTCATATATCTGTTACCAGGGAATCTGTGACAAAGGTCATATATCTGTTACCAGGGAAAGTTTAGTCAAGGTCATATATATGTAACCAGGGAACGTGTAATCAATATCATATATTTGTTACAAGGGAAAGTGTGGTCAAGGTCATATATCTGTTACCAGGGAATGTGTGGCCAAGGTCATATATCTGTTACCAGGGAAAATATGGTCAAGGTCATATGTTTGTATCCAGGGAAAGTGTTGTCAATGTCATATATCTGTGACCAGGCAATGTGTGGCCAATGTCATATATTTGTTACTAGGGAATGTGTGGTCGAGGTCATATATCTGTGACCAGGGAATATGTGGTCAATGTCATATATCTGTTACCAGGGAATATGTGGTCAATGTCATATATCTGTGACCAGGGAATATGTGGTCAAGGTCATATATCTGTGACCAGGGAATGTGTGGCCAATGTCATATATCTGTTACCAGGGAATGTGTAGTCATGGTCATATATCTGTTACCAGGGAAAGTGTGGTCAAGGTCATATATCTGTTACCAGGGAAAGTTTAGTCAAGGTCATATATCTGTTACCAGGGAATGTGTAGTCATGGTCATATATCTGTTACCAGGGAAAGTTTAGTCAAGGTCATATATATGTAACCAGGGAATGTGTGATCAATGTCATATATCTGTAACAAGGGGAAATGTGGTCAAGGTCATTGATATATATTAATATATACAATGTTATGTAACAGGGGAAATTGCAATAAATATCACATATATGTTACCAGGGAAGTAGGGTCAAGGTCAAAATCATACATCTGTAACAAGAAAACTTTCATAAACATTAGGTTCCAAATCAATTAGAATTTGTTAATCACAATTATTAACTACATATGCTGGAATTTGAATTTTAATGAAAGAGCGAGTGGGTAATTTTCGGTTTGATACTCCGTGCGTCTATAGGTTCTGGTATTCTACAATTCAACCATTGTATTCACCCATTGAGTTTTCTTAAACCTTAAGTTTTCTTAAGAATGTTTCTACAGCTTCCATATGTTTGCAGTTAGACTGCCTCTTTCTACATACTTAAGTGAATTGATTGGAGGAGAAACCCGCGGGTAACGAACGGAGACTTAACAGTAGCATAATTTCCAATACCTGGTCTGTCTTGAAAAAAAAACAATATCTTCTAAATGTACAGATACAATTGCTTTAGACAACGCTATGAGGAGGGACTGAAGCCAATATTAACAAAACAGCGCCTTGCATATTTATTTTTGGATGTTCTTCTCTTGTACCGATACATCTTCTTTTATCGCCTATAGCTTAGAGAATTGGGTAAATTGTAACACAGTACAGGCAATTTATCTACCAGAAGATAAAATCTTGCAGCAGTGTGCATTTTTTTAAAAATTGTGCATACATGACGATAGATTTTGTTAGAAAATTTCAATCACTGAGAAACGGGCTTACGTATAATATCACATTCTTTCTCCGTATCTTTTACCTATAGCGAGCATGGGCAAAGCGTTCTGCAGTCGATTCCTGTCAATATTTTGATCCAGAAAACTTGACCTCAGAAAGGGCGGTTATTATTGACGTTATCTGTATGGAAGTTTGCAATCAGCTTGAAAAGCAATAATTTTAATATTTTCTAAAAAGATTTTGACGTCATAGGAAGCCATAAAAGTCTGATTTTATCGTTAATTCAATAAATATGCGAGAAATGTAAAACTTCGTATCGTCTGAAGAATACAAATATATTTCTGATGAGAAGGAATCTGTGAGACCAAAAGGTTTGGCGCTGGACATCGATTTGAATCGGAATGAAACAGGGTGTTGACAGCTAAAATAAGCATTCATTGCAAAAGTTTTTGGATCGTCTTTTGACTTATAAATACATTTCTAACATGTCCTTACAATTAGGTATATTGTGTGGTATGAAGTGCAAAGTTAATTAACTGGAATTTATTTTAGTCACCATTTCTGTCGAATGCACGATTCATTTTGGAATTACACACAAAAATAGGGGTTAATAAACGCCTTTTTTTTTTTTACAATAGTATGATTAAAATAGAAATGAAACGGATTTAAATATTTATTAAAAGATATATCTATTTTATAATTATGGTGGCCATAAGGAAAAAAGGGAATTGGATATTGGTATCTTCAACAATCACTTAGAAGATGGGTTGGGTGGATAGTATAGTAATCGAGCATCTTCGGGGTTTTCCGGTAAGCTTGGAAATAGATGGGAAATCGGGGTCAGGAATTCAATTAAGGATCCAGGTACTACTATACTGCACTTAATTTTTCGTATAGTTGCCCCCCCCCCCCCAATTATTTCGTTTTAAAAGAACGTCCTCGTCGTTTTGAGCAATGGATTGAAAAGGTGAGGTCCTGGGTTCGAAGCCCGGACAACCTTCTCTCAATGATTTTCATTTAAAACACTGATGTTAATAATATTTACTTCATTTATGTTTCATCATTGAAATCCCGCAAGATGGTTTCCTGTCAGAAATGATTTTCTCAAAACCGTTTTACTGGAAACAACAGAATCCAGTCCATTGTCTCTTTGGGAGTTCTCGGCGCAAATATTTTCAATAAAATTTACTGGTGACCATTTGAGTTGATCATCTTAATGATGTAGGAAACAATAGGAAAATAAAAAGGAAAAATATCATTTTTGTTTTTATAAGCAAAACAATATTTATCTAAAATGAGATGATATCGCTCCATAACCCCCCCCCCCCCCCCCCCCTTCCCCAACCTCCCACACTCCTCCCGAACTCAATCTCTATACAATGTTTACCAAAATTCGCATTCGAAATAAGATGATTTATGCATATCAAATGACTCTATGTATTTAAGAAATTATTCGCTCGGACAAAACAAGATATTCCGTGATCTGTTTGTTGTAGGGTCAGTAATTATATCATTAACAGATATATAACACTGTCTGATCTGGCCGGAGAGATCCTTGTCATTTATTTGTCCGTGATCGGTTTATGCAAGTGCTAATTCAAGACACGCGCGTCTATAATTGGATTTTCATAGACTTCTGGGTACGGATCCCTCCTACATCGCCGGGAGGGTCTGGGGGCTCCCTTTAAACATTATACCTGCACATGTTGTCTGCCAAAATCTTAATTAGTGCTCTCGTAATCAGTAGAGCAGCTTGGGCCATATGATCTAACCCGTCGGGGGTGTGGGGGGGGGATACCCTCCCACCGCACATGTGGGAATACACCAGCTGTCAAAATAAAAACACTATCTGGCTTTATTGCTTTGAAAGTTGCCGAAATACGATGTACAGTGTATCTGTATTGTATATTACTATTAAAATGTCTTGTTATGGTTTCATAAAATAGATTTGCAGAATTTACTTCCGTGGCTCAATCGGAAACGTATTTGGGAGGTCGTTTGTTTAATCTTCGGCTCGTAATAATTTGAACATAGACAAATATTAGTTTAAATTAAGATCCTTATTACAGTTTCTTTAAAACTGGTGAGATACATTTTAATACATCTGTTACTACTCATTATCCAGACACTAGTTCCTATAGTTGGATTGGAATATTGCGGTCAGAGTTAAGTTCTCTGGCCCGATCTTTACTTAAACTATAACCAACACGGGCAACCTACTACTAAGCTGTATGATAAACATGACGATTTCAATTTCAAGATCGTGAACTTTCCTTTTCTTGATAGTAACATTCCTGCTTCTCCACCCTATGGTGTTTACATGTCGCAGTTGATTCGTTATTCTAGGGCTTGCTCTGAATATCGAGATTTTCGTGATAGATGTCAACTTGCTGACGAACAAACTTACGGCACAGGGATTCGAGATATGCAGGTTGATGAAGACTATGGGCAAGTTTTATGGTCGCCATCTTGATATCATAGAGAAATATTCTGTATCTTTGCGTGATATGAAGATGGACTTTTTTGAGTTTGCTTATTAGTGTGCTTACTTGTTGCGATGGACAATGATGACTCGGTTCTCATTTTGAGGATTGATGCTTACTTGGATATGACTAAGATTTGGATGGCGGGTGTCATCGATGAAGCAGAAGACGCTTACTCTTCCGGAACACCTGGTCTTGTTCTCTTGTACTTTTACGAGGGTGTCCATGTAATATTTTCCTCTGTTCCTATGTTGCCTCTAGTTTAACCGATTTTGAGTTTGGATTATGGTTTTGTTGACGCTTTGGCATTCTCTGATTTTTTTTCAAGAACTTTCCTAACTCAGGGAAATTCCATAACTTAAAAATCTCCATAAGAAAGCATTACCGAATTTAAGGACAGATTTTCGCCCTAACCTCTGTAATGCTTTCCTATCGAGATTTAAGAACGGTCATAAAACTGGGGCCTGTACGGTTGATTGAAAATCTGCCTTCTTAACTTCCAAAATCTATTACAAATCCTACAAAAACGCTTATGACTTGTATTGAAATCGTCGCACTGGTTTTAAAATGTGTGACATATTAATCAAAGAAAAACACGTGATAATTATGACGTAACATTGTTGATATATTTGTTTTTAATCTCGATCAAAGGATGCCAATGAGGATAAGGTTTGTGTCAAAAACTATTCGTAAAGCCTGCTACATATTTCAAGCTTGATGCATATGATTATCTTCATTAAATTACAAATAGTATGCCGGGAGATAAGTTGTGGTAATCGTTACCACGGAAGCGAATTTGTTAAAAACCGCCCGTATTATCGTAACCCGATTTATCCCAATCATTTGGCGACATTTCCTGGGATATTGAAGATCTCGAGATGAAATTGGAAAGTTAATATATGTTTAGTTGTATCTATATATGACCAGACGGAAAGATGGCGAAAATTGATATAAAAATCAAACTAAATCAATTCAAATCACTTCTGTAGCTTATTTCTTCTTTTTTTTACAATGACCTTCATCCCACAGATTGGTCTATTTCTGACTTGATATTCTGACAGATATGGAGGTGAGGCTCCATGAATTGTGGTACACTTTCCGCTTAGTTAAAAATAGGTCTGACAGTTTTAGTACCAAGGACTTGAATTTTAATTTCAAAGCGACCGTAACATGTCTACCACACAATAGGTGTACCACACAATAGTTATACCACACAAAAATGTACCACACAGAAGTGTACCACACTAATCTGATTAAAATACAGATCTTCACTAAACACTACGCTATCATAGCGTAATGTATAGTGAAGATCTGTATTTTAATCAGAATGGTACCACCACGGACTTAGATAATTTAATTCCGTGGTACTACACAGACTTTGTACCACACAGACGTTGTACCACACAAAAGTTACCACACAAAAGCATATCACTTAACAGTGAAATTCACCATTGAAAGTGTAATCTTCAACGAAATGTGTAATGCACACTATTTAGCAATTGTCAAAACGCAGCGCTCACTATCAGCTTTAACGTATAACAGATCGCATTGACCCACAGCCGACCTCTGATACACGGACCGGAAATGAGTGACCCATAGCTGGACACTCGCTGTGACCTGACCTTCTGACAGAGTATAGAACATTGTGACTCAGTCATACATCACAAACTTAACTAACATTAAACCAGGTTAATGACGTCACGATTTGGACAATAACGTCATCGAATACAATAAAAACACCGCAAATAGGCCAGGAAATGTTATTTAGATGCTTAAGTCTTCGTATAGACCACACCCACTCCAAATTTAGTTCATATTTAAACGGATGTGGTTCAAATTTAGAAAATATTCTTCAGCTGAGATGGTGGCAAATTTGACGTCATATGGACAACACATTGGCTATTTTCTATACATGTAATTAACGTTTCCTTCAAATTGATCGGACCATTGGTTTGTTAGATGTTTAGTAGTTCATAAGAATGATACTGTGAATCGAATACATGAAAGTTGTACAACACATACTTAATTCCAACCCATCATTAGAAGAGTCAACTTATCGGACAATTTGAAGCGCATATGTGGTCCACAACCAGTGAATTTCGATTACGATTATTTGATTTAAGAAATATTTCGATATTTTACCGACTTTTAAAATATTGTTAAACTTTGTTTTATTTGCTCCGAAACAGTTTGTCGATGTAACGCCAATATGTAACGTATAGCATTCAATCTAATTAACACTAGACATGTAAGTGCGCAAATCACAAGAGTAATTTTAATCAGACCGTAAAACACATTGTAATTTATTTGTATACAGAGTCCTATGATGGCTTACAGAAGTTCGATTCCGCGTAACTCCACAGGGACCTGAGAATTTGTGACAGCTAGTTTTGGACCTAGAATAGGATGTTTAGAGTAATTTTACACTTTTGGGGGGTTAAGATCAATTTTCGATAAAAATGCCCCCTTCAATGATCATAAGGTAATAGCTTTTATGACCATTGAGGGTAGCATTTTCTCAGGTCCCTGTGCGTAACCCATCATGATTATATGTGTCCAATATTTATACATACATATATATATGCACACACACACACAAATGTAGACTCAAGTAAGTCAAGCACCGGGCAATTTAATTCACAGATTTCTATCAAAACATCTTAAGAAACTCACAGTTGTGTGGAAAAAAACGACCCCTTTTACCCCGACACTTACGACTATGTTACGACCCTGTAGGGAACTCTGACGCTCTGTTTACCATAGATCTGACTTCAGATAACATATAACGCTTAGACGTGATTGCGCAAATATTGCATCTCTTCTCATAAGCCAGACGGAGTGAAAATTCTCGGACGGAGGAATTTAGCCACTGTAAGTATGGTGTTATATTGCCCCAACCAGGCCTACAACACGTTTATACTGTAGCCCCTCATTATGCAACGGAAGTAATTAGAAACGCGCTACTTTAGCAGCATAATAAGGCGTGATATCCCCTCTTTAAAACATGGGCGCGGCAAAACGTAAACAATTCATAAATTATTCATAAGTCCCTTGCAAACAAAAGGATTATGCCGTCAAAATTTAATCCAGCGGAAAAGCGAGAAAAAATAGTTCAAAGTTGAAATCCCTCTCTTGCTTGAAACATTGCAATGCAGACGAGTCATTGATGTAAAATGTTCGATGGTATTCCTTTCCAGTGAAGGACTAACGGACAGATATAAGTTTGTCAATCAGAAAAGATACCGTAGCTAAACACCTACTGGATTGTGTAAGCGCGCGCGCTCTCGCGCGTGTTTGTACCATGTAGTAAGGGCGGAGGAACGTGCAATGAGTAGATGTTGATGAGACAGCCAGAATCGTAATACGGTACGTACACAAACACACACTACAGACTATATGTAAGAGGGGGATAGAGAGCCGGCTCGTCTTACAACCCCTCCCCTAATATGGAAACGAGGATGCGCAACGAGAGATGGGCCTAGCACGTGGTCCGGTTTATCAGCACTATCAACCGTTCGCCCAGACTCGCTCGGGTTTTCCCGAACAACCAATCTGAAACACGATTATTTATAAAACACCCCCTGTTTGGACTACCGGTAAAAATACACATGGTTGCATGCGTCTGCTGGAGAGGTTAGCCACAGAGAGACTTAGAAAATACCTCTCTTTTCCTATACATCTTGGAGTAGTGAGAGATACCCAGGAACGGCTTGTGTGTTCGGATTCCGGAAAGAGGGACATTCCACCATTTTTGTTCGATCCCCGAGACTGACATCTATTTAAAAGTAAGGAAAAATGTTCGTGTTACTTAAAATCTGTGTAATGACGTTTTGATTCCTCGGCGTATGCCTGCAATTCAAGGGAGGGAGTATATGGGTGATTTATATCTATTCTCAATATTTTCTTATTTCCTTAAGACTGTACGTGTATACTGTATGTAATTGTACGATAACATTTCATCTGAGGAAGGAATGTATTGTTTGACCGTTGTCCAGTCGTTATTAGGACCACATGTTTGTGTCTATACCAGCTGTACCGGCTAACCTCCCATTTGGCCACCTCCAGGCGGAACTATTTTAACATGGTTTGCATTCAAGGGTGAAGGTCACGCAGACTAAAAACAGGAAGAGAACAATCGAATTATAGAAAAGGTCTTATATATAATATTACAGGTGTTAAATTTATCAAATTCAGCCAATTTTTCGGTTATTTACATTATAATTTCTCTCTTCCGGTTACTTTTCTGCACTTTATATCGTACCATGAACATATTTCTTTCTTTTTGAAAACTTAAACTTGTGTAAAATGCATGAGCTGATACTTTTCATATCCGAGTAATCTGACATTCATGTTGACCGCTTATTACACTGGGCGGCGAGGTTTGACCATTTACTTGCGAGTTACGGTCACCTGTTAGCTGAGACTACCCGGAAGTCTCCTTGTATGTGAGGAAGTTGGCGTCGATTTCATTTGCTGCGGGATGACTTCCCGTGGTGCTGAAAGGTAGTCATTGTTTCAACGGATTGTCTTGATAAACACATGAATGCCAGCACCTGTTATTTCCTCCATTTTTTTCTGTGAAGTGTACCTCGACTTGCGCATTAATTCATTTTCTGCATATTGATCCCAAAGAATGTCTGGAATTGTTGTAGTTGGTTGGTCAAACAGTTATCTTTGGTGATAAGTACATAAGATTATTACTGTATTTCATTATTAATATTTTGTAGATGACAACATATCTCCCTCTCTAAACCCCCCCACCCCACCCACACCCTCCACCTCTCATCCCCACCCTCACCTCTCACCCCCACCTCTCACCCCCACATACAATTTCGTATGATTTTCCCGTCGTCTGCCATCTTAGTAATTTTTTAATCAAACTTTGAGAATATCTCCTTTGTTGTGGGTCGGAAAATACAAAATGAGCTTTAAAAGGTGTTACATGTATGATGTTACACAATCCACTGAGTTGGAAACATTTTTTTTTTCGATTGTTCCATTTCATTAATTAAAAGTTACTTTATCAAATGATATTTTAATTAACAGACTGATGAAATCGACAATCGACATTTTTGTCTAGGTGAAGTTTAATCATGTATGTACTTACGGTCAGAAAAATATTTAACCTCTTAAAGCATGGTTGCAAATAGTCTGATTATCAAAAAATAGCAGTTATAAAAAATAAATGTGAATAAATATTCGAAAGAATAAAATTTAACCCCCCCCCCCCTAATATACACACACAAAGTTCTAATAGAATTTAATTCAAGACATTTTGTTTCGTTTTTATTTCATTTTAGTTTTTTTTTTATTTGATTAAGAAATATCGTTTTTCAGATCTTGTCATTTTTTTCAGTTTAATGTCAACTGTGTCGCATTGTTGTCACCAAATTAGTTGCAATGATTTTTTTTTTAAATTTTTGCTTTCATGCCTTTTTGCTGTCAATAAGATAGTTGAAATTTTGTTCTACCATTTGGTTCGGTGCCGTCTGCATTCTGATATCAAGAAAATTTTTATTTCGGTATCAGCTGCCTCCTGTTTTGAAGGCATAGCTGTAATATTAGTCTTCCGTTTACTTTGGTGTCCTCTGCTTCAAGATGTAGATTAATAGTTTGAAAATGTTCTTCCTTTTAGTTTGGTGGGTCTGTGCCGTTGGTTGTCAATGAATAGTTGTAATGTTGTTCTTCCTTTTAGTTTGGTGGGTCTGGGTCGTTGATTGTCAATAAATAGTTGTAATGTTGCACTTCCCTTTGGTTTTGTGGATCTGAGCCCTTAGTTAATAAATAGTTGGTGGTTCTGAGCCCTTGGTTGTCAATAAATAGTTGTAATGTTGTTCTTCCTTTTGGTTTGGTGGTTCTGAGCCTTTTGTTGTCAATAAATAGTTGTATTATTGTTCTTCCTTTTGGTTTGGTGGTTCTGAGCCCTCGGTTTTCAATAAATAGCTGTAATACTGTTCTTCCTTTTGGTTTTGTGGTTCTGGGCCCTTGGTTGACAATAAATAGTTGTAATGTTGCTTTTCCTTTCGGTTTGCTGGTTCTTAGCCCTTGGTTGGCAATCAATAGTTGTAATGTTGTTCTTTCTTTTAGTTTGGTGTCATCTGCCCCAAGTTGTAATGTTCTTCCTTTTGATTTGGTGTCCCCTACCTCCTGTTGTCAATAAATAGTTGTAATGTTCTTCCTTTTGATTTGGTGTCCCCTACCTCCTGTTGTCAATAAACAGTTGTAATGTTCTTCCTTTTGATTTGTTGTCCCCTACCTCCTGTTGTCTATAAATAGTTGTAATGTTCTTCCTTTTGATTTGGTGTCCCCTACCTCATGTTGTCAATAAATAGTTGTAATGTTGCTTTTCCTTTCGGTTTGGTGTAACCTATTTTCTATAACGTAGATGAAGTTCTGTCCTACTTCTATAGTTTCCAGTTGGTGTGCCTGATTAGATAATGATCACGTAGCCTTCCTAGAAGTTTTGTTGTGTGTTATCATTGCTTTTCTCTGTCTGTAGAGTTTAGAGTAAGATAACTAGTCGCTACATCCTGGTGTTTTTATTGTTGTGTTGATGTAATTCAAATTGTCTATGGTGCTCTCCCTTTGGTGTTGGCGTCCCTCGATTCCGTATTACTTTGACCTCTGTTAGTATACCTTATACTCTCCTTTTGTTTTTACTTTCCATTTTCAAAGATATTCAGTCTCAAATATGTGAAGATTTACTTTATATTTTTAATGGAAAAGCATCAATGGGAGCTAATGAATGTCTAATATTCGATCAAAACCATTAAATATATTCAACGTTCGTCGTTTCAAGTGTTTGTTTGGCTAAGCTTACATGGGTTGTATCTCGCCTGATAATTAAAGTTAAGCTGTATGTGTCGAGGGTACAAATTGGTGTAGGCCATATAACACGGGAAACTGCTGATGCTGCTGGTCTGTGATGGGGAGGATGAGAGGAAGGGAGGATGTCTTGTTTGTTTTCATGTGTAGCTTGACAGCTGTAAACTCTATATGGAATTTCCGGATTTTACAGGGCGCCATAACCTGTCGGTTTATATGTTTGTAATAAAAAATATCTGTAAAGGTTTCCTTTCTGCCCACGTAACGTTTCTGTAGTATTTCACCGGTTCTGAATGTCGCCTTGATTAGTTCTGTGTGGGGCCTAAGCTAGTCTAGCTGTCAACTGTACCAGTTCTGTGTGTCAACTGTACCAGTTCTGTGTGTCAGCTGTACTAGCTCTGTGTGTCAACTGTACCAGTTATGAGTGTCAACTGTACCAGTTCTGTGTGTCAACTGTATCAGTTCTGTGTGTCAACTGTACCAGTTCTGTGTGTCAACTGTACCAGTTCTGTGTGTCAACTGTATCAGTTCTGTGTGTCAACTGTACCAGTTCTGTGTGTCAACTGTACCATTTCTGTGTGTGTCAACTGTACCATTTCTGTGTGTAAACTGTACCATTTCTGTGAGTCTGTACCATTTCTGTGTGTCAACTGTACCAGTTCTGTGTGTCAACTGTACCAGTTCTGTGTGTGTCAACTGTACCAGTTCTGTGTGTGTCAACTGTACCAGTTCTGTGTGTCAACTGTACCAGTTCTGTGTGTCAACTGTACCTGTTCTGTGTGTCAGCTGTACCAGTTCTGTGTGTCAACTGTACCAGTTCTGTGTGTCAACTGTACCAGTTCTGTGTGTCAACTGTACCAGTTCTGTGTGTCAGCTGTACCAGTTCTGTGTGTCAACTGTACCAGTTCTGTGTGTCAGCTGTACCAGTTCTGTGTGTCAGCTGTACCAGTTCTGTGTGTCAGCTGTTCCAGTTCTGTGTGTCAACTGTACCAGTTCTGTGTGTCAGCTGTACCAGTTCTGTGTGTCAACTGTGCCAGTTCTGTGTGTCAACTGTACCAGTTCTGTGTGTCAGCTGTACCAGTTCTGTGTGTCAGCTGTACCAGTTCTGTGTGTCAACTAAACCAGTTCTGTGTGTCAACTGTACCAGTTCTGTGTGTCAGCTGTACCAGTTCTGTGTGTCAACTGTACCAGTTCTGTGTCAACTGTACCAGTAGTTCTGTGTGTCAGCTGTACCAGCTATGAGTGTCAATTTGACCAGCTTTGAGTACATGTAAACGTATCCGATCTGTTTGTTTGTTCTTTACCAGAACTGTGTATCTGTTATAAAATTTCAAATAATATTTTATCATGTAATCCTGTCGTCTATACCGTGATAATCATGTAATCAACATAGTGATAATCCTTTGATCGATTTAGAGATATTCTTGAGATCGATTTAGTGTTATTCATGTGATCGATATAGTGATAATCATGTGAACGATATAGTGATAATCATGTGATCGATATAGTGATAATCATGTGATCGATATAGTGATAATCATGTGATCGATATAGTGATATTCCTTATGATCGATATAATGATAATCATTAGATCGATTTAGGGATATTCCATTGGTCGATATAGTGATAATCATGTGATCGATATAGTGATAATCATGTGATCGATATAGTGATAATCTTGTGATCGATATAGTGATAATCCTATGGTCGATATAGTGATAATCCTATGGTCGATATAGTGATAATCCTTTTGTCGATATAGTGATAATCATGTGATCGATATAGTGATAATCCTTTGGTCGATATAGTGATAATCATGTGATCGATATAGTGATAATCCTTTGGTCGATATAGTGATAATCATGTGATCGATATAGTGATAATCATGTGATCGATATAGTGATAATCCTGTGATCGATATAGTGATATCCATGTTATCGATCTTGTAATAAATCCGCGATTGATATGGCAAAAAGCTTTAATCGATATGGTGGTTTGCCTTTTTTCTGATAATGTACCGATAATTGACTGATAATGTACTGAAAATGGACTGAAAATGTACTGATAAAATGCTTACAATTATGTCATTGATATCGTGATTATACTATCATTAAACGTCCCTAACGAGAGCATAACAAAATATAAAATGAAACTCGACCAAAGTGGATCACAGACTCAGTGACGTAGCTCTTGACATTGCTCGTTTTGCTGCTAGTAACACAGCCTTACCGAGGAATCCAGATATAGTATGTCTCTGATGAAATCTGAAGTGAAGCAATATCTCTGCTAGGGTCCCTTATGCTAATAGTTACTTATCTTAATTACTGCTGTAACGATGTCACTCGTGTAACACTCAGTATGCACCTGGAGCAGATAAATAGCTGTCGATCTACACGTTGATACCCAAGGGTTACACTAACTTTTTCCTCATCCTATAGCAAAATGATGGTGGCAGGAAAAAAAGCATGACCTATCTCTGGGCCCCGACTTCTAAACCAGTCAGTTTTACCGTAACGCAACCGCGAAATTATACTGATGTTTATCAAAGGACCATATTAGTCTTCCCGTCTCGTTTACAAGGTGACGGATATTGGGCCTCCGATTTTGCTATGACAGTGATTGTTACCCCAAGAAAACATCCTTGGTATTTAGTAGTGGTATAAGGTTTTTAAGCGGAATTCGCCTTATTCTCAATTCACTATATCGTTATGCAACACCCCCCTCCCCCATCCATCCTCAACTGTCCATATCAAAGAGGAGGATATGGTAAATAACGTTAAAAATACTTTATTGTTAACGTAGCCCTTCTCATAGTACAACATCGACTTCGAATTCTTGTGCATATTTTGCGGACGAACACTCGGCACCTTCAGAAGATAGGGGGTTGTGGCATTTCCTGTTATTTGAGATAATACGTCGCTCCATAGCTGGTGATGCAGATATGATGCACATAGTTGTAATGTGTGTTGTAGTGTTATAACGTGCGTGATGGATTTGTTTGTTTGTTTGTTTGTTTATGATTGATGGCCGATCGACACGCTAAGGTCTAATACACATAGTAATCATGTAATAATATTATGTGGCCGGCGATCAAAATAGTTTTTTGTGGCCGATAACAGTTAAAGGGAAGCCAAAAATAAATCTTAAAAATTGTGATGAGAATTGTGATATTACATCTTCAAGTATCAGACTGAAACTTTGTGGAAACATACATTTCTCTGCTGAAACAAACATCACTGCTGAAACATATAAACTATTCTGGTGAAACATGAGAAGAGTTTTTGAAGGGTTAGAGCGCTTTCAAACTTTTCTTTGCGAACAATTTATATAATTTGCTAAATAAATCCTAGTAATATGAAAATTCATTTTCTACTCGATGTTTTTCTTTTTGATAATTTTAATTATAGCAGTATTCGCTGTTTTCTTTATAGATGAAAACAACTCGTATTTCCACGCACTTAAACGTAAATAACATTCTTACGAAACAGTATACCCTTTCTTCTATCCATGCACTTAAAAGTTCAAATTCCTGCGCGACCGGTAAGAGTTTTTCGATAACAGGAGCTTGAGTAACTTCCGCGTGGAACACACACACACATGCTCGTTGTACGATAAAACCACAATACTTCTTGAAATTAAATTTAAGCAAAGATTGGCATACTTTTCTTGCTCTTGCTAGAGGTTGTAAGATGTGTACTTATAAGTAGCTTTTACACAAACCTTGCATCGATAACCAGATTTCTATAGAATAAAATGATGATGCAAGCACCAGAAAATTAAAGATGGGCTTGAAATGTTTATGATTATCAAGATCGGAATTCATCACTCCATCTTTCTTGTAGAATTTTTATGTCCTGTTTTTTTTAAACAATTATTTCATATTATAAAATTTAACCAACATAAAAAGTTGACCTCTGCATTGACCCATGCCCCAAAACAAAAAGTAAATTTGGATAGAACGACTCACAAGATATAACGAGCTACTGGGGAGTGCTACTTAACGTGTGGTGTTGTACATGTGAGTCAACACCCCCTCCCCCCCCCCATTACTCAGTAGATCTCCCTCCTCCACAGCCCACTACAGACAGATAGGCCTCTTACAGAACCCCGTCTGGCATTAACCTTATTATGTAAATAAACTTGATATGACGTATAAAGTTTCGGCAATATTCGTTGATTTTCGGTAACACTTGAAAAATAATCTCTCTGTCGCACGTGCCCCGTTGCCACCCTCTGTAGCATTCCGGGCGACATATAAAATTATTATCAGTTTCGGGTTAAAGGGCATGGCATGTGGTACTCGTCAGCACCCCCCCCCCCTTTCCCCCCTCCTACAAACCTCCAGAAGTTTCCCCATAAACCATAGGGGGATTTCCAATCTGTTCACAGCCGTAGTACGTGCATACACGCCACATGTGTGTGCAAGTACATAAGTTCTCTCAGTGATACGGCATGCATGTTCGAATGGGACGAGAATTACGAAGGGTCGACATGATGCATTTTAATTAAAACAAAAATGCAGTATACTAAAAATCAATTTTTGATTCATTGTTTGTTGATATATAAAATACCAATTTACTTCTGTCCTATTAGACCAAATCAATCTGCCCATTTTACTTTTTTTTCTTACTCCTGTCAAATTTAAGCTGTAGATCATTTTTGATTGGGCTTCGTTATCGGTATGTTATACGTGCAGGTTAGTACTTGCTCTGGTTTTGGGTTGATTATTTACTCTGTCTTCCTCATTGTGGGATAACATCTGTCACATTTCATGTTCACTACCCATATCCGTGAACATTTCTGGACAAATCCTGTTTTGTTTTCATAGACATCTTCGGTACCAAAAAATAACATCTTGTTTTTATTTTTTTGAAAAGTACATTTGAAAAAAATCCACATTTTATGCGTCGTTCCCTTTTTCTTTTTGAATTTTATCGACTTAATTGTAAAACTAGTATTTTGTTTTTCGAAACATCTAATGCTTAGCACAAGGGTATATAAATCGTGCAGGAATAAAACAAGGGGTGTCCTCGTGTGACACAGGAGTTACCTCCCTTCTCTCGGTGACAACAATATCGTCTCTAGGCCCGTCAACACCTTTCATTGAATTAGAACTCCGAATTCAAAACATAAGAATAAAGGGGATGTTTAAAAAGTACAGCAAATTCACACAGTCTCTCCCATATGCTAGACTTCGAATACAAACAAATATAAAGTCGTTTAGTATATCTGAAGATGCAAATAAAAATGTGTATATATATGGATAATTGGTTGCAATAGGCGGACATCCTGCTTGCTACTGAATTTCTACACCCAGGGTATTCCTATACTTTATACCGTATCGGTCTTGGTTTCTTTCCACAGGATAATTTAGGTTACCATGAAATCAATCTGAATAATCTCGGAATTACACTATCTTAGATTAGATTTAGTATTAATCATATAAAGAAGATATATCTAATCTTGAGAATCACTTTTCTCCAATTAGCATAAGCAGGAATACGATCTATAGAAATTGCCTAGAAATGACGTCACAAATATCGAGAGATTCCCTCAACAAAGGAACTCCCGTGGTGACTCCCCCTCGCGGCACATGTGACACGGTAGGGGGCGTGGCTCGTGTGGATCTAGCCACGCCCTCGGGATTTACAGTTACGGTAATAATTACTGAGAGGGTCACTATGGGACGGGAAATGACCACCCCAATGTCAACAGGCTCCATAACCCAGATGGTCGCAATCTGGACAGCATGTCAAAATCGCAGCAAGATGTGTAAACAAACCAGTGAAACTCATATAGTTCCGGACTAATTACCAATTAGCAAGAAAAACGAAACCCAGACTCGCTGTCCCTCGAGTGAAGATCAGTTCAAATGTTGGTGTATATCTCCGTATCATGGATCCATTGTTGAGAAAGTGTAACTAATTATACCTCAAAATTGTATATCAAATGTTCCAAACTTTTGTGAAATGATAACTTTTGAATGAGCCGTGAAAAAAATGAATATGAAAATCTGTCGAAAATTCCATAAGAATGAAAAAAAATGTGCATGTATAGTATAATTGTCTATAAGAAAAATTCCGTACTATCATGGAGTTGGATAGTCCAATGCCATGTTACAACGGACACTCCCTAGAATGACAGTTCATTTCTACAAATTACCCATTCTCTTATAGCAAATCAGCAATTATAACGAAATTGACACCATGATCATAGAAACATGCACAGGGGCATGTACATTGCTGTAAGTACATGGGATGGGATCAATGGCAAGGAAAGATGTTTCGAGACTCTTCTAGTGGTTCGTCTTTCTTCCAAACTTTGGAATCATGACTTTGTTCTATGGTGCGAGAAATGTCTTGTGGTTTATCCTCTTCATATCAGCTGTACTAGTCATAAAACTCACATTTTTATCACAAGTAGGTATAATTTGTTTGGATTACAGTAACCTCGAGCTAAGTAGAAATGGGTGTAAAACCATTCAACACATGGAAGCTGTTACAAGGCACAACCTTTTTATCTCTTGAAAAAAGGAAAGAAAGAAAAAAAAAATGTGAAATGAAGAAAACAGGGCTAGTATTGTTTTCATAGTCTTAACTACCAAGGTATCTTCTGAATTCGATATTTCCATTTTATTTATTATTTTCTTCAAATAATCATTTTAACCTTCTTAATCCATAGGAATTGAGAAATTATGTTTCATCTAATATCAGAGATATTAATAAGAATAATACTAATTTTATTTTGCTGTGTCAGAATTTCAGGGATTTCGTTTCAGAAGTTCCTGAAATTAAAATTTTGAAAATGTGAAATTTTATCAATATGATGTATGGCTTTGAAAATATGATTATCAAGTTATTGAATTGTTTTCAAACCGTGCAAATAAAAGCTAGGGCTTTGTTCTAGTATATGGTGTGTTACAAAAATAAAATCAGGCCAGAGAATGCTGGTTCTCCCATCAACACACCTATGCTGTTTGTTTGAGAAATGACAATAACCCAGCATCTGTCAGCATAACTGACAAATATCTAGGTGTCATCAAATGGAAATGATATCAACCCTCATATTTTATAATAAACAATACTGCTAAATTATTAATGTACTTCATTAATTGGACTCTTTGTATGTATACTGTATGTATATATACTTGATAAGTACAGTTTATTATGAAGCATAGCCAATGTATTGCAATGTTCATATAAGTTGTCAGAAATGTATCTCAGTGGTCAATTTCTGATAATGTATTTCAATGTTTAATTTCAAGTGTGTACAAATGTTCAGAATGTATTTTAATGTTCAATTATATTTCTTATTGTTCAAAAATTCATATCAATATTCATATTAATGAAAAATTAGTGTGTTACTTGAAAATATTGTGGAAAGAAATTAATAGCTAAGTAATTGTTTGAAAGTAACTTTCAAAGTATGAAAATACGTGACTCATGTGTGAACGTGTACATGCGTTTCGTTACGTAAGAATTCTGCTATTTACATACAAGTATGAACAACAACATAAAATGTATCATATATAATTTAACAAATAGTATACAAAATTGTAACATTATTAGTAATATAATGAATGTTTTGTGTCTTTTCAGACGATCGGAAACTTATCACGGGGACTAGAGAGCGAGTCACTTAAAAATCAAAGTTTCACAAATACAAAGAAACAATAAACAAATATAAACAAGGAATTTGATATTCCTCTCTTTTGGACAATCCCAGTGGGAAATCGCTACTTGTATCGGAAAGGGCTACGGCCTGCTCTCCTCATAGGTGAATCACTTATACTCACTCAAGCGTGAGATCCCATTTTTGTCAACGGCGGTATATATAAACCAACCATGGATGAAAGCGAGGCACAGTTTTATGACGAGGACGAAGAAGAGATGCCGGCGACCGAGCGAGATTTAGCGGACGACGCTCAATGGAAGATTATTCAGAAAAACACCTTCTCAAGGTGGGCAAACGAACACCTGAAAACGGTGAACAAGCATTTGAACGATCTAGAAACCGATCTTAGCGATGGATTACGTTTAATTGCGCTAATTGAAGTGCTTTCCGGCAAGACCTTTAAAAAAGTCAACAAGAGGCCAAACTTCAGAACACAGAAACTTGAAAATGTTACCATGGTTTTGGAGTTCCTGGAGAAGGATGAGGGTATCAGGATCGTTAACATCGGTAAGTGATTAAGTTAAATTTTATATTTTATTTATGACAGCTACAATCAGCTGTATCCACATGCACACACGTTGGTATTCGGGCGTGACCGACTGAAGAGGTCACGATGGTCGAGTGAAATACCTCAGCATTTTTTACCTGTCCCAGGTGAGAACACATATTCCGGTCCAGCAGGGATACACCTCTCCTAAGTTCGGTTTAATTTCTCTATTAAAAAACTCGTTTTAATGTGTGTCTATTTATAGTTACAGCAATGGAACCGCTTATAGTTTTACCTGTTCGCAATACACACACGTGTGGCGGAATATATAAACAAACATGGCTTCCGTCGATTGTGTAGTTTAGCGGTGTAAAATCATCGATTGCCACCTAATTTGCATATTATTTATATTTTAAACTAAAATTGTGTTCTCTTGGTAGAATTCTTAATAAATTCAGACAATATTTATGAAAGTTTGTTTCTGCAATAAGCCACACACATGACCCACTACTAGCCATTGACCCGTCAGACCAGTAATACACGTGTGTATTGGACACATACTGAAGCGGCTAATACTTAAGCACTTTAAATTATAAATAGCAATTTGTTTCCGGTCAGTGCCTTGTTTCTCTGATCTACTGCCCATTCTGATGTCCGCTGTCCCCCTATTACTATCTTCAATTTTCCATGGGTGTCATTTAGCAATACCCCCCCCCCTCCTCCTCACAGTTTTGTGTAGATGTTTTTAAGCAGTTTGATTTATTCAAGTTTCACTAATGATATTTTTATGCAGTTAGTTGAATTTATTAAAACGTATGTTAAGATTTTTTTTAATTGATGAAAATTGATCAATTTTTAATGGTTTTTATTATTCAAAGAAACAATTCTGTGCATATATTATTTTGCCAGTTACTTTTTTCTTTACAACATTGCAAGGACTCTTATCTTATGCAATAAAAAATTGAGGTCAGATTTGAGTTGGGTGTGTCACCCAAATTGCAGAGTTAAATTTTATCTTGAAGTTGGTGAAGTGAGGGGGTGGATTGTGAATCCGGTATATTGACTAAAGCAATTGAAGATTGCATAAAGTTGCTTGGTTATAACAGAATTTGTATTTAAGTCTGTCAACTCGGATTTGTGATAAATTGCTAATGTGTTTGTTAAGTGCTACAATACTTAGTTGGAACGAGAAATATTTTTTGAAGTTCACATGTGTTATGTACCAGCTAGTTATATATGCATTGTTCAAGTTTTGTCGTTTAATTATTGGCAAGGTTTCAAGTCTGGCTATAAACAAAACTCTACTTTTTATTTGTACATGTATGTATATCTATGTAAAATCTGTTATAGTCATGTATATTTCATTTTACACAAATGAAATGTCAGAGTTGAAAACGAAACCACAAATTGCTAAATCTGTGACCTTATCCAAGATATTAACATGAATGAATATGTGTGTCTGGGGGATAGAAATGTTTGTAATGCACCCACTACACGTTTTAATGAAATAGAAACTGTGTAGGCTAGCTGTTCGCGAATCAAATGAAAATTATTAGAATTTAGCGATATTTATCAAAATGTGTAGAGTATGTACATGCAACCTTTCACTATTTAATTTGTGAGGTAATTTGCCAATTACGGGCTTTTTCGAGATTTGTTTATGTTTCGACTGAACCCTTACACCACCATATGTCATAATAGACTTACCCATATTAATGCATGGAAGAGTCCACTGAAGTTAAGAAGGGTTGACAGGTTAAGGGACAATTAAACCAATATTAAAGTAGTAATTAAATTTTTAAGATGACACATCACAAGTAAAGAGCTTGTAAGGGATGATGTGTTACCTGTATGTAAACTTATACATATATCATACCTGTCAACAGTGGGTTCAGGTGATTAACGAGATTTACCTGAATGTCAGCAGTTATGGGTTTTATTTTGACGAGCACATGTATGTGGGCCTTATGTAAATTTAACTAGTTTTTTCTTTGATTCTGTGTCGGAACACAAACAATTTTTTCCAAACTCAAATGATCAAATTTGTCTGGAGGTGTGTTTTGTTGGATATGAATTTTTGTTTTGTAGATATAACGGCTTCCAGTTTGTTTTGCCGTTTTTTTTTTCTTAATCTGAAAGATCAGTGTTTCATTACATTGAAGTCTCAAATTCACATTTGATAGTAACAATGGACACTTCTTTATAATTAAAGAAGGTTAATTTTTACCTGTATACTTTTATCTGAATATTTATGTCCCTTAATATGAATGAACTTTTGTAATGCAAGACAGGTAATGTCTTTCTCGGCTACCTATAACGATTTCATACCTGTACTTTAAATTCAATAAAATAGTCGTTATCTCTTGGTAAATACCTTGTGGGAATTTACTGCGGATTTTAGCAGAGAAGTCTGAAGATATATCCATAGGGTGCCACGCAAGAACGGGTGGCATTAGCGTAGAAAATGGCAAGTTTGTGTATTGTTGTGCGTGCCATTGTCCGCTCAACAATGACCTTTTAATATATGGCACTGTCCAGTTTATTGTTGACAGGTACTTGTGTAGTAGATGACCCCGGGTGTTTACCTGTGTGTAAGGTATACCTGTTTTACCTGTGGGTCTGTATACCTGTATCACACAGTCTGATGTAGGCGGATACCAGATACAGTAGCATTACCGTAATTCACCTATATATTTACCTACATCAGCTGTTTTGTATATGGAAGCTTTAATGTAAATCACCATTTTAGGTATACATATATTACAGTTAAGTAAATTAAGGATAATTGAGCATAATATCACAAACTTTCCTAAATATAAGGAATTTCTATCAGTAGTGTTCAGGAAATTAATGTCCATATTTGACAATTTCTTTCTTTCATCAGTAATCATTTACATGTATCTTTGAAAATCTTTAGGAATGTACTAATTTGAAATCTTCAACATGGTAAAATCTTGATGACAGCTGAAAATTAGTACATTATCAAAACTTCTTTTAACCCATCCACCCAAGAAAACACATTTGAACTCTTCCAATTAAAGGGTTAGAATTGTTCATTATGAGTTAACAGGGGTGAATTAGTTCAGCAGTAAATTTGAGAGTTCCTGTTTATAACTATTTCTGGTAATGTTTTACATGCATATATACCAGTCCTTCCCTGATACATATATACATGTACAGACACTTGTGTTTTGTTATTATAGGGGTACTTTCCAATACATTTGCCGCAACGTTCACTTCATTTGATCTTAAAAAACGCTAAGGGGAAAAAGAACAATACCGCTTTGACTGAGGAGTTTAAAAACTGAAATATTTCTAAGGATGGAACAATTACGTGTCCAACTTTTATTCAAACAAGTTCAGACTGATTGCATCAATTTTAATGGTGGCTCTCGGTTTTTTGGAGAGTTCTTTGTTTAAAAATGACTGCATTTGTTGTTTTAAAACTCCCTGAGTTGTACCAAAACCCCTAATCCAAATTTCAGATCTAGCATTATTTACATAAACACTCGGGCCATTGTTTGAAGTCTGAAATGTGAACTATGTAAGCTACTTGAAGTTGATCTGTCATTTCCTGACCATTAGCTGTGTGTCGGTCCTTGAGTCATGCAACTTGAAACTTTGGGCATTTCACACATATTTAATGTCTGAAGTATGTGATAGAATATATATAAAATAACACTATAGGCAGTGCATTAATACAATAAAAACATTTTCTCGTTTAAATTCTAACATTTATCTATGACAATTAAAAAAAATCTTCATGAAATGAATAGATACATACTGTCTATTTTGAACATTTGTTTAGATTGAACCCTGTATAATCTGGATCTTTATGTGAACTGGTTGACCTGAACTGAGTGACAATGTCACTCTGTGAATGGTTCTGTATTGTCTTTATAGTAATAATATGGACACCTGTATAAACCAGACTTACAACTAGGTCCCACTGTATTCATTTCTTTGTAACCCTGTATAATCTGGACACCTGTATAAACCAGACTAACAACTAAGCCCCAGGCCACTGTACACATTTCTATGTAACCCTGTATAATCTGGACACCTGTATAAACCAGACTTACAACTAGGTCCCTATGTGTACATTTCTATGTAACCCTGTATAATCTGGACACCTGTATAAACCAGACCTACAACTAGGTCCCACTGTATTCATTTCTATGTAACCCTGTATAATCTGGACACCTGTATAAACCAGACCTACAACTAGGTCCCACTGTATTCATTTCTTTGTAACCCTGTATAATCTGGACACCTGTATAAACCAGACTAACAACTAAGCCCCAGGCCACTGTACACATTTCTATGTAACCCTGTATAATCTGGACACCTGTATAAACCAGACTTACAACTAGGTCCCTATGTGTACATTTCTATGTAACCCTGTATAATCTGGACACCTGTATAAACCAGACTTACAACTAGGTCCCTATGTGTACATTTCTATGTAACCCTGTATAATCTGGACACCTGTATAAACCAGACTTACAACTAGGTCCCTATGTGTACATTTCTATGTAACCCTGTATAATCTGGACACCTGTATAAACCAGACCTACAACTAGGTCCTACTGTATACATTTCTATGTAACCCTGTATAATCTGGACACCTGTATAAACCAGACCTACAACTAGGTCCTACTGTATACATTTCTATGTAACCCTGTATAATCTGGACACCTGTATAAACCAGACCTACAACTAGGTCCCACTGTATACATTTCTATGTAACCCTGTATAATCTGGACACCTGTATAAACCAGACTTACAACTAGGTCCTACTGTATACATTTCTATGTAACCCTGTATAATCTGGACACCTGTATAAACCAGACCTACAACTAGGTCCTACTGTATACATTTCTATGTAACCCTGTATAATCTGGACACCTGTATAAACCAGACCTACAACTAGGTCCAACTGTATACATTTCTATGTAACCCTGTACAACCTGGAAACTTTTATAATCAGACCATTTATGAGATTTGTTCCGTTGCATACAAATAAAAACATGTACAATCTTAGCTTGTGAATGCAACCATTCAGTATTTAATTTGGAAAAAAACAAAGCATTGTATACATCCATTTATAGCATAAAAAATTCCATATATAATAAGTCTTATAGTGCACAATATACTCAAACTGCTTTGAAACTTAATAATAGAACATGATCATATTATGCACAAGGGCTAGTTAACATTGACTGAGGTGAAGTATTATAACATGCTTGAAATACAATACTGTTTTAACATAGTCATAACTTCATACATGTACATGTATTTAAGGGTCTTGTCATGTCAAATTATTCAAAGCTAAGTCTCTAAGTTCTATGTGTATTGATGCATCTAAATTGTTTCCTTCATGAAATTTGGAAAATTTTTAATAGTCAGTGTAACAAATTTGCTTGGCAAGGCTTCCAAGTTATGTGTATGATAGAAATGGCACAACATATTATTATTCATTGATGGGAGATGTGTAATTTATTCAAAGCGGTGCATTTTAAAGGTCGTAATGAATGAAATGACACACCTGAAGAATTTACACCTATGCGTAGGCATGCTTTGGCTGTCAACACATCTAAACAAAGGTTAAAGTTGAAAGTCTGTGCATAGGAGAAGCATAATTTGTAGACTAGGCCGGGATGGAATAATTTGATCAACATCTGTTAAAAAGCAGTCAAATATTTTGGCCATGTTAAAATATTTTTGTGTTGTTTTTTTTTCCAAAATAAATATTTCTTAAAAATAACACAAATTAACATGCATTGCACAAAATAAAAGCCCATCGTTAAAATAAATGTCCAGTTTATGGGCACCAAATCATATGGAAATCTTGACAAGGGAGGTAACTATAAGCCAGAAAAAATTTTAGATTTCAAGTCTAAGTAGAACTCTTCTTTGCGAGTACAATTGATGTATTGAACTCATTCACCCCTGAAAACTGATTTGAACTCTTCCAATTCGAAGATTGGAAGAGTTCATTATGAAACTTTGGGGTGAATATGTTAAGGTACATGATAACCAATTGATTCAGATCGCCCTGTTCCTGTTGTTCATTGAAGGTGCTAATTTGATAATCATTACAAATTAATGACATTCCCGTTAATAACGAGTTTACTATGTGTACCACCTGGTGCTGCGAGTGAGTTTCCTGTAATGTTCTAGACATCCGATTGGTAGAAATCCGTATTGTCCCGTCTTTTCTATCAGGAGTTGCTGGTACTATACCAAATTATGATCAATACCTGGAGAAAGGTGGTTGGTCATGCTATATTTGCTACTAATTTACTCGTTATCTGAATAATTTATTTATAAGATCAGGAAATACACAGGTGTTTCATGCATGATCAACATATCTCCCTGTTTTTCATCATTTTATCATTATATTTTTGCTCAAACTGCTTTTTTTTACATATCAGAGAAATGACTGTTTACAAATATTTAATTTCTTGATGTAAACTTCTTTTTGAAATTTAAAAGAAACAGGGGAAAAAACATCTAAACACATTATTTGGGATGAACTGTTTCCCAGAGTAAGTCTCTAATGTATTTAGAGGATAAGTTTTTCTCAAAGCATCAAATTAGGGAGATTTATGTGGCATACACTGAGAAATTAGTTTTCAGGTCTATCCGAGTTTTGTTTATACACTTCTAGCCGCTTGGTATAGGGGTAAGAAAAAACAGGTGAAGAACTGATATGGTAGGCTCGGTTTTATAGTCCGCACATCAAAGTTGGATGTGTGGGTCCTGTCGTTTATAGGTCTATAATTGTTCATTACAAGGTCTATAACACATGCGTGCTAACCCTGTCTGCACCTGTACCAGTGATGGTGGCAATGAAGGTATAGAGTTTTAGTTTTCCCTTGGAGTTGCTGTATACATATTAGTTATAAGCAACAGATTGTTAAACACTATCTCATAAATTTGTAGTTAAGTTTTATAAATTAATGATGTACTTGGGTCATTTTCGATAGATTAACAAGTAGAAAGACAATGAAACACTTGTACCTTGGTATATAGGTATGGAATTTGGACAGGTAAATATAGTAGTACAGGTAAGGTGTATAATTAGTTACTGGCCTGTTATTTACACCTGTCCAGTAGCTTATTACCCCATCCATCACCTTGTGTGGGATACCTTCAGTCTAGATGTGTCGGAGGTAAGTGTTGAAAGCTTGACGATACAAAGGTGTGAAAAATATCATAAAAAATAATTCATGAATCATTAAAAAATTTCCATGACTTTCAAGGTATCAGGGTTTTGAAATTATCACATCATTGACTTTATTCTGTTAGATTTATGAAATAGGTATTTTGAATTACTGGGTGATATTTAGGGTCAAGCTAACCATACTTGGTAGCAGCCATGTTAGTTATATCGTGGTCAGTCAATGGACAGACACCTCACAGTATGACCTGTGTACCTGGACAGGTAATTAGAGTCTACACACAGGTAGTTTATAGAGAGTGACCAGTCCCTCCCTCAGTCCACTGGACCACACTGTGGACTGACCACAGTAATATATACCTGTGTGTGTTGTTTGTGAGGGATTATATGTACAACAGAGAGATAGAAATCAGGGTGATCGAGTAGGGAGATTAGGTAGGACTAACTTGTGGACTGCCCACTGTCCACTTTGCCTCGACCAACAGACAGATATTTTAAGCTAAATAGGCCTTACATGCTGTAATCTCCAAACCCATACATAATACAGCCATATGCTACGCATGTTTTATATTTTTATCTGTATTGGAGTAGACTTGCTGAATTCAAATTAAATCCCTTAAAAAAATTGTAAAATTAAAAATTTCAGTTTGGTATTTATAATTTTTTGCAGTGAATGTTTTAAAACTCAAGTTGATCAACACATCCAGTTTTGGTAAAATTAATTTTATAAATAAAAAGAATATATAAGAAATTGTTAAAACATGGTTTCTTCAATATTGATATATATGACACAGATTTTTAGAGGTATTACGGAAGATGTTTAAACATCAGTACTCGTTCTACCGCCCACCTGAACATCTTCAGGTGTAATGAACGACCTACGATTGTTTACCTGCTCAGGTATATTGGCTATATACTTGGCTGAATTACAATGTTAAGTACCTGAGAGGTACTTAATGTAAGTCATAAACAAATAACACAAATGGCTTCATACGACCAAATTGAATAGAGAGAATGACCATATATTAATTTTCTGAGAGACCACTTACAATGTAGCTCTTATTGAGTAAAGGCATTATCATACATGGTGTATTAATAATTCAATGAACATCTACAAATTTCGTAATTTATTTGATGTTGTATGTGTATCTATTAGGGAAATTTTAACCCTATCTAAAGGTAATGTGAGGACTCTTTTAACATAAGGAGATTGTGGTCCATGGAAGTTTTATAACTACTTGAACACTATAACTATTGTTTATGCTGTCAAAAGAGTTCAATTGTCCATTTCGAGATTGTTTCAAAAAAGAAACATGCATCTCTCCTGATGGTGCTTAGTGCATGCATGTTCATTTCCTGTGTGCATTATAAAAAGAACATTTAGTAGATCCTTCGTAATGTAAAAATACCATTTACCTGTTGAAAACTTGAAAAACAATCCCAAGTTTTTATTATTTTGATGTTTGTTAAGCAACATTACATACTTGCCAACCCTCCCTACTAAGGAGGGTGACTGCCGAATTTTGGACCCTAAAATGTTGCATTTTCAACTTTGGAATTTGCATAACTGTTCCTATTTTTAAAGATATGATGATATATTCTGAAAGAAGAGCTCAACAGAAGCCATTTAAAAGTGTTTTTTTTCTTCTAATTTTACATGTATACATATTATTTGTGTTTTCAATTTTAAGCACGCGTTATCTCATCCATGGAACTTTCAAAAAGTTAGCAAGTATGACATTATTGGAAAAGACTTCTTCTTTTGTAGACATGCAGTGTTATCTCCCTTATTGACAGAAATTTCATTCAATCTGTAATTAAAATTGAAAGTTGTGCTCTTTACCCTATAATCTAAAATGAATTACTCTAAATCAACTACATGTCAAGTCTAAAGGGAAAATGTAGGGGTGACAGAACACAATGTTTGCCTTGTGTTGAAATTTCTGTTGCTATATCTGTCTGGATTGAGTTTCCATGAAGGTCAAGGTCACCTTTTGGAGGTCAAGGTCATTGTGTGGGCAGTGCCATGAGATGAGTGATGGGGCAGAGTTTGTAAGGATTCAATTACCTTGGGTCTATACATCACTGCAGTAATCCCCCTACCATGGTGTTTAAATATTAAACCAGTTTGCGAAAGTTGATTCACCTTCATGCTGCGAAAAGGTGTGTTACCTGCTGACTAGTCGATGCCAGATCTCAGTGTTTACACCCGAGCCAATCTGTTTAATATTAAATCTACCTGTGTCTCGGCCAGAACACAGGTAAACTCCAGACCTAACGAAAAACTTGAAACACCTGAGGTTTAAATCGACCCCCTGGCAACAGTAGTATATATGGTTATATTGTAACCCTACCCCATATCATAACTGGGAAATTTAGCGCTTTTTACCCCTGAATACCATGCTGATTTGATCTGACGATAAACCACAATGGACAGACACTATTAGCATGGGCCTGCAGAATAAACTAAAAAGGTGAAAATTGTCTAAATGACGGCTAATCTCGTCTACATGTAAAAGTTCATGGTAAGGTATAGCTTTTTAGCTCGTTATATAGGTAGATGATTGGAGAGACTGGAAATTATGCGAAAGCTTTCGTCTGGAAAACTTAATGTTTCCGCTCCAGTCAGTTTGTTGCTTGTCACACATTTTCAACAAGGAAAATCACTTCTGTCATGAATATTAGGTTTTTGATGTCAATGTTACTTTTAGGTTGGAGGTTGGTATTAAGAATCTCATAAAATAGTTTCATTGAATGTTTAGTTGTAAGATACAGCGTGATACACATGTTAACAGTGTATTTCTTAATTTTGACAAAATTATGGTATCATTCTAGAAAAGGAAGGGAAAGCTTTTTTGCAACACTGGAGAGAAAATTGACACCAAGTGGTTAAGGTGTCTGACATTCTGTTACCACTAGCCCTCCACTTCTGGGCTGCTGTGGCCAAGTGGTGAAATTGTCTGACATTCTGCTACCACTAGCCCTCCACCTCTTGGTTGCCATTGCCAAGTGTTTAAGGTGTCGGACATTCTGCTACCACTAACCCTCCACCTATGGGCTGTGGACTTGAGACCTATATGGGCCATTTCACTATTGCCAGGTATTAGCGGTTAGTTGGTGTTTTTTCCCTGGGTGATTGCAGCTTTCCTCCAACAGTAAAACCTGGCACGTCCTTGAACAAAACCAAACCAAACTATAGCTGGTAATGTGCTATCTGTATGTTGATGTGTCTAGATGTTTTTGGTACACCTGGACACAAGACCAGCTGATCACTGGTCATTATGTTGTGTGTCTCACCTTCCCAATGATGTACCTGACCGACGCATCGTTTCTCACCTGTCCTGTGACATGAAACTGACCACACCTGATGTGACATCACGTTTGTTACTACCCAGCATCCCCTGGCAAATGGAACTCCGACACCCGTTGCCCCGACAACTACGTGACTAAAGTGTGAAGAAGTGAAGATGTAATTAGGTTTCTAGGGTACAGTGTATGTGACACACAGAAGATAACACTGTTTAAAAGGGATTTTCTTTGACCTCCGAAAAATGATTCATCAATCCATATATATAACTGCCTTAGACAAAGGTTTAGATTTCAGAAAAAAAAAATTTCTGCACAACATCTAGATAGTCTAACAAGAAGCTCTAGTATTTAGCGAGAAGTACTTTATAGGGAATACAATGTTAATGGCATTTTTCTAACTTCAAACAAATTTTATGTTCTAGACTCGATATTGATACAGTGCATAGACCCATGTAATTACTGATTAAGAAATTATGGGATAGAACTTTCTGTTTTTATCATAACTTGTCGGGGAAATGTTGTTTTCCTGTGAGCAATAACCTGATTGATTAAAACGTGTTTTCCTATCTCCTGCAAGATAAAACGTTAATTTTTTTCTCTGCATTCATTGACAACCCTGGACAGAGTGGGATGATAAATGGCCGTGCTATTGTAGTTATATATGGTCAGATTAATTATCTCCACGGTGCCATGGCCGACAGGTGTGTATCGTATGTTACCTCGGCTCCGTAAATTGATTACCGCCACACAAAATGTGACGTTAATGCGGAAAAATATATCAATAGTGTCAAGTTTTTTTAGTTGACGGTCTAGGACGTCATGTGGAGTAACATTGTGGCGGTAATGAATGGCGAAGGAAAATAATGTACAATACTAGGCTTGTACAGTAGAAATGTACTCGTCAATGAATAACTAAAATATACGATATTTTCTTTAACACAGCATAACATTTCAAAAACATGAAATTATTTTCATCATAAGTCATACAAGTGTGAAGCTTTTCCTGAAAATTTTTCTTCAAATTCATAAAAGTAAAAAATTCTGCCTGCTCTAGTCGTGTTTTGGAATTCTGGATTTAAGCTAGGTCACATGTACTGTAACTATATTTAGAGAGCTCTTCTATGAAGGCCTTGACCATATTTATGAGAACATAAATGTACAGCCCTAAGTATCGACAGTTTATTTCCAAAAAATCTGGTTCCTGTTAAACATTTTACGGGTGTTTTAAGTGACGATTCTGTACTTTTGTTTAGATTACAAGTTCTGCAGTGTCTGCAACCCAGCTAGATAATAGAGACATTTGCCAGACAGCTGTTCCATGCCTTGGAATGTCGTAATGGCATGTCATATTACTTTGGTTGTCATGGTTATATGCAAAGGTGAAATCCTATTGGTTGATATATGGGAGTTTCACTCTCATCTTGAATTCATATTCTGTAGAAAAAATAAAGAAGTGCGAAAGAAAAATGATACTGTTGTGTACAAGAGTCTGTCAATTTGTATTAGAAGGTTGCATATACAAACGTCATTGTTTTTTACAGTAGTTTTTGTATAACTTTTGAACTTTGTGAGATCTCTGCAGCAGACATCATGTCAGCCTGACATTCGTATATTATCCAACCTCTCAGCCAAATAATGACATCTTCCATACCAATCATGACGTACACTGGGCAAGTCCATTATTGAAGGAATAGGGAAGATTAACAGGAAAAGTTTACGGAGTTTAACGTTTTCTTTTGTGTTTGTATATATACATATGGGATAGATAGAATTGAGGAAGATGGCGGGGGGGGGGGGGGGGGGGGGATTATACCCAGGTCAAGTCTTTCGTTTATCAATCTGTCTCGGTGATTGTATAAGAAGCCATCTGGTGGCCATGTTTACAATGGTAGACATTAAACGGAGGTTGTACGGAGATTGCGAGATTGCAGTCAGTGGTATGTCTATCATATCAATCCGGTTATGTTTTTATTATTTTAGATAACAGTGTGAATTCGGATGCGCTGTAAATGACAGATCAGCTGAACGGCTGTTACTTACTACTTATAGAATACGTAAAACTCGCTGCTTTTATATATACAAAGCTCGGACATCAATTTCATTGAAACCTGTCCTCATCAATTATTTACTGAAAAATCTATGCCAGATACATCAATACACCATACTGAGCATGCTGGCGATAGGATAGATGATGAGTTATCATTGCGGTTTTCTGTTTTTATCATTGAAGACGCCCCACTTTCTTTTCCTGTCCGGCCCCACCTTGTGGTATCATTTAACTGCGGCTAATTGAAGCTCTCCTGTGGATGGAGGTTTGTAACCCCTTGGTTACAGTAACCCGTACTACCTCACTCCACCCTTTCTACGTTTGATGTTCCGACGGCTACACATGGAATTGCCACACCAAAGTCAATACGTTTTCCGTGTTTCTTACGAAAATATCTCGAAAATTATCTTCCATCTTTGATTCAACCGTCCTGATTATCTTCGACACACCTTCTTACATGATATGTAGAGGTAATTTATATAAAGGTGTAGTGATGGTAAGAGATGATATTTTTGTGGAACAATATTATTCTGAACCCAATCTTCGTACTTTCTCATCTTTTCTGTTGTCAACTTTCCCTGTCCTAGCATTATCTTGATTCCAGATTAAAGAATAAAGCGGGAGAAAATAATATCAGAAGGTTTATCTACCGTTATGTGTTTTATATTGTGCCTTGTGCGTCATAATGAGTTTTTAATCCAGAAAATGTAAGCCAAGGGGAAACTTGTACTTTCAGTTGTTGGAATAAAGAGGGAAAATTTTCTGCTCCTTCAGTAGTTTATGAACAAAGAGATATGGACGAGATAAGTTATTGGAGAAAGCATAGGAATAAATGTAAAAATAACCTGGTCAGACAAGGCCAATAAAAAGTAGTATAGTTTCTTACAGGGGTAAATGAAGGTGAATTGCCTGCTCCGTAGCAATAAATAAATTTATGTGAAGTCATAATGTTAAGTACTCATACAGGGTCATTTAACAGTTTTGCCTCTTGTTGTTATTTTTTTTTTAATTTGATATTAACCTACTGTAAGACAAAGGGTTATAAAAACCTCACGCTGACCTCATTATGAAGCAACAGATATCTGCCTCAATATGACTTCAAACAAAACATTGAAGGTGTGGCCAATTTGTTCACCTTTCAAATCTACCTTCATTATGATAACACATAACGAAATAATAATTTTTCTTGCTGACACTTCGGTTTCGAGACTATTGATACCAGTTTAAAGTATGTATCCGGCTTTCGCCTTCTTATCCGTTAAGCTTTAAGTCAACACCCATTATCCAAGAGGAGAGACCCAGAGTAAACATAGACAAACCTACCGAACTGTCAACCTTCACCTCTGTACACTCCGACCTTGGAATTTAGCCAGTCTTTTCGGAATTCTTTAGTGCCATATGGTTTTTTTTTCTCAATCCCCTTAGATTTTATGGCCAAATGATAGCTACTCTGCTATGCTGTTTTCCACTGACAGATACCTTGCTGAGTGCATTTCAGCTTTGGTTTTCAGAAGATTTTTTCTCCCAAAGGATTTTCTTTGTGTGTAATCTCCATGGTCTTGTAATTAACTTTATCAAGTTGATGATGGGATGATTATGAATTAGGAAGAACTGCATCTTCGTTAGATGGTCCTAGCTCAAACAATTATAATTGTCTTCAATATCAAAACGGTTCACTTCAGTTTCATACTTTTACATTTGCAGACTTCCATCTTAAGATGATTTGACCCAAAGATGAATTGATAACTATATAAATACCTTGCATGTTGTGCAACTAGAAACATAGTTCTGTCTTAACAGACAGGTAAAAATTATGGAAGAATATAAAAAGGGATAAGTTATTTCAGGGTTTTTTTTGTCCACGTTTATTAGTTTCATTGAAATTTGCCTGTGGTAACGCAAAGTAAGGTTGTTTTTTTCATACTTCAAGCTATTGAATTATTTATGAATTTTATTGCTAAAGCTACAAAGACATTTTAAAGTTCATGTGAAGCTTATGAATGAAACTGCAGAGCAGCAGTTTTTGATGAGAAGATTATACTGCAGAGATGATGGGCCGTTCCCCATCCTCATTTACAATTTTATTGCGTTTATCGAGTTTCAGATCAGTAATTAGGTGTTGACATATATACGTATAAGCGTATACATAGCTTATATAGAGGCAGAGCGTACCAACATAATATCTTCACTCTCTTGGTAATCCTTTCACAGCCAAACTTAACACAGGTTTAAAACGGGAGTTAAATGAAATTGTCGCGTAATGAAGAATTTTCACGTGTTGAGGTGGTGTTTATATGATGTAATGTGTGTTTCCACGAAATTGTTGATTAAAAATTTATAAGTTTTGATAAATCCTTCTTACATACATGGATGATCCACAGTTTTCGAAAGTGAAGTTAGATCATTACTGTGACTATCTGTTTGGGATCCTACAGGGATTTGACTGTGGGGGCAGATTTTAATTTATGTGGTGAGATCGAGATAACTTGAGCTAGGTCAAGCAGAGAAATGTTTGACATGTATATTAGATTTATGGTGTTGAGGTGGCTTGACAGTGCCCTAGTATCAAGAGCCACCTACAGGTAGCTAGAAATATCATATAGAATCAGATTACCACACCCATAGCAATACATTGTACATTGAGATCTATTCTCATCCCTTTACTCTTATCCCAAAACTTTACTACAGAACCGTAGCTGAATGAACTAATATCAAAATTTCACTTCCTGTATAGCTATATGTTTCATCTGATAATAATGAAATTTATATAGACTGAAACTGATATTTCATGATCTATTTCGTCCTACTGTAGAATGTTTGGTTGAATTTCTGCTACTGTAATAAAAATGTCGCTAGATCGCTATAGAATTGACTTTCGTCACAGCACAGCGGTTGCTTGCAAGTGTCACTTAATTGTTTATGGGAAACAGTGGGACAAGTACAGAAAGTTCTCCTTACCTGCTTGATAATGGTCATTCAAAGGCCCATGAGAGCCATTTCTCAATTTATTGAGCGTTGCCATTGTTAGTGACCGCAAAACAATGGTGAAGAATTTTCACCTGTACTGATGGTACCTGGATTTTCAGGTGTGTATTGTTAACGAGATATATATTCCCCCATGGTCAGAGAAATCTGGTGTTAGGATGTCCTGGTCACTGTGACCTTGCCTTGTCTAACTTGTCAGTTAGGTGTCTATACATAGGTATAGGGTCACCTGTCAAGGTCGTTCTCATCTCATCTTGTCACATTTCGATTCTGAGCAACTTGCATTTCAGGAAAAGACATGTTTTAAAAGGAGTTTCTCCAATTGAAATATGGCGTTTTGTGTATTTAAGCTGGCCTTTTAAAACAATTGCGCCCACTTTCACTAATGACCATGCATGGCTAAACAAATATTTTTCAACTGCACTTGACGTTTTCTAAATCAGATTTTAATTGAGCATGCAGGCTTATGTCAATAGAAGTTTTGTTTTATCATGCAAGAACATTTCATTTGATAAAAAAGTGATCCATTATGTAGAATTAAGGCGTAGATGCCAATGAATGATACTACTTCAGACGAAGGGCCCACAGCGTGGTGTTGTCAAATCAACGTAATTGATTACCCACGTATAGACTAGTAGATTCAACTTTTTACTAGTTTACATAAACTGAAGCTAACCCAGCGTGAAGATGGTAAAAATGGCTACACGTTTGATAAGAAATGTTGAATGGTTCTATTCAGGATTTTGTGCAATGTATATTTTATAATTTCTTGTAAGTTTAATAAACTATGAACATGCGGAATGGTACCCACTTATATAAGTTGATGTTTCATGTACAATTTTGATGTTAAAAGTTTATTGACACAGGCAGGTGGTGGTGTAATGCTTTTGTGAAAAATCAAACTTGGAAACATGAAATTTATTCTAGTGAAATGTAAATCGGACAATTTTGATAGGTCAGTGACTTTGTGTTAATCTGAGCAGTGGATAGAAGCTTTACCTTACACAAAACTGGTTCTGCTTGAATATCCTGTTTCCTCGATATAAAAAATTGATACATCAGAGTAAGTTATGTGGAAATTCAGACTTAATTTGACTGGCAATATCAAAATACACTAGTACCTGTACAACCTAGTTAAAAATAGATCGGGATTCTTGAAAAAAAAATCTGTCATGCACAGTGTGTGTCAGTCATGGAAAAAGGGTGTGATTGACATATCAGGCTGGCCAAAGCGAAAACAACTGGAAAACTTAATGAAAATGTTAATTTCTTTTTATTTCCCTACCAAATCCATTCATTCCCGGAACAGTTTTGCAATGTTTTTATTTGTGCGTCTGTCCATGGATGGTGAGAGCAGACGACAGATTTAATGGTGGTATAACACTGTTGTCTGTCACTCCCTGTGTGGGTTTATTGATAAGTGAACACCAAGAACAGATTAGGATGACCCCCCAGGGACGTTGTCCAGTCATTGTCAGTGACCACTAGCTACAACAATTTGTCAGGGAGAAGTCCTGATTTTTAGTGATTTTATAACTGCTTTGGGAGCAATCATTATTTCATTATCTGTATGTGTGTATCTGGTCTTTTGTAAGAGAAATTCATTTGTGCAATTGATTCAGAATTATATCAAATGTTACAAGAAATGCTTCAAATTGTAGAAAACCCTAAATATAGCTAGAACAGAATTGTAAAAACAAGTATGTCAGAAATCTGAAGGTTTTCAGAAAAAGCGTGCCGACCATTGTAACATTAAATGCTTCTGTCAATTCCCTAGGTTTTGAATATTTTCATTGATTTGGCTGATTTAAAAAAATATGCATTCGCTTGGTCAATAAAAGTATGAACAAAAGCTTATATTTGGTAATTTGAGGAAAATTCAGCTTTTGAAACTCAAGGTATTTTGACATCATAATATGGCGCTTCAAATGTACTGCAATGGCAGTATCAGGCAATTAATGATTTGGAATTAATTCAAGTTAAATTAACATGGATTAAGATCGTGGCTTAAACTAGACAAACATTCTATCCAGCTGTCAATATGTTCCAGTGGTTAACTTTATTTCCGACTACTTGAACAGGAAAGTTAAAACGTTAGATTACAATCTTATGAGGTAAAAATACCTCAGACAACCTTGTGATGTGTATGTTTTCGATCCTTGCACATGCTGAGGGTTTTTAAGCAAGATAAGCAAGTTCTGAAAACTGGCTGAGCTCTATGACCCGAGAGTTGGGTTGAAAATTGGCATGCATCCCGAAATGTTACTCCTCACCATAACATAAAAGATAGCATTTCCTGGTCATCCAGGGTGTAAATAAACATGTCCATATCTTCATACCCATCACATTTACTTTCTCCACAGCTTTTATAGTGTAAACACCAGTTAAATTGTCTGAAAGAGGAGGATAGAAAAATTGTTCATTTCTCCCCCTCCCCCCCTCACCCTGAAACATTACATTTCCTGATTGTACATAAATAAATAGCTTAAGAGATGAACAAGATTATGCACACATTCAAAGTTCAGGCTCAGGTTCGCCTGGTACGGCAATCATCGTCACACTGACTTCCTCGTGCTACCTGCGGTTTTGTGATGGGTCATATTTGATGCATTTCTTTTTGATTTGGTATTGAATCCGATCTGGTCAAACTTCGAAACCTGTCTTTGTAGTCCATATTTACTGTATCAAGTATTTTGCGTGCCTTGATCAATATTGTAATTGCATATAATTAATAATTTCATGGAATTTCATTTTACCCATCAAGAATTAATTCTACAAAATTAGACTGCTTACTTCTTTTCAGTTTTACTTTCAGTTTTTTCATGTGCAGTCAATCATCCCTAGCCTAATTTACTACAGAAGCAATTGAGTGTTACAATCTATTCTGTGTAGTTTCATCACATCTGTACGTAATAGAACTACCATCATTAAATTTTCCGGGTATGCCGTTTTTTCAGCCATAAATTAACTGTGTAACATGTGTCAGTTGTAACTAGTATGCTTACTGTAAATTGGTTTTATAATTTATCGTAACACCTAATTTCTCAGTCATATGGATTCTGTTAGCATTTTTTTTGGTTCCTATCATAGAGTTATCTTCCCTTGTGAAATGGAATGGAACCGATCCATGTAATATTATTGAATAAGAAGATGGGATAATCCATGATATGTTTTAGGGAGGAAAAGCATTATATTTTGGAAATGCTGCTAAATATTTTACAAATGTATTTCACATTGGGAATTTCAGGAATTATCTTCACATTAATCATCTTGTTTCTTCTGCCATCAAGATCGTAAGTTGTTATTAAGAGAAAAGAAGATACAGGTGATGGTTCTGTTCAAATGGATGTAAAATTTCATAGCTGAATTATTAGATAATTTACAAAATTTATGTTTTTAGGGATAATTCCTTGAAATTAATGTCCCATTACCTTTTAATTGACATATTCTGCACCCAGTAATTGACATAAATTTTCTGTCACTTACATTATTATGTACTTCTTTAATTTTTGTGAATTTTTTCAGTTTCATGACATCAAAATTTGAACACATTTACTGCACTGCTAAGTGACAGTTGTTGTCTCAGAATACTGTCATCAGTCCAGGTATGAAATCCTATCTCTATTGATGAAGTATTTCCCCCAGGGAGTGTGTAGACTATATAACTATTCCAATCGGTTTTCTGTTATTCATATGGTCCTCAGGATGTTTTGAATGAATAGATAATAGACTAGTTTAACATGGTTTGAGATAAAAATGATCAAATTCCTGGTAGTTTATACAATCGTAGGAATGGCTGGGGGTGTGGATTTCATTTCAATAGTAGAAATAAGCTCTGTGTTTATTTTTGCATTGACCTGCTCAATTGAAGTGAAACTGATGTAATTATGAAAGGTTATTTCTTAACAGTCGGCCTTAAAATTTTATCAATGAAATTACAGCAAAAAAATAAAAAGTTGAAATTTCTTTGATTACATAATTTTGACCTAGAGATTTGTGTAATGTTTGCTCTTCCAGACTCTTTTGTGTTGTAGACACAATGAATGTAATAACAGTTTACAACAGCCAACAGTACCTACATGAAAACCACCTGTAGTTTCTTAATTTGTTTGTAATCATAATTTGAAATGCCAGAATATGTGCAGGGCCAGGGACCACCTGATGGGAGGTTCTGTGGGGGCGTTATATATATGGAGTGAGGAGGAGGAAGAGGAGGGTTGCAGTGTTTGGGAGGGTGCAGGGATGCATACTTGCATGTATCTGTGATCATATAAGTGTCAGATACAACATACAGGTGTCCTTCGATTCAGACTCTGATTTTAATAGATTGTTGGTAGCGTCTTAGTATATATACCTCCCACCGTGTGGAGTAGGGAAATGTTTTGTAAATTTGTACATTTATCTTTTGGTATGGTACTCGAGTGTGTGGTTCTCGAGTGGGGAGGGACGTAATACTCAAGTGTTTGTAATATGTATTATACATCATCTGCAAGACCGCCCCTCCTCTACTTCCTCCCCCTAACCCCTCTACGTACCCTTCCCCCTCCCTCCTCCCCCCCCCACCTCGCCCGATAAACAATTTGCTCACTATATTTCTAAAAACAACTCCACATATGAAGCAATGTTTTCAAAATTGATTGCCAAAAGATGTCTGGGTTTGAAATGGTTTTTCGCAAGACAAGGCCTACGAATAGCCGCAGAACACAAATTTAAACATGAAGTGTTATAGTGTTTCGGTTTGCAGGTGTGAGTTGTTGCTTATAACTTAAGCTGATAGCTGCTATCCTACAGTCAATTAATCATACAAGTTTATCTCTGTCAAATATAAAGAATTCAGCTTTAAGTATTATTTAGTTTCAATTGTGCATGTGAACATGTTTCTTTCAACTTCTTGTAGATTCGATTAAGTCAGGGAGGATGTTTGTATCAGCGACAAGAGATATGTACACGCTGTCACGCAACCAGAATTTATTATAAAATCGCAAGTCGACCGCGCGAGAAGTCATTCAGCTTTCTTATCTTTGGGTGTGCAATGCTGCACATTAGATGCATATACCATGTGCAGTTAAATACAGGGAAAATTCACATGTGGTGTATGTATATGAACGCATCAGGTCTCCTATTTGGCAATGACAGTGTGTGGTCTAATGGGCCGATTCAGAGTTGAATCGGCTTCTGATGTACAAACTTTACGCACCAATGTGCAGTCGGAACGGTTCACGAGGCCTGCCTATATCTAGAGGAGGTCTTTGAGTTGGATTTTGATGTTGCTTGTAGATTTGTTTAAATGTCTTCTTTACAAGACTGACGGTGTTTTGCACAAGTACGCTTTGAACTTCAGTGTTATGCAAGGTGGCGATTTATATCAGATAACCGGATTTAAGCGTAGCTGTTACAAGACGTTTTATTTCAGAAGCCTTGTCATCTGAAAGGGAAACAAATGACTGCGATGTTTTTTGTCGGCGTACATGGGGCAATGAAACTTGCATAATGCTTGCGAGTTGTTTTTATAGAAAAAGATGGATCTTATGGAAAAGGCTTTAAGAAAGTATTGTTTGATCTTATTTAAGAAAAATGAGAGGAAAAATCAAAATGAAATTATCCAGACATTTTACCTTATTTAGAAATGTGAATATTTTCATTCCATTTGAAATTATAATAATTAGGTGTTAATCGAGAAGATAATTTACCGGCAGGTGTTATTTGATATGTCTGCATTGTAGCTAGAGTCTGTGGTAATAATAGATATCTGTCTGCTTGATATATTTACTGTAGATGATGCTATACCCACAAACTTTACCGACATTTCAAACCTCCAGGGAATCGTGTATTTATAGTTCACAGGAGATTACTCCCGATCTGAATGCTATATTTAGATCACACAGATGATTGGTTAGGCGGAGATGATGGGATGGCGTATGTTCGAAACATCAATATCTATCTTGCTGTTCATTTTAATGCCTCATCAAACATTCCTGAAATTCTTTGCCAGATTCTTGTCCTCAATTCCTTAAAAACACATATTCCTAGGGAAATGATTAGGACTCGGGTCAGGGATGGGATTTTCCGGTGTGAAACTTTGAAACAGGTGGGAAAATGAAATTGATAATTTTTTATTCGACTTGTTTGGATTTGTATATTGTAACTCTTACAAATACTTGAGTTTTACAAGATTTGTGAAACAATCCACAATTACACGACATTCAACATTTAGAAGCCGCGGAATTGTGATGGTGATGTAGATTGGGGCCTGTTTCTGTTTTACCTGTGACATGATTTTACAATTACATAAACTTCCATCATTAGGATAAAGGTATACGTAACCTAACTGGGGTTCCAACCCACACCCTTGGCTGTAGTGGTTCTACATGGTTGTTACTTATCTCATTTACCCCTGAAATTTCAAAATGAACTATTTCAACCTTCGTATTGGAGGAGTTCAAATTTGTCTTGGGGTGGATGAAGTAATCAAACTTGACCACATTTTGTTAGACTTTTTTTTCCGGGTCAGAAATTGCACAAATATGCAGCTGAATTGTAAACCGACGGTTCTGCTGATTATGAATTTTAAATTTCATCCACACACATGTTATCAGATGCAATCTCGCGTTATGGTTGGTGCCTGCGACATGCTACATAGATTAAAGCTATTGACTTTCACACACAAAATATGAAAGCACATACATGTAGTATACATATAGGCTTATCATTAGATGCCTTCCAAGTTGAAAGGTTACCGTCAGATAAAAAGATTCACAAACAAATTCTTGTCATATTACGGGTGTTATGAATTGATGCCTGAACTTTGGTCGAAGACTCTGAAATACAACATCAATTAGCATATCATTGAAACAATGAAATGTGAACCACTCCATGCAGTTTTAACCTGGTTTATTTGTTCTGCCTTTTGGGTAATAAATGTTTGAAATAAGCCGGATAAGCCATAATAATATCAGGATTTACAAAAAAAAAGAAGATTTTTTTTTTAATCAGTTGAATTCTTGAATTGAACCATATACTGAAAATTATTATTTATTTGTCTGATTTGAACTCTTCCAGCTGTTTTTGTAGAAGTTGTTTATGTAAATGTCAGTCTTACAGCTTTCGTTGGCCAGGCGTATATATTGCCACAGGTCCAAGTTCTCAAGCTGCTGAGTGGTTTCCTGTTGGTGCTGGCAGAATTAACTGTTGTCGCTCTGTGGCGATGCAATGTTTGTGGTCAAACTTCCGACCACTTGACCATGTCTTATGAAACTAGCCCCGTGTTGTGGTGGCTGCCCCGGTTTAAATTAACCACATTCATTACGAGTGCGGAATCGCATCTTGACATCAGTTTGACCTACACTACTGTACCATGTCGATAGAAGTTAACGGGCCTTTACAAACATTTCCTCACCATGATTATTACAATGCATCGTCTTGTTAAGGTGTGACCTTGAATGCATGCTAATAAGAAAAATATAAAATTGCAGTTTTTATACAGAAATTGCTGAGTTAACAAAAATGCAGAGAATTTTAATAATGGGTTGGTATGGTATGTAAGTAAGATGTAATAAGGAACAAATAAAGTTTTCTTCCATCATAGGAATCCATATTTTTTATATTTTATGCGTAACACTGTTAATTAAAAAAAAAAAAAAATTTTTGTGCATGTGTGCTGTAAGCGGCAGTGTTGGGAGTGGGTGGCGTTGGTGGGCGGGGCACCACACTTAATGGTGAATGTTTACATTACATACCTGTGATGGTATTTTAATACACTTCAGAATCTAATTAACTGCGTGATTATGATATGATATAATGTTATGATTGATTCTTCCCCGGCTTACTCACACTCGTACATCAACATTATTTATACATACCAAACATTCCTATCCTGGACTGCAGAGCTTGCTCACAAAATTCATACACTAATTTACATGTTTAAGACAACCACATACAGTACACATATGAAATATATGGAAAATATTTTGTCGACTTGCTTGCCCTACTCGGGTCTTGATAAGAGTATTTCAGAAAAAAACCCAACTGATTCAGACTTTGATTACAGGGAAAAAAAACACAAGCATATCTATAACTTTGATTATGCAAAAAATCAAACACCCTCCTGACCTTGACTTTACACTAGTTCTTCACATCAAAGTTGACGTTTTTACCTGGTACAGCTTCTTATTTACAAGCTTGATGGTTACAACTTCCACTTGTTGGTAATTTGTTTGCCGCAAGATGAAATGCTAGAACACTTAAGAGATTATAATGTACATATTCTTGTCTAGTATGAAATATTTACAAATGTCTGAAGGTTTTGGTAGGCACAGCATTGCTATGTACATGTATGTACAGCGCATTGGAATAAACACAAGCCATGTCATACTGTTGGTTATATATGCCTTGTAATTAAACGATTCGTAAGCAAGTTCTTTTAGATTATAATGATGAATGAAATAAAGATATTTTTACCTTATTTGTATGAAGCTGCACATAATTTGGCAAGAACTTGACAATGGCATCTGTAATATTTGCCCCTGAACAATGTACAAGCTTTTCTGATGAGCTAGATTGTCTGTGCTACAGGCAGTGAGTGACATGGGGTATGGGGCTATAGTTCTTACTGCTAGCACTCTTCCACCACATACCTGTACCTCAAACGGTGCCAGAGATTGGAACCACATGCGGTGCTAGTTAGTGGTTACGTCTGATGTACTGTGTAAATGTTACCCAGGTTATAGCCTGGTTAATGCTACATCTACGTGTTTATTATAAGGAAAAGGAAGGAATATGGTCAGGAAAGCAATTTTCAGGCTGTTGTTTATTGCAAGGTTTTCAAATTAGATATGTTATATAACATGTATGTTACTCAGGTTCTGAACAATATGGGAAGAAAGAGAGAGAGAGAGAGAGAGAGAGAGAGAGAGAGAGAGATGATATTGTCATTTGATTTGATGCATTCTTAATGACCTGTTAATGGTAAACACATGGAACTGTAGAAAAAAGGTTCAAATCAAGAGGAAGATTCTGAGCATTAGTATGGCATGAATGTAACCGATTAAACGAAGAGTTTTTGAAGCAGATCCACCTGCAGAACACTCCCAACTCTGCAGCAAGCCTCAAATTAGAAGCTATGTTTGATCATGCAGTTTGGTACTGCTGGGTGATGGAAGGGAGGAATGGAAGAATGGGAGGGGGCGGAAAGACATGATGGAAGGAAGAAATTAGAGTGTGGGAGGGTTTGGAAAGACATATGAGATGATTAAGCAGATTTTTAATGCATGCTCATAATGAGAAAATTGCTGGGAAAATTAGAAGTGTGTTATTATAGGCAAACGGGAATCGTTGTTGTTTTGGTTTCATGTGTGGTACACGTCTACATATATGTTGTGTAAACAACATGATGATCTCCCGATACTTAAAGTGTCTGAGACAGGCAATTTGGGGGTAGTGCTACCCAAAACAATGTCTGCTCTTAATCAGGCTCTCATTGGCTGTATTGCCTATCTTATGCGATATTTATCCTGTCTGTCTGCCGCACAGGACAAGAATTGTACGGTGAGACCAGCGATGAAAGATTCTTGTGGTTCTCCGTTGATGGAACACAGGTGTGATATGGTACCAATCGGTATGGGAGGAAGCCATTTTGTTTCTGAGTAAACGGACAATATCCCATTTGTTACTGTCTATTCAGCGTTGTTTGTGAAGGAAAAACATATGTGTAGGGTAAGCGACAGACTTATGGTTTCTGTTTCAGAGACAGATTTTCACTGTTGATTCCTTGAGATTTTTTGTACCAGATAATTTCGCATTCAACTTGAAGTGGTCTTTAAGTCAATTGAGAAGCTGAAATGGACACACCCAAGATCCAAAATATAGCGGTGGCGTTATAAACAATTTTAAGCAGAATCGGATAAGAAATGTTTGTTAGTAATGAAGTTCCAAGGTCAAGGTCACAGAAAATTAGATAAGTTTCAGTTATACAGTGATCTTGGTGGGCATGTTGGAATCACTTGAAGATTATACATATTAAGCTATAAGTGGGTGTCATGTTTCAGCTGTTCAAAAGTAGCAACATTCCAGCTAATGAAGTCCTCGATATTTAGAAAGTTAAATAAGAACAAGTTTTTATCAGAAAACTTTGACCTATGAAATGAAATTTACATGACTGAGCATACAGACGTATTGAAGCAGACGCTGGTGATACCTACAAAGGTATTTCAATGTCTGCCTAGAAGATAGATGATTTCACAATTTCAAGGTTTTACAGTGTGCCGATTAGAAATGCGGAGGTTCTTTATCAAAATTCTGGACGTGATTCGCTGGCATTGATCCATAGTTACATTGAATGTTAGTCGAGGGTAAATACTGATAGATATCTTCATGCCAATATGGTTCGGTTAAATCTGGATGTTAAACATGAAAAATCTATTTTCGTCTGATGTACCGTCTGAAATAGAGAAAAAAAAATGGTTAATTAAATGCACTAATGATAAGTTCATTTGAGAGCAGTTGCATTTATTTTCTCACTTTTCATTTCGAATAAGAATTAACTGTTTTTTCATTGGAATTAATTTAAAACTGCAGGTGTACGTGTACTAGTGTTAGATAATTAGTTATAATTTGTGTGTGAAGGTTTCTTCAATTCTTTTGTATGATATAGCTGAAATTTTATGAAAATGACAATATCTTGGAACAGGTGAATTCCGCAACGGTCCATTCTTTATAACTTCAATGCAAAACAATTGAAAAAGAGCATATTATACAATTTGATACAAACATTCCTTGTGAGTTTGTCACTTTTCGAGTTAGATTGCTCATATACATTTTCTTTACTCATAATCACGATTCCGACATTATATTGCAACCATGGAAGTTTATGCATGAAAAGCAAACATTTCCAGTCATAACTGTATGCATTTAAGTCTGGATCCGTCACATAAGCGCAAAACTTGAATAATGAAAGTAATTTGTTCCCACTCTACTTGTTTTCATTAGTAATAGACCACCTATTTAAGGCAAAGTTTTTAAACGTCAGATTTGTCGAGAAGATAATTAATTTCCTTGATGTTAATTTCTCACTATACAAAGTTTTCTTCAGCAATATGTCCGTCTGTATGCAGGAACCTAAAAATTTGGCTTTTGTTGTTTTTCCAAAATTTCTTATCGAACCATATCAAGCAATATCTGTTTATTGTTTAAATTTCCTCGTGATAATTCTGTGTTTAAACAATAGCAATTGTAAAATCTCTTCTTTATCACTTCAGAAGCAGGAAATTGTTATATTTCGATGATTTTGAACTTTGATGAAGTGCGCCCTGTTCTTACAACACCGGTAGCAATGAATTAGAAAGAAAGAGAAAGTGAAAGTATTCATTAGAGCTAAACGATAGACAAAATTTCGCTTGAAATGAAACAGGAAGAAAGGGTGAAAAAAATCTTGACATAAACATGTTTGGAGAATGATTATGCGTATACTTTCTGTGTACTTTGTGATAAAACAGCGAACAATCTAAGATGAAGGTGATAATAATTGGCGATAAGTTTGTTTGAGCAAACAAGTTTGTAGTGTATAATGGTGATGGCGGACACCAAGGAGTCAATATGCTTATGATCCCTAAATGAATTATCCGAAACAGACGGACAGACAATTGCCCGTAATAGTGATTCATGTTAGCTAGGCTGTGTTTATATATATATATCGGTACAACAAAACAAGTTAATCGTGAAATTGCTGTAAAAACACTGTACTCTGTGCCAAATTTCGGTTGAATGAGGCAAGTGTAATCTGTTTGTTTCTGGGTATAAGAAAAGTGAGATTTATCTTTGAAGAATGAACCAAGTCATCAGATTATACGCTATGTAAAGAAAATGTTACGATACAAACACGTCTGCCGCTCACTGGTTGTTGGAGGAGTTTATACTCCTTGACAACACAGCTTTCTAATACGTATACATGTATTGAAGATTTTAGATCCGTTCTGTATTTCAAAGGTCATATATTTATTCTGACAACTAGAAATATTTCTATTTAAAATTCAGCAGACAATGTACTTCTGCAAACCTTGATAGGTGTTTGGAATATCTTTGATGGAAGGGAGGGGGTGGGGCATAAATAAGTACATATTTGGTCAAACTGTATCGTATAACCCCCAAACAGGTAAATTGTTTATCTAAATTCTGCTGGTGATGACATCATCGGAAATAAGATCGGAGAATTTACCCATCAAGTTTTTTTTTTGACTCTTCTGTGCCTCCCCCACAATTCAATTGCAGACTTCACTGACACCTGTTAGTTCAATCTGATGTTTTTACAGGGATATAGTGTAGGTGGTGAATATACCGCAGTGGTAAGCCAATAGGCTTGGTATCGCATTAAAACAGTGATTCATACCATTACCGGGACTGTAAACAATGTGTTTATACATTGTAATATTATGTATCAATGTTTTTGTAAGAATTTGAATACGGCTGTAAAAAAACCCTAACATGGTAAAATCAGGGCTTTCACTTTCACTGAAGTGCTCTCTTTAGAGAACAGACTAATTGATTTCATATTTAATGTTGTTATTAATTTCAAAATATTTAGCTTTCGTGGACTTTCAAGTGGAGGGTAGAGAGCTACTCGACTAGAAAACTTTTTTCGGAACACCTGCATTAGTCAAAATAGTATGGTGTAGATTTTTCTCTTTGGTTATGTATATTGCACATTATATAAATGAATTTTATTCTTGAGATTTATAAAAGTTTTTAACACTATCAAGGAGTGACTTGTTTGTGATTGTTGAAGCGATACAAGCTACAGGAATACCGCAACCAACATATATTGTACGTCAGTAATTTGAGTGTCAAAAGTACATTTATACAACTTATGTAGGAACTCCTTAACAGAATGGACCTTCTGTTTTCTGGGATGAATCACCTCCGCTCTTAGGAGTGAACGGTACAGCATTTTGTCTCCAAATCGGTCCACTGACCTGTAAAATTACCTGGCTAGTAATTTACCTGTGTATTCAAAATTGGAATAACAGAGAGTTGTTAATTACATAATGAACTCAACAGGTGTGGGAGATGGTGACCTTGAGAGAACATCAGACAAAGGTCGAAGGTCGTGGTCGTGTTGTCTGCTCACTGTCTGTCGGTAGTATGTAAATAGATGATTTGGTAGTTTATAGAGTAGAGCTACAAGATTCTCGACATTCCATAATGCTATATCTGATCCAGTAAGATACCTGATACCCAAGTGTACCATTGAACTCTTCTGATTCAAAGGTTGGAATAGTTCATCATGAAATTTCAGGGGTGAATGAGTTAAGATACTTGATACCCATGTTTGGCAGGTCCAGACAGACCTAGATTCAATTTCACCTCTGGAGTAAATTGTGATGACAGATATTATTGTGTCAAACTACAGTATTGTATAGAAAAACACATTGCCTGACCTACATAATGTTATTATTGTATACCTGCTGTCCAGCTTGACCTTCGTCAGTCGCAGGTGTTCACATTGATTTATTTGCCCCAGGTTAATTGACATATGTCTTATTGACACATAAAAACTAGAATATCAATATGTTTGCATTTAAGATGCTATAGTGTCCAACAGGTAGATACAGTAGAATTTTCTTGTTTTTGTTTACCAAACCTTCTACATTAATCATTATATAGCCTAGGACCCTTAAAGAGATAATCAAGAAATAGAAATTTGTTGTCTTTAATTTCTAAGATAAATATTTGTGAGTGCAACTCCTAATTTATTTATTGTTTCACAAATTTGACACAGACAAGCAGACATTTTTCTAGGGCAGTTCTTGGTTCATTAGGATCCCCGGAGCTTGTCTAGAGGGTACCACATGCAGTGTTTTGTTTCTGTAGATATACTACATTCTTCAATTGAAATTGTTTCAAAGTACACGTAGCTCCTTAATGCTTGGTGTCAAACTTATATCCATTTGAATACAGGCATTTGAATGCCGTAAAACTGTATGTTTGAATGCATGCAGTAAACAATTTCTATTAATACTGTAGAAAGAACTTGAGTACAAATGGTTCATTAATGGTAGACTCTTTCATAAGTAAATTAAGAGACCGTCTGTCAGAAAACAGAAGGACCTGTCTAATAGGACCACCCCAACATTGGGTATGTTATAACGTAGTTGGCTCATTTACCCTGTTCACCCCTGAAATTTCATAATGAACTATTCCAACCTTTGGATTGGAAGAGTTCAAATGTGTCTTCAGGGGGTGAATGAATTAATGTAAGGACATGAAAATTCAATTTCGTATCAAGTGATCAGTTTTTGGTACAGATATGTCCGACATCTACACAGAATTATCTGACAGTGCTTCAACGAAACAGTTGTAAACGTATACAGGAATACCATGCACTAAAGTTGTGTATATATGTATAAGTCTGGAGAGCTGTAAGCTGTATGTATCCGCCGAACACACACTATTCCGATCCTGCTGAGTGATAACTACACACCTGTGCAAAGCCTTATTTTCTCGTTAAGAAATTATGTACCTATTCGTCATCGCATACCTGTCTGTACTGTTTTTAATGTTACGTCATGATCAGCTACCTGTTGAATTCCTTGCAGTTGATCGAAGGCTGACTTTGTATATTTTTTTAGACAATGTTTTCCACTTGTAAGGTATTACGAACCATTTGACTCACGGCTGTGATATGTAGGAACCTATACACACTTACTATCTGGGCTTTAAACAGGTGTACGGGGAGATGTCGAGTGGGTGGGGTTCAATGATCGGTTCACATCCATATATAGTAAAGGATTCTACAATGAGTGCCAGTTAGATTGTTTGATCAAGTTTCAATGGAAACATTTGCACCTTTTCTTGAATATTCATTTAAACATTCAAGTTTATTTGGAAAAAAATATTCTTATACAGAGACATATATTTCCCTTCCACACGATATCTGTCCAAATCACAGTCTCCTGTTATATCACTGATGAACCTATAGCTTTAAATTTGTATAAAAGTTCTCATTTCCAGAAAATTAAGGCCCATTCAAAGATTCAAGTAAAATTCACATGTAATTACTGTACATATTGGTATGTGTGTTGTTTCTCAATTTCGCTTTGCTGAAATGTCAAGGAAGAAAAATTCAAAAATCAAAACTTGGGAAGAAATTTCTTAGTATTAATTGATTTACTAAACATAATCACTTGTGGATGAAAATTTTCATCCTATTTGAAAACCGTAAAGATAGAGGATTTTTGTTAATTAGTACATACCAAGTAATGTTAATGTTTATGTAAAGAAAACAATTAAAATTATTAATTTTGTAATATTTAAATTTCGTATTCTGACAGTTTTGTTTGTTTATATGTTGCAGACAGTACCGATATTGTGGACAGCAAGCTGAAGTTGATCCTGGGTTTGATATGGACCCTTATTCTCCACTACTCCATTTCTATGCCCATGTGGGAGGGCGAGGAGCCAGGACCATCCGAGGGCGGACCCACACCCAAACAGAGGCTCCTGGGCTGGGTACAGGGCAAGGTACCCGATCTGCCGATTCGAAACTTCACCTCCGACTGGAACGATGGAAAGGCCATCGGAGCTTTGGTTGATGCTGTTGGACCCGGTACGTAATATAAAATTGGAAAATTTAACCCTGTCCTTATTTTGTCCTCTCTCATGTAAAGATTTTAATTCACACTTTTTTGAACTCGCTGTTATGAAAAATATTCGCCCTGTCTTAAATTTGACCTCCCTTCGTTGGGTGAACACACAATTAGGGCATAAAATATGAAATTCAAGTTCAAGTCTATACTGAGGTGTAAAATCATAAATGCCAGCATGATTTTACGCGGAAGGACTTAATTAGAAAGCTTTTAAACATTGTCCTTGTTCTGTTTCTAATGACAATATAATACCAAAGGATGCTATTTTAGATTGTTGATAATCCATAATCTTATAATGGAATTTAAGGATACCAAGTTAACTATTCCACTTTGAAAAAGCGGTTAATTGATTTTTCTCATCAAAATATTTGAAGAAACATTTTAAGCTTTGATGAAAACTTATCTTTCTGAACATGAGGAAGTAGGTAGAAAACATACAGTACTTAACAGTACAGGGGAAGAATTTATCATGGTACGTGTATAACCCAGATCCATCTGCTGGAGGTCTATCTCCTCCATCTTTTTGGCGAGCCTCCTAGCTGCTGTTAATTGTTATTTCATACCAGCAGGATCCAGTTATTACTTTACCTGAGCAGTAACAGTCATACATAACAGAGCAGCTTTTAGCTCGTAACAGGCCACAAAACTTTAGTCTATCAATCAATTTGACTTGAGGCCATTTTGGATGGTTTCTTTTTTGTACATGTAAAATTCTGGTTTATGAGAAATTTACAATGAGCACTGGTTTATTAGTTGATAAGTAAGATGGTTACAGAAAGGAAACACTTAAAAACAGAAAAACAATATCGTAAAATAAAATGTAAGTTGTTTAACAAATGTGAGATTGCAAGAGATACAGTGTTTATGCCCTTGTAGTAAAGATAAGATAAACCAGACAGAGTTACCTCCCTTCTATCACACAAAACGTCTAAGACTGCTAGAGTTATCTCCCCTGGACAATGAAAAATGTTGCATCGTTAGTGAATTGCATATATGAAAAGTTTTGTCAAGTTTTCTCGCATAAAATGTTTTGATTTTTGGGTCCAAAATAGTGAGTCCCCCTTCTTAATAGGGAAAGTTGGGAAGTATGCAATTAACGTAGAAAAATACTTTTATCAAATGATAATTTGAAATAAAAGTTAATAGAAATGACTGGAAAGTTTATGAGAAGTTCAGTTTAAGTTTTGAGGTTTTGTTGCCATGGTGCTGAGTTGGTGACTGACAATATAGCTGTAACAACAACATGCTTCGTGTTGATAGGTCTGTGCCCTGATTGGGACAACTGGGATCCCAAGAAGAAGAAGGAGAACGCCAAAGAGGCAATGGACGCTGCTGACAAGTGGTTGGGAGTACCACAGGTTAGTTACATAACATATAGGTGTTACAATTGTACTAGGTAACAGTGGAAATGTTGCAAAGTAAGTTTTTTTGTGAGCTGTTAACTTTGATAAATTATGTAATCAAAACAAATTCATGAAAGTTAACCGTAACAAATTTAGGATGTAGTGTGATGACGTAATAAACAACGTATAATAAACAAGTCTAGTCTGTTTTGCGTAAAATTAATTGCTGCGATCTTGTTGTGATGCGGAGAAATCAATAGTTTGGTTAACAGCGTAATGATTGAAGGTAGCCATTGATTAAAATATTTGAAGAATTTGAAGTTTATGGTGAAATTTAATCCTCTAATAGGTTTATATAATTTTTCATGCAATCTAAAAAAAAAATGAAAATTACTCTTTGACAAGCAAGTTAGCTGTTCTGGACCTTCTTTGACGATGGCTGCTGTTATGACAAAACAATATATAATTGACAATCCCTGGTCCTACCTCCCAAGTCCAAATATCAAAGTTACCATATCTTAAAGCCAGTGGTTGGCATCTGCCATTGTTGGATACTACCAGCTCATGTATCTTCAATCTTTAGGAAATAGTTCTACAGGCACTTTTAGATTGGAATTTTTGTTACATATACTGATTATTATTAATAGCCGTTTAGGAGGAGAGTTTTGGGGGCTGTTATTCTTAAACAGTAACCATAAAACTCACCCTGATTGATATTTCACTCGCTACTTCCTTGAAGAGCTTTAATCAGGTGTTACGACATGTACTAAAATTAACCGCGTTCTTCGTGTCGGATGATGAAACTGTAAATATTGTTCCAACAAAGGAGTTCTGAATGCCTGTAATTTTCAATTATGGAAAAGATATGCTTACTTCATATTTTAGCATTGAACAGGTTACTGGGACATTTTGATCACATTGTGTGTTGCTATAACATATCAACACAAATGTTACTGTTCATATTAGATATTACCGATAAGTAAAAGATATACAATTTCTATTTCTCCTAGCGTAATATTTATGTTTTGGGGATGATTTAAATTCCCCAATATATTTTATTCTTTTCATATTTAGTAATCTCAACTAAATGTGGCATATTATTTTCTTTAGAAAACATAATCACTAATATTTGTGAAACTCTGTTAATAGGATTGACTTCCAGTGATGAAAATTTTATGTAAATATTTCCCTTCCTAAAGCAACCAGGCTGATTATTTTAAAGCAGAGTATCGGGAAGGTTCTTTATCTAGTTCAGGAGAAGTATATACGCAAATATATAGATAGTTAACTGAACCAGTTTAGTCAAAGTATTTGTTTCACTAGATGCCTTGATTCGATGGTTCTCCTACAGATCACCCTTCAGATAAGACCTTTTTTGTGTTGTTCAGCAATTCATGAAAAAAAGAAAGGACAGCAAGCAGTTAATATAATCAAGTGTGGCGAATTTGATCTCTATTTAAATAAACTACAAGATGTCCATTGAATGAGCGATGAACCAGAATAACAAGTGTATGGTTAGCTTACAAATACTTTTTTATGCTTTCTTGTAAATTAATTAAAAATTGATATGTAGGTTTATTTTGGGACATTTTTAATTAGAATGATATGCAAGACTTTTAGAGCAGTTTTGTCAATTTCCATTGTTCAATCGGGAAAAAAATTGTTAGGAACTAGGACATGAATTTCTTTTTTGTAAAGTTGAGCAGTTTTTGCAAAAGTGGTTCGGGCAATTAGCCACCCATAGTATAGACTAGTGTTTGTATGGGTTTTTGTTGTACTGATGTAAAGATCGGCCTACAGGATTGTGGGGATATATGTCACTTTTAAGACTTTACCGATGTCAGTGTCTCTGGCTTCTTCACAGCTGTCGTTTAGTTTCAAAGTTTTCAGTGTTTCGGCTGGGTCATTTAATGATTGGAATATACCGATGATATTGTTTCCATTGCAATTTTATATCTCTGCAAGAAAATAGAGATTTGGATATGGCTAATATTGAAGATGGCATGGATGATGTAAGTACAAATTTAATTTGTTTGGTAGATTTTGAAGTAATTTGTTTCCAGTGATTTGTAAGAAATGTTTTCTTTTTTTTCTTATAGCTCCTTGACCCGAAAGATATGACCAACCCCAACGTGGACGAACTGTCCATGATGACATACCTATCCCAGTTCCCCAAGGCCCAGCTCAAGCCCGGTGCACCTCTGAGGCCCCGCCTCAACCCAAACAGGGTTCGCGCCTACGGCCCCGGTCTCGAGGCCACTGGTAACCAGGTCGGTGCCCCAGCACGTTTCACCGTAGAAACATTCAGTGCTGGCAAAGGAGAATTGGAGGTGAACCTGCTCAACCCCAAGGGCCAGAAAGAGCCGGTAAGACAGTCAATAAATTAATGGATAATTAATTGAAATTATGGGATGCATGCTTAAAAAATGCTTTTTAATTGTAGATTATGACAATATTCTTTTGTTTAAATTTGTAAGAAATTATTCATCGATTAAAACTTCTCATAACAAATAAGGAATTATTTTTGTAAATTGATTTATTTGAAATACAGTTTTCTTTAAAGTATTTTTATCCTTTTTTCCTATAGTGTGAGTGCATATTCAACAACGACAGGAATTTGACCTACTCATGTCTGTATACACCCAAGACAGAGGGAGAGTACAGGGTAAGTTGTCTCCCTTTATCTATCACAGATAGAGAGAGTACAGGGTAAGTTGTCTCCCTTTATGTATCACAGATAGAGAGAGTACAGAGTAAGTTGTCTCCCTTTATGTATCACAGATAGAGAGAGTACAGGGTAAGTTGTCTCCCTTATCTCTCACAGATAGAGAGAGTACAGGGTAAGTTGTCTCCCTTATCTCTCACAGATAGAGAGAGTACAGGGTAAGTTTTCTCCCTTATTTATCACAGAGTACATGGTAAGTTGTCTCCCTTATCTATCACAAGAGATAGAGAGAGTACAGGGTAATTTGTCTCCCTTATCTATCACAGATAGAGAGAGTACAGGGTAAATTGTCTCCATTATCTATCACAGATAGAGAGAGTACAGGGTAAATTGTCTCCCTTGTCTATCACAGACAGAGAGAGTACAGGGTCAGTTGTCTCCCTTATCTTTCACAGACAGAGAGAGTACAGGGTAAATTGTCTCTCTGTTAACAATTGTAGAAGCATTATGGTTACTGTTGGAAACTTTTTTAAGCAGTTTGACTTTAACTTCAATGGATCATTTCTCTCCTTTCACAGATGTGTGTAAGATACATTCCTTCAGGGGAAGATAAGAATGAATATTTTTAGAGTAAATACTGTATCATTGTATAGTTATACAGGTATATGTGTATCACATTCCCTGAACTGAAAACTTTTTATTTCAGTTCGTGGTCAGGTGTATAACCTTTTCACAATCTGACCATAAATGACCATTGTTAAGATAGCACAGACAATGTTTTATGGACTTTACAAGTTTTATGGGGACTGGGTGGATACGTTTGTTTATTTTAAAGTCAGAAATGGGCGAGGAAAGGTGATATTTCAGAGGTCCATTGAACTGTATGTCAGATTTGAAGTACATGTAGGAGTAATTTAAACACTGAGATTCTGAGATGTACCAGGGTATACATGTGCTGTGGAGTTTTAAAAGATTTGTGAGAGGCAAAGCTAGTGATATATGTCATCAACTCTGGTAGTCTATAATCCACTATGGAGGACACAGAGCAAGTATGCATTCTTTACAGAACTAATTTAGGCTGAAAATGCATTTTGAAGCATTTTCCTGTTTGCAGAAAAGGTTTGACTTCCACAAAAAAAAAAACTTGTAACATAAATAGAGAAAAACTTTTGAAACTGGTTCGTTTTAAAATTGTTATTTCTTATATCTTAGAATAATCTGTTGAAATTAAAAGATTTTGTTGTAATCTGTAGGCGATTCTGTTACCCTGTCATTAGTCAATGAGTGTATAAATATTCTTTTTCTGTATTTCTTTTCAATGTTTCAATATTCTCGTTAAAGGTTATCATCAAATTTGGCGGAAAGGAGATCCCAAAAAGTCCGTTCTGCGTGAAGGTAGAGGGTGCCGCAGGCGATGCCTCTAAGGTAACCGCAAGCGGACCTGGAATCCAGAAGACTGGAGTGGTCGCCGGAAAGAGGACACATTTCGAAGTCTTCACCAAGAGTAAGTGTCGAGTTGCGTGTAGCGTAGAAGTGAATGCATTATGACGAGTTGTTATTTATAGAATGCTAGTGCAAATTTGTTGGAGACTAGCCCCGTCATCTCACACTCGTGTGATTTCGTCATGAAAAAATATTGTTAGTTGACGATCGTAAAACGTAGACAAAATGTTATCGCTAACTTTACACCTAGTAGCTTCTTAGAGGGTTTAGACATTGTTCTATATTAGGATGTAGATCTATTTATAGATCAATTGGTGATGCAAAATTCTCATTTATTTATAGATGAGCATTGGTTTACACAACACTTCTGATCTATTTTTAGATTGTTAATGGTTGCTGCAATGATTTAGATCAGTTTGTAGATTAATTTATGTAAATCGTATTTAATGTTCAGGTTGATATGCTAATTCTGATATACAAACATTTGTATAGATTTGATGATGATGCACATTTTAAAGTATTGCTTAGTTTGAAAGAAGCTAATGAGACAATAGAGGTAAACTACTAATATTAGGAGTATTAGAATAATAGATTTGATATCGGAGAGCTTGCTAGAGTTTGTTGTTTGTTGTTGTGAAGTGTGTTTACGGTTCTATTTATAGCCGTGTTATTATTAATTGAAAAATTACGGAGATGTTTCTGTTTCATATTACTTACGTCTCTAACATCGAATCTTCCGACATCCTAAACCTCATTTATGTCACTTTTAACGAACAACCATATGTATCATTTCTTATCCTAGTTTCATAAAAATAGCAGTGAAAAAATTTATGTGTTTAAAAATTCACGATGAGCCTCCAAAATGTAATACCTACTATCTCAGGGATAGAAATTCCAAGGAAACAAAAAAAATAAATAACCTTTATGTACAGTTTTAGATTAAGAAATATTATCATGACAAACAATTTTGGTGTTATTACCACAACCCTTATCCCTTTAGGCTTATTTCCCAAAACAACTTTCCTATCAGTCTGGCTTGCACGCCTTTCAGCTTTGTTAATAATAACTTGGATGTGATGCAAATTATATTCATTATCTTTTTCCATATGTGCTACCAAAAGCCATTTGGATTGATTTAATTTAAAAAAGAAAACCTTTATTAAGTTTTGAATATTTCTTAGTTCTATAAACTTCTTTTACTGTTTAAGGAATCTGTTTCACATCCATTTTATAGACGGGTGGTTTTAAAATACCTTTCTTCAGTTAGGTCCCTTTATTTTTGGTTAAAGTACTTTTGTTGATTCTGGGATTGAGATCAACCACAAGATACAGATATTGTGTAGTTGAAGATATCGGATCACGTAAATATGGTTTCCCAAAATTGAATGCTCAGCATTTTGACTCGCTTTCAGATTTGGGGGTATATCAGAAATTTGTACCCTCATTATAATGTATTATTGTTATGCCTACTCTTGTAAATTGAGGGTACAAGAAGCTGTTTGGGGGGTAAACAACTGTCTGCAGGGAGTTACTTGGAATGCAGAATCGTACAAATAAAGTTACAAAGATTTATTGGAAAAAGTCTTTATAAAAATCACATATATCCCAGAATTGGCTAAATCTAAACATCCCTGTTCCTTTTTACCTATGGTCCAATCAGAACTTCTGTTACTTTTACCTGTGTTGACCAATCAAAACCTTCCTTTTAATTTTTTTGTTTTTTTTTTGTTTTGGTATTTTGTGTTTAATTTTATTGAATTAATGGTGATTGGCTTGTTCTAGAAGTATGACTTAGCTCTCAGCACACCTCTGCTTTTTTCCTCACTTTTAACGAACAGATGCAGGGGGCTCCAAATTAGTAGGAAAGGGTAAGTACATGTGCACTGGGAGCACTTGCGACCATTCTCAGCAGTTTGTATTTGTTTTCCTTCCTCCATGTGTACTATTTGGGATTACGGGGCTTGCTATTTCATAATATATATAAATATGTATTATATTTATTTATATTTATACTTTGTTTTTGTCCATTTTTTATTGTAGTGCACTTAACATCACATGATCAGCCACTGAGATATCTGACTTGAGTTTTTTTTTCAATTCAATTTTATAAAATTCCTTAATCTTTATAATGCTTTTTAAATTTGAAATACTATAAAAAAAATGTATATTGAACAAAATAAAAATGTTTCAATCAATTCAAAGATTTTGAATACACTTTTTCAGAAATTAATTTAACTTGGATTATGAATTTTCTGGGATTTAAAGATATCTTAGTGAGCTGTTCAGTTCATCTATGTCTTAATATGCCATCAGAACTCGAAGTCTTTTGATAAAATGTCTGTTTGATAACTATGTTCCGGCTTAATTCAGTTACCAAACCTTTACTTGTTCAGTATTTTGTGCATTAGTCATTTAGCCATATATGCATAATTTCCTTCCAAAAAAGAAATACAAAAATAAACAGAAATATAAAAATGTTTTTATGAACTCTAAAACCTAGGTTACTTTTAATTATGTCCCCCAAACGAAGTGGGGGGACATATTGTTTTTGCTCGTGTTTCTTATTATTATTATTATTATTATTATTATTCTTGTTTCTTCCACTTTCTTCCGCCGCGGAGGTTTCCGACCGTTTTCTCAAAAACTACTGGACAGATCTTCACGAAACTTCACACACATACTCATTAGGGGCGGGGTGTGTGAAAACGGGTTGTTTTTTCGCGACCGGAAGTCCAAGATGGCCGCCAGAGCTAATTTCCGGTTTTCAAAATTCAGTCTCCGATTTCAGTAAAAATTGGTACATGGGTGTTTTAAAGGATGCTGAATAACATGGTAACATTTTCGAAAAGTTTGGTTGCCACCGAAACGAAAATGGAGGCCTCTGATTGGTCGAAATTTATATATTGTCCGATTTCAATGAAATTTAATATATATGTGTAGTATTACATCAACAACATTGTCGTCACATCCGTTTCATGATTCGTCAACATGGCCGCTATTTCCTGGCTTATGATTGGTCGAAATTTATATATTGTCCGATTTCAATGAAATTTAATATATATGTGTAGTATTACACCAACAACATTGTCGTAACCTCTGTTTCGTGATTCGTCAACATGGCCGCTATTTCCTGGCTTCTGATTGGTCGAAATTTATATATTGTCCGATTTCAATGAAATTTAATATATATGTGTAGTATTACACCAACAACATTGTCGTAACCTCCGTTTCGTGATTCGTCAACATGACCGCTATTTCCTGGCTTCTGATTGGTCGAAATTTATATATTGTCCGATTTCAATGAAATTTGAGATATATATGTGTAGTATTACACCAACAACATTGTCGTAACCTCCGTTTCGTGATTCGTCAACATGGCCGCTATTTCCTGGCTTCTGATTGGTCGAAATTTATATATTGTCCAATTTCAATGAAATTTTATATATAACTGTAGTAGGACACCACGGACATTGTCGTAACCTCCGTTTCGTGATTCGTCAACATGGCCGCTATTTCCTGGCTTCTGATTGGTCGAAATTTATATATTGTCCGATTTCAATGAAATTTTATATATAACTGTAGTAGGACACCACGGACATTGTCGTAACCTCCGTTTCCTAATTCGTCAACATGACCGCTGATAAATGGGTTGTCAGCTATATTTCCATTGTGAGTTCATTGGGCTCATCAGTTCCGACCAAAGGGGTAGTTTGGGGGACATCTGTAATGGTACCCCATTACAATTAGCACTTGTTAAATTATGACATATCAAACCAGACAGGATTTCTCAATGATAACAAGAGATTCTGATGCACATTTTGACTTTTTTTTTTGCTTTTTTTTTCTCACATCATTCATTGTTTCCATGGTAACATCATGTCACATGTATTGTCACTGTCCTGTACGATGATGTCACAAGTTATCCACTGAGAAACCCACACCAATTGTCATGTTTTATAGCCTTGAGTTATCTCCCCACTCTTTGTCACATCCGGTTGGTTGATATTTAAAATTGTTATCTCCCCTTGAATAACTCAACATCTACGGAGACGCTACCATATCATACCTTTAATGTCAAAAAGTACTGACCACCATAAATATCTTTTAATGCATTTACTCCCTCATTTTTCCTGTAATTTGCCTAGCAGTTGTTGTAATTGAAAAAAATAATCCTGATCTCCTAACCAGTTAGAAATTATCCTTTAAAGTCATTTTATGGCCTGTAATTTATGCATTCACTCATAATTTGGATATGATGTCATCGCTATGTAGCTTACATTCAAACTCTGCCACCAGAGATCCAGATATATATACTTATGCTATATATAGATCTTTTTGTAGACACATCATTTCAACAGTTGTTTTGCTCTATTCATTTTTCATTTCTTTTCATATATTTATTTGATAATTGAACTTTTTTCAATATTTTGTAGTTGTTCAGTTTTTTCTTTCAATTCATTTCATAATTTAATCATTTCACTGTTTTCAATATCATTTGTAGTTGATCAGTATTTTCATTGAGTTCATTTCGAAATTTAATCATCAATATCCTTTATTTCAGAAAAAAGCATATGTCGTTTAATATGTAAATAGTTTTTGGTTATGCAAGAAAGATCTGTGAAACGGGTAATTTGAGGCTAACATAATGCAGTTTTAACTTGTGAATTTAATGTATTTGTGTAAGTGTCACAGCAGTGTAAATAAAATGTTGCAATGTTGTGCTCGGCCTTATGGGTAAATTTAAAGATGGAGGACATTCCTGGTGTTTGGGTGTTAACAAATTGTGTACAAAAACTAACATGTGTTTTATTGTAGATATATATGTTTTTAATGACCAGAGTTTTATTGGTTGGTAATATGAAAGATTGATGCTATGTTTGGTTCTATATCTAATCTGTTTACAATCGGATTATATCTTCTCTGAACCCTAAAAAAAAAAAATTAATTTGAAAATACAATAACAGCAATAATAATGAGTTACTAGTCTATAATATCAAGTTTAAGTTTCTGACAACTTCATAAAAAAACTTTTCCCATGTTTTAGATTATCAGTTGTAAAATATATGTGTATTTCACAAGAATTTCTTTTGTGTGTTTGGTCAAGTTTTGAATATGAAATTAAACTTTTTGATAAAATGTTACGTTATATTATATAGAGCTCAGACAGCGTAGCATTTTCACCCCTGAAATTTCATAATGAACTATTCCAGTCATTGAATTAAAAGAGTTTAAATGTGTCTCCAGGGGTGAAGAAGATTAATAAAGATTTCCAAAAATAATGATGGTTATCAAATAATGTTGCCCATTAGGATTCATGAATATAGCTTACTTTATTTGATTGTAAGAAATATTAAAAGAGTTACATACATTTTCATATCAAGGAAAAGGTTGAAAGGAAAAGTTTGAAAATGCTCAATTGGTCAGAAATTTGTTGAAAGGTATTTGACCTGTTTTTGATGTCAGAGTTTTTAATGGTATTGTGTTCTTGTGTTACAGATGCTGGCAAAGGAAACGTTGATGTGGTAATCCTTGACAGCCATGGCCGCAAGGACACCGTCCGCGCCAGCATCAACGCGGTCGCTGGAAAGGAGGCGACTTATCTCGTGGAGTACGTTCCCCTGGAACCAGGCCAGCACTCCGTCAACATCTACTTCGCTGGACACCAGATCCCACACAGTCCCTACGGCGTCGGAGTCTCTCCAGGTACGACTGATACAGATAGATACATAACACCAAAGGGAGACAATCAAGTACCCTTAAGTCATATGTCAAATAGAAACACAAGAAAATGTAAATAAATGCTGAAAATAGTGTCAAAATGCACGAAAACGGCATAAGTGCTTAAAATAATATCAGAATATGAAAAGTAAAAAACTGTTTGAGTGATATTCGAAGATCAAAATAAGATTGTTACTATATTTGATTTGGCATACGGCTTTGGGGTTCTTGGTTTCTTCTCTTGGTGTCCGTGATGCTTACTTTATTTCCATCTATAAAATATATGGCTTTCCTTTTAAAAATATTGTTGAGAGATGTTGTAATTGGTTGACCTATTTATAAATTTCTTGATTACTTTATCTGTGTGAAAACAATGATGTCCATGAATATCATCCGTGTATTGTATTTCACCTTCTCTTTCCTGCATGAAGGAGGGGAGATAACCCTTATTGTGTTCCTTGAATTTGTTTTCCAGAAATGCTGATTTTAAGAAGAATACAGAAATGTGTATCAATTTAAATTTTAAATTGAGATTGTTTTCTGTTTAACCTCAAAAAGGGTATTGAACAGTTTGATTGTCATTTTGCAATCTAGCAGCATCTATGTAAAAAAATAATTTTGAAGTTATAATTACCGATAGTCAAAACTTTTAAGGCCCAATATACGTAACCTCAGGAAATTTTTCGGAATTATGTAAAAAAAATCCAGTTGATAACCATGCAAAAATAAGTCTAAAACGAAGTAAACCTGAGTGGTAACAAACAAGAAAATCTTGACAAAAAAATCCAAAGAATTGAAAATAGTTCAGGTGGGGCCCACCACTTCAACAACAAACCGAAGTTAGAAGACGGTTCTAAATGGACGCGTGTTTACAAGTACTGTGTTTCAACTGCTGCTGTACCAGTAACCGCGTAAGAATTCATCTTGAATATTGCTGATATCAGTTAATCCTAACTAAATCTATTAATAAAAAAATTTATTAGGCTTCATTTTTCGCTTCAAGTTTTTGCCGAAAGTTACGTATATTGGGCCTTTAATTTGAACTCAATGATAGGTCTCCATTACATGGGGCATAGTGCATTCATTAACATTTCTTTAAATAGCTGTAAATATGTAACCCTGGTGATGTAGGATCTACCTGATTAGTCAACAATTGTTTTTGTCATAGACAAAATCGTAAAAATACTATCACAGTTCTAGTAATTCATTTAATGGAATTGGGTGATCTCTAACATTTTATGGAAAATAAACAGGATATGTGTGTTACATGAAATTACATCTGGTGCTTGACAATCACTTTTGCATCAGGATATGTGTGTTACATGAAATTACATCTGGTGCTTGACAATCACTTTTGCATGAAATGGTGTGATAATGTGATATCATTTCCGTTTGAAATGTTGACCCACAGCTGGCACCAAGACCGCCCCTGGTCCGGCACCTCCTGGTAAATATGAGTTACCCTGTGTGGTTCAAATTCTCCCAATATGTTTCAGAATTAATTTCTCCAAACATTTTGTGGTCATCGATAGTTTGTGTACAGGGTATCCCTGGCTCACTGATATTAAAATTAATGTTGTCTTGTTTAATTTTAAGATATAAATGTTTCATTATTAATGAATTAACACAGTAAGATTAAAAAATAACAAAGATATTGTTAAAAGAAAAGAAAATTGTACGAAGTTGAAGGTGTGAAAAAATTCTATTTCAAAAAAAAAAAAAGTGTGTGTGTGTGAATTTAAAGTGTAAAAATGTTATTTGCAACGATAAAAATATATTCTGCATAAAATTATAAACAACTTTTGGTTGAAATGTTTTTATCATCCAGAATTTGTTTACTATTTTTGTTTAAAATATTGATTCACAGCCAAAGCTCCTGGTAAATATTAGATGTTGGTTTTGTTCGTATTATTGACCAATCACCAAGCATCGCCTTGACAATCTGACGAAGATGGGATGTTATCAATTATTTAAATTGTGACGTAATAATCAGAGGACCTCGTTTGATTATGACATCACAATCTGATAGCACCTCAGTGTCATTTTACTTAGATGTCATGTGATTGGTCGATAACTCGTTAAAGCTATGTGTGAGGTGATTAGTCTGAAACTGACACATTGAAATAGATTCTCAATTCTTTAGAGTCTGTCGGTTTTCTTGTAAAATAGGTATAGATAAAATTGTTAACAAAGCATTACCTAACTCAATACAGTATCTCATGATTTTGGGGGGTTGGGGTGGGGGGTTGTAGCATATAGTAATTGACATTTTCCTTAGGTCATAACCCTGTCTTTCTGTGATTCATTTCTTCTTTTCTATAAGCTTTATTTTGAAATAGATAACCATTACTAGTTCTGTCTTTAAATAATGTTTTCTAGTTAATATTGGGAACAAAATATCAATATGGTTTTGTCCTTTCTTAACTTAAACAATAGGCATGCTTAGTAGATCCAGAAAAAAAAACTTCTGATTTAGACTTGAATTTAAAGGAAAGTAAGGTTTTGGTCAGGATTTTCAAATTTTGGATTCAATTTAAATTATTTTCACTTTCCTGGAATATTTCTTTTAGTTGACTATGTAAAAAATATGAAATTCTGTCGATGTTTTGTCCACAATCTAAAACCTGAGACATCAAATTGACTTTGATAGAGAGTACAGATCAGTTTCAGACTATTTCATCTACAACAACTTGTTACCGTCCTGTGTATCAGAGGCTACCTCCCCTGGATCATACACGGGTCCGTAACAAGATTGTTCTGTCCTGGCCCCTGTTTTATCAATGTTCCTTAACTTAAGGAAATTCCTTAACTTAAATATCTCCATAGGAAAGCATACCAGAATTTAAGGAAAGTTCCTTAACTAAGGATTTTCCCCTTAAATTCTGTAATGCTTTCCTATGGAGATGTTTAGGTTAAGGAGTTTCCTTAAGTTAAGGAACGTGGATGAAACCGGGGCCTGCTTCAAGTCATTCATTAACATGTTGATATTCGTATTTTGTTCTTGTTCAATTAAGTTCATGTGAATATGACGTTCTTCATGTCTTAACAGAATAAATGTCTTGTTATGTCTGTTAATTTGTCCAGTTCAGTAAATTAACACTCAAAAACATTCTTTTGTTTATATTAAAAGATATTTTGAACACTGTTATTTACATAAAAATATATATTTAAAACAGTATTTATAATTATACATCTGGTAGTAATAAATTTCAGTTTATTTATTTATTAAGTTTCTTTTCATATTTTATTATTTTTTTTTTCTGATTTAAACTTTGAAATGCAGTACCTGACATATGTGATATTACACTATTGTTTATAAAATGGTTTTTAATAAATAACATTCCACATTTTATCATGGCTCAATTCTAAATCATATCATTTCATTCCAAGAAATTTCCAATTCTTTTTATCCACATCAATCATGCTTATCATAGATGATACACATTCTTGGATTGATCTTATTGTACAAGGGAAGGAAGAATTTGTGTTTTAGTTTTGTATTAAATGTTGATTTCACAGCTGGAAAAGGGCCTGCTGGTAAACAGCCACCTGGTAAACAGCCCGCCCCTGGTAACTATTACGAGTTGCTGGTGTGATCGACGCTCGTTTTACTATTAACCTGCTGACAACAACGTGGAAGTTTGCAAGCCGTTCACGTTGTTGTGTTATGTTACTTTGACCAAAGGCATATTTGTGATTCTGCAAAAAAATCATTATGAATTGGTTAATTGAAATTGAAATGTTTTCCTCTTTCTTGCATTTGAAAGGCTTTTCTTGTCAATTGAAATTTTTTTTTTTTAAATGTTTATTCTTCCATTTGTATATTAACAATATTTCGTTTCTAGATTTTCAAAAATGAATTCCTTTTCAAAAGAAACCATGTTTTCTTTTCAATAATAATATAAAAATTGATCTGTTTTTATATGTGTGTTATCAGACCAATGAAAAATTCACATTCCAAAGTTTCAGGAAATATTGTTTCAAGGGAGGTAATTCCACTCCTAAATACAAACATGTATATGCCTTTAAGTCCATGTTAGTTTATATTAAATGTTTTAACAGATTATTTGTTATCTTTTAGTTCATATGTACATTCTGTAATTTAAAATGATTTGGAAATAAATGATCTGAGTTGCTGAATAATTACCCGAGACATCAGATTGGCTTTGATATTAATTCATGCAACCTGAATAATGAAGTGATATTGAAATTTGTTTGTATTCATCATGAATAATATGATTGATTGGTACATTTGCTGTAGGATTTTGAAGAGAAAATTTAATGAAAACTTAGCTAAGATTAAATTGGGTATAAATTACAGGATGTATATAAGTTTGAATGTCAGGAAGACACCGATTTTTTATTTTGTTTGATACATTTTATTTTTCATTTTGTATGTTTTGTTACATTTTATTTTTCATTTTGTACGTATTGTTAGTCAGGTGTGTGCGAATATTATACAGTGTGATTTTCATTTAGTTATTTTTATTTTTTCGTTTTTTAATGTGTTTGAAATTTGTTTTCAGAATATTTTAGAAGAAAGCGATTGGCAGCGATATCATTTTGATTACTGTAGATATTATCACTGTCTTGCAAGCTCACACATACATGCATGCCGTACTGTACATACAAATCGGATTAGAAAGGACAAACTTTACATGGTCATTGAGATCAGTTAGAATTAGTGGACTGCTCTGAGTGTAGATGTAAAGTCACTGGCTACTAGCGCTGCCATTTGATGGCATGTCGAAACATTAACAAGAGAATGTGCGTGATTTGCTATTTTTGGTGCTATTTTGAAATAAGTGGAACGTGATCATACATTAAATAATACCTGTAAGATGTCATATCAATGTAACAAATTTACCCCTGAAGACACATTTGAACTTGTCCAATTCAAAGTTTGGAATAAATAGTTCATAATGAAATATCAGGGGTGAAGGATTTATAAAAGAACATCTTTCTTTTCCTTTATATTTTTGACAACTCAAATTTTTAAATAAACGCTGAATAAGTTAAATGATCAGAAACTGTTCAGATTGTCATAGGTTTTGGCAGTTTCAATGCATCTTGGCGATTTGCAAGTTAATACAAAAAACCAGGACTTGCTATTTCATTCGAGTTGAGGTGGGGTTCATATATAAAAAAAAAAAAAAACACAAAAAGATTTTGAAAGTTAAATGTGGCATTTCATAAAAATGTAGAAAAACTTCAGTGTATGAGGCAAATTAAAGAGACTTAGATAAAAAATGTATGCTCATGCTAATAATTGATCAGCAAAGTGCTATTTCAGGAAGTGTTTTAGCTATTTGTACTTACAGCATCATGCTTAACAACAGTTCAGTTGCTTTGGCAACTGTATCAACTTACTGTCAACAGAAACCAAGACAAATTAACAAATTAGGTGCAACAGAAACATATTGCTCATGAATATTTTCTTCAATTCACCAATTTATTTATTGTCGTTTCTTTTCGTCTTTTTCATTCTTCACCAGTAATTATGTCAATTGATTTAAGTTGTTTTCGTCACATATGACATGAAATATTCAATTTGTGTTGTCTTTATGTTTTAATTGTCATGTAAGATTTTGTTGTTGCTGTAATTGTATTAGATTATTTTGAAATTTAATTTGTTTATCTTTTTTTTTTCCAAATATGATTTTTGTATGTAAGATATCTTAAGAGTTAATCAAAATCTTAAGAAGTGGTTTAACAATTTTTTTTTATCTATTTTCAGCATCAAATGCCAAGTTGTGTTACGCTACTGGACGAGGTGTACAGCCCACCGGTGTTCGTGTCAAAGACCAGGCGACCTTCAAAGTGCACACCAAGGGCGCCGGAACTGCTGAACTCAAAATACAGGTCATTCAGCCAGGTATGCTTCAATATTTTTAAGTCCATGATACAATTTGATTAAATGAAATATTTTTTAAAAAATCTGTTAAATTGTCGTACTTGTTTCTGAAAAATGAGTTATTTCTTGTAATTGGTCAAACGTTAATACCAATAAAATACTGACTTCATCATTTAAAGTTGACAATTGAAAAGGTTTTAAGAAACTCTTTACCTGCCTTTTGCCTTAAATTTGTTGAAAATTAGAAATTGCACTTCAGTCCCACTCTAATATAAATCGCTGGTTCATTCATCATAAAATCAATATCAGATCAATAAACCGTATGTACTTTCATTGATAGATCAATATTTGAATTGGGAATAAATTATTTCATTAGGGGAAATTAATTTCTATGGTAAATAATTTCATGTATGATTCAGTTATTGAATTTTATGAATAATCTGTCACAATATGATAATTATATGATCCTGATTGCTACTCTCACCTTTAATGTTTTATTTAGGCGGTAAAGATTTGAAGTGTACATCTGTAAAGTCTAAGACGGAGGAAGGTGTTTGGGAGTGTTGTTACGTACCCACTGTTAAAGGCCAGTACATCATTAACATCACCTTCGGAGAACAACACATCAACAAGAGCCCCTTCAAGGTCGAGGTCGGCCCCACCAAGGTGTCCAAGATCAGGGCCTACGGACCTGGACTGGAGGGAGGCGTTGTCAACCAGCCTGCAGTATTTACCGTGGAAACTAACGGCGAAACTGGTGCTCTTGGTAAGATTAATGGAGAAACTGGCGCTCTCGGTAAAATTAACAGTGAAACAAGCGCTCTTGGTAAGATTAATGGCGAAACTGGCGCTCTTGTTAAAATTAACAGTGAAACTGGCGCTCTTGGTAAGATAAACGGCGAAACTGGCACTCTTGGGAAAACAATTGTATATTATACATGCCAATACATCTCATAATTCTGTGACACGATTCTTTAACTCATTCACCCCTGAAATTTCATAATGAACTATTCAAACCTTGAATTGGAAGAATTCAAATGTGTCTTCAGGGGGAAATAAAAATCCTGTATTCATCTATTCAAAAATATTGTATAAAAGTTCAAGAGGTAAATTTGTATGAAGATGTGAAAATGACACATCATTGAAATGAAACAATCTAGATAAACACGGAACAAGTTGTGATAAAAAATAATCTTTATTTCTAGGGTTCTCTATCGAGGGTCCATCCCAGTGTAAGATTGACTGTAGGGATAACAACGACGGCTCGGCCGATGTGACATACTACCCTAAAGCCGAAGGTGAATATGCCGTACACGTACTCTGTAACCAGGAGGATATCCCACAATCCCCATTCATGGTACCGATCCAACCCGCAACCAAGGAGTTTGATGCATCCAAGGTAAAAAAAAAAATTAATTTGTCTGTCAAAACTTGCATGACACAGGAAACATCTGCATTACACATGAAGTCATCAATAACTCTAAATGTATATTATATTCATTTAAACTTTGGTAATGAAGATGACTAAAATAAATCCCAGATGTAAATTTAAAGTTGTAAAGAGCTAAGTTAACCCTTTCAATCCTGAAATTTCATAATGCACTCTTCAAACTTTAAATTGACATGAAATGTCTGAGAAATCTGTAAGTTATGTCTGAATTAGTGTTTAATCGAACTTGATGTGTCTAAAACAATACTTTAAGGGTTGTGTGGGTTACATACAATATTTCTCCATCAATGAAAAGATGATAAGTTTTGATGTTTGTCATATTAAGGTCACTGCCAAGGGTCCTGGCCTTGAGAAGACCGGGGTCAAGGTCAGCACCTGGGCTGAGTTTACTGTTGACGCAAAGAAGGCAGGCAAGGCACCGCTGAAGATTTCCTGTCTGGACGTCGACCTCAAACCTGTCGAGGTCCAGATTAAGGATAACAGGGACGGAACCTTCTCCTGTAAATACATGACCAAGCGTGCCGTCAAACACACCATCACCATCACGTGGGGTGGAGTACAGATCCCAAACAGTCCATTCAGGGTGAGTACAGATCCCATACAGTCCATTCAGGGTGAGTACAGATCCCATACAGTCCATTTAGGGTGAGTACAGATCCCCAACAGTCCATTCAGGGTGAGTACAGATCCCATACACAGTCCATTCAGGGTGAGTACAGATCCCATACAGTCCATTCAGAGGGACTGCATGTTGCGAGGGAAATACAACACCATCATGTAACGACAGCAGCCCTAGGGATTACGCTAACTTCCACTGTCGTCATACCTGGAAAATGTCACAGTTGTGACATAAGATTTAGTGTAATGACATAAGATTTAGTGTAATAACATGAGATTTAGTGTTATAACATAAGATTCGGTGTAATGACATAAGATTTGGTGTAATGACATAAGATTTAGTGTAATGACATAAGATTTAGTGTTGTGAATTAAGATTCGGTGTTTTAAAAAAGATTCCGTGTAATTTTTTAACAGGTATTGGTCGGAGAACCATCCAAGCCAGGAAATGTCAAAGTGTACGGACCTGGAGTGGAGAAGGGAGTAAAGACCGGAGTAAAGACTCATTTCGTCGTGGACTGTAAGACCGCAGGTCCAGGTGAGAAACATATCCTACTACAAATGTTCTAGGTCTTTTAACTCGTTCACCCTTGAAAAACACATTTGAACTCATCCTATTCAGAGATTGGAAAAGGTCATTATGGAATTTCAGGTTCGGGGTTGAATGGGTTAACAGATTTCTTGAAAAATGTGAATTCAAGGAATTCTGAATTATTCGTACAGTAGAAAATTGTGTAACGTAAATTTGCAGGGTTTTTTTTCTGGTCGAAAGCTCTCTAAAATATTATAAAGGAAATTTCAAGTTAAAAATGTATATTTCAGGTGACATCAGCATTGCATTGACTGATGAACGTGGAAAAGATGTTCCCGTCAAGACTGTCGACAACAAAGACGGCACCTTCAGAATCGAGTATGAACCGAAGACGCCCGGAACTTATGTGGTACAGGTTTACTTTGCTAACAATGAGATCCCGAAGAGTCCCATCAAGGTCAACGTTGAGTCCAGTATTGACCTCAGCAAGGTCAAGGTCGTAGGATTAGATACACGTAAGTTTTACAGCTTAAAAATTCCACTTATTTGGTCAAGGTTACGACACTAGCACATTTTACTTGTGGAGATGGGAGGTAAACTTGTTTTAGGCCGATAATTGCACATAACAAGGAACTGCAATGGTTATTGGAAGTTTTACTTTTTGTTCTGCCTTAACTTACAGGGAAATTGGTTACTTACATGTTTTATTTAATGGTCGGGGTTTTATTTCTTGTTGTCGTCTGCTTTCACAGTTCATTTAAAGTATGCACATCTTTTAATACTGTGGTGAAAGATTTTTACTTACTGTATTTGTATTAGAAATACATTTATATCTGTATTTTGTTTTCCTTACAATTTGATGGAATATTCTTGATTTATTTTGCTTTTTTCTGTCTTCCTGTTTTCTTTACTTCATTCTGCTGACTCTCTATTACTGTAGCTATGAGGGTCAATGAACCAAGACAGGTTGATATCATTACAAAGGATTGTGGGAAATCACCCACACCTGCTACACTCACAGTTCTCTCCCCTACCAAGAAGAAGCGAGATATCCCCGTAAAGGAAACCCCACAGGGTTACACTGCCAATCTTACTATGTTGGAACCCGGCCTTCACAAGGTCACAGTTACATATGCTGCAAAGGAGGTTCCGAAATCTCCTTTCTCAGTCAACGTCACCCCCGATGTTGCTTCCAAGGTCAAGGCCTACGGACCTGGTCTCAAGGGTGGAAAGGCTCACCAGCCCTGCACATTCACCGTGGACACAAGGGAGGCAACTGCCCCAGGAGGTCTCGGTGTAACCATTGATGGGCCAAAAGAGGCGAAGATTGATTGTGTTGATAACGGCGATGGTACATGTAATTTCACCTACGTGCCCGAGGTTGAGGGAGAATATCGCGTCAACATCACATATGCTGAACAGCCGATTCCCAATTCACCATTCAAGGCCAAAATCTTACCTGGACCTAAGGTCGATGCCACCAAGGTCAAGGTCGTAGGTTTGGACAAACGTAAGTTTGTCTTGCTTGGCGTGCTGTGTTGTAATGAAATAAAAGCATGGGAAGGATATTGTTCAGCTTATCTTTCCTCAAATTCTGTCTATTTGTTTCCTTCTTTTCTGTTTCTCATAAAAATTTGTGTTTATTGATTTAATAAGAATGTCTTGTCTGGTTTCGTTTCCATAGCAATCAGAGTCGGTGAAGTTAGACCCGTCGACATTATCACGACCTCTGCCGGTAAATCCGACCAGCCTGCCAAGCTCTCGGTTGTCTCACCAACTGGCAAGAAGAAGGACGTCCCCGTGAAGGAAACACCCCAGGGGTACACCTGTCAGTTCAGCGTACAGGAGCCCGGACCACACAAAGTTACCGTGACTTACGATTCAAAGGAGGTCCCCAAGTCCCCTTTCACTGTCAATGCTGTACCAGATCTGTCCAGCAAGGTCAAGGCCTACGGACCAGGTCTGAAGGGAGGCAAGGCTCACCAGCCCTGCACATTCACCGTGGACACAAGGGAGGCAACTGCCCCAGGAGGTCTTGGCGTCACTGTGGAAGGACCAAAAGAGGCTAAGATTGATTGCGTTGACAATGGTGACGGCACCTGTAACTTCACCTACTTCCCAGAGGTGGAAGGTGAATACAGCGTTAACGTCACGTATGCTGAACAGCCAATCCCCAACTCTCCATTCAAGGCTAAGGTTCTCCCCGGACCAAAGATTGATGTCGCTAAAGTCAACGTCCTTGGACTGGACAAACGTAAGACCAATTATTTTTGCCTTCGCGGGAAAAAAAAGTATCTTTACAAAGAAATGATTTGAATTTGAATGAAATGTATGAGGATTAAAATAATTGAGATTTGTTATTTTTGTGATGGATTTGATATACAATTTTATGATCAAAATTTTCTTTACGCTTTAGCAATGAAGGTGAAGGAACCAAGGCAGGTAGATATCGTAACCACCGCAGCTGGTAAGTCTGATACACCTGCCAAGCTTTCTGTAGTGTCCCCATCCGGAACCAAAAAGGAAGTCCCTGTCAAGGAAACTCCTCAGGGATACACCGCATCGGTCACCATGTTGGAACCCGGACCACACAAGGTCAACGTGGCCTATAACGGGAAAGAGGTACCTAAGTCTCCGTTCACGGTTGACGTACAGCCGGATGTTTCGGACAAGGTCAAAGCCTACGGTCCAGGTTTGGAAGGAGGCAAATCCAACCAGCCTTGCACATTCACTGTGGACACAAGGGAGGCAACTACTCCCGGTGGTCTGGGCGTAACTGTGGAAGGACCCAAGGAAGCGAAGATCGATTGCGTCGACAATGGCGACGGAACATGTAATTTCACTTACATGCCCGTTGAGGAGGGAGAATACAAAGTTAACATCACGTATGCCGAACAGCCAATCAAAAACTCACCCTTCCGTGCCAAGATTGGGCCCGGACCAAAGGTGGATCTGAGTGGAGTGACTGCCTACGGACCCGGTCTCAATCCCCAGGGTAATCATCCTACCCATAATGCATTGCTACGCATGGATTTGTTTGGATGAATTTCCTTTATTCCTTAATACTACCTGCGTGCCTGTTTTAATAATCGAGCAAAGCTAAGCGTATCTAATGACCTCCAACACCCCAACTTATTGCGAAATGGTATGGTCTGCATCATAGACCGGTCTGCCAGGAGGGGTTGGAGGTTGAAACATGCTGTAGCTTGCTTAAAACTTGTCTAATATTTTCAGCTTGTCTTTTCAGTAAATTAGATTTGGTTTGCATTTTTCTTCTTTTTTTTTCTTAATATTTAGACTTTCAGAGGGTTTGCAATGCATGGGAGATTGGGGAATGAAATTGTGGAATAAATATTGGACTGATTGCATGATGGGCTTGTCATGATATGATTTTACTATACTGGTTTATTGGTAGCTTAACTATTACAAAACGTCAATACTTATTGATAAAAGTAAATTTATTATCAATTAGTTTTCGCTGAATTGGGTTGATAACAAAGAGGCTGATTCATTTTTGTAGAAATAGAAATGAACTTTATTAGAAAAAATGCTTGCAGCATATTTGGCAAAATTTTTCTATTAGTTAAACGTTTACAAGATAGGCATGCATGAACGCTCCTGTTTCAGGTATTTCCTTCTATATTTCCTCTTTATTTTTGAAATCAATTGATTGATTGTCAGACAGAAGCTCTAAAGACAAGTCTGTAACCCTAACAGTCTTTCCCCTGTCACTCTTAACTGTGTGCATTTGCCTGTTGACGATTTGACAATTAATTTTGTGTTTAACTCTTGACAGTTCGTCATTAAAATACAAACATTTTAGCCCTTGTTAACTTAATTAAACAGCACTACCTTGTTTTACTGGACTCAAAAATAATCTGGAGAAGTAGTTCCCCAAATATTACTTTCTGACTTTGTCATTTAATTGTTTTTTTTTTGTAATTAAAATGTCCAGACTAACAAGGTTAAACTGTGTGTACACGTGAACTTAAGTAATTGTGCTATGAGTTATGTGTGTTTTTGTTAGCAATTAATGCATTAATTATCCCATTAGAAAATTAATTAAGTTTGGGTTCATATATTATCAAGTTATAGAATTCAGTATTTTCTTAATACAGCTGTACCACAATATAACATGGCAATATATATATGTCTCTATATAAGTTGCCTTTACACGAACCCATTTTTATTCAAGATACTTTAAATGTCTTTAACACTTCACTGTTAATAGACCTGATATTCATTTCTTATGGTAAAAAAACATTTTGGTGAAATTTGGAAAAAACCCCACAAAGTTTTGGATAATGTTCGGGAAAAGATATAAGATCTACCACACAAATTTCTTTGCTGCTTTGACAAATATATATAGTTCATGCACTGCATACATATATAACTACAATTCTTCTCAAATTATTACATTCAACATGTATAATTATGCTTCTGATGAATATATGTAAAAAATTGAATATCGGAAAAATTGCATTTGAATTGACACTGACTTTTAATAAATAGTATCCTTGTGTGTTTTAATTAATTGACTAATATTGCATCTTATCTATGAATTCCTAACTAATCTTGCACATGAAGCCTGAATTGAATTTGACCAAGTTTAATCTGAATAAATCAATTATAAATGTTTTAGTTTAAATTAATTTTATGAAATTTGGATGATTGTATGATGGTGGTGATGCAAAAAAAATTTACAAAATAAAGATTGATAGCTATTTTGCATTTAATAGCTGGATTTGCTGCTTGGACAAATGTATATTGTATACCAATGCACAAAATAAATCAATATTTATTATTTATGCAATTCTTTTTGAAGAAGATATTTGGAAAATTTTGAATTTCATCATAAATGAACATTAGTGATATAAATACATCTTCATTAAAAATTGATGGCAAACAAATCTGTTGATGAAACATTTAATGGATTATTTATAATGGAAGATAATTGAAATATATTTGATTGAAAACTACAGTTACTTCCCTTGTTTGGTGGTTTTTTTTCTTTCTTCTTAATTTTGATTGAACTGAAGGATGGAAATTTTAAATTAAAGTAATTGGGATGACGACAAAATTATATAAATGATGAAATCTTCACAGATAGCAACCTTATCTTTTGAAAGTAATTAATTTTTTTTTTTTTTATCCATCATACATTTTGCTTTTGTTGTTGAACATTTTAAAAGTAATCGTGTATGTTTTTTGTAGGCGTGTTTTTGGAATCTCTTTCCGAGTTCACCGTTGATGCCAAATCCGTCTCACCAGTTGGAGAGGGAAACATTCGCGCTATCATCACCAGCCCAAGCGGAACCAAGCACGACAGCATCGTCACAAACAAAAAGGACGGCACCTACAATGTCCTTTACACCCCAGAAGAACAAGGTGAGTGCATGCAATGGTGTCACATTGCTAATTCTGAAGTCAAAGGTCAATGATATCTACATAATTAATAGAAATTGTACGAAATGGGCTCCAAGTTTGCGAAACAATCTTAAGTTTAAAACTATCTTCAGTTTTGACTTACTCAATTACAGATGGCAATAATAAAAGTTGCGTCATTTTTTGATTGGCAAAGCAAAAACTTCAGTCTAAGATTGTTTCATGATCCTGAAGTCAGATCTACTGTAGGAATAAAAATATTTAGGAGAGAGTTTTCTTGCACACCAATACTCTTATTCCTAGAAAATCTATTAAAGAAAATTGTAACTATACAGAAATGTGATCAATTTAGTTAATTCAGTTGTTATACAAAGGAGCACAAAATGTCAGCATTTGGTTCTACAAATGTAGCACATAAACTAGGGCTTTGCCTCAAATTTTCCAACCAAAGAACTATGACAGTTCTCTTGGTCTGTATCAAACACTTACCCTGGTATGTCATCACTTCCAAATAAGTTATTGGCTATTTGTAAATTGAAAATCCAAATACTGCATTTATAAAATTTGGAGAAAAAAAAAAGAAAAACAAAGTTTGTTGTTTCCCAATGATTAACCTTGTTCTTTGATTGACAGGTCCAACAACCATCGACGTCACTTACGACAACATGGCCATCCCTAAGAGTCCCTTCAAGGTGAACACCGTTCCTGGAAATGACGCCAGCCGTGTCAAGGCCTACGGACCTGGACTTGAGGGCGGATACTCATGTGACACCCAGCAGTTTACTGTGGATGTCAAGAACGCCGGCCAGGGCGGCATCGGTCTCGCCATCAACGGCCCCGTAGAGGCACAAATCAACTGTAACGATAACCGCGACGGAACTCTCACGGTCGACTACCTCCCCACCAAACCAGGGGACTATGACGTGAACATCACCTTCGCTGACAAGCCTATCCCAGGTAGAGATAAATACCCGTCCTAGAGTAAATTAAAAATTCCTAGATCTGATCTGATCTCGGACAACCAAGCCGTTTTAAAGTTAAAAATCTCTGGCAAATCTTTTGTGGTTTCATATCTTGAACTGTAGTTGATATTTGTATCGAAATTCAGTACTTAAAGTCAGCAATGTTTAAATACAGTAAAGATTTTAATTATGTCTATATTCCTGAAAGGTTATTTTTAATCAGGAAACACTACAGCTTTATATGTATTTATTTCATAATGTAAGATGTAATTCAACTGGGTATCTAAATATTATTATGGGGATTTTTTTTTATTCTAGAAATACTGTAGATATATTATTTATCTCATGAATGGGAGTTATCTCCCCTACACTACATTGAAGACTACATTACATAGACAACACCACAGTATAAGTATTGTGTTACTTTGGTTTCAGTTTTCCTTTAATACCAATTAAGTTTTTTTTACTGTAACTATAAAAGGTTTTGCCCCATAGATGATATAACTATAGGCCATGTACTGCCTCCATTTTCAGGATCACCTTTCAATGTTGGAATTAAGAACCCCGTGAACCCTGCCAAGGTCCAGTGCTACGGCCCTGGACTGGACAGCAAGGGTGTCCGCGAAGGATCTCCCGCAACCTTCACCGTGGATACAACCGAGGCTGGAGAGGCTCCCCTGGAGGTCACTTACACTGACAACCAAGGTAAGACTGACCACAGGTCATTACAAATCGTCAGAAAAAAATTCAAAGTTTTGTTACTAACTTGAAATGGTTTGATTTTTACCTTCCAAAAAATCTTCTTTATGTCATCAATATCTTGTTCAATTGATAAGTAAAATTTCAGACCATAGATTTTTTAAAATTTCATAATTAAAAAAAAAAGATATTGATTTTTCTTTAATTTAAAGAAAAAATTGTAACCTTTTTTGAATCAAGTGTTTAACACGTTATTGTGGTTGCAGGTAACAAACGCCCAGCAGAGCTACAGCCGGTCAGCGAGGGTAAGGTCAATGCTACCTACTACCCCCAGGAGGAGGGCAAGTGCAAGGTCGAGGTCAAGTATGCTGACCAACAGGTGCCTGGCAGGTAAGGAACTCGCAGGGAAAAAAAATTGCAAAGTGTCATGTACCATGCTTTACTGGGAGAAGTCAGTATAAACAGTAGTGATTATACACTAGCAAACCACCTTTGACATAAATGGGAAATCCTAATATTCAGAAGAATGGACACCCCCCAGCATATCAAGTTACCCCTACTAAGGAATAAACATTATACAGACCAATTGTAACTCAATATTTATCTTGCTCATGAAATGCTTATGGATGTCTGTCAAAGATTTTTAAAAAAAAATTGACGAATATTTTTTTTTTTTTTTCATGAAAATTCTTTTTGCTTGTATGTAATTGATCAAAATGTTTATGTCTTACAGCCAAAATTATTTAGTTTCTGAAAAAAAACCTGATATACCCCTACTTGCGATTTTTTTCCCTTTCAGTCCATTTGCTATGCAAGTGCAACCCACTTGTGACCCCAGCCGTGTTCTCGTCACCGGATCAGGAGTCGGACCAAACGTCCACGCCAGCAAGCCTGTCGCTTTCACCATCGATACCAGCAAAGCCGGTGTGGGTGACCTCGAGGTTACTGTGATGGTCAGTATCTAAATATAGACATTAGTAATTGATGGGTCCGTGAATAAATTACTTGTTTTATATATGGTTAGTTAAAAATTGTTTTTCTAAAATGTAGATTTCTTACAGATTTTTTTTTTATCATCTCTATTTCAATTACACTTTTGAATTCCGAAATCAGATACCAGATGCTCGGTAATAAGCCCACCCTTATGGGGATGTCTGGTAAGCTTTCCTCCCTTTGTCTGTATTTTATTGTATTGTTTCTGTAATTCAGGAGTTGTTTCCCCTTGACTAGCAGAAAAATATTTAATCACCCATTTGAGTTGTCTTCTTTATTCAGTCTTCATATTAAATTGTTTAAAGAATGATCTTGTTCATTAAACCAGCATCTTTGCCTCCTGTTATATGTAATTAAGTCTTTGGCGGAGTTGGCCGCAGGGTTGCCGTGTACAGTATATGACCTTCACCCCTCAACACCTCCCTAGTGATGTAAAAGCTTGTAACAGTTTCAGTCTACGTACTGTCTATCACTGGTCCATCTTTCTGCCAAGGAAAGCGGTTAATTTCAAAAACCATCAATCACCCGAATTCTTACGGAAACCTGTCGTAAATCACGCTCCATTTCCTAAGTAACTTTTACTCAGAACTGGTTGTCAAGCTTCTCCATAACAACGACTCACAGAAGTGGAAACCGGGATAAAATGTTATAAAGCCTTCAAACACAGGCGGACCTCATCTCTCCAATTTTTGGCTTTTTAGCGGCTATGTAACATCACAACTGAAGCGAACAGCTCCCTCTTCTCGAATTGTACAGGCACTGTGCATTACTTTAAGAATGTTGGCTATGTGCCAAAGTTATGGTGTTTGATAGATAGGCTTCACTATTGCTACAGTGATTAGGCAACAGCTAAGCGAAGGCAGGTCGCTTCAACAGTTTCCACTACTAGAATTATTTGACTACAGAACTTGAATTTTTTATCCGTGAGAATTTAACACTTTTTGAAATATTTTCATGAATTAACATGAAAATTAATCTATCACAAACAGAAAGTCAGTTGCAGTAATTAAGAAATTAGATTTTGCGATATTTTGTCTGAAATTTGCCGTGAATTGCACCAAATATCTAAAATATGCAGATTGAATTCATAGAAAGCTGGAGAACATTATTGCTATTATCTGAGTGTCCGATGCGTAAATTTTAAAAAATTTGTAGAGATTATTTATTGAAACATAGCGGTGTATATTCTAATATATCATATACACTACATTAATTCTGGATATAATAGACCATTGTAATATTTAGTTGGCGCCCTGTGCGTAAATGTAATTACACTTGACTTGTATATGGTGATAGGATCCAGGTGTGATGGGGAGAAAACTTTGTATGATTCTGTAAACAAATTAGGCGATCCGACAGAAATAGAAACACGGTGGATAGATTTCATCAATTTAAACAGACAGATTGATAGTCTTTCCCTCTCCCTTTTTTTTCTGTGAAATTTTACATAAGGTAGACACAATGTACTTTTAACATACTGAACTTTTAAGTAACTTACTGCACGAGGGTTTTGTGTCTGCACGTGAAATGAAACTGTGAAGAAAGATTAATAAGCCATGAAATCATTGATCTGAATTTTTCAGGTCAAATGAAACCTAGCTATCGCTGATATATAGCTTCTGTTTCTTGATAGTTGTAAAAAAATCTTGAGTTTTGATGAAGCAGGAATACTTTCATTCCTTTAATAAGTTGTATTTCGGCAGTCTTGTATATTGTACAGAATTGTAAAACTGTCTTGAGTTTTGATGAAGCGTAATGCTTTCGTTCCTTTAAGTAATATTTCGACAGTCTCGTACATTATGAAGCTATAGACTGATTTTAAGGTTCTGCTTTTGCCGTTTCATAACCTCTAAGAAGACAATTGTTTAGTAGGTCAGCTGACTTATATTTCCGTTTGCTTCCTCAGAGACCCGATGGATCATTCATCAGCCCCGTTATCCAGGACAACGGTGACGGTACCTTCACAGTATCCTACATCCCTGACGACCTCGGACAATACAAGATCAACGTCAAGTTCGGAGGAAAGAACGTCCCCAACGCGCCTTTCAAGGTCAAGGCCCTGCCCACTGGAGACGCCAGCAAATGCAGGATCACAGGTGTGTTTACCTTACTACATGGTAGATAATGAATGGAAGACCTAAGCATTTGTATAAAAATTCCATAAACTAGTCATAGTTACAAAAGAAATGTCACTCCTATCGGGCTATCCTGTCTAGTACAAATCCCAATTTTGTCTCCTAAGCAAAATACTCTTGTAAAAGACCCCCTCTTGTACTAAAGCACCTCTGGTAAAAGACTACCTCTGATAGAGACCACCTCTTGTCAAAAAACCCCACCTCTGATGAGAGATGACCTTTGATTAGAGACCACCTCTGTTGAAGGACCACCTCTTATAAGAGACCACCTCTGTTGAAGGACCACCTCTAATAAGAGAGCACCTCTGATGAGAGACTATTCTTGAACTTTCCCTTTAATGGTCTGAACTGTGTTTTAATGCATATTTGATTGTATAATTACTGATATGGGTTTTAGAGACTTAAAAGTGTTCAATATTAACTGACAGACATTGATTGTTGACTCAATTGATCAATGTTACAGAGGGGCTTGACAACAAATTCGTACCAATCAACAAGGAGACCGTCATCACCGTGGACGCTTCTCAGGCCGGAGACGGTAAAGTCACCTGCCGCATTCGCAGCCCAAGTGGCAACGATATTGACATCGATATTGTCGAGAACCCTGATGGTACCTTCAGCCTCCTTTTCACCCCACAAGTTGCTGGCGCCTACACAATCAACATTAAGTTTGGCGGACAGACAGTACCAGGCGGTGAATACGACATCCAGGTAAGAGGCATGATGGGTAATGTGGCTAGCGAAGATTTAAAAAGTAAAAGAGTTCTCAGTGAAAATATTCTCAAAAGTTTCAGTTTTATTTTGTTTAAAGAGAATGCTCATTGTTTTATTTCAACTGAATATTTTTCTTTATTCAATGTTATTGTGAATTTGTTTATTAATTATTATTATTATTTTTTTTTTTTAATTTTCATCTATTTCTGTTGCTTTTGATGGAGCTGTAATTCTTGTTTAAATGACTTTATTATTACGTTGGCATGATAGCAATGAGATATTGCTATGCACAAGTATTTCCAGACCAGTCCAGCTTCTACTCCAGTGATTAACTCATTTACCCCTGCAGACACATATGGACTCTTCCATTTCAAAGACTGGAATAGTTCATCATAAAATCTCAAGGGTGAATGACTTATAGGGACAGTTTGATCTTTTACAATACAATTGTATCCTTGCTGTCTTCCCATGGAGTTTATTGAATTTTTTGCCAATGGTATTTGAGTAAAAGTTTTTCTCCAATTTGCAAAGTAATATGCAAAAACAAAACCCCTCCAAAAAAAGAAAAGAAATTAAGATTATAAAACAAGCCCTTCAATTATAAATAAATAAATAAAAGATTTGAAAGGGATTTTTTCATTTTGGTCGATGGAAATATTATGACGATGACTTGTGCTGGCAATACACATTGCACATGATTTCTGTGGTTTAAGTACAATGTTTGTGTTTGCCTGCATGTTTTGCGCTGTAAATATATTTATTTACATTAGAATGATGAATGTTAGTCGTAGCTAGTCATGCATCCTGTCTTGTGCATGGGTCTTCCAGTCTGCCGCAGACAACATCCGTCTGGGGCGACTGTACGATGAAAACCTGTTACAGAGTTTTGTGCAGATAGCGTAAGATAAGGCTTAACAGGGGAGAAGAAACCTGCACTGCAAAGCCTCCGACACACTCAGACTTTATTTATCGCGATGGGAAGGAAACTGTCCGACATCTTATTTTATTTGTTTGGCGAGACCATTAGATCAGAAAAGAAAATTTTGTCTGTGTTAAAAAAAAATTTGTTTGTGTCTGGTTGATAATATTCTAGTTGTAATTTTGGCAAGTAACAAAAGAAAACAGGAATATAATGGGTATTTTTGTCGTGAGAGCATATTTATGGTGTTATTACGACATCAGCATTCCTGGAATTCCGCGGATACTCCTACACAGGTCTCTCGTCAGTCGGATGTCATCAGCCATTTCGTCTGATCATCCCCCACTTTCTTCTTCCTGTCTGAGTGACAGAAAACAAGATCAATTTGTCGGCAAAACTCGGTATTGGTTGGAATTTTGTGAATGTGGTCCGAGGTTTGGACCGTGTGTGTACTGCCGAACCTATCACAAGGGTTTATTGTGTCCGTTCTGTATTTAGTAACAGTAAGAAGTCCGTGCATTGCACGGCTAGATAAAACAACAGTGGATCTTATCAGCAATTAGTCTGTTTTGGAGTTAAGATTCCTCATTCATGATCGGGCTATACATTTTTGTCTTTCACTTAGAATTCCCTAGAGTTACTACAGAAAGGAAGTATTTTTTTTACGATGGCTAATTTCGTAGAAATCTGGTAATTCTGACGGAGGGATTCATTAGTTGTGAAGATCTGATAGAAAGCCTTGCAGTTTATTCACAGACTTTGAGTTTAAAGTGATTAGGTGCTTTTTTGTCTTGATTGAATCTTGGCTCCCCTTTCCCCCATGAATTGGAGGTACCCTTTCTTTGATTAGATTATTCCATTATACCACTGAAGGATGGATTGATTTGGGTAGATCTATCTAATTCTTAGTTCAAATGCATCCATCTTTATGGGAGTTAGGAGGGAAGAATTTTTTTTTGTGCAGGATTTTTTTGTGAAGGTAGAAATTCCACGGTTATAATTATCTTGTACAGGGCAAAGTAATAAGAACCTAGGCAGAGGAAGGAAAACCTTTAGCAAAGCTTTTTACATAACAGAAAACCATCTTGTTATGTTAAAAGCATTCTTTTTTTCTCTCTCCTGAAAAAATCTGGCATTTTTATTGATTTAGCCTTTTTCAATGCTTAAATGATCTTCTAATTATAGTTTATAATCTAAAAATTAATTTTTGTGTCTGAATACGAAGGGTTGGATCTCTCAGTGCTCGCTGTACTACGGGGTGTTAAACATTGGGTTACGTGAGTTTTGCTTAGAGTGTAATGACAAATTCGTTCCGATGAAGACAAGATGGTGTTATTCGTGTGTATTTCAAACTTAAACTCTACAATTCGCCCACATCTGTGCACATCGCCCCCTTCTTAAAGTGCACATGTGATCCAAACCATATGGAAATCTAGAGGTCAGAGGTTATATTTGAAGGTACGATAATATTTCTTAAGTTTTGAAAAAGAACATCAATTTGAAGATTAATTATAAATACAAAGTTAATTTAAGGAGAAGTAGGAAGTGTTATGTAAACAAAATTGCCCAATATTTCAGCGATGTAATATTTGAAGAGAAACATGAAACATTTAGCTCAAGTTTACCCAGCTGCTAGTGAAGAAATGCTGTATTCCATATGCGTATGGGAGGTTTAAAATCGATGAAAGGGAATCTGAAGTTTTGAAAGCTTTTGTCCGATCCTTTTATTAATTTTCTGTTGATCAATATTATTTGTTGAAATTAATGCAAAAATCACTTATGTGACTATGTGGGTGATAAGTCATAACAAAAATCATTGTTACGATTAAAGTATATCTTCACTAAATAAAAAATTGTAATTGTTCAAACTTGTTCAAATGCTATGGAGTTTGTTTCCATGGTAACAAAATGGTGATAAATGCCAGTGTTTTAGGGTTCATTTCTGGCTTAAAAATGGATCAGATGTTTATGTGTGAACATTGCACTTTGACTATTTGTTTCCTTTGTCTACTCATTGATGCAAATTTCATTTAGGTTTTTGTGTCCATTTTCATTCAAAGCACAGTGTAAAGAGCTATGTCTGTTAAGTAAAGATGATTGTTAATGGTACTTTGGTTAAGGGGCAATAACTCACCAAACCTGGGCAAGTTTTACCTTGCAATTGAATTGTGGAATAAGCTGGATTTCTCATATCGGTATAATATTTATATCAACCAGTCATCTGGTTTTTCAGAATTTTGCCACAATTTGGCCTGATGATTTTTCCTGAAGAGAGTTTACAAAGAATGATAAGCACGCATGCGTCTTTTTAACTCTTTTTCCTCCTCTATACGATTAACATAGAATTATAAGCACGGATGCTGACCTTTCACTGTTTTTCTAAAAGAATAGTTCATGGATATGTAAGCCAATTCAGGCCTTTTGAATTGTTTTCCTCTAAACATTAAAGATTTAGAATTACAAGAACACTCTGGCCTACAACTGTTTCGTCGGAAATGATGTGTAAATAATATATGTGTTTAACAACAACAGTTGGCACCGGTCCTGATCTGGTGAATAATGGAGGCAGGGGGCCATCTATTATATTGTATCAAGAATCGCTGTCCGAGTGTCAGTTTTTCTATTTTTATATAACCTAGATAATTACCCCCACAACTCTGTTGTCTGACAGAGCTAAATACCGACCCACGACTTGTCGGAGAGAGCTCCCAACTATTTCACAAGTTTTGGAACTTGGCTTCTACTTTCTGCTGAATTCCAGACATAATTGTTGCACATTCTTGTAGACTTGGTTGCTATGGAGAAGCCAGTTTTACTTAGACTTGAGTTAAGTAATCTTGGTAGATTCAAGTTTTCTGTCACTTTTAGCCACTTTAATCGTTGACCTTTTCAAAATAAGAGAGGTATGCAGCTTATACCTCATTAAGGTTATCCAGGAATATGTCAAACATTGGTTATATTGGTGCTACATGAGTTATATGTTAAACTTAATTTTTCTCATGAATTTTCCAACCATTACTGTTTTGAGGATACCTTATTTCTAATGACTGTGATTACTTCCCTTCTTTTTAGTGACTGTGATTACTTCCCTTGTTTCTATTGACTGATTACTTCCCTTGTTTCTAGGGACTATGATTACTTCCCTTGTTTCTATGGACTGTGATTACTTCCCTTGTTTCTATGGACTGTGATTACTTCCCTTGTTTCTAGGGACTGTGATTACTTCCCTTGTTTCTAGGGACTGTGATTACTTCCCTTGTTTCTGGGGACTGTGATTACTTCCCTTGTTTCTATGGATGTGATTACTTTCCCTTGTTTCTAGGGACTGTGATTACTTCCCTTGTTTCTAGGGACTGTGATTACTTCCCTTGTTTCTAGGGACTATGATTACTTCCCTTGTTTCTATGGATGTGATTACTTTCCTTGTTTCTATGGACTGTGATTACTTCCCTTGTTTCTAGGGACTGTGATTACTTCCCTCTCTCAGTGCACATCTATTATGAAGTTTTTTTTCGACCCTTGACATATTATATCATTATAAGCTATGATGTTACGCTGTTCAGGATAATTTCCTCATGTGTTTGAGGAGTGGAGCACTCGGCACAGCAGCTGCTGTTGGTATTGGTGTTAAATTGAAGGAGAAGTGTGAACATCTCCCCAGTGTTTTAATTACATGTCAATATGGCGAGTTAGATATATATTAGCTCCCTGAGAACAAAAATCAAATTGAAAGTAGAAGTAAAACATATGAGTAAGATAGGATTGGGTCATCATTGCTAGGGGGGTGGGTGGGGGGGGGGGGGGGGGGGGGGTGACGACAACTACTTCCTGTTCCTGTTGATGAGTTCAATCTGACTTTGTGTAATGCAACTTATTTCCTTCCCAGGCTTTAAATTACTTTGAGGAATTTGCAATAATTATTTGACAGCTTATATTAAGGCAAGTTCCTCAATGACAAATGCAAATGTCATGATATTACCATAGAAACCAGTTTCAAAGCAGTAAGCATTTTTGTAAGTTTATAATTAGTCTGGGTTTTTCCATGGTTCTCTATTTTGATTTTAGTGGGTAAATGAACATCTATGAGAATATAGGTTTTATTGCAATGGAATTATTTCAGCATTCCAGTCTTTCCCATGATTCATCCCATTCCGGTTTTAATGGTGAAATATTTTCAAAATGTAATAAAATTGTCCAACTGTTTTCTTCAAGTCAAGTTAGGTTAATTCCGTAGTAAAACATGATGCAAGCAATCTGATAAAAATAGAAATCTACAGTTTTTGAGCAATATTGCTCCTGACACAAGATGGAGTGTTTCTTGTTTCAGAATTAAAGGGAAAAAAAGTTTTAAGCAAATTAAAAAGTATTATTGTCATAAAAATGTCAGAACATAAAAAAAATAAACCCCAAGAATAATGTTCTTTTCCTTCCTTTTTCCTTCTTCTTTAAACCTGTTGCCATGACAACATATCTAAGTCATAGTTTCTTTATGGATTTCATGAGAGAGGATTGGAGTGGTTCGTCTTACGAAAACTTGCCGGGTTAATCTGTTAGCAATAGTTTCTAAATCTGTTTTGACAACTGCTTGAGAAAACGAGAAGTAATAGAGCGAGATGAATTGAAATTGTCGTGAGCAGTTATCGCAGAGTTTGTAAACATTTTCTGATTTATCCAAAGTAGAGATCAAGGAAACAAGCCAAGAATTTTGTTGATTCTCATCACGGTCGGTAAAAAGCTTTTGCAGACGTGGCTTTGGCAGCGAAATGTGTGCACATTGAGTCAGGTGTGATGTAATATGGTTACAAAATATTCGCGGAAACATCGGCTTATTTCAGCAAGCAAGGAATGTTATCTTAGGAATTCGGAAGAAATTTCACAAATTGAGATTCTGTTCGTAAAATGAATGAAGAAATAAAGAAACTATCACCTAAAATATCCAGAATGCTTTGTTTAAGAAAAAAAAGGATGAAAAGTTTGTGGAAGGAAATGGAGTGAATGGATGCAGATTGTTAAGTTTAGTGTTTCACTTACTTGAAGTGGGTACTTGTCTAGCAGCGATTTTAAAGGAGTTAGGAAATTCCTTGAATATCAGAGGATTCACTTGATGCTTTTTCAAAAGTTTTACTGAAATGAAAACCATTTTATGCTTCAATTTGTGTAAAATAATTATCTATTTTATATGCAAAACTTGAAAAACAAGAAATTGGTATGCACAGTTGTGCGAAATGGATAGACTATATAGCAGAAATTTGAAAAATTCTAAAAATATGTTATATGTTTAATTGATTTGAAGAGAAAATTGAATGCATGTTAAATCTAAAATTGTATAGATTTTAAAACTAAATATGTAACAAATAGTTGTGTAAGAAAACTTAAATTGACTCTGTGTATAATATTGCTCAACATTCACATTTCCATATTTCATATTATATATTTATAAACAACCTGGTATGCTATTCTGGAGATTTGTATCAAGAATTATCTTCAAATCTACAGAACAGACCTCTTTTCCTCCAGGCTAACAGCTGATAAAGGTTTTCTGTAGGATTAACAGCTAAAACTCACATACAGAACACCCTACCTTCCCCATAGTGTGTACTATATAGATTATCATACTCCCCTTGCCAGGGGGCTATGAAACAACTCCCCCCTCCTTCACCGTCTTAGCCACCTTAAACAGTCCGATACAGGCTCTACCAAGTTCCATAGGCTTTGAGAGCTTTTAGCTCCGCATAATAAATTGCAGGATAATGGGGGGAAAATTCCCAGAATTTTTCTGGTAAACCTTTTGTACAATTGATTATTATTTTTCGTGCTATATTTTCACACAGATTTGAGATGGTTTTTCACAAATTACCTATAAATAAAGAAATTTTTGCAAAACAATACAATAAAAATTGTGCTTTATCAACTTAAAAAAATATTTGACCATGTACAAGCCTCCAGGAAGATATTATGTTTAGTTACGTTTTTTTTGATACACCGGAACTCTTTATTCAATTAGACGCTGCAGCTCAGACTGTGCGTTATCAAATTATAACCTGTGTGTATATGGTTCCTCACTAATGACAATTGGCCTGTGTTGTGCATAATGCAAGATACTTTTACGTACTCCTCCGCAGTCTTCAGAATCAGAAAAAGAAGATAACTGTGGTTAATAAGAAGAACTTTTGTCGAATCATGTATATATTACAAACTTTAGAATCCATCTAATCTCAGAACAGGTCACATATTGCTGATGAAATATGCACCAAAGTTTCTACTCTTGATTTTGAAGAATGAAGTAAAAACTTTTGACCAATTTTTTCGATATTGGCTCACAGCGTTTTTATCATCAAGTCTCTGTCTAAATCTTTCTGGAAAAAGACTGCATTGTCTGTCGGCAAATATGTTAATTTTCTGTTTAGATTGAGATGATGGTTGGCAGCTGCTGCCACGGTTACTGATGCGAGCTCTTCAGTCAAAAGAGGTGATTGAGATACTACATTAAAACACAACTAAACGGAGGGGGTGTTTTCTGAAAGCTGCTCTTGGCTGGTGTATATAGGCCTGCAGTAACAGAACAGCCCTCCTAACATGGATCATATCCTGTACTTATCCTATATTGTCATCAACAGGGGAGATAAACTTGATAAAGATACAACTCGGCTATATTCTGTATGCATACATAAATACTACATTTACATAGCCGCAGGCTGTGAGTTAGAGGTTTTAACATTTCTCAGTGTTAAAGTCAGTACTCCGATGGTTTACAGACGATGAAAATTTGCTGTTATAAAATTTCTCTGTGTTTAAAGTCAGTACTCCCATGGTTTACGGGCGATGGAAATTCAAAACATTTTGTTCAATTTTGATAACAGGAGATTAGAGGTAGTATTGGAAGATTTCATTAAAAGATGCACCGTATTACCCAAATTGAATCGATGTTTGATTATCTCTGCGAATTAAGGTGCGGCTTTTGATTTAATGTTGGAGACAGCGGAAATTTGTGTCTGTTTTACGTCCCAAGTGTGTCTATCAAAAAGTCTGTCGTTTCTGCCAAATAATTTATAATGGCTGCTGGTTCATGCTATTTTCATCTGAATTTTATCTCTTATTATGTTATAATGCCTGCACCTCCAGTATAGGCAAAATCTGCCTTTTTCAAACATATATTACTATTATTTGAATTGTTGCCATGGCAACAAGTTCAAAATGGCTGTCATGAGTGATTTATGAATGAGGTAAATTCACTTAACATGCCAAATGCTATCTGCATGCTGATAGGCCGAGAATTAACCTACAATATAAATGGATGATTATTTCGATGATAGCCAGCATGACCTGTATCATCATGGAAGATTGGTCAGTGCAATGGATGATAAATGGCAGGGGAATATCTCAGCATGAAAGGACAAACCTGGGGAACGTCTCAGCATGAAAGTATATATATATATACAAACAAGGGGGGAAATCTCAGCATGTGAAAAGTGCCTCATATATTCAGTTATACATATATACCATGTATATAAACAAACCTATATTTGTAGTATCTAGCTGTCTAAGTAAATTCATAGATTTACTTTAGTTAATTTTTTACACTTTTCTTTTTTTCCCCGAAAAAAGGTCACGACCAATTCATGTGATTGGCGAAATATGGTAAGAACTTGTTATCTTTTTTTTTTAATTTTGTAGATTTTAAGGAAAATTTGATATAGTTTTTAACAAATCACATATGCTTATACATATCACGTATTGTGTGAGACTTGCTATATCACTGCTGTCACAGACACTAAGAACTAAAATATAAAACTTGGTAATTTTAGAGATTTTAGCATTTAGTATATATATGGTAAGTCCTTAGTGTGCATGCCAAAACAAAAATATCACTAGCTTTTTTAATACAACAAAATTTCAATTTATACAATCTACCCAAGTGAAATTGAATGTCAGTTAATTAGTCCCCCACCGGAATCCGGGGGGGGACTATAGGTTTGCGTTGTGTCCGTCCGTCCGTCCGTCCTTCCGCACACTATTTGTCCGGGCTCTATCTCCCATACTATAAGACACTGGAACTTCATACTAAGTGTGTGGGTTCCCTGTGGGAAGGCGGTGTGTCGCATACAAAAACCGGGTCACTGTGATCTATATTTTGACCTCTGACCTACATTAAAGAAAAAGCTTGTCCGGGCTCTATCTCCTACACTATAAAGCACTAGAACTTAATACTTAGTAGTATTGTTCCTTGTGGAAAGGCGGTGTGTCGCGTACAAAAACCGGGTCACAGTGACCTATATTTTGACCTCTGACCTACATTAAAGAAAAAGCTTGTCCGGGCTCTATCTCCTACACTATAAAGCACTAGAACTTAATACTTGGTAGTATGGTTCCTTGTGGGAAGGCGGTGTGTCGCGTATAAAAACCGGGTCACAGTGACCTATATTTTGACCTCTGACCTACATTAAAGAAAAAGCTTGTCCGGGCTCTATCTCCTACACTATAAAGAACTAGAACTTAATACTTAGTAGTATTGTTCTCTGTGGGATGGCAGTGTGTCGCGTACAAAAACCGGGTCAATGTGACCTTTATTTTGCTATATTTTGACCTCTGACCTACATTAAAGAAAAAGCTTGTCCGGGCTCTATCTCCTACACTATAAAGCACTAGAACTTAATACTTGGTAGTATGGTTCCCCGTGGGAAGGTGGTGTGTCGCGTACCAAAACCTGGTCACTGTGACCTATATTTTGACCTTTGACCTACATTAAAGAAAGAAAAATTTGTCCAGGTTCTATCTCCTACACTATTAAGGATTAGAACTTTATACTTGGTAGTATAGTTCTCTGTGGGAAGGCGGTGTGTCGCTTACCAAAACTGGGTCACTGTGACCTTTATTTTGCTATATTTTGACCTCTGACCTACATTAAAGTAAAAGTTTGTCCGGGCTCTATCTCCTACACTATTAAGGATTATAACTTTGTACTTGGTAGTATAGTTCCTTATGGGAAGGCGGTGTGTCGCGTAACAAAACCGGGTCACAGTGACCTATATTTTGACCTCTGACCTACGTTACACAAATACCTTGTCCGGGCTCTATCTCCTACACTATAAAGCACTAGAACTTAATACTTGGTAGTATGGTTCCCCATGGGAAGATGGTGTGTCGTGTACCAAAACTGGGTCACTGTGACATTTATTTCGACAGTTATTCAAGCTATGCACAACACAAGCAAAGTTACATACGTGTACAAACATTCTTGTTGTTGGAGATTTCAACATGGACTTCGCAAAGATGGACAGCCTTCAAAAATCTTGTAAACTTCACCAACAACTGACCACGCCTACCCATTGCCTTGGAGGAATTCTTGACTTGGTCTTCTCATCCAAATTATTCCCAGTGACAAACAAACCTGTGTTCTTCTCAGATCACCATTTAATCAATATACAGTACTGTTGAATTCAATGTAAGCATAACAAACAACATCTTGTTATTATTATTACAATTTCATGTCTATTGCAGTAAAACCTGTCTATAAAGGATACCCAATAGAAAAACTAAAGGTGTCCTTCATAGACTTGTGTCCTTTATATAGAGATCATTTATAGAGTATACCTATACAGTGTACATGTATTTAGTGAGAATGGGATGGTTCCTGTATAGAAGCGGGTCTCTGTAAACTACATCTTCACCTTTCAATACATTGAAGAAAATACATGACCTTATTGCATCTCGAGATTCACACTCATTGCTATTGGATCTCGAGATAACAACCCGGTGGGGGACTGTAATTCGTTGAATTATCTTGTTCTAATAGAAATACGATTATAATTAGTCATTTTTTTAAAAAAAAATCTTTTAATTTTGTGGCCAATGTTAATATCAACCAAAACTGAAAGGAATGCTCCATTTATATCTATGTTAAGCAATAGCCATTGACATCATGGCATTTACGATTTGAAAATAATTTATTTCGTAAATTTTGTATTACTTTGTCTCTTGGACAAAAAAAATTGAGGAAAGTTTGTACAAAATAAATATATTCAGGGTTGTATCTTTGATTATATATGTGTGAGAAATTGAATGATTTTTTCCATTAAAGGAATATTACAAGTACAGTCTTCAGAAATTTAGAAAAGAAGGTTTATTCAAATTTTGGTTCATTTGTTCAAGGGTCATGCTATTTTCAGAAAAAAAATCAAAAATATTTCTCTGCATAACCTTAGCTGTATTCAATATTACTTTTTTTTTTACATTGTCCTCTGCTTAAGAAATACTTTCAGATTAGGAGTTAGTGAGTAGAAGTTCCTTCAATGTTATATCGCCAAGGAGATGACCTTGGTAACCGTGGTGATCCAAAGGTCGCAGAATTATAAGCGCAAACGCATGAGTGATGCAGATTCTATAAAAATTTAGGATAAAAAGCAGGTTGATGGGTATAAGGTAGTGAAATAAGTTTCACTTCAAGCGAAGAAAAAACGACAAAAGATCCCATAAAACTGAATAACCTTCCTGATCTCTATCAGGATGAAAGGCTGCAAGAAGTTTGTTTATTATCAATAAAATAACACCAAGGTCACAAGATCTTCCTTCCAATAACCCAGTGCAATAATAGGTCAAGGTTTATAAGCAAATTTAAGGATGAAAGGCTGCAAAATATATAACTGTTAGATATAAGAAAATTCACACTATTTTATGTCAGTTTTTTTTTCTATTTGCCCCCCAAGTTGTCTGTACCAGTTTCAATTCCCCGTAAAATGGGTTTGAGTTCAAAGCAGTTATGAGGCAGGTTTGGTATCGTTCTTGGAGTCCTCGAAACATTGTACATGCTGTTAGAAAATTAAGTATATCGGTACAGGTAACTAAAAGGGCTACAGGTGGATTAAGGATCTACATGTAGATTAGGGGCCTAATTAACGTAGGTAGCAGGGCCGGGGATTACTTTTTCACCGAACAGCCATTCCACTCGACTGCCACAATTGAGCTCATCTAAAATTTACAGCCGTTTTATCATAACCTTATGTCTAGGAATTACATCTGAGGCCTCGTACGGCAGAGTTTGAATGTAAAAACTTAATATGATTGAGGGGAAAAGTTGCGTCTAAGCGAAATTAATACACGTGTTCGTTACAGAAGATTAGTGGCACAATCTTCTCCGAATATCATTATTAACTTGGGAGTTTGTTGTTTATGCTCCAAATAATTACATAAGTTTGATAACGGACATGATTACTAAATTCCGCAGGTAATTCATCCCAGATTCTGGAGTTTCCAATGAGGAAGAATTCACTGGAAGTTTTAAATTAGCAAAAGATTTGTAGAGCTACTTGCATATTAATGTTGGGGTTTAGCATGTAATTTCCAGTCTTAGTTTCGTATCATTAACCAAGATCTTTATGTCTTTATATTAAGCAGACTGAAGATTTGATTCTGGTTTGTGTCGCAGACAAACGAACATTGTTCCGGCGAAAAGAAGCCTGGATATTGTGTTGGCCACAGAGTTGTTTTCCTAATCATTGATTTTTGTTTGAAAATGAACAAAAGAAACTTGATAGTGCTTTCTGCAGGGTTTCGTAAAGTTGAAACTTCTAACAGACCATAAACATAATCTAATTGCCTCATCTGCAATTACAAACAAATGGCTAACTTTGTAAATATGCATCAGAGGTAAGCCTGTAAATGAACGGCTTTTGTTAGAAGTGATCCACTCAAGATGGTCTATAACTTGTCTGTGCCCTGTAGATCAAACGCGAAAAATCGCTGTTGAATTAAACAGCATCTGTCTGTATTCTCCGATTTGATTTAGCACAAAACATCCTCGGATACTGTTATCTATGGTGAAGTAAACAGAATGTGTAACAAAGAAAATGGACAACAAATGAAGTCATTTGTCCGACATGAAGATCAACACTACCTAGCCTTTGTAGTAAATCAAATCGAATATCAAATATATTTCATATTGAACAAACTGGATTGCAATAATTTATTTTCCCAATTGATCCCTCATTTAAATGCATTTTCATCATTTGCAATGTTTTCTCATTTGCATATTTTTTTCTCATTTGCATAAATATGTTTTCTCATTTGCATATCTGACTCATTTACATAATCATTATTATATATTTCATTTTCATATCAAGTTCTTTATCTTTGAGGCTGAAACCTAAAAGATGAAATCATATCTTCAGAGGAAATATTTAAACTGATCATGACTGCAGATATTGTATAGAATAAAGCCTATTAACAGCTGATGCAGTGTTTCCTAGGTGAAATTCTAAATGAGCTTATCCTCCTAAAGTGTTTTGCTAAAGACTATAAGCTAGGTACTCCAAGCTGGAATACTTGTGATATAATCTGTTATATAGAAACATGGCTTAGAAAACAAAAACAAGTTCTCACCTATAAAATTAGGGTTAACTAGGAAAAATACACATGGTTATGATTGATGTTTTTAAGAAAGTAGAACTCATCATCCCTAGGGTATGTTAAACCAAGATTAGATTGGCCCACCAAGAAATAATGAGAAGTTATCAGGTTTTTTTTTTTAGAAGTCAGTTTTATGATAATGAGGAATTTGTGATTTCTCCTAAATCTTCTTCCTGTTAGATCATAAAATTCCATATTTGTAGTGATACTGTAATTATTAAAGATCTTTTATGGTTAATATTGTTTTAGTTTCAAGATCTGGTACTTTGATTTTTGTCAGATCTTTCCAGCTGCAGAGGTTTAGTATCTTTTGGTATGAAGGGCTCTGTAACTATGGACTGTATACACAGTATATCTACTAAAAACCATGAAGGATCTTTTCATTGTAACATTTTCAAGTAAGATCAGTAATGGATTTTATGAAGTACACTGTCAAAGTTTGGTATAGGTCTCTTAAAAGTTTAGGATCTCACTGAACAGAGGGACCTAGGATATTACAGCTAGTCCTAAAGGATCACACTGGAAACATAGGGGTCAAGGATATTACAGCTTGTCCTATAGAATATCACTGGAAACATACAGGTCTAGGATATTACAGATAGACCTATAGGATCTCAAAGGAAACATAGGGCCTAGCATATTACAGCTTGTCCTATAGGATATCACTGGAAACATAGGGGTCTAGGATATTACAGCTTGTCCTATAGGATATCACTGGAAACATAGGGGTCTAGGATATTACAGCTTGTCCTATAGAATATCACTGGAAACATAGGGGTCAAGGATATTACAGCTTGTCCTATAGAATATCACTGGAAACATAGGGGTCAAGGATATTACAGCTTGTCCTATAGAATATCACTGGAAACATAGGGGTCAAGGATATTACAGCTTGACCTATAGAATATCACTGGAAACATAGGGTTCTAGGATATTACAGATAGACCTATAGGATCTCACTGGAAACATACAGGTCTAGGATATTACAGCTAGTCCTATAGGATATTTGAGATGTACAATAGCCAGGGCTATGGTTTATTAAGGTTGTATGTATAAATTCCTTTAGTAATTTATGGGTTCCACACTGGGGCTAGTCCTATGGTTAGGTACTGGTGCCTTATGCTTAGGCATTTTATATCGAGATGTGTCTAGCTCCTTCTATATAGCACATTCTGTGTAGGAGATCACGATCAAGGTACCAGTGAGAGACAGGCTGGTGATATCCCCCCAGCCGTAACTCCACAAAAACACACAAATTACCGAAACCCAAACATCTCCGCCTGACTACGCCACAGAACCACCTACATAATGTACTAACCTTCCGCGGAATGATACGGAACGGCTCAGAAGTCAAAATTCCCTTACAACTCTGATACCTATTGTGTTTTCATAAGCACGGAAAGATGAAGTTATCAGTTTCGGTGATGAAGGGTCGGTATTGACTATTGACAGATGTATTTATCCTGTAGAAGTTCATTCATCTCATTCTGTTCTATCACTATGGCGACATTATCACCATGAAAGCTCCATGGATGAGTTTCTAGACAGTAAAATAAACTCTCAACATCGGATGTCTTTTCTTCCAAGATATTTCTCTAATGCACAGTATTAAAACTTATATTAGACATTTTTTCTGCCTCTAGCAGTGTCTTGTTTTGCCATTATTGTCCTCATCATAACCATCCTCCTGCTCATAGACATCATCACCTGGCATGATGGTGGTGCTGAGACTGATAACAGGAGTGGAGGCAGCTACCTAGATCCCAGTGTAGATATAGCCTTAGATAATCGTTGCTCCCCCCTCCCCCAGATAATCGCTGCTCCCCCCCCTCCCAGATATTCCCCACCTAAATCTCATCACTTTCTGCCCACTACTTTTTCCTGCACTGGCTACTGGGTTATCTTCCATCTCCTTCCCCTAAAAGCAGTCCCCCCTCCCCTCTTTCTGACTGCCCCCCCTCCCCCTAAACTACCCCCCCTACCCCCTTCTCGGCTCCTGTACTCCCCCTCCAGTTGCCTCCCTTCTGTCTGCCTGCGAGCAGTCAGCACTAGGCCCTCTGGATAGATTACACTTCTGATAAGAAATTCCTACTGACTAAAATGGACAACAATTTTGAAGTTATGAGATAAACAGAAACTCCTCCAATCAGAAGGCTCGGATGGCACACCTCTCGGATAGAGCTTCTCTCTCACTGGGTAACTAGAGGAAACAGAATTTCTGTGCAAAGTGCAATTATTGTAAGTGTACTACCGTCACTACACTGGTAAAATTTTCTGGGCCTGAAATAGTTTATATCTGTGAACCTGTGTAACAGCTATTGGATGTGTTATTACCCCGTTGTCAGATCAGTCAGGTAAAATATATATAAACATATTTATAACTGGATATAATTTGTATATACCAATGCTTATAACTGTTTCAAAACAATCTGTTATCATTTCCTATCAATGTTTTTACTTTGAATTGAGTTATAAACATGTTCTTTGGGTTTTTTTTTTTTTTAATTCTTCATCCGTTTCATGTAAGCATTGTCTAAACCCTCAGATCCTTGGATATAGACCATCTTTAAACGTTAATAGACAAACTGATTTAAGATAATTGGAATTTATTTTAAAAAGGTGTGCAATATTTCAAATCAATTTAATAATAATGATGATTACAACATGGTCATAATTAGGTCAAAATTGCCATACAAATTTTTACTTGAATTTGTTTCGTAATGTAAAATGGTTCTGTCTATATTGTGTGGTATTAAGAAAATACTATTTTAAAGCAATATCTGGTTTCATGTGTTAGATTTAAAACAGACATGGTATTTTATTTCGGACACTTCTACCATCAGGTAGCGTTAATTATGGGCCAAGGTCGTCCGATTGTGTTTGATGATTCCGAGTCATTTTGGAGCTTTAGATAGCCATCAAGCTTCCCACCAAGATGGTTTGGGAGAAACTTTGGATTATAAATGGTATGCGGAGTTAGTTTGTTGAACTAACAGGCACCTAGTTTTGTCTGATGGAGCCGGCTTTTTAGGTTAGGTGTGTGAGGGTTTGGTGAAAAGTGTTCATTCCGACTGCTGCCGTACCATCCATGACAATACCGTACGGAGTGCTGTGGTTGGTCGGTTTTAACCTGGGGAGTTATAGTCTAAAGATTTGTTCAGGAGTTTAAAGGAGTACGGAAACAACAGCAGGAGACGGACTAGGGATTCTATTATCGTAATCAATCTACTTCCCAAGAGTTAAATTATTTGAAGTTTAGGTAAGTAAATCTCTATATGTCGTAAGTTTATTGGAAGTGAAGGTTGGTAAACTTGCACCATACATCACCACAGTAACGAGTTAGATACGTTCGGCTGTCATCCAAAGTCAGGGTAACTGTTTCTTCTGGAATTTATTACTTCAGGTCAAGCATTTTCAGACAGAATTTTTACACATTGTTATAGCAATTTTTAGTAGTGGGATTTTAAATAAGATTTCAATTCTTAAAACAAATGTACCTGGAAGGCCAATTTCTTCTGTAATGCACACGATTGGTCAAATTGAAAGTTTCACTCTTTTGAAAAATCTGAAAAATACACTGGTACGTGGAATGGAAGGTACGGCCTAGACAGGAGTGATTTGGGCTTTGTTCGGGGTTTTGTTCAGGAAATGGATATTTTTCTGAAAACCAGGAGACATATTGTAGAAATTATTGTGATGATGCTGGTATTAAACCAACCAACCCCCCCCCCAAGGTCAGACAGATTTGTATGTCCAACACAAAAACACTGCTTAACAAGGCTAAAGTTTATACCCTAATGCCTACACTTGACAGATGTGGAAGATTTGAAGCCTTCAAGGCAGACAGATCAAAGAAGCTTGTATACATTAACAGAAAAAGGTTTCAATTAGTTTGGTAAGAAGGGCTTTCACCACATCCAAGGGAAGATGTTCCGCTAGTCTAAAGGTGCGCTTGAGCATGCTACAAGTTTGAAAACCCCGAAACGTTAATTGTGACCTGATGGTTTATATGTGAAAAAGGCAAATTTGGAGTGTATAAAATAGTAGTGTTTGTTCAGTAAATACGAATCTGATAGGTTTATGGTCCCATAAAATACATATTATTGCGTAAAGTGAAAAAGTAATGTTGCCAGCTTGTGGGCTTTTGTCTCCCTCCCATCAACGAGAACATGTTTTATATTCATTTCTACCTTTGATGATGTAAGGATGCCATGATTTATGGCGGTTTGAGTAAAATATCACAGGGATGCTTGGATTGTGTTGATGGAGCTTGGAAAGTTCTATTGTTAACCATTAAGCTCTGAAGAAGCTAGCTGTTTGGTATAAGAAGACATTGTATATTGGTATTTAATATTGAAATTGTAGGATGGATATCTGTAGGTTAAGTGGATGTTGGCAGGTTAAATGGATGTTGGCAGGCAGGATGGATATTGGTAGGGAGTGTATTTACAGGTAGGCAAGATGGATTTTGTTATACAGAGTGGATATTGGGTATTGGTATACACTATGAATATTGGTGTACAGTTTGGTTACAGTAAACATGACATATTAGTAGACCAGATGGATAAGTCATTGAAAGGGACCAAGACAATGTCATGTTGGTAGACTCAATGGTATAAAAGGGACCAAGGCAATGTCATGTTGGTAGACTCAGTGGTATAAAAGGGACCAAGACAATGTCATGTTGGTAGACTCAGTGGTATAAAAGGGACCAAGACAATGTCATGTTGGTAGACTCAGTGGTATAAAAGGGACCAAGGCAATGATATGTTGGTAGACTCAGTGGTATAAAAGGGACCAAGACAATGTCATGTTGGTAGACTCAGTGGTATAAAAGGGACCAAGGCAATGTCATGTTGGTAGACTCAATGGTATAAAAGGGACCAAGGCAATGTCATATTGGTAGACTCAGTGGTATAAAAGGGACCAAGACAATGTCATGTTGGTAGACTCGTGGTATAAAGGGACCAAGACAATGTCATGTTGGTAGACTCAATGGTATAAAAGGGACCAAGACAATGTCATGTTGGTAGACTCAATGGTATAAAAGGGACCAAGACAATGTCATATTGGTAGACTCAGTGGTATAAAAGGGACCAAGGCAATGTCATGTTGGTAGACTCGGTGGTATAAAAGGGACCAAGGCAATGTTATGTTGGTAGACTCAATGATATAAAAGGGACCAAGGCAATGTCATGTTGGTAGACTCAGTGGTATAAAAGGGACCAAGGCAATGTCATGTTGGTAGACTCAGTGGTATAAAAGGGACCAAGGCAATGTCATGTTGGTAGACTCGGTGGTATAAAAGGGACCAAGGCAATGCCATGTTGGTAGACTCAGTGGTATAAAAGGGACCAAGACAATGTCATGTTGGTAGACTCAGTGGTATAAAAGGGACCAAGGCAATGTCATGTTGGTAGTCTCAGTGGTATAAAAGGGACCAAGGCAATGTCATGTTGGTAGACTCAGTGGTATAAAAGGGACCAAGGCAATGTCATGTTGGTAGTCTCAGTGGTATAAAAGGGACCAAGGCAATGCCATGTTGGTAGACTCAGTGGTATAAAAGGGACCAAGGCAATGTCATGTTGGTAGATTCAGTGGTACAAATGGATGGTTGTCAGTTGAGTGGAAGTTATGATAAAGTCAGTGTGTATATTTATTATCATTATCTTTACTTACTCGTTTAAATATTGCTGTCTTTGACTTGACAAAATGGATTAGTATCACTCTTAACATTATTCTTAATTAACACTATCCTTTAGAACACCCTTTAGAAGGGGTAATCTAGCCTTCCATACTAAACAATGAGATATTTCTGTGTGTTACTTATGTTTTGGAGTTGTCTCCCCCTGTAAGGTTTTCAAGGTCAAGGACATTCTTGTTAAAAATGTTGGATAGTGGTTGTGCTTGTTGCTTTCATAAGCTCAAATCTAAGTCAGTGGCCTTGACCTTTCTTCTCTAGATATCAAACAGGTGGGTGGGATGAAGCAGTTGCTATGGACAAATGCCAGTTGCTAGGTACCGGACATTAACCTACACTGTAGTAGGATGAAATAGTCTGTCATTGGAGCGAAACACTTGTCCAAACACAGATTTAGAAAAGATGGCTGGATTTTTGATATGAAGATATATGTAGGGGGGCAGAGTTTGTTGGCTGTTACATTTTATTTTTCATCAGATGATCTTTCATGGTCTATGAGTAGGTTTCTTTGTAATTTCAATCCTCAAGAGCTTTTGAACAATAAGATTGATCTCCAATTCCACTTAAACTCTGTACAAAATGATTGATTTCAGCTTCCATTGCTTTGTTAATAGGTAACTGTCAGTTACTGGTTATTTCAATCCTATCAGTCAAATATGGTGAATTGTCCAATCAAAGACTGAAATATCGGATACCTGTAACTGTCTCCAGGTAAATAATCCAGGGTTCCTGTGTTCTATATCACCTGTCCATGTTCGCTACGGCCTAGTTTGTTGTGTCAAATGTGTGCTTGTTGATGTGAATTTTGTCTGATCAAATTGAGAGAAAAGTGTTGAATTCTCACTAATGAGGTCGCAGAAATCTTCACAATTGCCTGAAATTATCTCCACATTAGCCTGTAGGACTTCATGAGGTACGATATGGGTGCTTTTCTCGGCTTATGACATTTGTGGGGTAGGAAGTGTTTTGGTACTATCCAAAGTCTTGTTGGCATTATTCTTAACTATGACATTTGTGGGTATATAATAAGTGTTTTGGTACTATGGAAACCCTTGTTGGCAGTCGAGCGTAAGTGTCTTAGGTGTCAATGGTAAACGGTTGTAACATTACGGTACGTAGCCTTACAGTTTTTGAGAGTTTTCGGATGCCAGCGTGCGGACATTGGGGGCGAGATCTGTCCGATAGAGGCAGGATAGTGATCAGAACAATTATCGTTGTTGTAAGAGTTTTGGCAGTGATGTAAATGTTTTGTGTGGTCTTCGGCGAAGGCTGCATGGTTAGTGAGAACCGTTGCTTCTTCATGATTCTCGTGTCTCCTTCCTTATGTGATGCAACAATACATATAATACATAACACCTTCTTGTCATACTTCTGCTTCTTGGTTTGTATTTCCTTCAAATCTGAAATCTGTGTCAAAATCTGATGTGTGATCGATTGGTTCGCTTGAACATTTATATTTTCCTGTGTTTTCAGATTCGTTTTTGTTAAATTTTCGAAAAAATGTGTTCAGAGTAATGTTATTTTCATTTGGTGCATTGATTAGATTGAAAAGTTACATTTGTACATGACTGGTGATGCAAATGTTCTTAAATAACTGTTCTTGTCAACTTGATAATTTTGATTTCAAAGTTCATCTTTTGCCTATATTTCATTATGTGAACTGAAGAAACAGATCGAGACAAGGAGCTAAACAGTTGTAGACAAACAATATGGATGTAGCTCAAATCTCTCAAGAGTTCCCTTCTCTGTGACTCTGTGATTTTTAAGCTGACCATGCCCAGTGTCAGTATCTGGAGTCACTTGGGTCTGTGAGAGTTCAGGGCCCTGATGTTGCCCGTGAGTGTGTATTGAAAGTTGACCATGCTCAGACACTTTATCCTAGTGGCTTGGGTCTGAGAGAGTACAGGGCCCTTATGACACTCTGCGTCTGTAATTTGTAAGCTAACCAAGCACGGATGCTGTATCCTAGTGGCTTGGGTCTGTGAGAGTAAAGGGCCTTGATGACGTAGGCTGTTTATGTCTGTACTACTACTGGTCAGGGTAGATTAGGAATTACATGTCCAGGAGCCATGTTTTCATTGATAACCAGCAGAACACCATGCACTGTCTGCCGATCTATCAAATTGTCCTGCAATCTTCAGAAATCTGATACCAAGACCTATGTTAGAATGGTCAGTGTACAAGATGTCTGCCTTTCATTCACAAGCATTAGGGTCAGCAATCCTAGGCCAGCATTGGGGCACCAACATCTTTTGCTTGTAACTTTGGACATTGTCCTGCGTCATTCTTTTGGTCAGTCTGTCTGACCAATGAACTCCTTGTCAGATTTTCTCATTCTTGTAGGTCAGGTATGCCATTATATACACACACCAGAAAAAAAATGGCATTCTAAAGATTACAATGTAAATCAGTGAAACATTTTATAGATCAGAGGGGAATGTTGTGGATCAAATGTTGTTTGATGAAAGACTTTTGATACAGGTATTACCTTATTGTTAAATATTCTAAGAAACATGTTCACGAACAATAAGAATATCTTAACATGTTAGGTCCTTCAAACTTTTCTGGAATTTTGAAAAACCTGTGTTATTTAATGTTAAATTAGCTTTCAAAAGAAACAAAAACACTACTATATGTTTCATAAACATATGTATCAACAATTTGTAAATAGAATAGAGATGCTAGTTTGTATGGGATGTAACCCTTAGCCAAGGTTGTGATCGGGACCATCAATCACACAGCGTGTTACAGGTAGCAGGTTTTTGTAATGAGCTTGCCAGTTATTGAACCACAGCCAACTGGGAAGTTCTGGAGTACACTGGTATGCCAGGCTTAATGTCTTAATATGGGGGTAGGAAATCTCAACAGCATGTGTATCTACATTTATCTAAATAGCCCCGAGGGAGTCTTACATAAGGAGACTTGAAAATTACTTCCATCTTCATGTGTGTTCTATTTTGGATTCCAGTGGTAAAAATTTTACTCAAATCAAGAAAATACAGGAAGTTTAATCTGGGTCTGAAAAGTGCTTGAAATTAAGTGAAGGTGTATGGTAAGTTCAAAGAGCTTCAGCGACCCCAAAAATATTGACTTGTCTGATCTAAATCCATGCTGATCAGTAAATATTATCTTTGTAGCAGAATGGATGGGAGGTTTAGTATTAGGATGGTCAAGCTGACCAGAGCAAAGGTCAAAAGTTCAAACAGGATGCTGATTAACGCTAATGATTCTGGAGAATGTGTAGTTTGGTCAGGTGAGATAAGATATGGAAAATTTACATGTTTTACATAGCTTCTAACATTGCTGCTGGACATCTGGCCAGTAGGGTATGGTAAGACTGGTCAGTTCGGTCAACATGGCTACTGTTGGTGGTCATTTGGTACATGTTCCTGTGAACTGGTTATCATCACTCACTCTGCTCCTGGGAAATGTAACCCATCAATTTCACTCCTAACTGTGTGGCTCGGAAGAAATTCATGATAAGAAAAACAAACTCTAGGTATTATCATTGCATAAAAATCCAGAGAAATATATTTCTGAAGGAATTTGTTGTAATTTTTTCTTATTGCAAATGACTTTCATTTAAAATGGATAACTTATCTTTTTTCTTGATTCTAAGTGGGGAAAAAATTGTTACATCATACGTTTGCACAAATACATCCACTGTTTCCGTATCGCTAGAATAAAAACGGAAGGCAATATTCCTGATACTGACAAGGAATCTCTTTTACAATTCGTCATTGATAGAAAATGTGTTTAAAGACATTTCCTTTTCATACGTAGCCCCTAATGTAGTGAAAGAAAGTTTTGACACGATTCCAGATGTGAAGATATCTCTGTTAGCAAAGCTCTTAGGTTTTAAAGATTGTTTATAACGCAGATCTATCACAAGGGTCAAACTAATTGCACATTTTTCGTGAATGTATCATTATTATTTTTTTCGCAGTTGGAACGGTAGTCATCTCCGGAAATAAATTTTTACGGGTTTTACCAAAATGACTAATAAAAGTTAGAAAGCCATGACTAGCACTGATGCTATATTCCTATACAGTGAATCATACTCTCTGAGAATCTGCATGTGAATTATTTCTCTTTCCTAACCAGTCGACACAACTTCAATTTCATCTAAGCTGCCTCATTTCAAGAAAAGTTTTAGTGGTATGATAAGCGGTGTTAACGCCGATAATATGTTGCAGCATTCATGTTAACGTAAATGTAGAACGAGGAAAGCGAGGCATGAGTTTTAGTGATAAGGTTCGGATTCATAGATGGTCATAAAGATCGACAACTTAGCCTAGCATTGAAATCCCTCACCCCTTACCGTTTGTTTTATCTGAACTTGTGTAATTCATTGCAGATGGCAGAATAAAAAAGTTCCTTAGTCAAGATACTTCAAACCTCCTTCCTTTGTTTGATAAGGTATTTATGTGTCCAGGAATTTGTGTTAACCATTCACGAATCAGTTGCTAGTCGTACTGTTTTTGAAGTTCACTCAATGGGGAAATTTTATTTTTCATGGTCTAGAACATTGACTATTGACCTGATTTGCAGTCAATAATTGTGTCTGTTTCCAGTGATAATAATTATGACTTTTGAGAGATATTGAGATATTCTGAGAGAGTTGTGGTATACCAGCCTTCGGGAGGGGGAGGGGGGGGGGAAGTCATGTTAGAGAACAGTGATGTTACAACAGGTACATTTTGTAAAGTGACATTGCCAAGTAACAAGGTTAAGGTCAAGTAACAAGGTCAAGGTCACTTTTTAAGAATCCTTCTGAATGGTTTGAAATGTCACAGATAAAAAGGAACAGTTGTTCTTGTTTAAATCAGAAACAACTAATTATAAGTTGATCGGATTATGATGATAGAGAAATCTTAATTCCTCAGCCTTGTAGAGTAGGGAAATCTTTCTATCTTTGGTCTTTGCGATATAGAAATATCAACCCTTAGGATATAGCAAAGTCTCCATCCCTTAGAGTCATAATTTTGATATATAGAAAGGAGCAAATATCTTAACCCCACTATAGCGAAATCTCAACCCCTTAGGATCATAAAACGAGCAAACAGGAATATTTGCGCCAAAACTGGCAAGAATGTGCAAGTTCATTCAGGGTGATTTTGGAAACTTCACTGAAGATGTACAAGCTTTAGGTTGTGTATAAATGTGTGGGTTATTCTAGGAGTATGTTGAACTCCACCGAACAGTGTACAAACTTTTAGAGGGCTTAGTTTATATTTCAAATGCCACACATATGTTGGTGTGGTGATTTACACAAATCTGGGCAATGTAGGTTTTTTGGCACTTCCTGGGCTACCTATACGCCATCTTAACACCATCTTTGTATATTCTCTAAGAAAACTGGTCACTATTATAAAAGATAAATATTACATTTCACAGCCATCTTGTAATGTTTCTGCGTGATTGATTGTATCTGCAAGCAAATTTATTTTGATGGTGTAAACTATATAAGCAATACATGATGAAGATAAAGGAAGGGTTCTAGTAATGTACTGTTTTTATAATCAGTTGTATATATTTGAATAGCTGAAAAAAGATAGCATAAAGTTCAAATTTCAATTTCAAAAGCAAGAAAATGATCATAAAGTGGAGGCCGTTTCTTTTTTTCTGTCAAAAGTTTACTTAAACCTTCAACTCCTTTATATAAATAGTTGAATTTAGATTTTATCAATGAAAATGTTTCTCTCATTTCATCAACCTACTAAATGTTAAATCTTAAAATTAAAGATGATGCTTGCCCAATGATTACTCAGCTTCATGACAAACATTTAAGTTAAACATTCAACAATGTTGATTCAATACTTTCAAGATTTAAATGAAGCTTCTTCTATTAGAGATTGTTATATGTGTTTTAAAAATCAATTGGGATTGAAACCAAAATTCTAATTTTAAGTTCAGAAATACGAAAAGTAGAAAACAATTTTTTCGTAATATTTCATTTAAGTTGACAATACTTTGAAAAATTCCATTAAGTTGGTTATCAGTAGATCGTAAGATGGATCAGTTTATGCTTGGCCTGTTGTACTAGACAGATGATGGAACATGCGCTTTGGAGTGGAGAGGTTGGGGGTATATACTCCCTATCAATACAACTACTCGTCCCTGGATAACATCATACCCTAGAATTGGCAGATGTTTTATATATTTTCGTGTATATTATGGATTTGGCATTTTTTTATAGAAGTTATACGACTTTGATTTTTTTTTTTAAATCTGTACATTTTAATGGACTTTTCGAGTTTAAGAAATTTCTCATTCAGCAAGATGTTCTAGGTCAGGCTTTATTTCAGCAACTAGGGATAGTTTATTTTGTTTGGTGTTCTACAGGGAGACGTTATTTTCCACCATGTATCTAATGAAAACATTGCTCATAGATAAGTTCTACTAAGTCTAGATTCGGAGACTTGCGTTGTTTTATGAGATGTTGTCATCGCTGTTAAAGACTTTCTAAGACATAGATTTAATGTTGTTGTAGTTTTAAGAGCTGTATTGATATTGATTCTCCAGATCCACTTCACTACAAACAGACACCCCCCCACCAAGAACGATTTCTAGATTGTTTTAGCAGATACCTGTATAGAAAACAGAGTTAATATCTAATGCTGGGCATTATTTTTTTCTTTCTCCCAAAATGAATTAGTTTTGGCATTTGTGTGTATTGCATTTTAATGTAGACGGCTGCACAGTGTAATAGATTGGGCTGATGGAGTCTTTTGAAATTTTATCTTCAAATATGAAAATCAACTCAGACAGTTGGATGGATCATGGAAATAAATTTACGGTTTAACTTAACTAGCTGTCATATTGATAGAATGCCAATAAGTGGTGTCCATGTTTCTAATCCTATCATGCAAGTTAGGTGCATGACTCCAAACAGATCATACCAGTGTCTGCTGAATTTGTTTCCCGTTTCTCTTAGTTATCAAGATGTATGTGCATCCAATGCACTATAATGATGCAAAGTCATTCCGTAAAAAAAAGAAAAACATATTTTGCAAATTTTCAGTTCAGATATTATGATTTCAGTACAGACTGACTAAAGGATGTTTGTTATGATCCAGGAGGATAGTGTTTCAATCAAATACAGTGAAACCCCACTTACTCGAACTTGTGGGGACCTGATCAATAGTTTGAGGAATACAGTTAAACCCCACTTACTTGAACTTGTGAGGACCTGATCAATAGTTTGAGGAATACAGTAAAACCCCAATTACTCGAACTCATGGGGACCTGATCATGATCAATAGTTTGAGGAATACATGGTATTTGAGTAATCCAAAGATGGTTGAAGAATGCGAACAAACTTGGTCAGGACCAAACAAACTGTTGATGTATGATGGGATTCAAATAAACCGGGTTCGATTAAAGTATGGTTTTACTTCTGGTTATTTAAGTCTTGGAAATATAAGTCTCTTTGATCTTGCTCTATTTTTTTTTAATAGGAACAGGAGTAATGAGTGACTGGAAGAACCGTTTTTATGGCCCTGAAGCCTCTCCTAATAGTTCTGTCTTCAATCCTAACTAAATCACCGTAGCCCTGACAGGTGATGGAGGGGATTAACAGGCCCCTAAATTTCCCCTCAGTAGGTCCAACAGCGAGACTGGGGTCCTGGTAATGCTAAGTGGGGTATAGTGTTGCCACAGGCAAGTGCACTGTTCCCAGACCCATTTATTTAATAACACAAACATTTGTACATCATTAAATACCACCCAACCTGATCCCCTACACTAACAAACAAACTTGAGAGTAAACAGTTTAGATGGGGAGGGGGCAAACAGTTTAGATTGGGAGGGGGCAAACAGTTTAGATGGGGAGGGGGCACTGCTCTGCCACCATCAACCATAACCCTTAGGTCAGTGATGTCTCTCATAGGCAGATGTTGTGTAGGGAAATATACAGTTCTGTTTTCATGGCCATTGGTGGCCGGGTAATCTTATATAGGGATCTTGTGGGCATTGTTCAGTATTCCAATAGATGTTAGGTGTCAAAGATTTATGATAAAGTGTGGTTATAGTATTAAGTAATAACATGATTTAATGATAAATGTAAATGGTGCCATGTTACTGTATCATATTGTATCAGAAAAGGAAAAATGCACAGCCAGACCTGGGGTTTGAGTCATGGGCCTTCTGAACTCTAGAGGGATGCTCAACCAATTGAGCTATTTGGTCGCTAATGATCGACCCAGTCCTATTCCTCTACGATAGGATTATTGTGTTCTGCAATAGTGAAAATACTTGTTATGATGTCATAATTATATAATTAAAAGACAAACACATACCACATCATGATATTCAGGTATCAAATTGATGACTATTAAAAATAAAGCAATATTGAAGACTTGAAACTTCACTGGATAAGGTCTTAAAATAGACATCATTTGTACTTATGTCTGAAAGATGGAAAAAAGATGGATGAATGATTTCTAAAATTAGGAATATAATGAGGTGACTTGCTGGGTGTGGGTGGAGTGAGGTTTTTTTTATAAAGCCCCAGGACTGCTCTATCATCTAGGGAGGTATTTTCGGTTGTGTATTCTGGGATGCTGCTGAGGAAATTAACTTATCAGAATCACAGAGGACTGTTACATTTTTTTTTTCGCAATTTATCCATTAATTACCAAATGTACTTTTGAGTACTACCCAATCTCCCCAAATTGATACGTTAATTTGACAAATTGACCGAATCTGAAGCCGAGTCAAACTTTTTATTGCACTTTCCAAAATATTGTAAGTTTTTGGTAGAAATCCATTTACCAGTTGGCCTCTGATAGCGTGGCAACCTGTTTTCTTAAATTTAGAACAATTTCGTGAAGTGTGGCCAAATCGTGGGGCGCTCTATGATAGTATGCCAGGAAGTTTAATGGCCATTTCAGCAAGTACATGTAAGTGTGAAGTGATGGTGTTGTAGCTTCAATAGCAGGCGGACAAAGGTACAAATTGTGGAGAGTTCCATGATAATACAAAACTTTTGTCTGGAACTTGTTGGAAACAAATATTTTCTTTCTGTTACTTTCCAGTTCATTTGCTTTATCTGTCTGTAATTAGCTTCTTGGAGTTTTTCAGTACTAAACATAAAATGCTGGATCTTACAGCCATTTTGTTGCAAGATATATTGTCATAAACCACTGATAAAAGCGTGACTAATATGACTGAAATTTCGGCAATAATTCAATTTGATTTTAATCCACCAAACCGACAAACTTGATAAATACATTTAGGAAGAATTATTCTTACATCATTTTGCAGTTTTGCTGAACAATAGAAAATTTATCTAGAACATATTTAAAGAAAAAAGTAATTAATTTGGAGAGAAAAGAGGCCAGATTTCCGATACCATCGGCAACAGGTGCACTGTCTATTTCTTCACCCTGTTATGGGAGCAGGTGTTGCATCTATTTCTTGCCTGGGTTATAAAAGCCCTGGTTGGTAGTTACATTGCTGTGCAGGTGTTATGGAATTTTATCAAACTGGTTGTGAAGATTTGTTTATCAACTGTGGGCTGCTTTTCATCAGAAAAAGACAAACAGTTTTTATGGAGTGCTGAAAGATTTCAGGAAATATTACACAGGAGTAAATGCTTCTAGCTAGTGGATGTAGTTCATATTTATCTGTACTTTGTTGTTGGAAATTGACCTCATTTTACTTCAAAAGTTTGATTCATTTTTTTTTTTAGTTTCTTTTCATACATTGTTACATTTCTGGTTGTCTCTAATATTTGTTGACTATGAGGGAATTAGATAAGTCTAGACTGTATAAAGTTGTAAATAAACCTGGAAACAGTCCCATTATCAAAAATAGAGTTTTGGCGCATGTCATGTGCTCAAAATCAGGTTATCTGTGATTGAAATTTTACGCTCTTTGAAAGTCTTGGTCAAATTGACTGTTAGATGTATTATTCTGTAATTCTAGTTAGCTGTATTCAGTTGAACCCCAAACTGTCTTCTGCTGCATCAGAATTTCATTTTTTGTTTGGTTTCTTTTCAAATTCTTCTTCCAAACAAAATGCAAATTAAGCATGCCTATGTTACAATTACGTTGTGACATTTGTGAGCTTTGAAGCCGGGAACTTGTTCGTGATTGACAATTGGAAGGCTGTTGGCCAAACAAAAACAAAGTTATTTCTATTTCAAAGAATAAAAAGCCGAATTCATGACAAAGGACTAGAAATAAGAGAAGAATTTCAGGGCAAACTTCCAAAGAAGATTTATTTAGAAATATTTGCTATTTTTAGGCATACTTGTTCACATTTCTACATGTTGCATTTCTATGCAATGACAAAAATAAAAATTGATTCTAATTTTAGCAGGTGCTGTTGTCTTCTGGCCTAATTCCAAATAATGCACACGAGATAGAGATTATTCATTGTCATTCATGCCATGCAGGTCCCTTTAGTGATCCGCGAAAGCTAATCAAGATCAGCTGAGTGTTTTAGTAACTACCATGGTATCAGACAACTCTAAAGAATTTCGTTGATAAGGATGCGGTGAAAGTTAGGTGGGATCGTGGGTTTGACTGATTGAACCGAGGTCATTCAGTACAAGTTAATCATGGATCTAATTTTGGGCATCATCCTGTTGGTTTGATTACGTTTAAGATAATTTTCTTAATTGATTTCTAAAGTTTAACTTGACTAAATTTGTTGTAAACACCATCCTCTGTAGAGCTAAATATCTGTTCCTGAAAAGTTTAGCCAGTACAAGTTATAATGGATTGTGTACTTCTTTGGGTGAAGTTGACATGTGAAATAATAAAGACATAGCAATTAAAATTTAAATAGTAACTCTCCTCATTTTGATTTTTTTAAAGTGAAAATCACTTGAAAATGTTTCTTTGATGATATTATTTGGTAAACTCGAAAGTCAAGATCATTCTTGACAAATAAAGTCCAGGTGATTTTTGGTGTCAAGTTTTGTAATGATGAGGTGGACCTTGGGGTCAAGTATTTCATATTTAGGATGAAGGATGATGTTCAGGTCAATGCAACTGTCGTGGTCAAGATGGTTTTTCTCCAAGATAAATTTGATGTGGCTGGACACAGTTAGTTTAGTTAGGTATGAGTTTACTTACATAGGTCTAGTGGTTTGGTGTCCTTGGAAGACTTAACATGCTTTTCCTGTTGCTACGGTTACCATTTACACAGGTGTAATGGAAGAAATATGACTTCAAGAAATATAGATTACATGTTGGGAATTTCAGATGACGTGTCATGAATGTCAGATGACATGTCGTGAATTTCAGATGACATATATATCGTGAATTTCAGATGGCACATCTGAGATTTTGGACAAGTTTGAAATTACAGATGAATTATTTTGCTTGCTGGTGGTTTAAATTTTGTGTAGATTAGTTTGATGTAGTTTCTTTATTTTCTAAACAGATTTTCTGAAATATTTGATGTTTTTCATAAGTAATATTTGTGTCCCTTACTTATTTTTTATTTCCAAATCCCTTTTGCCCACAATTATTTGAAGTGTGCATGTATCCCTTCGTTTGAATGTTTCTGGAGTGGAAAATATTGAGATAATTCCTATTCAAATATAGTTTGTGATGAAAAATAATAACTATCCAGTTTTTTTTGTTTTTTTTTTTACAAATTTTATTTTGGAAAAAAATCATTCCTGTTTCAATGTGACATGATTATGACCTGGCATTTCAAAAGTCAGGTATATCTTGGACACACTACATGAAAGTAAAATGACTGGGTAAATTGTATTTATTATATTTTTGGAGAAATGTATGTTTCCAAAACATTTTGCTTTACAATTGAAATGATCTTGTCTCATTACAAGGCATTAAGTCGTTCTACTTCAATAACCAAAAAATATAAATAAATAAATAAGATTAGAATGAAATTTTAGAACAATAGAAAAGATTCGAGAGATTTTTAAGATTGGAATTACAATAATGAATTACAATTAGCCATGTGTTGAACATTTTTTTCTTTATGTATGTAACAACTTCAAAATTTACAAATTTCAAATTAAAAAAAAAATGTTAAGAATTTTTTTGAAATATAAGAATTTTGAAACATAAGAATTTGTGTTTGATGTTAGAAGTTGTGTAATATTGCGAGAGCCTTGTATCGAGATAAGAAGCATAAAACCACACCTGCATGTGTTGCATGTCTCTGTACACTTACGGAGATCTATTTGCGTGTTTCCCTCTAGGCTGTAGAACCCGACGACTATGAAGAATATCTCCAGCAGCAGCAGGTAAGGACTTATACTGCCAACACAGCTCTCCACCAATCACAAGCTCTGTTCTATACGTACAAGTCTTCTCCCAAACAACTTTATAACAAATGTCCTGATTGGTTGACATACAAAAAGCAAAGTTTGTTTCACATGATTTTTTTTTTCTTATTTTCTGGTTTGTAAAATGATGCAATATCAGACTTTCTGTATGGAAATTTTTTAGATTTGTTACAAAGATTATTGTTTAATGAATTATCAAAATGTGGAAAAAATAAATAAAATAAAAGACAGGAATAATAATGATGAAATTGAAAATTGAAAATTAGATGTGACTTGTACGTATAAAACTGTAAAAGTGTCACAACTTAGCTGATGTCACGGCGGATATATATTTATAGAATAGCATGGATGGCCTACATATGTATATCAAGCTGAGAATACCGCAGAGCTATAGAATATGTCGTAGATATATAAGTCAGTCTATATAGTATGTACATGTATATCTATTGCTTTTAACTACAGTAGGCTTCTAGACTTAGTTTATCTAATTTTTTATGACGCTTTATTTGGTAAATATATATATATATATCGGTATTTAACCAAGAAAATTTTGCAAGCTATTAGTCTAGTTCAAGGTCGTAAAAACTTTCACAGTCAAGTACATCATCATATGCTGACTTATTCTACCCTGAAATTTCATAATGAACTATTCCAACCTTTGAATTGGAAGAGTTCAAATTGGTCTTCAGGGGTAAATGATTTAATGGCAATAAAAAAGCTTGTATTAAGTTGTAATGCAAACAAATAATCAATTATAGGCTGATAGTGTAGGCTTGTTTAAGACCAACAAAAGCTAGAATATAATGCGTAACTTATTTTAAAGCAATATGTAGATGATATAATCAACTTGTGTAGCGTACATTCGCTGTGTTTTCTAGTGTCAGTTGCTCTGCTGTAGTATATAAGCTAATTGCCTGCATGACAAATGGCAAACGATGGCTCAGAGATATAACAGAATAAAACATGTATCATAATTGTATGATATTTCAAACTATATTTAGTAACGATGAAGGCGGATTTTCGCATAGATTCAGTAGTCTCTTCGTGTTTAATATGTGCATGATTTTTTACTAGAAAGCATTGCACCTTTTAAGAAGCCAATTTATCCAAGATCGGCAGATGCGGAATCTGACAAGGTTTCGACTGTACTGCCTGTATCGAAACATTTAGTGCATGTTTGCATTGCTTACTAACTTCGAAAAATTCAAATTAATCTCCGAACTATTGTATTGTGTTTGTTTGTGTGCTTTATTGTTACTGAAATTTGATTCAAGATTACGATAGTGCTTCAAGATTCAATATGAATAAGAAATTTTACTTTAAGTAACTTTCAGAAAATTAAAAGAAGAATCTTGATTCTACAAAAGTTTTTCCTACAGCAATTAAGTTGATATGGTAACACAGTCCAGAAACTATGCCAACTTTTCAATTGAAATGGGTGTCTGGTAAATTCAAATTGGTGGACAGGCCGCGTTACTATGGCTACTCTGTTGCTACGGTTACATGGTGTGGTGTTTGTTGGCAGGTTGTTGCTATGGTTACATGGTGTGGTGTTTGTTGACAGGTTGGTGCGGTAGAAGAGCAGCTACTGAGCGCAGACACAGTAGATAACGTACAGGCATCTGTTCCTGTCCAGGGTCTCTTCCAGCCTGTCGATTTCTGTATCCCCGTAGGACCTATCTTCAACTTCGTATCAGGTGAGTTAAATTGTCCTGATTATGATTATTTTTCATGAATTGTGAATTGTTTGTTTCCATGCCAATAGTTTGGATATTTAAATTGCCATGGAGACAAGTTGATGAGTATTATATATATAACTTAATGACACATTGAAGTCACTTTTGACCCTTATTGAACCTAAGTCTTTAATTTAAGTCCAGTTAAAATAAGCATTTAAGCAGCTGACAAAATGACAAAATAATCAACGTGTTTCAAATTTGAGAGATAAAGAAAAGTTGTTCCAACGTGTGAGGACCTTAGCAAGAATGTGAAGTAGCAGAAACGTCGCTCAATATGTTCTACAATTTCTAGAAATGAAACATCCTCCAATATGTAACGGCAGATTGTCCATACATTGTCATGTTTGTTTGCAGCGTACGTTATAATGCCATCCGGAGAAAAGGCCTATCCAAAGATCGAGGACAACAAGGATGGCACTGTTACAGTCAGATATCAACCCACCGATACGGGACTCCACGAGCTCCACGTCAACTACAACAGCGTGCCGATCGACGGTAAGTCTCGCACCAGTGTCACATGATTAAAATGTGGAGTTTCTATACATTCGATTGGATGAATATGTTCATTCAGCAGAGAAATGTTTCTCGATATTTGATTGGATGAGAAAAATCACTGTGAAAAAAAAATAACTTCAAAGGAGTTACATCAATCTTTAAAATGAATTACGTAATATATATGTGTCAATATTCCTTGAACTTTGGGTACTTATGATAAGGCATCTGAGGGGATGTTATCAAGAAATCATGTTTCTGGATAGTATATCTCATAAGTGAAATCCTACTTAAGCTACAATAGTTTTGTCTATTTCCTGTAATACGTTAGTGAAATATATTTTGTGCTTCTTTTTCTTTATGATTTCCTGCGGTGTTTAAGTCATTATAAGCTATTTATGTGTTTGCTAAGACAAAAATCATTTGCAGCTGTTTGCTGATGGATTGATGTTTTAGTAAACAAGATATATCTGTTCAAAATTAGCTCACCGGTGTTTACGTGTGTATTTTTTCCCTGTTTTACGAAATATTTTTCGGTCTATAAGACGCCTACGCTGGCAGCTAGTTTGGAAAAGTAGTACAATTTAGGTCTGTCATTTGGAGTGGTGATGTAACATGGGGTGCTGCGGCAATCCGCTAATCATGTCTTAATTGAATTTGAAAGATATAGTATTTTCTGGAGTCTAATGAATGTTAAGACATGTCAGGCAATTCGTAACCGTAATTGAAAATGTCAATTTCTAACAAATGCCTTGCGATGGTTAAAAATCGTGTCTATCAAATACATCCTTATCTTACATAGCCTTGAACTGTTTAATAGCTTCAGGAATGTGTGTATATTTACAAGAGGATAAAACGGAATGTCTGCGAATAATGAGGACTGTTTTTAAAGCATGTTTGGTTGTTATTACGGAAGGCCGTGATAGGTTGATATGCCACTTATTATGTAAAAACAGGAGAGTTCTTGTTAAGAACAGGGTTGGGGGGAGGGGGGTATGTGGGTTCATGGTTATGGGCTCATATATCAGAGGGATATACCTTTCAGAAAAGTGTTTCGATTGCTTCACTGATAAATTAAGCAGCTGTCTGTTTTAATATGTAAGACTCTTTGATGTTAATATAAAGCAGACATTGTTTAATTTGGGATGAAATGTTGCGAACCTTGCAGATTTAATATAATTGGGTGTGCAGGCGTCTTAACAGATGTTGCATTTTAGAAAATTCAGAAATGAACGGTCTAGTTGATTTTCAATCTTTAATATTTGTTTGGGTTGATATGACCCTGCAGGCCCTCAAATTGGCATTGTCATAAAAATGTCCCTCTGTGTATTGGTCAAGCATTCAAATTATGTATGGTCATTGCTCATCAGTCCTCAAAGTGGTCTTGAAAGTGCAACTTTTATTGTTAATGTCACACAGTCGTAGCGATTTAAGTCACACAATTGTTTCTGACCGTTACAGGCAGTCCGTTCCAGTTCCACGTAGACGCTGTAAACAGTGGTCATGTGACCGCCTACGGGCCTGGCCTTTGCCACGGTGTGGTCAACGAACCAGCAGAATTCACCATCGTAACCAAAGATGCCGGTGCAGGTATGTAACGATATGTCGTAAAGTTCTAAATGAGAGATCCTTGAATTAATTTGATTGATTTCACCCGAAATGTAAGAAAACTGTTTCCCGAAAAAGTACTTCTGAAAAAGTTCAGTGGGTTCCAAGCAGAAAATACAGAAGAGGATACAACAACGATCATTAGACTTTTGAGTCTTACATTTGTACTGTGTTACCTAGAGAAAAAAACAACTAGATTTAGAGTTATCTGCCCCTGGTATCTTATCACCATGGTTTCAGCAACAGAGACTGTATACCCAATGATTTCTCCTGCAGATATGACAGAGTGCAGGTTTTGTTTGATTGGCTCGTAGAAACTCGGGGAGTTTTTTTCCCTACAGTTTATCTGACTTGTGGACAAAACCCTTAAAAGTTTTAAGAGAAGCGATGTAAGCTCCTTGCAATAGTTTTGTGTGTAAATTACAAGTTTCACAGGCCCAAGTGGGAAGCAGTTTGATAAGGACGGGACCCACTGACTTTTTACGGTGAATCTTTGAGATTAAAGATTTAGGTTGTGTATTTGATAAAGGTCTTCCCTTAAATACAATTTCTCCTGACTCTCGACTCAACACGCACTCTATACACAATACCGTAGTCACTATGATAAACGCGCATTCTCAAATAAACGTCAGTCCCTTCCTGGTTTTCTAAAGAAAAAATATTTTACTGGTTATGTAATAAAAAAAAAAAATTGTTGGAGATGTTTTTCCTTGATGCAACATACAAGTTGGCAAATATATGTGTTTAACACCAATCTGTCAGTGCCGAGGGTTTCTATTAGTTGAGGTACGGTATATCTGTTAGTCTCTTATCTTGCTCGGAAATAATTCGCTGATATGCTTATTGTAATTACTGGTTGTGTTTTATAAATAACTCTTTATAATGGGAGCTTAGAAGTTTTTAGAAGGGATATTAATCCAAAACCTTCCATTTCAATTTAGTATCAGGAAAATGGATCTTTATGGCATAATATTGTGAGTCTCGAATTTCTGGATTTTGGGCAATTTACCAGAAGTCTTAATGGGAAGTTATAGGAAGAGGTAGAATCTTGGTTATAATGTGTATATAATGAATGTTCTTTAATACAATGCTAAACGGTTGGGGGGGGGGGGGGGGTTCGATGATGAATATATCATGAATACTCGGGACATAATGAACTGGAAAGTGAAAAGATAAATTTGAAATTAATATTGAAACAGGAAGAACTAAAAAATAGAGGATAGCAACATCAAGGATGATGTAATAGCTATTATATTAGAGTGGATGGTAGCAATCTAGTTGTTGTAATGCCTGCTGTAGTTTCATGTGAAGGGTGATAATCTAGGTGATGTAACAGCTGTTGTATAAGAATGGAGGGTAGCAACACAGTTGATGTAATGGCTGTTGTATTAGAAAGGAGGGTAGCAACACAGTTGATGTAAAGGCTGATGTATTAGAAGGGAGGGTAGCAACACAGTTGATTTAATGGATGATGAAATAGACTGTATGGTCATTTAAAATTGAGATGGGCCAATAAACCATTTAAATGTTGTGAAATTGGGATTCTGGTTAATAAGGTTACATAGATTTTGATACAGCACTTCTATAATCAAATATGCCAGAAAAGGAAAATCCATTTAATCCTAATTCGGGATAAGAAATGGTAGGGAGGTGTTTAGAGTCAATTTGATATATCATACTCTTAATAATTGTAAGTGTTCCGCTTAGTCTTAAGCAGTTGAATTTTTTGGCATTTTTCAAGTTTTAACAATTTCATTCCTATATTTAGAAGTTTTTATTCCATATTTCGTATGGATTATGATTAAAGCGTACAGTTTTTTGTATCATCACATTACGGAGATAAAAATGCGAAAGGAACATAGTAAATATGAACTGCTCGCATAATGAGGTCTTCATCTTAAAGTTAGAAGTCGGGAATTCTCTTTGAATATCGTACAGATAATCTCTTGACCCAAATAACTCTTCTTCTTTACTTCGAAACATCATTTTCTCTCTTGAATTGGCTGGAATTAGTTTTTTGGAAACAGATAAGTGAAAACCAATGTACAATCTTCCTCTGATACCTAGAGGCACCTTCGCAGATATATTTGGTTAAGAAAACAAGCGATTCGGCCAACAAATAAGAAAGGTTTGGTGAAGCAAGCCAAATGATGCTGATTACTTAAGCCTCCCCGGGGAATGATATTTGGGTTTTAGGCGGCTGGCTATAGTCTGGTATATACAGCAATGTTAGATGGCTGTGTTATGTAGAAGTGTCTGTATGGAAGAGATTTTTTCTGGACATTGCAGTCGTCTGACATTGCGGAAGGACGCGATGCTTTGAAGGAGGTGCTGGAATGTTGGATTACATTTTAAAGTATTATTTGTGTGCTTGTGATGATTTCTAGATTTCTCGAGGTGTTTTGGATTATTTTGAGATATTCACATGTGTAAGTTTGTAGCGAGTTCACATCCGTTAGTCTGAGGAATGTTCACACCCTTTAGCTGGAGGGTTGTTCACATCCGTTAGTCTGAGGGTTTAAACATCCGTTAATATAAGGGGTTGTCACATCCGCAAGTTGAGGATAAGGTCGCATTTGTAAGCCTGCGAGATACAAATATTCCTGTCCATATGCCTAATCTAGAATTTAATTTGCTTCCCTGCACTGGTGTAAAAACAAATCTCTTGCTCCCAAAGTGTTGGCAATCAACACACCCTTTTGATAAAGATGTGGTTATTTAAGAAAACAAGACCTTGGAAATCGGTGTCAGAAAAACACTTTCTTTTATGTAGATCAGTTTTATGACAATATTAAAAAAAATATTTGATTTCATTTTCTTGCTTGCACTCTATAATTAAGATTAATAAAGAGCTACGTCAGCCTAAATTTGTTTATGTTTGGTAATTTGAAATGTTTAAAAACCTGAGTCATCACTGCGTTTGTTTTTCAGGTGGTCTGTCCCTGGCCATCGAAGGTCCTTCCAAGACCGAGATTAAATGCCAGGATAACGGAAATGGCACATGCACTGTATCCTACATACCTACAGCACCCGGAGAATATAACATCACCTGCAAGTTTGCAGATCAACACATTTCTGGTTCACCATTCACCGCCAAAATCACTCGTAAGTTCATTCAGAAAATAGCGCTTGGTGTCTTGATAAAAAGTATTTTGACAGCCCAAGCCATGCATACTTCAAAGTAGACTTGCAAACCCACACAACTCGATCGCGAATTCATGATTATATGTGAAGAAAAACTACCGATTTTAGAATTGCAAATATTTTTACTGGGCAGAAGTATAAGGTATTTCGAAAATATAAATTTGTTTTTGTGATGTCCCTTTCAGCATCCACGGAGGTGAAGAAGCGAGCCCAGATTGGTCGTAGTAGTGAGGTGTCTCTCAAGGTCACAGAGTCCGACATCGGCAGTCTGATGGCCACCATTAGAACTCCATCTGGTAACGAGGAATCGTGCCTGCTCAAACGTCTAGCCAACGGTCACTTAGGTAAGGGCTTGGTCAGTTACTCAGTGTGACCAACGGTCACTTAGGTAAGGGGTGGGTCAGATAAATATCGGTCAGTCACTCAGTGTGATCGGTGGTCACTTAATTAGGTAAGGGATGGGTCAGATACCTATTGGTCAGTCACTGAGTGTGACCAGCGGTCACTTAGGTAAGGGTAAGGAGTGGGTGAGAAGCATAGTAGTCAGTCGCTCAGTGTTACTGTGTAGGTTGTGTAATTCTTAATAGGTATCTGAGGGATGAAATGTGTGGGATGAGTGGTCACTTTTGTTGACTGATGATCCAATGTTTTGGGAAATAGCTGCAGTGTATTTAGAGTTTGTTTTGTTGATACATTAGAGTCCTCTTAATGTCACGTCAGTTAATATAATGTCACTTTTCGTTTATTATCATGTTTTCTTCATGCACCATTTTTCCTGCTATATAATCATTGTATTGTAATTGAAATTCAGCAGCAATAGCTTTTACTGTCAAGCCAGACCATGGAACCATATTTCAAAGGCCATTTTAGATTTATTAGTATTATACTACAGTAGTTTGTTAATTTTTTCCTGTAAAACAGTTTTTAATTGACCATTTTCTTTTCTCTTCCACAGGAATCTCATTTACTCCCCATGAAGTGGGAGAACATTTAGTGAATGTATTTAGGAACGGAACACACATCAATGGTAGTCCCTTTAAAATCTACGTTGGCGAGAGTGAGCTCGGAAACGCCAGTAAGGTCCATGTCAGTGGACCCGGCCTACAAACAGGAATGGCCAATGAAATCAATGAATTCACTGTGGATACTAGGGATGCAGGTGAGTTGACTGACAGTATTGTTTAGGTGTGACGATTACTAGTTAATTATGCAAAATATATTTGTGAAGACGAAATTGTGAAAATGTTGAGGTAATAGTTTTCATAGACTTCTGTTGCTAAGTAACAGTAATAATTGTTGTTTTTTTTTGTTGCTAGGTTACGGTGGTCTTAGTCTGTCCATTGAAGGCCCCAGCAAGGCCGATATCGAATGTTTGGACAATGAAGATGGAAGTTGTCGTGTAACCTACAAACCAACCGAGCCCGGAAATTACGTTATTAACATCAAATTCGCAGACGAGCATGTGCCAGGTCAGTTGAAATAAAGAATTTGAAAACTTATATTACAATACATATTTCAATGTCTGTTAATTACAGGCATAAATTAACTACCAGTGTAAACAATTAATGATATGCTTCATCATGATTCACTGAAGAAAATATGAAAAAGATTCAGAACCTCTTTCTAAAATTCAGGCTTTCCCCGAAAATGTTCGCCTTACTTATAGCTTTTTTACCAAAATCTTTTGACAACATGTACATGTAAGGAGTCATAATGATATTGGTTTCATTGTTAAATTTCTTTAAGAACATCATAAGTTTTGGTAATGGTTACTTCAAGAAATGTTTGCAGTAAAACACGTTTTACACTGGCCATAGACATCGTAAATCAAGCTCTTTGATAAATCTAGAAAGACTCTTTTGCTTAAGATTCTGCCCCCCACACTTACACACTCCGCAAAAAAAAAAAGAAAAAAATTTGATGTATAAAAATTACATTGGTTTGTAACAAGAAATGTTTTGGAATGACCGAGATAACTTTTTGATTGAAGCCAAAAATCTCTGCCGAGTCTTTGTCAGATTGGGAGGTTGATAAGTCAGGATGGATTTCGGTTAATGTATTTAAGGCGGAAGTGTCAATCTTTGAGTTATACTGCAGTCTGAGGTTTTTAGATTTCATGTTTAGAACAAAATTTGATCTTCTAAGGAGGGAAAAAAATGATAAAAGCATGTAGGCAGTTGCCCCAAAGCTAGTAAAAAGGTAGATGGGGACAATAATGATTGAGTTGTTTAGAAATATTTGCACTGTTCACAGCAAAGTCTGAAAAGTGCTGTTAAGTAGTTAAGGGAGTTGAGGTTGGAGAAGGGGTAGGGGGAGGGGGCAGGGCTGTGGTTGGGGGGAGGTCAGGATTGTAGTTGGAGGGGGAGGGGGCAGGGTTGTAGTTGAGGGGAGGGGAGGATTGTGGTTGGGGGAGAGGGGGACATGGTTGTGGCGGGAGGGGGGGGCAGCATTGTGGTAGGGGGAGGGGGCAGGGTTGTGGTGGAGGGGAGGGGGGAGGGTTGTGCTAGTGGATGTATATATGTAGATATAAATCTACCACCAATAGAGAAGGGGTTGGACCAGGATAAGTATCAGTATTATCATCAGGACAGGAAGGTCTGGGTGTAGTCAGTTTTATTCTTGTGTCATAGAAACACACCAGGGGGTGCTTATCTTATAATGTAATTCAGCACTATAATTTACACTGACATTTCATTGGATGATGTGAGGTAAATTATTGATATTATGTTTTGGGAGAGGAGGGGGGGGGGCATGAGAAATTGAACTGGGACAGAAATTTGAGGGGTTTAATGATAAATGTTATGATCAATTTGTGTTGACATATGGTAGCATACTAGTTTGATTGAGATCAGTTCTGTTTAGGAAGGAGGGAGATGAAATATTTATTATAAGACTATGGTTCACCATCGCCTGCTCAGTATTACACCACTTTGTTAATTGTTTAACGTTCAAATGCTGATTGTTTGGCTGCTTGTCCAACATAATTCTACAATTCAGCATAAAACTGTCGGTTCCCAATTCCCAAGCTCATTTCAAATGGGAGGTGTGGCTGATATGATTAACTTTAAAGACAGAACATTTCTGTTTCTGGTTTGAAATGTTGGGAGACTTGGTATGTTTTGAGCTGGTTCCAGTAAATGCTTTTGTGTCTAATTACCGGCTGATATCATACAAGGCAAGCATTGCTGTACCAAGGAATGAATATCGTAGCTTATCGCAGCTATCAGAGGTAGTTGAATCGTTAAGTACGGCACTACAACGAAAACTATAAAACTTTATGGGTGATAAAACCAATCAAAGACACATGATAGCCCCGCCCACCCTCATATTATGATCATTGAGTTAGGATTTATGCTTGAACATTCAAATGAATAAGATGTGTTCGGTTGCGCAATGTATGACAGTTAACAAGATGGGAACTGTAGGTTGTTATAGTGGTATGTTAACACAAACGAGGCCATTTTAAATAATGCTATTTAGGACAGATAAGGCAGATCATAAACAAATGTTTCTATTTAAGGTACAAGTATAATGGCTAATAAAATGAATTTTCAAAAAACAAAACAAAAAAGAAGAAAAATCGGAATATTTCTCTACTGATTAATCAATGCTAATATCTAAGTTTGTAAAACTCTGTCATAAAATTTGAGTCTTTAGGAATTCTTTACATGATAGTAGAACCTGGTCATCTTGAACTTGTATAAATCAAAGACCCCATTTAATTCTGAAATTTAACACTGAAATTGATTAAACTACAATAACTTAAAGTTTTGATCTCTACTGTACCTCCAACTTCAAAGTGAGGTTTGACTGAGGCGTCTTAACAAAAATATCATAATAACAACACTTTGGTTGATTTTGCTTTGATAGGAAGTCCATACACGGTAAAGATTGGTGGAGAATCGTCATCTAGAATTACGGAAAGGATCACGCGCCACAGAGAGGCTGCGGACATCACTCATATCGGCAGTCAGTGCGAACTCAGTCTTAAAATACCAGGTAAGTCTCGTTATCTCACCTGTGAGTTGTTAATCTCGCCTCTGGGCAATGCTATCTATGGACAGCTCTGGTCCATTCTTTTTAACAATATTTATCTTATCTTTAATTCGCATATTGCGAACAAGATTTGTAGAGTAGTTCACTAATTTTATTAACTCATTACTGCATACCTGTTTGTACAGGTGCATCATAGCTAAATATCTATAATTTCACTAGTGCGATACACATTTTAACGTGTGTTTCGTCAGGTGCAAGTCTAAATTAGTTGACTAATTGATTAACCAAGTATCTTAATTAATTGGCATTAGCAATTAATTAATTGGTAGACATTTTAACAGATTTGCTTACTTACCACGCATGCATATATTGAAAACATTTGTAATTTAACTCTTCAATTTTTCCAATTTTACGAAGATTTAATTGGAAATTCTTCCTTGAGAAAAATATTTCTGGAACTCACAAATGTATTCATGAAATCTAACAGATACTCACTTAACAGTCTGGACAAAAACACATATGTCTGGTTCTTAAAAAGGTGATATTTAATTGGAATTCCCGTTTCATTTTCATCACGGCAGACCGTTTTTGAAATGCCGAAATTCTAAAAATTTCACCGTTTTCCGTTAGATGATCAACACTTAAGCTGACGCGTTTTTCGGTAGATAGTCACTTGAGCAGTCTACCTATATTTTGAAACAAACATTCTTGAAACTTTGGCAGAAATCCACACTCCCTCTGGGTGTGCAAAATAATATGGCCTCGTAAATCTCGTTTGCTGCACTTGTTCTTGGGAAACATTCTCTTAATGTGCAATAAAAATCCATTAATTGTCAATTAAAAACCCCATTAAAGATCAATTAAAATATGTTATAAATGCCCCATTAAAATTCCAAAGAGTCGTGTGGGGTAATGAGCATTTTATATCCTTGGATGGTGGTGTGGTTTAGGTTTTGTAATGGTATTTTCTTACCCAATTACAGAATCGTTATAAATTTTGGTGTTTGGAAGTTTTCTATGCAGCTAAATTACTGGAAGGACATTCTTGAATGAAAAAGTCAAGTGTTTCAGTTTACGATCGTTCATTAAAAAATTAACACTCTCCATGCTAGGAACAACTAATGGATCGTGTTGTTAGTTTTACTGGCTTTGTATTCTTGGTTTAACAGTTTTCTTGAATCAAAGTATAGGGCTGTCAGAAACTGCCAAAATATTTGAAAAATGGAGTTGGGTTGTGGCCAAGCTATTTGTTTTCTTAACAGCACATGCCAATATCTCTAGACGCATCTTTTTCATCCCTCTTTCAGTGGGAGCACTACCAGGGCGTAACATAATTTTTTAAAGAATATTAAAGCTTTTTTCTCTCCCCCATGTTAATGTAAAGTTGTGTATCAAGTTTGATATCAGAACATACTGACCTTGAGGATTTATTTCTAGCGAGCTTCAGCTATAAATAGCTTCTAACTTATTTTTAACTACATGTGTAGGCATTTGAGCGATTAGGGGCGGAAACGGATGAATGGTTTTACATTGATGTTTCGGTGTTACATAAGATTTCTGTATCAAGGGAGATTTAGTGATAAGTCACAAAATTACTTTTGATTTTGATAGCATTGAAGAAATATGTTTGAAAATCGTAATATCAGAAGGGATAAAACTGTGTTTAGCTTTGAAAAACACATGATGATGAGGAAAATCATTTTTAAGTTCATAAATATTTTTTTTGACAAGCATTCCAACTTTTGTAATCTCCCACACACTAGAGAGTTCCGTTAACCTCATTACTATGGTAAGCGTAACCAGGGAAGGACTAGATTATCTGGTTGCCATGGAAACTTTTAAGATCTAAGCAGATACACTTGTGGAGGAACATCACCTGTCCAATTTTATAGCTGTAGTAACTATTATAAATGATAAATGGTTGGAGAAATAATTGAGTATGTTACTTGTTCCATACCGAGAAGATTTCGGAGCCAGTTGGTGGAGGGGGAGTAAGTCAACTTATCAAAACTCACGGTGCACTGGAAAAATTCACATGCTAAACATTTGGAGCTTTTTGCACTTGAAGAAATAGCTATTCACCATCCTATCTGCTTCAATACCTACAGTATTCACAATCAACATTCATCCATTACACGAACCCAAAACAAATGCAGCTTTTGATCTAGCAGTCTATTTTAGAGTAATTAGTAATTCTAAATCTGTTGTAACCATGGAAACTGTTAAACATTTGTTGTAACTGCAGCAGCTGTCCACATTTTTGAAACCATGGCAACTGTTCCACATTATATTTTTGAAACGATAGAAACTTCTTGAATATTTTTGTAACCTATTCAATGTTCAATGTAACCTTGGAAATTCTTTAGGTAATTGTTATAGTGGCAGTAATGGAACCAAGAGTTTGCTGTTTTATTGTAGTTCAATACTTTGCCAAATTGGGTGCCTTTAGGATATTAGAAACACATGTAACGAAAGGTATAGTAGTACCCGTGACGATGAGAAATTGATGACCTTGCTATTGTTGTTGTAATTTAACACCCCACCCCCACCCCCACCCCCAAAGATCTCTACCCAACCCCCAACCCCCCCCCCCCCAACCCTCAATTATGTAAAGAAGCTCTTGCATTGTAAGCCCTCCAATCAAAACCTCTGTTCTGTAAAAAAGCACTTGTAAGCCCTCCAATCAAAACCTCTGTTCTGTAAAGTAAAGGAGAACTTGCTAGCCCTCCAATCAAAACCTCTGTTCTGTAAAGTAAAGGAGAACTTGCTAGCCCTCCAATCAAAACCTCTGTTCTGTAAAGGAGAACTTGTTAGCCATCCAATCAAAACCTCTGTTCTGTAAAGGAAAACTGGTTAACCCTCCAATCAAAACCTCTGTTCTGTAAAGGAGAACTTGTTAATCCTCCAATCAAAACCTCTGTTCTGTAAAGGAGAACTTGTTAATCCTCCAATCAAAACCTCTGTTCTGTAAAGGAGAACTGGTTGGCTCTCTGATCAAACCAGCATGAAACATGTTGAGCCCACAGTGTTTTCAAACATTGGATTTCTTTAAGGAATCACAATACCCTGAGAAATGTGTTATTTTTTTAATTGTACACCTGATAAAAAGAATGAGCTTGTGTGGTTTGGTTAAATCTTTGTTATTTGTATGTTCCTTTCAGTTCAGCTAAATTTATTTGTTGTTACACAATAACAACCAAAGGAATCAGCATGACTTATTTGTTGTTTTTTTTTGTTTATATATATATTTTCATGAATGTACTTTTTTCGTACATCAGTAATTTTTTAACCTGAAGTAATCATTCATAGAGAAAATATGATAGTTTGTTTATGATTCATACATTATTAACTATAGCTAATATAATTTTCATATATGCCAACTAATTATAATTTGTTTGTATTGAATGGTGGCTGTTTATCTGTATGTAAATTAAACTCTATTTGTTTTTAACTTTATTTAAAACAATTGATGCTTCCATACTAACTTAGTCATTAGTGTTATAATGACTGATACATATTAAAATATCTTTATTGGTATTCAAAATTTCTTGAAGATTTACTAAAAACAAATTTACATTTCAGAAAACATCATAACTTTTCAATTATGACTTTATGCTATGTTTTGTGGTGTTTGTAGGAACGAGTCCGTTTGATATGACAGCCTCTGTAACGAGTCCGACAGGCGTAACAGAGCTATGTGACATCATCAGCCTAGACGACAGCCATTATAGTATTAAATTTGTTCCCAAAGAGATGGGTGTACACACTGTTTGTGTGAAACACAAGGATATGCATATTCCAGGTATAGTTATCTCCCTTTATCATATAGTTATCCCCCTTTATCATGCACAGATGTCCCCCTTTATCATACACACTTATCCCCCTTTATCATACACAGTTGTCCCCCTTTATCGTACATGGTTCCTGTTGAGCAATTTTCAACCTTGATGCCACAGTTATTTCCCTTTCAATCTGATGATTATCTCCCTTTACATAGTTATTTCCATTAATCACATACATATAGTTATCCCCATTATTGTAATTACCTCCCTTTATCAGATATTCTCCACATAGATTTATACCCCCTTTCTCTTACAATTATCTGTCTTGATAATATTAACAGTTTAACTTTATCATGAATATAACAGTTTACCAAACTTTATCATGAATATAACAGTTTACCAAATTTATCATGAATATAACAGTTTACCAAACTTTATCATGAATATAACAGTTTACCAAACTTTATCATGAATATAACAGTTTACCAAACTTTATCATGAATACCCCTTTCTCCTACAGTTGCCTGCAAATATTTTGTGCCAATATCAGATTAAAGTGTAGTTAAGTCCATATTTTCCAGCCACACATAAATGTGTTATGTTGGCAGTTTTTCAGTGTCATTGGATTTGTTTTAATATAAAATGTCCTCCTTTGTGTTACAGGTAGTCCATTTGAGTTTACTGTAGGTCCTATTGCTGGTGGAGGTTCACACAAGGTACACGCTGCCGGACCTGGTCTGGAGAAGGGAGAGATCAACCAACCATGTAAGTGTGCGATTGTGAAGTGAAACAAATGAATGGATATGATAATACATAAAACACATTGAACATGGAAAATTTTTCAATTGGTCAATTAATACCTTAAAAGTTAAAAACAATTCCTTATATTTTGGGAGTACAGGCAATAAAAAAAAAGAGTGTGCAATACACAAGAAATTAAAATAGTACTGGCACAGTACTTGTCTGATGAGTTTGGTTTGACGGAACTTTCCTTGACTTGTAGGTGAGTTCAACATCTACACACGTGAGGCTGGTGCCGGCGGCCTGTCGATCGCGGTAGAAGGACCGTCCAAGGCGGAACTTGACTTTGACGACCGCAAGGATGGATCGTGCGGCGTCAGCTACACGGTTACGGAGCCAGGAGAGTACCTGGTGTCGATCAAGTTCAACGACGAACACATACCGCAGTCACCCTACAGAGTCTACGTCACCCCCAGCATAGGCGATGCCCGCAAACTGTCCGTGTCCGCACTCCAGTCCAAGGGAGCAGGAGTACGTAAACAAAAACTCTCCTTACTGCATAGCTGCTAATATTCACGAGGGGTTTAATTTTGTTAAATTTGTGAAAGCTTCACAATTCGCAAAAATTAACACCTTATTGAATTTAATTTATTATGGCTATATAATATAGGTTTTAAAATAATTTGTGATCCATGAAATGAATCCCCTCGCAATAAGTTCCAAACTGAGAGTCAAATATAACACTCGAGAAATTTAACCACTACACTAGAATTCAGTATTATATATATCACGAACTTAGAAAGAATCTATCGCTAGAAATATCCACCTTTCATTAGGTTTTTCGGAAAATAGATGGTCACAAAACAATTTTGATAATTGACATGTTTTTCTTCGTTACAGATTGGAAAGCCATGCTCGTTCGTAATTCATTTCAACGGTGCCCAGCCTGGCAAGGTCAAGGCCATGGTTCTGACCCCATCCGGTGCTGAAGAGGAAGGATTCATCCAGGAGATTGACGATGGTACGTGAGATTGGGATAGAGTGAAAAGGGAATCATTATAACTCGCTGCTTAGTGCACCTCAGGGATTCAGTTGAAAGAAGTTGATATTGGTATTGGGTGTGTCAGTATACTTCAGGGTGGTAGCACTTTAAATCGGCAAAAGTTCCGGGCTATCACAAAGCCTCCCAAATACACTCAACACTTATCTTTACATAGCATACAGTAGGAGGTTGTCCTTAAAAAATCAATCCAACCAAACTTTGTTCCAGAGAAAAAACATAGCTGCTTACTATCTACTTTTGAAGTCTGATGCAATGAAAGCTCATGCGTTGTAAATTTTACAGTAATTGGTAATAAAAGAAGGCAACAAGAATATAAGTAAATCTAGATTACAAAATCTTTTTATTCTCTAACCCTTTCATTTCTGTAGACCGAAAATAGACTCATCCAATCCATTGCATGTATGAAAGAGTCTTTGCAAGTTACTAAGGGGTGACCGGGTTTATGAGTGCTATTGAGTATTCATCAATATTGTTTTCTGTACAACAGGAGAGTATGCTGTTCGGTTCATCCCAAGAGAAAATGGTCCCCACATGGTGTTCGTCAGCTATGACGGATGTCAGATCCCAGAAAGTCCATTCCGTATCATGATCGGAAAGGTTGATGCTGATCCAGGAATGGTCCATGTGTCCGGAGACGGTCTCCGCTCTGGAACCACCGGTAGGTTTACTTACCTCTAACAATGACTAGATTTAGATATTCTGAAAAAAAATAAGCAGTTTTACATGGTGCCTAACTTAGGTGAATTTCTTTTTCAAAACACAAATGAATTGTGTAAGCAGTGTTTTAAGCAATTTAATTGAAAATTTGGGTATTTATATAGTTTAATTTAAAGGGAAGTAACTCAAATGTAGAAATAAGGGGAAGGGGTATAAATATATCTAAAAACATTTTGAAACTTAAACATTTATATCAAATTGACCACTTGCTTAATGTGAATCATTTGGAATGTTTATTGCTAGACGGCAGAAATGAAATACAAATGTAAATCTTGCTTGTAAATAATAGGGATTATAGTAAGATTTACATAAATGTCTGTAGTAGCTTTTGACGAAATCACATTTTAACATTGTTTGGTGTCTTTGTAACAGATGAGCCAGCCAAATTCTTCGTCAACACATGTAACGCTGGAAGCGGAGCTTTGGCTGTAACAGTTGAGGGACCGTCGAAGGTGAAACTTGAGTGTAAGGAGACCGAGGAAGGTTACGAGTTCACATACAAGCCCACCGCTGCCGGAGATTATCTCATCTCTATCCGATACGCTGGTTCCTACGTCGCTGGTAGTCCATTCAAGGCTAAGATCACAGGTCAGTATGATGATATAACATCTTCGTTTTGAATTTTTAAATATTTTCTGTTGTGACGGGTTGCACATGTGGCAAAGGAAAACGCACCACTTCTAGAGACTGATTTAAATTTTAATAAGTTTTTATGAGATTTCATGTTTTTCGTTTTATTTCAAATTCTTTTGAAACTTTTGCAGACAAAGCATATTCACTCCCGAAGACATTTGAACTCTTCCAATTCAAGGATTGGAATAGTTCATTAAGAAATTTCAGGGGTGAACAAACTATATTTGAAATTCTGGACAGTATGCATTACTCTAACTCTAGGTTTAAAAAAGTATTACACAAAGAAATCTACCTACAAGCTGCTTAAAATGTCAATGTTGATGACTTGATTTCTATTGAAGTGCACACCTAATATATAAAATGATATTTTCCCCTTGACGAGGATTTCGGCTAAACCTTTTCTACTGGCTATTTTTAGGACAAGGAAAAGTATCAACCATGCAGGAACTGTCAACATGCGTCGTGGAAACGGTCACCAAGACGAGCGTGATGAGTAGATTCACCAACCTACCCAAGTTCCAGTCTGAGGCCGCCAACGTGACGTGTGAGGGTAATGGAATGAAGAAGGCCTTCCGCGGCAAACAGTCCACGTTCACTGTCGACACAACCATGGCTGGTATGTAGGGTGTTTGGGGATATAGGGAAGATGAAATACCAATAATTCTGAAATTTCATGATATTTTGCCTGAAAAGGTTTATCAAGAATTCCTATCTTTCAAAGTATCTGCAATTTCTTTAGAAGGATGATTTTAAAAGGAAATATACATAATTATGCTCTCAGGAAATCTTGAACTTTCTGTTTATAAGATTGACTTTAAAATTGTCCATTAAGGGTTTTTTGATGAACAGACCAAAGATTTTAGTTTGAATGTCAACATTGACAATTAATAGAGCATGTACATGAACACCCTTTACAGTTCAGAAGTCTCTGCAAATTGAGTAAATTTGTTTTAATGTCCCAGAATTTTCCAGTTTAGAAAAAAGGTTACTGTTGTACCAAATACTGCTCTATAAGGCCTAGATTTCATGTAAGAGTGATAATTTTGCATTCTGAAAATGCGTAAAAAGGATTTAGGGAAAAAGACCCAAAATGTAACTAAGTCATATACGTATGTATGACACTGTGTTTTACATATTTGTACCTAGTAACTTGTGTAGTTGTATTCGTGTTTTAACTAAACCGTTCTTTGGTTGTAGGTAACAATATATTGTATGTGGGCATGGTCGGACCTAAGGGGCCCTGCGAGGAACTCTGCGTAAAACATCAAGGAGGCGGAATCTACAAAATCAACTACATCGTCAAAGAGATGGGAGAATACATGTTAGTCATCAAATGGGGGGCAGACCACATCCCTGGCAGTCCATTCTGTGTCAAGGTCAACTAGTGTCAAGGTCATCTAGAGGGACATCATTGAAAATTAATTGTGCTTATGACATTGAAAATATATGTCATAGTATAATAACATCTGCTTACAACATTGAAAAAAAAATTGTTTGTTTGCTTTGAAAAAAAATCCCGAAGTCATAAAATGTATGTATGTTAATACTGAAGTGCTGAGCTCTTGAGATAATGGAGCAAGTGACATTTTTATCAAGAAATGTTGGAAAGGAAATTGCAGTGAAATGTGTGAAGAAGATTTGATACGCTTTATCATTACCGAAACAGCTGCATTTAAAAAGTCATGTTTACAATATGAGTTGACATGTACTCCGATTCCTTGCAGACATTTTAGCCATCTCCTGTGTCTGAATTCAATGCGATTTTATGTACATACATTGAACTGTTTTCAGATTTCGAAGTGCAATAATATGCTTTATACAATGTATGGACTTAACATCCAGTTGTCAAAAAAATAATGTTTCACCAAAAACAGCATACTCATTGAAGTAAATATTGTTGATGGAGGTATGAGCTACCAATGAAGAGAAAAGGTTTGTAAATGGTATGTTTACCTTTTCTTCATTAGAAACAATTTACCTGTTTCTCCCCCCAGGGACCACATAGACTGGTCCAGATCAGAAGACAGAGCAGCCCACTATAAAAAATGAAGGGGGAACAGGTTAATTGTTTATTGGGTTATAAATTATAGTCCAAGCCGTCTCGAACAAAAAAAGGGTAATGTTTATACAACATCAGCACAACGTTTTACAACATCGTGCTGAACAGGAGGTGACATTCAGAATGTTGTAGTGGAACGATGGTGCGATAGTTTCTCTTGCCATAGTACAATTTCCTTGTATAAAAAATCGCATCATCAGTTGATATTTGTTGTTTAATGCTAGAATAACCAATTTAATAAAGAATTAGGATTTTATTAAAGCTTTTTGAAAGATTTTATTATGAAGTATGAATAATGTAATCTTTTGTCCTTGTACATTTTACACGAATGGTGCTTGTTTGTTTTGTGAAGATTTCTGAATTTCTTCCGAATTTCTTCCATTTAAGAGAAACTACGATGAAAATATTTCAAATTAGTGGAACGATTTGATCAGAGGATTTCTTCCATTTAAGAGAAACTACGATGAAAATATTTAAATTAGTGGAACGATTTGATCAGAGGAAAATTTACAAAATAATTATGATAAATTCATAGTGTATAAGTTTAGGTGAAAGGCTTATATGGATGAACTCAAAGCATTTGCTGGTCAATGTCACAACAGTTTTTGTAAATTTCAAACTCAACCAAATCGTGTGACGTTTGTAGTTTTGTAGGGTATTTTTCTCTATAGTTATCTTGTCTATTGCAGACTATTTTATTTTTAAAAGTATTTTCTTGGTTTCGAGAGACTACTGGTTGTATAGCTATCAATTCTAACTATTTAATCTCATGTGTTTGAAGAAATATATTATAGACCTTCGCAGAAGGGTATTATTATTATTAATAAATTATATTATTTGCGAATGAATGATGAAGAACGAAATAAAGAGTTGACTTGGCATTTCGAAGTGGACTTTTTTTGCTTGAAATATATCACAACTATGCACAAATTGTTTTTGTTAGAAATGAATACTTCTTGTATACAATTCTGCCGGTTTCGTATACATGTGTTTTCATGTATATATTATTATATATATAAAAAATCTAATGATATTTTATATTGACATATTTTACTTTTTTTTTCAACTTTATATATATTTCAAAGAGGAATGTTGCATTTGTTTACCATTGCCCCCCCCCCCCCAACCCCTTACAAACAGGCTCATACATTTATTATTCTATGAATATTCATCAAATGTCAAACCATTACCCATTCTACCCTCTCCCCCTTTTAAGTGTAATCTTAGAACCAACAATAATATAAGAGGCATCATCTTTATTCATGAAGCATCATCTTTATTCATGAAGCAGTGAGGCTGTTGCATATTCATAAAGGACTTAATATATTTCATTATTGAACTCTCTATTCCCAAACCCCAGCCCCTTTATCTGTTGCCCCTACCTCTTCTGTGTTTAAAAAAAAGATATGTTGACAATATATATATAATGCCAAATGTTTTGAATTTTATCTTAAAATAGATACATTTTGTTTGAAACTATATACCCGGTTTGGTAAAATATCAAATAAATTGACAATGAAATATATATATAGAATTTCAAGGCTTATAATAACCACCAGACCTAGAAATATTTCGCCAGTAGTAATATTTAGTTTAAGTTAAAAAGCTTATTCCGTTTAAATCAGTAGCATTATATGATATCACTGCTTTGCTCACAAGCACTGGAGTACTGGGTGACCCCCAAGCATATCCCAACCTTTGACCTTTTCATGGTTGCTATGGCATTGTGTATATGTATGCTAATTTCTACAATAAAAACGATAAAAACCTGCTTCACCATCTTTGTGGATATTTTATTTGAAAATCAGTTCACTTGAAAAATAAAATGCTAAAGGAAATTGCATATTCATGAATATCTTGCCATGATTTACATATTAAATATGTTATTTATTATTTTTTTTATATTTTGGCCTTAGCAATTTGAATTTTTTATAAAATACTTGAAATTCCATGTTTTCTAGATGTGAAAATGGAAATCCTGGCAAGACATATTTCTGACAGCGCACTTAACTCTCTTTGTTCAATAACTATCTGCTTGCATATTCTTCTGTAAATGTTTATAACAAATTAAACAAATTGATGGTTTAGCTCAGGGAAGTTTTATAACGGTATGTCCGTATATTGACACTAGACCCCAAGTTTCCCCAGAGTTACTCCCCTTCGACCAACCAAAGCATGCTATTTTACAAAATACATGTATTTCAGTTTTAAAGTGAGAGAAAAAGAACGGGATTGGTTACAGTTTGAACTAAAAATAATTTGTTTCAATGAACTTCGTGTGAACATGAATCTCTGGAGTCACACGAAACAAAGATAAATTAACTTTTTTCAAATAGAATTCAGACTCCCGAACTCGAGGGGCCAAACGAATCCTTTTTGCAAATAAGGTCATACGAAACAGCTGAACATTTTGACACCAAACAACCTATGAGAAACATGGACGTAAATATGTCTTACCAGAAACATTGGCCTCAATGTAATGGGGTTATCCCCAGACCGGGATATTCCTTGGGTATTGGTAAAACATTGAGGATAATGACAATATTAATATATCTGGTAAAAATCCTGCAGCTCATGCAAATATTACACAGCCGTTGAAAGCAACATCATTTTTTATAAACTTATCATAAAATGCAGGGAAACTGTATTCTTGATAAATACGCATGTTTATAGTACATATATCAGCGATCCGGGGAAATATAGGCAATTCTTTGCTAAGCAGACCGAATCATATCACGTCACAACAATAGAAAATGGATATACAGTGACGTGCCAAAAGTTTCATTTTTTTTTATTTTGCTATATATTCTTTGTATTTCCAACTTTTTTCAATGAATTTTCCTGGCTTCGTTTATGGATGGATTTTGACATTTTTTTGTCATTTGGTACAGAAATATACAAGGTTTCCTCTCAAAATATTCATTTAATTTTCCGTTGTGTATTTATGGAGCTGTACAGAATTATCTACACTGCTAATTTCCGTGTGACGCCATTTCTCTATATAACGTTACCAAAATGAAAAAAGTTGGAAATTCAAAGAATATAAAGTAAAAAAAATAAAAAAATTAAAGACTTTTGGCACGTCACAGTGGAAGAACAGATGGCCGAGAAAGTTATATGGAGTCATTTATATCACGGACTTAGATTTTAAGTTCGTTCTCATATCAGGAATACTAGAGCTTGATGAATTCATAGAAAGGAAGCACCAATGTAGAGGAAAAGGTACATTATGATTCTGAATCCTATGCTGATGGTATGAATTATTATCTTAATCAACGTCCAGACGATGGCAAAACAAGGAACAAAAAGCAGACGTCATCAAAATACAGATCATCATGAACCGTCACAAAAATCAAAGTATATAATAAATAAATAAAATATGACATAGTCATTTCGATATCAGGCCTTGTATCAACCCTCGACCCATCATATACTAGGTACTAATCAACTTCTTGAACTTGGGTCTGACCATTTAAACGGAAACTGTCCGTGTTCGCCTGTCGTTTGATGCGACAAATGTTCTTCCATTTAAGGTTTACAAATACCATTCGTTTCAATTATGGAAATAAAACTATTGGTGCAATTTAGCTGTGGCTGTGCCAAAGAATAATGCATTAAAATAACAAATTAGATGCTTTATTATTAATAGCACAAACATAGACATGAAAACTGACGGTTTTAATAGAACATCCTGCTTATTGTCCAAAATAATAAATTCAAATTATACTCAGAAATGTGAGATTTGATAATGTCCTTTTATATTGTTGGTCACTTCGTTTGAAGGAAACACCGACAACACATGAACAAACCATGGACAGACGCATAGGAATATGTTCATAATATTATTACAATATATTAATAAGGATTACTAAAATGAAAAGTTTGCATGAACAAATTCTCACAACATTGTCTGTCGGGGCCAGATTCCCCCAAAAATCTTGTTGATTGACGTCAAAAGAGGTTTTATTGTGATTAGATACCAAGGCTTGGGATTAGATATCGTTCAGGTTTTGACACGGAACCATGACAAAGGCTTCTGACGTTACACCATACATGTGTACATAAACATTTGGCCAAAGACAAAACATTCATAAGATACCGTAATGCAAGCATTCAAAGAAAGGTATTTTCATTTTTTAACAGAAACAATAGAAGCAAAGAATGTAATTATACTCAGAGCAGATGAGCATTTTCTGATTTTTGCTGATACTTGTATGGTTTTGGCGTACAATAGTGTCAAGATACATGTACCATGATCACCTATCGTACTTAAATATCACGGGACTAATTTAACCTTTTCCCAATTTAAATAACAAAGCTTCTGAGGTCATATATCACCATTGAGAATATTTATTGCGCCATGGATTGCAATTTACAACAACAAAAAATGATTACTCGGGAAATTTCAGCCTGGTCTGTCAAAGTATACGTGTACACGGTTGGTAGGTCCACACACTCATCTCTGGTATTTCCAAATGTGACCGCCAAATGTCGAATTATCAAGTTGAGACAAAGAGGCCTGGTGGACCTGTATGGCTCACAAGTTTGTCAATCTGAAATGGTCTGTTTTGATAGTCTTCAGAATCGATGCATCATAAATCTAGGTATCGACAATTTTAAGTCTTGTGAGTTTTTTTAGGTATAGGTAATTAATTTTGTTCTGAAAATATGTCCTTTTAACAACAACTAGTTCTTCAAACAGATACATGCGAAAACATCATGACACTGTGTATGGAAATTCTGGGGAAGTTGTATGAAAAATCTGACACCTCTGACCACGAATACGAGTAAAGTTATTATCTAATAAAATGGGATAGCCAGATATCAACCATTTCAGTATGTCGGGTGTTCGACCAACGATCATCGTTAACGAAATTTTATGTTTGGTTATTGTCAGAATATTAATATATATATATAACTCCTTTTAACCCTTTCAAACTTTGGTTACTCTGTTATGATCGAGGCTGCATGATCTAAGTGAAAAGACATAAAATACTTACATCTGAGACAGCGAGAGTTGAACTAAAATTGAAAGACACATTGAAGGGAACAAAATAGTAACAGGATTTTTGACCAATTTGTATATCTTGATGCATTGATGGGCCGAGAAGGAGAGGTAGCAGTGACACCAACATCAGGTTACAGCAGGCAAGATGAGCATTTCACCTACTCGGGAACGCAAGTTATTGGTAGAAAGACGAATCTTATACACACCTAATTACCCTAAAATCGCCTGTTAAACTCTGCACAACTGTACCCGCCGTATCACTTGGCAATTCACCAGAACATCAGAAAGCTATTGGTGGTTTTTGATCAGAGGAATATCGAGAATGGCAACAAACAACACCAAAAGGCGATGTTTAGATTAATTTTCGATCAAAATACCCCCTCAATGGTCATATATACTACATAATAACCATTGAGGGGGCAATTTTATCGGAAATTGATCTCTCTCCCCCCCCCCCCCTACTCTCCAAAACTCCAAAATTGTGAAATAATTATATAAACTTTACTTTATGTCCCAAAATGACTGTAACAAGTTTTTAGGCCGTGTGGTATTTATTGACAATGGCCTATGGCCCTCGGTAGTATACTTCAGTGTGGTAGCACTTTAAAACGGCAAAACATCCGGACTATGGCAATGAGGCCTACACGAACATACCGCGCCTCACAAATACACACGCACCCACATCGCATGCACCGAGAGTCCTTAAAAAAACCCAATTAAATCAAACCAAACCTTTACCGAGCAATCAAAAAATGGAATATTTCAGAAACAAAATGACCTTTATAAGTATAGTACCACCACGTGCGATTTGTAGCCAATCGCTTCATGGTTTTATCTGGTCGTATTCACCCAGTGTAATCTTTTTTCTGCACACTTTAAAATGTGCACATACGTAAATACCATGTTGGTCGATTTTATTCGCAGATATGCAAATTTTCCGACGATTGGTTTTAAACAGGGCCAAAGGTTTTATCTTACCCATTTAAAGATTGTATGATCTTTAGGTGTGCATTCAACTGTGGTACTGCTTTATTGTTATTTGGCACATATACTTTAAATCGGACGTCAGTCCTTCGATCACAGCCAAAGACACCCCATTTTAGAATATACACAGTGTCTGTAAGGTATACGTAGGCTATTACCTATTTCAATCAAAATGGCTCCACTCCTGCGTCTGATTTCGATACTGGCCATTACGGCAGGTAAGTGTTTAATTACTATCACACATTATTTCGTAATTTAGTTGTTAATTCTTAGCTTAATGTATAAAGTAAGATTTCGACCGTGATTTTGGTTTAGTTGTGTTGGGATATGTGTCAATTTAACAGGGTAGTGACTCTTTCTATCTTGTCGCTTAGTGGCAGTTGGATCCCAATCAAGTTTTTAAAACACTTGAATACTAAATTCAAGTTTTTATTTATTTTTGAACTTTTTTGCTAATTTTCAGTTTTGAAGAGCACAAACATTTCATGTATCATAATTATTTTGATGTGGCAGCCCTTTATATCCTTCACTTGTAACTGAATCTGTGTGACATTATTTCAGAAAACATTTCAAATCATTGTTCTGAAATGTCGATTCATTGTTCCTTTATTTAAAGCCAATCCACTGTTCCTCAAACGCCAATTCACTGTTCCTCTAGCACCAATTCACTGTTATCCTAACGGCCTATTCACTGACCCTCTAACGCTAATTTGCTGTTCCTCTAGTGCCAATTCACTGTTCCTCTAGCGCAAATTCACTGTTTCTCTAGCGCCAATTCACTGTTATTCTAACGGCCAATTCACTGTTCCTCAAGCGCGAATTCCCTGTTCCTCTAGCGCCAATTCACTGTTTCTCTAGCGCCAATTCACTGTTATTCTAACGGCCAATTCACTGTTCCTCAAGCGCCAATTCACTGTTTCTCAAGCGCCAATTCCCTGTTCCTCTAGCGCCAATTCCCTGTTCCTCAAGCGCCAATTCCCTGTTCCTCTAGTGCCAATTCTCTGTTATTCCAGCGACCAATTCACTGTTCCTCTAGCGCCAATTCACTGTTCCTCTAGCGCCAATAATTCGTTCCTCTAGCGCCAATTCACTCTTCCTTTAGCGCCAATTCACTGATATTCCAGCGACCAATTCACTGTTCCTCTAGCGCCAATTCACCCTTCCTCTAGCGCCAATTCACTGTTATTCCAGCGACCAATTACCCGTTCCTCTAGCGCCAACTCAGTGTTCCTCTAGCGCCAATTCACTGTTACTCCAGCGACCAATTCACTATTCCTCTTGCGCCAATTCACTCTTCCTCTAGCGCCAATTCACTCTTCCTCTAGCGCCAATTCACTGTTCCTCTAGCGCCAATACACTGTTAATCCAGCGACCAATTCACTGTTCCTCTAGCGCCAATTCACTGTTCCCCTAGCGCAAATTCACTGATCGTCTAGTGCAAATTCACTGTTCCTTTAGCGCCAATTCACTATTCCTCTTGCGCCAATTCGCTGTTCCTGTAGCGCCAATTCACTCTTCCTCTAGCGCCAATTCGCTGTTCCTCTAGCACCAATTCATTGTTCCTCTACCGCCAATTCACTGTTCCCGAGTCTTTGTTGTTATTTCAGTGTCAATTTTAAGTTTATTCAGCGTCAATTCACTGACTAAAGCGCCAATTCACTGACTAAAGCGCCAATTCACTGACTTTAAGCACCAATTCACTGTCCCTTTCGCATCACCTTACCTTTATCATCCTTTCACGTTCCTTCAGCGACATTTCACTGTTACTCACGTGTCATTCTATTGTTCTCGAAGTGGTTGTTTTTATTATTTGGATTACTCAACCGTTGAGCTAACCAGGCCTTAGTATGTAAAATGCATACTTGCCAACCATCCCTATTTAGGAGGGAGACTCCCGATTCTGGACCCTTATAATGTTGCATTTTCAACTTTGGAATTTGCTAAACTGTTCCTATTGTTTAAGATTTGATGATTTCTTCTGAAAGAAGAGCTCAAACGAAGCCATTTAGAAGTGTTATTTTTCTCTGAATGTACATATATACATATCATTCATGTTTTCAATTCTGAGGACGCGTAATCTTCCCCATGGAAATTTCAAAAAGTTGGCAAGTATGAAAATGTCATTTTAAACACGAACAAAACACACACATACTCACAATATACATTAATGTTTGTATACCGACCGTATTCATTTAAACCCAAGGTGTCATTAAAACACACCATGAGAACAAAATCCACGTATCATTATGTATGTAGATAGGTATTGCAAACGTTAATTATACAGTCGCGACTCATACTATTTGGTGTTTTATTTCTAAATAACTCAGCTTTGCATACTGTACCATTATCGCCATACGGTGTACTGATGGACTAGTTTATCATGTATTGGCATTATGAACTAGTTCAATGCACGCCACATCCCTATATCCAACATCTTGTTTTTTTAAAGATGATTCAGTTAGTTCGTTATGTTCATTGTTAATACATTTTATCTATTTTCTTTCTACCTAGCCCTAGTTTCCTCTGGTCCGACACCATATCTGGTCCACATCATCTTTCAAAATGTCTCAGTCTGTTGTCAGGGCCAGAGGAAACCCGGGCTAGTCAAAATGTCTCAGTCTGTTGTCAGGGCCAGAGGAAACTCGGGCTAGTCAAAATGTCTACGTCTGTTGTCAGGGCCAGAGGAAACTCGAGCTAGTCAAAATGTCTCAGTCTGTTGTCAGGGCCAGAGGAAACCCGGGCTAGTCAAAATGTCTCAGTCTGTTGTCAGGCCCAGAGGAAACTCGAGCTAGTCAAAATGTCTCAGTCTGTTGTCAGGGCCAGAGGAAACTCGAGCTAGTCAAAATGTCTCAGTCTGTTGTCAGGGCCAGAGGAAACTCGGGCTAGTCAAAATGTCTTAGTCTGTTGTCAGGGCCAGAGGAAACTCGGGCTAGTCAAAATGTCTTAGTCTGTTGTCAGGGCCAGAGGAAACTCGGGCTAGTCAAAATGTCTCAGTCTGTTGTCAGGGCCAGAGGAAACCCGGGCTAGTCAAAATGTCTCAGTCTGTTGTCAGGCCCAGAGGAAACCCGGGCTAGTCAAAATGTCTCAGTCTGTTGTCAGGGCCAGAGGAAACCCGGGCTAGTCAAAATGTCTCAGTCTGTTGTCAGGGCCAGAGGAAACTCGAGCTAGTCAAAATGTCTCAGTCTGTTGTCAGGGCCAGAGGAAACTCGGGCTAGTCAAAATGTCTACGTCTGTTGTCAGGGCCAGAGGAAACTCGAGCTAGTCAAAATGTCTCAGTCTGTTGTCAGGGCAAGAGGAAACCCGGGCTAGTCAAAATGTCTCAGTCTGTTGTCAGGGCCAGAGGAAACTCGGGCTAGTCAAAATGTCTCAGTCTGTTGTCAGGGCCAGAGGAAACTCGGGCTAGTCAAAATGTCTTAGTCTGTTGTCAGGGCCAGAGGAAACTCGGGCTAGTCAATTTTTTTAGTCTGTTGTCAGGGCCAGAGGAAACTCGGGCTAGTCAATTTTTTTAGTCTGTTGTCAGGGCCAGAGGAAACTCGGGCCTCATATTCAACTGAAGAAAGTTGATCGAGTGTGCCAATTCTTTTTCAGGTGTGGTAGAGGCCGAATATTGTATGAATATGTACGACAACTCTATGACAACATACTGTGAATCCGGATGTTGTGGCGTGAATCGGGACCAGTGCTGTATCGTAGACGAAGATGTGGTGGACTACTACTACACACTGTACGTATATTATACATGTATATTTATGGTAGCATAGATGGTTTTGTTGTTTTGGATATATCAAAAACAACTCCTCTTGGTTTTGGTTCGCTGTCATTGTTTATTTAAGCTAGTTGTAAAACCATATAACCCTGCAACAAGTACAAAGTACAAGCTACAGACATACACATAAAATAACATTTCAAATACAAGGGAAACAACTCGTACACGATTATATAATTACATAACAGTTATCCTTACAAGTATATTAACAATGATACACATGAGAAGTGAAACTATACGAAATACTCTAAAAGTTTAGATTTAAATCAATATATTCAATATACTAAATTAACAGACAACAATCTTGCGTTATATGTCTTATCATATCAACTTATATACTTTCACATAAACTATTACATACAATGTAGCATATCAATTAAAGGCCCAATATACGTAACTTCAGAAAAATTTTCGGGATTCTGAAAATAACTATGCAAAAATAAGTCTAAAACGGAGAAAACATGAGCGGTAACTAACAAGAAACTTATGACAATAAAATCCAAAGAATTGAAAATAATTCAGGTGTGGCCCACTTCAACAACAAAGTTAAACCGAAGGTAGAAGACAGTCTAGAATGGACGCGTGTTTACAAATACCGAGTTTCAACTGCTGCTGTACTGGTAACCGCGTAAGAAAGCCTCTTGAATATTGCTGATTTCAGTTAATCTTATCTAAATCTATAAATATAATAAGTTATAAGGCTTGATTTTCGCTTCAAGTTTTGCCGAAAGTTATGTATTGGGCCTTTAAGCCATGACTTTCAGATGTACTCTAGATGCTGTAATATAAGTAAAATCCATCTAAGTACTTTTATGCTATCAATTATCAAAGATCTTCCATCGAATGCTTGGTCAGAAACATTAAAAAAAAAATTACATAAATTATATATGATTTCTTATTAGATAATTAATCAATCACCTTATACAATACATAAAACATACATAGGATATTACACAAAGACAAAGAAACACTTACATTCTACCATTCCGTCCGTCGCCTGTGAGTCCTCGAAGGGTACCTGGCGTAATTCATTTCTTAACCAAAGAACCCACAGTTCAATTTTCGATAAAATTTTCCTACGACTTTGGTCATAAAGGTTAAAGGGTGGAAAGCTTTCTAGGTCGAAAAATCAACCCACCTACCTTTCTTGCATCAAAAATCACATTTCTAGCTGAGATACGATAAACGCAAAGTACCGTTTGAAAGATGGATAATTTTCATTTCAAAAACCTCCTAAATGCACGTCAAAAATACCCTCCTTGTGCAGAAATAATCTACATTTCTTCCAAAAACACGCCAAATTTGCGTGTCTCAAAGTTTTCGTCGGCTTGCCTGCCACTTTTCCATAACAAATGAGTTTTGACGTCACTGCACGCGCTGACCTTTCGCTGTCATTGGATGGCGGTGTTCCTCTAAATATAGGCATCCAATGACAGCAAAAGGCCAGCGCGAGCAGTGACGTCAAAACTCATTTGCCTTTGCAGTGGATTAAAACAAAATTTCAGCTAAAAAAGTCGGTCTCTCTTCTGACGGAGCAAAATGGATATCCTAAATTACACTTAAGTGCAAGTCGACCATATAATCCAATGTATACTGAATGATACGTGTACCTACTACAATTCCGCTTTAGTGATTTTTTCTAGCACATTAACGTGCATGAACGTTTCTTTTTGTGTTCTGTTCTTGCTTTTGTAACTTTACAGAACTGCAAACAATTTGGCGAGTGTCGCCGATAAAGCGGGGCGCTTGCTCTTGCGGAGCGCCTGGTCTGATTCTCTTGTGCTTTTACAAGTTTCTCCATGTGGATCTTTTCATTTTTCAAATAAGTTAAATCAATTTTGAGTTCGGATTATGGTTTTGTTGACGCTTCGGTATTCTCTTTTTTTTCAGGAGTGGGGGAGCTATCGCTGGGATCGTGATCGCCTCCCTGATAGGCCTGGCCCTGGTCATCGGCGGAATCGTCTTCGTCGTCTACCTCGTCAACAGCAACTGTTTTAATGTACAGGGTAACCAAGGAGTCGTCTACTCTAATGGCGCAGGCACAAACCGTCAACCCGTGACAAGTGTCAACATTGGAGGTAAGTTCATTCAGCGAAATATTTCAAATGTTTCAATTCCCGGCTGAGTCTTATTTCATAATCGGTAAGGGATACCGGGGATCATTTGGTCCATTTTATCTAATGTCGTTCTGGACACCTAATAGCTCTTGTTTGATTGCTTTACGTATATTCTCATTGAAAAGGGCGATCATATCCGTATTTGAAAAATAACTTCAATTTTTCGATCGAAAGAGATTCAATATCTTTGATCAGTTAAGTTTTGTGCACTGCCCTGCCCACCAGCAGTCTGGAGTAGGTTCGACCAAGCATGGAATCACGTAATTATTACGTCATAAAACATGCGACCTTAGATTTACCGCCAATTTCATAACAGTTTTCATGTGTTGGATAGGTAAATTCGTATGATAGATGTACAAAGATATACCATTATGCGAGGCTGCCAGAGTATTACATGTATGGCACGGATATGGAGCAACCCAGTTTACAAGAAGTTCGCAAAACTAGAAAACAAAATAATGAGATCATTTTTTTCCATCTACCCTTCCCAAATAAATAAATAAATAAATAAATAAATTGGTTATTGATTTTTCCGCAAAATGTTTTCCTGATGAATGGTCCTGTTCAGTTAATTGAACTTTGCTCAAGTCCCAAAACTTGTTGAAATGACCATTTCAAGTTGTAATATTGCCATGAAAACAACTTTTTTTTTCTCCTCGTTACAAAAGTTACTGTACGTCTTGTGACAGTTATCAACATGTCGACAGTATCGAGACATGTATCGTATGGTATCGACAGTATTGTCATATTAATATACCGTTGAAGTCCTAGAGAATGTAGATTCACTGTTATTTATAAAACGATTCTCTGCTTTTCAGTTCCAAATGTTCCAATGGCCCAGCCAACCGTAACAAAGACACAGACAACATACCAGTACCCACAACAGACTACCCAGGTCTTCAACGCAGGCTACGGCTATATCTAGGTCACGTGGCAAACACGTGGTTGGCCTCTGTATATGCGTGATTTCATTTTGTAAATGAAAAGTTGACTATATCTCTTCATACGTTTTTGTTTCGACAGCATCAGTGTCAAGTGTCAAGAACTGTTGAACTATAGTGGCCAATTTTGAAGAAGGAATGGTAAAATGAGGGACATTTCTGTCATTCATAAACACTTTTTTCAAATATCACATTTTTAAAGCTTAACATTGTTTACGTAATTTTCATTCAGTGTTTTGCTTTGTTAATCTTGGTTTTGTTTGTTGTTATTATAATTATTATTTATTGAAAATAAATAAATGTCATATTTGATACCGGAAGAGCACATATTTCTTTCATCTTCGAGTGGCTCGTCCCTCGTAGACTGATGATGGTTTACTGTCAAAAGTCACCTGACGTTTGTCGACTGCACTTTCGACCTTGATCATTGGATAAATACTGGGTTTTAAAGTGTTTCCATGTCACCTTGTGTAACGTTGTATTGCATCCAACCTACAACCTAAGTAATGTAACGTGCTGAGGAGTAAAAAAACAATGGTAATTATATAATCATGATTTAAATGTCGATACTGTAGAGCCTGAATTCAGAGATCACCTTTATGAGCCCCATTGAGTGTTCTCTCTGTCTTGCTGAACGTGATGCCTTAACACTGATTCACTTAACATGGTTCAAATGTGGTTTCTTAACACAGGTGGTCTCTTATTAAAGGTGGTCTTATTTCTTAACATAGGTGGTATCTTATTTAAGATGGTAACCTTATATCGCTGGTCGTTTAAGCAGGTCTGGCTGTATCGTACACATCTTGTTTATCGCCCACCAATTATTCATTCTTTTAAGAACATGCTGTATGCCTTATGAACTAACAAAATTTAATTGTTCGCTGTAATTATCATTTTGTTATCATTATCGTAAATGGACGTCCTTGTAAATTTGAGAAGTTTTTGAAAATAAAAAGTTTCTAAACATTTATTTTTCTGTATTTTATGTCTACAAAATTTTAATAAGTTTTAGTTTCTTTTACCTCCGTCAGATGTATAACTTGATATATTTACAGTCTGTTTGGAATTGATAGTATATTGCCTATACATTTCTACGAACGCCTACTGAACTTTATTTTCCGATAAATCAGTGGATCACGCGCCTATTGGCGCAGCGCGCAGTAATACACGAGGCCGCGTCACTACTTTACAGACTCGATCAATATCCTGCCGCGTAGTATGCGTAATTTGTTTAAGAAATAAATAAGAAGCATTTTAATGTTTTTTTTTAAATACAATAACAGTAACAAAGACAGTATGGTTTGTTTATATATGAACTTATGTGAAAAAATAACAATAAAAAGATGTAATCTTTTGGAACTTTTTTGTTTACTTGTTTGACTGAAATTTCGCGGGAGTTCGTCACCTCATAAGGCGGTTGTTTCAACAGTCTACCGAAACCAAACGATACTGTTTGATTTCATCGCAGTTAGTATCATAATATCTGATTAAAGAAATAATTACACGTGGGAATATAAGGTCTGGATAGTAAATATAAGTATTAAAGTTTCTTTCTGGTGGTTTTATCAAAGGATAAAGTTCAGTAGGATATCGATAGTTGTTTCATGGAACGCTTCGCGTTCCATTCCAACTATCGATATCCTACTGAACTTTATCCTTTGATAAAACCACCAGAAAGAAACTTTAACCCTTAAATATAAACTCAAACCTAGGCTTACGGAAACGATTTATTCGTTAGCTTACATTGATGCAAAACATTATTTCTAAGGCTGGAATTAAAACCACGACGATATGAAGGTTTTTGCTGAAGCGGGTCCTGCTGCTTGACTGGGTTCATGCAGTAACGTAGATATGTAAATGTTTTATACATCCAAACAAAGCGCATGTGCCGGTTGGCTTACAGACTTTTGGGTCGAATTGTAAAACTGCTGGTATAAAAATATGTATGAAATGACCTTTATCCAAGATATCGGTTTAGAGCGCCTTACATTAAACTATTTGTTTGTTAACGAAGCTTACTGGTACTGAAAATCGAAAGATATTCATTTTAATGATAAACATATTGTTATGCCAAGCTAGCTTTTCCAGTCATGCGGTTATAACCTTGGGACCCGCTTAGTATAGGTAAGCAACGTTAACGGCGAGCGTGGTCAGTAGTTGGATGGGTACATGACCGTGGCGGGTACCTAGCATTTGGTGGCAGCCGTGGGATAATCTAAGGCCAGTTTCCGCTGGTTTGGGAAGATGAATTAATACACAGAGACCCTAGGGCTATAAGGATTCTGCTATGGGTTCCCCGGTTCAAGTCTCTCCGAATGGGGAACAAGGGGAAATAATATCTCGTGCGGTATAATTTGGGGACCCGCTCAGTATTGTTATGCAATGGCGAACGTGGTCAGTAGTTGAGTGGATGTATGACTGCGGCGGGACCTAACATTTGGTGGCAGCGGTGGGATCATGTAAGGCCAGTTCCCGGTGGTTTGGAAAAAAAATTGATGCACAGAGAAGAGACATTGGGATTCTGCTATTGGTTCCCCAGGCCAAGTCTCTCGGAAGGGGGAATGAGGGGAAATGCGGTATAACCCAGGAATCTGCCCAGTATAGTTTAGCAAGGGTGAGTGGTCAGTAGTTTGATGCGTGACTGCCGGCTGCAGCATGTCACATTATTTGAAAAATAAAAAACTCAGGCAATTAATGAAAAATATTTAATGTATCATAAAAAATATCACTTGTATCATGTGGGATGGCGTTTCAAATAAACAGCAATCCATTGAAAAATGGGTCTTGATCTAATCACGGACCCGGATAGCAAATCCAATTCCGTGATGTAATCGACATTCAAAATTGCAGTGATAACATTTTTCTTGAATTTTTTACAAATAAGTACATATTAAATATAAAAATATATATGGCACTTCACGGAGGACATGTTGTATAAACGGTAAGGTATGGATGCTACATTTTAAGTCGTTTTTCTGAAATATAAACGCCTGATTGTTTTTTCATACAGTTGGAATATATGTACTAGTGTTTTGTATTTGACTGCTTTTGTATTATTAAGCATAGTTTGCTGTTTGAATGGATATAACCGTATATCGTACCAATATCTAACACGCCATAAGTCATCATGACATATTTTATACGTGTCTGTTTCTGTGTATACTCAAGTAAATGCGTACATGTCTTTTATATTTTATCAAACTCTATGCAGACACAAAAATATCATGACATTGATGACAAAAGAAAATTCTAATGAAACAAAATAATAGTGACGAAATAAAACTTCCGTAAAAGAAGCCGTAATTACCGGAATTGAAAATAAACTTTCTACTTGAAACTAGAAACATGCATCTACAGCATTGAGATAAATCTAAAATAATATTCAACACAATAAAACTTAATATTATCACATAATGAATTCAACATTTGATTTAAATGCACGGACACTGGATGTCGAACGCGCTGTCCATCACGTGGTTGTGACGTGGGCTTCTGTTCACCACGCGGTTGTGACGTAGGCTACATGTAGCCGTTGTTGTAGACGACAGTCGAGACGGGTTGCTGCGGGGGGTACTGGTACGTTGTTTGTGTAACGGAAGGCTGCTGGGTTGGGTATGCTGGAATTAAGAAATTACCTGAATTATCAATATTATTCAAACAACATGTAAGAATATGAAGGATTTTGGATTTTCTATTTTTTGACGTCCTATTGATTTTAAGGTCATTGAAGAATATCTAATTATAAGTATAAGAGAGATTATGTAGATCATAACAATTGAGTTCCCGAACAGACAATGTTATTACTACTACCAATAATGATAATGATAACAATAATGAATAACAATTCAAGGGTCTTATATACCGCTTTATCATTACCTACAGTGTAGTTTGTAGTCCGTCTTAAAGCGGTTCACACATTATTATCCATGGTTACAAGCTAACACTTTTGCAGCCAGCCAAAATACCTTTCTTAATTTAGTTTCAAAGGATAATACAGCCGGTGGTACCATATTGGCGTTCACAGCTAGCATTCAACAATTCTAGCACAGCCCTACCAGATACTCATTTACAGCTGTGTAGACTGGAACAAGCGGAGGGAAGTATCTTGTTCAAAGATACAACACCGTGTAGTGCCTTAACTCTAACCGATAACCCTTCGGTCACGAGCCCACTGTCATACCACTAGTACACAGACCTAATTTGATTATGGACAAATATAGCCGAACAATAGTTTCAGGATGTATGCTTTCAAATTTCTTGGTGCGCAGGGTGTAGCTTTAGATGTTAGAGAGGTTAAAGATCAACATTTGGTAAAAATAAACCAACAACCTGTTGAGGAATTTGAACCACAAGAAGAATGGGCTGTCGAAGTCTAAGATTCTTCCTAACAAAACAAGATCCCTGTTAAATGTACATTCTTGACATCGTGGGAATTACAGAAACTGCAGTATGTTGTGTATCAACGCAATAAATGCTTTCTTGAATTGTTTCTGTTTTCTTTCTTTTAGCTCATGTTGTGTTGGGGGATGTAGAGCATAAAATGGGTCAATGTGACTTTTATTTTGACTTCGACCTTTTCAATGATAAAAAACCCCCAAAAAAAACACAGGGTTGTTATTAGTGTTATGACAAAGAAATTGTCGGCTTATGTTTTAGCTATATTTTCACTGCAAGGAATCTAAGACTTACTTACAAGTACGGCCTATTTTCAAAGCCGGCATATTTTCAAGATATATTTGACTGCAAGAAATTCATGGCCTATTTTCAAGACTGTCTTATTTTCGATTCCGCTTATTATCGAGATTTAAGGGTATACTCACTAGCCATGTTGATGTTAGTTGATGGTACCATCGCCGGATTGGTAGCACCGTTTGAGTAAACAACTCCACGCTGTGTCGTTTGTTGACGGAAGCAGGAAGTGAAGAAAAATATCACCAAGATAATTCCCCCAATCACCAGAGCTAAGGCGATAATCGATCCGACGACGATACCGGCGATATCGCCCCCAGACCTGTAAATATATATTTAATCGTCTGTTAGGACACTGGTTACTAGTATACATCAAACTATTAAATATGTTTCCAAGTTCTAAAAATAGCACGGACAGAGTTGCAGACTGATGGAGAATATGAAAATGTCGCAGCAGCGAATTTCATAGGGAAACGATATAAATGTCGACTTTTAGATATTGCTCTTTTGGGTTTCTTTGGTTTCGTCATCACTATCACGTACGTGACTACATTACTGTACATGTACATGAGATTAAATTACATGATTTTTTTCGATGAATAAGTAGACATTTTAAACTAACTGTGTTAGTATGACAGAAGTTTTCGGTATAACTTGATGATACTGTTGGATATTTTGTTTATTACAATTTATGACAACAAAAGAGGAGTATTTTGGTGATTTTAATTTTAGATTTCCAGTGGTATTCAACAAGGCTCTCCAGTGTTAGTCATACCATTTTACTGAATTTTGTAAATATAAATGAACACATGCTAGAACCTGAATTGCATCTTATCAACATACAGCCACGTAACGAACTATAGTTTGATATCTTTATCCGTTTAAAATTAGAAACGAAATCATGACGGCCAAAGGCATCATTAAAATTTATTTCATGGCGGGGACATCAGAGGACAAAAACTGTTACCAACAAAACTTTAATTTACCAATATAAAAGACTATAAGACTCTTTCATGACCAGAGGTGTAAGATAGGGAAATTCCACCCGAGGGGTTTTCAAATTTGGTAAACCCCGAGGCTTTGCCGAGGGTTTTGCCAAATTTGAAAATCCCGAGGGTGGAATTTCCCTATCTTACACCTCTGGTCATGAAAGAGTATTTTTCTCTCATTTCAACTACATGAATAAGCTCAAAAACCATGAAAATATTTTGACTGGCCACCATTTTGAAATATCAAATTCTTCCTTGATTTTTTTTGACGAAAACAAATGATACAGCGAGATCGAGCATACCCCATATTTGCAAACGTAGTTTGCGCAGAAAAAATAATCTCAGCTTTCTAATGTACACGGTTAAAATATCGTGAAAGGTTTTAATTTCATCACGTCGCCATTTTTCTTTTTTCGGCATCAGATTTTACCGAACTCGTGACGTCACGACATTGTTGCGCCATTGTGACGTCACGCGGTGGCTGTATTGCATGGGTAGGGTTGTAATACAACCACAGCGATCATATATGTATTGCCCTGGACAGGCCAGTATTACACACCTAGACATGAGAGAATATGCTAACCGGTCTAACTGGCAACTATCATTATACTGTATCCTTATGTTACCATGGAGTTGGTAAGGAAATAGACGTGAAAGGCACAGAGGATGTCTAACAGTGACTTCAGTAATACCATAAATATATTTCATGAGTTAGACTAATGATTTAATTTTTTTTTTCACGAGTATGCAGCAAAATGATACTGTTGATGTTTTTTTACAACATTTTGAAATTAGATAAGAGAATACCGAAGCGTTAACAAAATCATAGTCCAAACTCAAAATCGATTATATTTATATAATCGATTTTGAGTTTGGATATATTTACATGGAGAACCTTGTAAAAGTACAAGAGAATAAGACCAGATAAAACCTATTCGGGAAGCTTTTCATTTTCCCCATTGCCGTTTGTAAACAGTGTTTTGATTGGTCCAATAAAAAAATTTGATTTTAGTGATAAATACCATACTTCTCACTAGTTTAAAATATCACGTTTATAAAATGAACAATTTTCGACATTTTTGGTTAAAATATAATTAAATATCATACGTACAGTTCGTCATCATCGTCATCGTCGGCTGAACAGCACTTGTTTCTATTATCTCCACAGCAACCGTGACTGCACCACGAGGAAAGCCAGCCGCCATCGGCATTCTCGCACCAGTCGGCTTCCACAGAGGCTGTGTGTAATACAGGATCAAAACACAACATAAACGCAAGAGGTTAAGGAAATGGATAATTATGTAAAGATCAACATACAGGTGTGTTAATGCCAAAACAACCGAGAAGTGTTTCATTTTGGTACAGTTTACCTATTTTGGTTTCTTCAGAATAATTTAGAATCGGCCGGCCAGAGTCAGCAGGGGGATAAATTCAATAACCTTGTTACCCTCGTTGCAGAAATCACAAGATCATACATTTCATGTTATATAGACAATGTTGGAAAACATATTTCTTTGTAAATGCAAAGAAAAAAACACATCCAAAAAAATGCAAATTATTTTTTTATATAAATACTGATTCTTATTTCTTAACTATCGATGGCATTGTCCGATAAGTCTTTAAATCGTAACAAACATGATACCGATATTATGGGAATGAGAGTGAAATAAATGATTGTGTCTCCATGAAGAAATAATCAAAAATCAAAAGCATAAACGCCACTGACAAACACAGACCAACAAAGTGATGGAACGTGAATGCTAGGCCGGTTACGTTGAAGACCTGTAATAAAGGTACGGTTTTAAAATCTAGCATTTGCCTCTGCAGCCGCTTTGAATTTCAAAACAAAGATTAATACGAAAAGTTATGGGTATTGGCACCGGTTTCATCAACGTTCTTTAGCATAATACAGAAATTGTCCCCTAAACTTCTTTTTTTGATTTTAAGTTAAGGAACGTTGATGAAATCGGGGCTAGGAAGTTAATATAATAAACAGTTTCATAATTGATTTTATAACATATGAGGCCACATGTACATGCCATGTAAAATATATCATTGCCGTATGTACAGCACATTCATGTTGTTACTTTGATACAAAATTATATACCATTTTGATAAAGAAGTTTTAATACCGAATAATCGATTAAATTAGAGGCAAAATATGGCAAAAAAATGGATCCATTGAAAAGAGAATGAGACCAGGTGTTCCGGAAGAGTAAGCGTCTTCAGCAGCATCGTAGACACCAGCCATGTAAATCTAAGTTACTTTCAAATGATTATCACGTTCTCAAAGTGAGGAGTGAAACCTGGGGCATCATTTTAGAACGAGTCTATGTTTCACACTTGCTAAATTTGGCTACCAATATAATATATATTTATCTTTTAATATCAGGAATTTCAAAATAGACGATAACCCGTACCTGTACATTTCGATTAAGAAATGAATTTTTTCTGTAACTTGTATTTCTTATAATTAATAACAATACGCTAACGTTCTTGGGTTTTGCTATTTGGCGAGTGAGTTGTTTATGCGTAATGTGTTTGAGAAAACGTTACTGTAATGACCTTGTAGTTTTGTTGTAGTTTTCTAGCGATTGCGTTCAAAGCAATACATTCTGCATACATATTTCAATTTTGTTTAGACACCAAAGTCAAATAGTATGAATTTCATGTAGGTTATAATATTATCAGTGTTACACTGGACAATTAAAATGTATATCAACAGGAAAGTATACGTACGCCATATGGATTGATAAAAATAAATCTTATAATCTTATATAAATCTTATATATATATTCTTTTCTAGAATATACAGTGTGTTGTAAAATGGTTAGAATGTTCATGTATGTGCATTATTTTATATGATCAGCATGTAGAAATGATTTTTGTGGAAGTAAAATCCATGTGGGTAACACAGGCAATATGTCTTCACGTGAATTTCACGTGAAAAAAATCATGTGAATTTCACGTAAAATGTGGGAAAAATGTGAATTTCACGTGAAAATAAGTTCATGTAAAATTCACGTGAAATTTTTCACATGGAATTCACGTGAAGAAACATTTGCTGTGTATATTTCAAGGAAATCTGTATACATAGTTTTCTGTTATACTAAGTGCAAATTTACTAATGTAGAGATTTGCCCCTATGGAGTTCCAATACAAGAAAAAAAAAGTAAAGCTACTTTCATAATAAAAACAAACCCCCATTAAAGGCCCAAAACTTGAAGCGAAAATCAAGCCTTATAACTTTATATATTTATAGATTTAGTTAAGATTAACTGATATCAGCAATATTCAAGATGAATTCTTTCGCAGTTACCGGTACAGCAGCAGTTGAAACTCGGTATTTGTAAACACACGTCCATTTTAAACTGTCTTCTTACTTCGGCTTGTTGTTGAAGTGGGCTCAATCTGAATTATTTTCAATTCTTTGGATTTTTCTGCCAAGAGTTTCTTGTTAGTTACCGCTCAGGTTTACTTCGTTTTAAGCTTTTTTTTGGATGGTTATCAACAGGATTTTTTTTCAGAATCCCGAAAAAATTCCTGAAGTTACGTATATTGGGCCTTTATATATGAAAACCAAGGCATACTTAAACCAACACTGACCTGTCAAATTTAATGGGTTTGTTTCCCTTGTGTTATCAGTCACGTTGCAACAACCGTTTTTTTTTAAATATTGTTTTGAAAACATTCTACACAATTTTCTTCAATGATTTATTGTCGGAAATATGTATACAATATTAAGGTGCGTATGTGTATTAACTAGAGCATACTGTACAGCCTTTTAAACCTGACATACCTATATAGTGTCAATGCTAATGACAAAGCACACAAATACAGATGACAATATATTTCGTGACTGGTAAGTTTTCAGTGCTATAAATATACCAATGGTTCTATTACCTTTCTCAGACATAAATCAAGTAATTTGTAATTACATTTAAAAGATTATGTTCAGTATACAATTCTGTAGTTATATCTTCTTTAAAATGCTAACATTTCTACATAATTACGCTTATAATTACATGTATGAAGTTCATACTGCCAATTTTCTATCTTCCTAATAGCCAGTTATTACTTTCTGAACCTTTTAAGCATTTTCTACGCCACATGTCATTCATACGCTTATTATTGGTTTAACAACAACGTAAATTAATTAAGTCCGTAAAATGCTTACTTTCCCGTCCGACCAAAGAGTATTGTCATACTAAAAAGAATACATACCTGCAATTATAGTCAATATCAACAGGGTATACACAACACCCGCCATTTTAGTTGTTGTACTTGGTTAATGATTTAGTAGGTACCACGTGATTATTGATAGTCCATGTTCAGGTAGGTTTTAATGGTAACGCACTCATACACACACACACAAGTACCTATAGATCTAAAGTATCGTCTGGGTCCCTAACGTCACAGAACGGAACACGGTCATTGTCTAAACTATTGAATAAAACTTAACCTATACACACAAAAAAACACAATAATGAAATACAGACATATGAGGTTCCCTAAACTAATACAATAACGTGTATTTAGAATCGAACTTATACACAACCTGGGACGATGATATAGCAGGTCGATTTTATAGTCCACAATCAATAAATCTGCCAATGCGGAATGTACAATTTTAAATGGAATTTAGTGTAGTTAAACAACTCATGTTTGGGAGGGATTTATCTGATTTATTGTACTGTTCACTATATCTGTGTCTGACATTCGACTGCCACTAACCCTCCACCACTGTGTAGTGATGACTAACTGGTTTATGTGTCTGACATTCGACTACCACTAACCCTCCACCACTGGGTAGTGATGACCAACTGGTTAAGGTGTCTGACATTCGACTACCACTAACCCTCCACCACTGGGTAGTGATGACCAACTGGTTAAGGTGTCCGACATTAGTACCACTAACCCTCCACCACAGGGTAGTGATGACCAACTGGTTAAGGTGTCTGACATTCGACTACCACTAACCCTCCACCACTGGGTAGTGATCATGACCAACTGGTTAAGGTGTCTGACATTCGACTACCACTAACCTTTCACCACTGGGTAGAGATGACCAACTGGTTAAGGTGTCTGACATTCGACTACCACTAACCCTCCACCACTGGGTAGTGATGACCAACTGGTTAAGGTGTCTGACATTCTACCACTAACCCTCCACCACTGGGTAGTGATGACCAACTGGTTAAGGTGTCCGACATTCGACTACCACTAACCCTCAGCCACTGGGTAGTGATGACTAACTGGTTAAGGTGTCTGACATTCTACCACTAACCCTCCACCACTGGGTAGTGATGACCAACTGGTTAAGGTGTCTGACATTCGACTGCCACTAACCCTCCACCACTGGGTAGTGATGACCAACTGGTTAAGGTGTCCGACATTCGACTGCCACTAACCCTCCACCACTGGGTAGTGATGACCAACTGGTTAAGGTGTCTGACATTCGACTACCACTAACCCTCCACCACTGGGTAGGTAGTGATGACCAACTGGTTAAGGTGTCTGACTTTCGACTACCACTAACCCTCCACCACTGGGTAGTGATGACCAACTGGTTAAGGTGTCTGACATTCGACTACCACTAACCCTCCACCACTGGGTAGTGATGACCAACTGGTTAAGGTGTCTGACATTTTACAACCACTAACCCTCCACCACTGGGTAGTGATGACCAACTGGTTAAGGTGTCCGACATTCGACTACCACTAACCCTCCACCACTTGGTCGTGATGACCAACTGGTTAAGGTGTCTGACATTCGACTACCACTAACCCTCCACCACTGGGTAGTGATGACCAACTGGTTAAGGTGTCTGACATTCGACTACCACTAACCCTCCACCACTGGGTAGTGATGACCAACTGGTTAAGGTGTCTGACATTCGACTACCACTAACCCTCCACCACTGGGTAGTGATGACCAACTGGTTAAGGTGTCTGACATTCGACTACCACTAACCCTCCACCACTGGGTAGTGATGACCAACTGGTTAAGGTGTCCGACATTCGACTGCCACTAACCCTCCACCACTGGGTAGTGATGACCAACTGGTTAAGGTGTCTGACATTCGACTACCACTAACCCTCCACCACTGGGTAGTGATGACCAACTGGTTAAGGTGTCTGACATTCGACTACCACTAACCCTCCACCACTGGGTAGTGATGACCAACTGGTTAAGGTGTCTGACATTCGACTACCACTAACCCTCCACCACTGGGTAGTGATCATGACCAACTGGTTAAGGTGTCCGACATTCGACTACCACTAACCCTCCACCACTGGGTAGTGATGACCAACTGGTTAAGGTGTCCGACATTCGACTACCACTAACCCTCCACCACTGGGTATGTAGTGATGACCAACTGGTTAAGGTGTCTGACATTCGACTACCACTAACCCTCCACCACTGGGACGTGATGACCAACTGGTTAAGGTGTCTGACATTCGACTACCACTAACCCTCCACCACTGGGTAGTGATGACCAACTGGTTAAGGTGTCTGACATTCGACTACCACTAACCCTCCACCACTGGGTAGTGATGACCAACTGGTTAAGGTGTCTGACATTCGACTACCACTAACCCTCCACCACTGGGTAGTGATCATGACCAACTGGTTAAGGTGTCCGACATTCGACTACCACTAACCCTCCACCACTTGGCAACCGGTTCGAGGTTTACGTGAGGAAGTTGTCAGGTGTTTAAAGGCCGAATATACGTAACTTTCGGCAAAACTTGAACCGAAAATCAAGCCTAATAAATTTGTATATTTATAGATTTAGTTAAGATTAACTGTTATCAGCAATATTCAAGATGAATTTTTACGCGGTAACCGGTACAGCAGCAGTTGAAACTCGGTATTTGTAAACACGCGTCCATTTTAAACTGTCTTCTAACTTGGGCTTGTTTTTGAAATGGGCCCGACCTGAATTATTTTCAATTCTTTGGATTATTCTGTCAAGAGTTTCTTGTTAGTTACCAATCAGGTTTACTTCGTTTTAGGCTTATTTTTGCGTGGTTATCAACTTGATTTCTTTCAGAATGTTTCAGAATCAAGAAAAATTTCCTGATGTTACGTATATTGGGCCTTTAATGGTTGTTTTTTCTCTCCGGGTACTCTGGCTTTAACTCCAAAACCAAAACCTAGCACTTCATTACGTGGCCATAATAGGCAGCAAAATCCTTGTACACTAGAAATACAAGGAAAACACCAGAGAAATAATACCATGATTTACGTATCTATATCAGGCCATGCTACCATACGCAGCCATATCGTATAATGTTACAACTCTGAAGTGTTGGAAAGGGAGGACAACAGGTGTCGACAATCAAAGAATCCATCTCGGTGAGGAAAAAAAAGAAATCGATGAATCAAGAGATGAGGGAACACCAACTTATTCATCTTTATGGCCTCGTGTTTACCTCAACAAATTTAAAGGAAACGGACGTTTTCGAAACCTTGCAAAATATTTTTTCAACTGACCTGCTTTTGTTCGAAACAAAGCATTTACGATATAATGATCCACATCCTGCAAACTGGATGCACGGAAAGTTAGTTTGAACTGAAAATCCAGGCTTTAGCGTGATAGCAGTTCAATGACGGAGGTGTATTTCGAAAAACTACGTATGCGTTTTGACACAAGTACAATTAAAGGCCCAATATACGTAATTTCAGAAAAATTTTCGCGATTCTGAAAAATTATGAAAAAAATCCAGTTGATAACCATGCAAAAATAAGTCTAAAAAGAAGTAAACATGAGAGGTAACTAACAAAAAACTTTTGACGAAAATCCAAAGAATTGAAAATAATTCAGGTGTGGCCCACTTCAACAACAAACCGAAGGTAGAAGACAGTTCAGAATGGACGCGTGTTTACAATTACCGTGTTTGAACTGCTGCTGTACCGGTAACCGCATAAGAATGCCTCTTGAATATTGCTGATATCAGTTAATCTTAACTAAATCTATAAATATAATAAGTTATTAGGCTTGATTTTCGCATCAAGTTTTGTCGAAAGTTACGTATATTGGGCCTTTAAATTTAAACAAGTACAATTAACAGCCCGCTCGTCAAAGATAGCACAGGTTGAATCCAGGACGTCTTCAAAAGGGAAATATATGGAATTTACAATAACAAGACACAGATACACTGAACATGGTAAGTAAAGTCATAAACAGGTGACATCACAAGGATAAGTCCCCTGGACACCTCACCTCAAGAGGACGATGGAAATAGCAATATGACGTTGAAATAAAATTGAAAGGCCCCATCAAGAGACTTCACGTACTGCTCGCGACAAATCGTCAATGGGTGCGATATGAAGCGTAAGTACTCACTTTATCATCTCATTCGAAACCAAACCACCGACATGTCATAATGAACTAGTCAAACCCTGAAGGTGATAGAGTTAAATGTATCTTTTAGAGTACATGAGTTTAATCTACATCGAAATTATTTAACAGTTAAATATCACCTGTCACATCTGGGCTCCTCTGCGACATCCTGTATAACAATAACGGTGTTCTTGACAAAATGTATCGATATTCCAGTTTATTACTATCATATGTGGCGTGAAGATCAATATTGCAATTTCTTTGAACTTTCATCATATAAAATATTCACGTGTTATATGTTAACCTTCTGGTGGCGCTTTAGGGACTCGTTGAAATAGGAAGAAACCCGTTTACTTATCCAATGAAAATCATAGGTTTATAAGAGACATTTTGGCTGGCATTGGCTGTACTTGTAGAACGATATCTCAATTCCTCAACAGTGTCATAACTCAGTGCTATTATTTACCAGCGATTAAAGCGACACGTTGGAGATATAGTTATAGTTACAATACAAATGATTACTAAAAGTCTCACGAGAATTGTTAAAACAAGAACAGTGTACATTTAAATGTTTTAAGTGAAACTGAACACTTAATTAAGTATAAAACCCGTTTTACTAGCATTTTAAAGAGAACCCCGAAAACAATATTTTCCTGTCCAATAATTCTTCCCAATATGAATACACTCTCTCATACAATGGATGCATGCTAATATATTACTAAGTACATGTATCAATTTCCCGACAAGTGTCTTTAAGTATAACCCTTTGTTCCCGTAGGATACTGGAGTTCCTATATGTCGCGGCTCTCCTAGAGTTAGCCTTCTTGCATTGGTTCCCTGGTACTAATCAAGCCTCCTTTGAGTGCTGTCTATTTGGCCTCTCTGTTTTAGCTTGGCGTTGTTGTTGAAGTGGTTTTCGAGTCTTGCTACCATGGCTTCCTGATGACCCTACTGTATTAATGTTAAGCACCAATGTCTTGATGTATATCTATTTTTTATGAACACAATTGCAACCGCTCAAAGGATCCTCCAATATTAGTTGAAGATCCGCTGCCTTGTTCAGATTATTATAAATAGTACAGTATGCTAAGGCTGACAGAATGATTTTCCTCGGACGCCGATACCTTCTGTAGCCTGTGCTAATTTTGGGTCAGTGAAAGCGGAATGTTGAAGTGATAGGTCTTCTATTCATCTATGAATAATCACTCCATTTCCAGCATACTAGTATTTTGTCGACATTTCTTCAGTCTTCTGGTAGATCCAAGCACAATCTCCGCTTCCAAATTTTACTCTAATAAACTTTAATTTTAATAAACTCAGCCTCATGTGTTCTTTGGTCGACAATATTTCTGTTGAGTTCGGAGGAAAGATTTTCCAGCAGACTGTTGGCATTCCCATGTGAACAAACTGTGTCCCACTCTTAGCTGACTTGTTTTTGTTTTCATACGAGGCTGGATTTGTGGAAGAGCTATAAACAAGAAGAAGTTTGTTGACCACGTCGATCGTATATACCCTTCTGAACTTGAAATAAAGGACACAACAGACTCTTCTACATCAGCTGCTTACCTCGATCTCTACTTAAACTACATCCAACATGGACAGTTTACTACTAAGTTAAACGATACACGTGATGATTTCAATTTTCCGATCGTGAACTTTCCATTTCTTTATAGTAGCATCCCTGCGTCTCCAACCTATTGTGTTTACATGTCGCAGTTGATTCAATATTCTAGGGCTTGCTCTAGGTATCGCGATTTTCATGATCGTTGTCGACTGCTGACAAACACTAACAATACAAGGATTCGAGAGATGCAGGTTGATCAGAACTATGGGCAAGTTTTATGGTGGCCATCTTTGTCTCATTGAAAAATATTCTATATTTTTAGGAAATATGAAGATGGACGTTTTGAGTATGCTCATTAGTGTGTTTACAATGTACTTGTTGTGATTGACAATGATACTCGGTTCTCATTTTCTTAACTTGATGTTTACTTGGATGCGACAAAGATTTACATGGCGGGTGTCGTCGATGAAGCAGAAGCTTACTCTTCTGGAACACCTGGTCTTATTCTCTTGTGGTTTTACGAGAGTCTCCATGGACCCTTAAGCTGATCATGTAAGCACAGGTGTATTAAATTGGTTATAAAATGGGGATCTTAATCATTTACTGTACAGCTGTTAACATCAACTTCCATCATTGGAAAATTTTAATCTTTCCTTTGTTCCTAGTATGCCTCTAGTTTAATCGATTTTGGGTCAGATTTTGATGACGCTTTTCGGATTTTTTTTTTTTGAGGTCTCATTTCTTTGGCGTGTTAAAATTTATTTTAATACGAGCACAATTCATATAAGTTACTATCGATATTTCATCAGTTTTACATCTACATATCAGTAACGACCACGTTACCTTATTTAATGGTGTATGCCGCAATATTTACTTTTCTTTGGAATTTTTCAATGAAAACATATTTTGGCTCGTTTATTATTAAATCTAAATGAAAAACGTGCCGTCCCTAAAATTGTTTTGATGCACCGCCACGAAATGGGGGGCATATATATAGCGTTACCCGTGTCCGTCCCGTCCCGTCAGTAATTTAACCAGCTTTTTAGATCCGATTGTCATCAAACTTCGCATACATGATAAGCATGAAAAACTAATTTCATATGGAGGCGGGGGCATTTATGTCTCAAGACATTTCTAGTTTGTCATAGTTGTACATTTCCAATATGACTTTGGTATGTTTCCTGTTTATGCCCAATACTTATTTTGCCTACATTGTATGTATAATGTAACTATCTCTGTATGGGAGAAAAGTTGGGCAATATTTGGGTAGATTTGGATAAGATTTTGGTAGATTTGCATGGGAAATTCGTCATGCCGGGAGAGAAGGTGTAATTGCCCCTGTTCTGTGTATAAAAGATCGTCCTAATAAAAGGAAAATGAATATTTACTATCTGTTTAAAAAAAAAACACTCACAAAAAAACGTTTTTGTGAAATTTTATTACATAAAATTAGTTTTCTTTTACAAAAAGAAAATTTCGACTTTTGTTTAAAGTAACATTTAATCTATTTGTTGGTCAACCATTGTAAGCGTGCAGCTGGTGATTCTAGACAAGATACGTATACCCCGATATTACAAAGTACTGTCATTTACAGACTGGTAACACACAAGCCTGGAGCATCGTGTAACACTAAGTACATGAACTTCATACTTCCCTTTTTACAATGACAAAAATCCTATAACAATTTAAATCATTCCAGATGTCTTTTTCATCAACGTCTGGTTAATAAGGTGAAACATTGATTTACATCTGACAATTCTTAAACGTGGTCTTTGTATTTTACTTTTAAATCGTTTTTATGAAATTCAAATTCAAAAAAACACCAATTTCTCTTTAAGTAGTATATAATGCCTAAAATTTATTGTTAAATTTTCAGTGAATAATTTTGCCGTATCAATGTAGTAAGGCATTCATTTTAAGTATGTGTATTCATGGTGTAACAACACGGCTACAATGTACACTACAATTATATTCATGTTTCACTTCACATGTGCTCCAAAGATATAACGATTAGCAGAATTTCACAATAAGTCCCTGGAATCTTTTGATCTTTTAAAAAATATCCTCCTTCTTTCTAGCTTTTCTTTCTTTATTTTCCCCCTTTAAAATATATTGAATGATGAATAAAGCTTTTATAAAACTGCAAGCAGTGAATTAAAAAACGAAATGAAATGTGAATAGTGATATAACAAAATATGTATCTCAATATGAGATATCTACTGTATGTAAAAAAAAACATAAATACCTTGAAACATTATGAAATGTTGGACTAGGCTGCTTATAAAACAATTGAAAACGACGGACATGTAATGTTGATCAAATAAATGGTCTTTTGAAATTTAATGACTTTATGTCATAATCACTACATATGCTCCGGTAATAATATCGAAAATTTTGGAGGGGAAATGAAAAGATTGCAAGGAAGTTGCTAAATAAATGGATAAGGAAGAGTCGTTGTGGTCCCGAAGCATTAAACCCAAACAATATGGAGTCAACACTACTTAAATTTTGTCTGGATAATTCAAAACGGTAAAATAATCATACACAAAGCATTTAAGTTATCACAAAATGTTTCACATAATACAAAGCCAGGAAAGATATCTCCGAGCAAGCATGGCTTCCATAATCAGACATATTGACAATAGCAGTACTACATACTTGCCAACTTTTTGAAATTTCCATGGGGGAGATTACGCGTCCTCAGAGTTGAAAACATAAATAACATGTATACATGTACATTCAGAGGGAAAATAACACTTTTAAATGGCTTCTTTTGAGTTCTTCTTTCAGATGAAATCATCAGATCTTTGAAAATAGGAACAGTTAAGCAAATTCCAAAGTTGAAAATGCAACATCTTAGGGTCCAAAATCGGTAGTCTCCCTCCTAAATAGAGAGGGTCGACAAGTATGGTACTAATAACAACAAGGACTAGCTTAAATGTCTAAAATTCAAACAAATCCTTTTCCTAAACCTTAGCTCCCGTTTACCAAAGGATTAAAATAATTATCACAATGTTACAACATTATTACATCAATTTTGTAAATCAAGCTTTTCTTTCAATGTATAAGTTTGATATGGAATTTGTGATTCATTTATATTAAATATAAACGAATTTTGAAAAAAGGACCATTAAATTTACTTTCTGTTGTCGTTCTGCATGACATATTTCATGCTCTTACCAATTTCATGGTATATGTATGTAACCATGGTAAACAGTATATGTTCTCACCGTTGTCATGGGATACTGATCCTGAAGGACAACTTGGCCCTGTCATTAAATCTATCATTAAGCTAAAAAAGTTAACAAGACATGAAAGAGTACAGTAATTAACTTGCATTTGCTATGTTAAGTTTTTGAGAAAAAAATTAATTCATTCAATTAGCACCAATTTTGCTTGAAAAGTGAAAAGTTCTTAAACTCAATACATTTCGAATGATAGAGGACTAGTATTCCATTATAAACCGGTCAATATGTAAACTATATGAAATGAAATTGTGTTGATGTCAAACTATCAAAATGCTTAAGTAAAACAATGACTACTTATATATACACACAAACCATGGCGAAAATATGGTGTTCAGTATCTGACATCACAACAATATATACAACATACTAACAATTCTATCATATTCTAAACTCTATTGAGTTAGTAATTAGTAGTCTACGCAAGTTAATTAATATTGTAATATTTTTCAGCAATTATTTTTTTTTCTAAAGTCAGAGATGAAAACAGCCTATTGTGAAAAAGGAGGAAAACCTATATTTCAGGGTTTTTAATGGCAAATTTAACGAATTAACATTACAGCAAACTTATGAAAAAGAAGGAATTCTTCCTTTTGGAGGAGGATTTTCATCCCTGTAAAATTAACGGCTCCCTTTTCTGTAGTTTGTAACATATCTATATGTTAACGTCACTATTTCCTGTTGTTTTTCCGCTGTTGTTTGCTATTTTTCTTACATTCAATACCCCTGTTCTGATGTTCGTTAACACCCTTTCTTCTGCCGTTTGATCAATTGCATTTTCTTTTTCAATTTTTTTAAAATACCCTTTCTTTTCAAAGCAAAATCACATTTTGATATTCATTTTGTGTCTGGTTGATTAGATCTAATCTTTAAAAAAAGTTGAACTGAATTTATCAATCCTTGCCTTTAAATGAATGTGTTAGTCCTTATCACAGATGACAATAATATCCTCTACATAATGAAACTAACATAATTAACACAAGAGAAAAATAAAATAATGCGACTCTTTTACTATTTCATTTCAATAAACATTGATATGAGAAATAATAGTCATTATGATATCAGTTTTTAATTTTTCATAATTTCTAATATTTCGTTATCAATAAATACATGAAACATGTAAAGTATATCATAGGAAATAACAAAAAGAAATTTGCATTGATATGTCTATGATGACAACATAATAAACTCATTTCCCCTTTAGTTTCATAATGAACTATTCCAAACTTTAAATTGGAAGAGTTTAAATGTGTCTTCAAGGGTGAACAAGTTAAATAAACCTAGAACACTTACGCTCATTCTACATGTACAGTACTTTCAATAATTAGCTATAGGTCACATATTACCCTCGTATAATAACTGAAAATATAGTTATATAATAACCAAAATGGAAACTGTTACTAAACACCTCATACTATGATGACAAGTGCTTGTGAGACAAACACATTTTTATCATGACGATGCGATGAAGATCTGTGCTTGTGAGACAAACATCTTTTGATCATGACGATGTGATGAAGATCTGTGCTTCTGGGGATGTCTGAAGTTCTGTCGTCGAGAGTTTGGACTTTGGCCGTCTGTTGCGGAGAGTTGGTAAATAGGAATGCCTTGTTTCTAGCGAGGCAAAATATTTCTCCCGATACTCTGGTACAGCTGGACCGAAGTCTTTGGTGGGCCGACAAAGCTTACGTATTCTCTATAAAAAACAAACAAAGTGAAAGGTGTTAATAATACAATCCTCCTGTTAAATGTGATGTGAACTAGAAATGTCTGTGAGACATAAATGCCCCCACCCCCATATGAGATTAGTTCTTCATGCTTATTTTGTATGCGAAGTTTGGTGACAATTTGATCAGTAGTTATTTGAATAAGCTGGTTACATTACCATGGGATGGGACGGGACGGACATGGGTAACACTATATGCTCATGATGGGGGAATAACAAAATAAAATTGTCATGAATAAATCTCAAGTGGAATCCTATTTATCTGGACATTTTCAATCTTGATTGTAGCTGTTTAGGTCAATCACCAACATTCAGGTTGTGTCACTGTCATGCTACACCAGTAATTATCCACGAAAGTCTGGTTGTCCTCCTATGGAGACAATATCAATCTGGTTGCGTGTGTCTAACTTCATATTACACATCAGCTTTAAGGTTGTCGCATTAACAGGCCACCATCAATCTGATGGAAAATTTCTTCATTTCTTAAGATAGCTGTGTGGCAGAGCTCCATTTTATAATGCTGAAAAAGTCACAATTCTCATCTTTTATGTGGGGAGTAACTAATTATTGAGAAGTTCTATGATACATACCGTGGTGAAAGATCCCTGTTCCCTCAATATAGAAATGATAGCACACAGAGGAATGGGTACGAGGGAAGCCAGGCCGAACATCCAGCCAAGCGCTATACCCCAGTCAGGGTACTCATAGTCGCCGTACGTCACAGCGCTGAAGTTGGACACGCTGAATAGCCACACAAACTGTAAAACAGATAAATTACACGTCTTCAAATGTAACTAGAGGACTAACGTCAGAATGCTTTACATTGTGAAACAGGAACATATCGGAAATTCTTTTTAAACATTTCACCACGGAAGATTGTAACTGACGCGGTGAGATCTACATGTGATAGATTCTACTAAACTTACACATGTTTTGTATAAGAAAGACAACTCCCATGATTCACCATAGTGTGTAAGATTTACTGAAATCACACATTTCATCGCCAAATCCACAGAAAGGAAACAGCTGTCATTTTAGATTTCCTTGAAATTACGTACATCGTATTATAACCAGTAAAATGACAGATCTACATTTGTAGTATATAGAGAGCACAAAATGGTAAGCCATTATGCATATAGCATTTACTCTCTTTAACAGTTATAACTAAACCGTAGTTATTTTTGTACAAATCTTCATCAGAATTACATGGTAATCCAGCATGTGACCTTACAGGAACCAAAGTCAACAAGAAATCAACATTACACGAGTTATACTGTAATCGACTTAGTAGGTGCCCACTATAGTGAACTTACTGCAATCATTGAAGGAGAAATAAAACACCAGCAGATTTTCCACCAAACACTGGGCTGGTAGCCTATCATTAGCTCCAGATCTTTGTAGAATCGGTCCGCTCCTGTCAACATCAAACGTTTTTATTTACGTCACATACCATAAAATTTCAACCTGAAGTAATCAAAACTTCACTGAAAGCATAAGATACAAAATTGGTGCCAACCATATTTAAATAGGTAATGAAAACTTAAAAAAAATATTTAGTGATTTTAAACAAATGGCCAAATGGGCCTGTATCGCATATCTGTTAATATATATTGCTGGGAAAAAAATCTGAAAATTCAACTTCGTGAATTTCGAGATGGGCCAATTAAAATCTATTAAACCAATGTGCTAGCAAGCAAAATTTCACAGCGAAGCATCATTACACTAAACATTTGTTTTAAGAACTCGTTCTATTTATCTGACATTCAACAGGGACAAATCTGCTTTCATTGAACTAATTTGCTTAATGGTTCTAAGCCTAGAGTCCTACCGCTAGGATACTGTCGCACTTTGTTTTCATAACTGATTTTATAGAAAGTAATTTTCCAGGAAAAAATTCCAATATTTTTAGGTGTGTAGGAATCTTACCATAAATCCAGGCAATGGCAATACATTCAGCAAGACAGAGGAGCATGAGGGAGAACGTGGCGCAGTACCAGTCCATGATCTGTAGGATGTACACCCCTCCCTGTAATACAAACATAGCCCCTGTTATCTACATAAAGTGACTCCATTATCTACATAAACTTAATGCTAATGACCCCGTTATCTACATAATCTTAATGCTAATGACCCCGTTACCTACATAATCTAAATGCTAATGACTCCGTTATCTACATAATCTTAATGCTAATGACCCTGTTATCTACATAATCTAAATGCTAATGACCCCGTTATCTACATAATCTTAATGCTAATGACCCCGTTATCTTCATACATTTACTGTTAATCAGTAGTCAAACAGCAAGTCCAACATCACTACGCTGCATGTTGGACTCGCTGTTTGCCTACATATCACCTTGATTTTTGTGAGACCTGGTGTATACACCTGTATCCATGGCAGGTTCAACTGGATATCAATGTTTGACTACCTCCCAGGATGTTGTGTCTCCATCCTCCCCCCCCCCCTCCCTTTACCTGATTTACTGTTAATGAATTTAATGACACCTAGACACACATTTCAGATTGGTTACAAAGTCATCTGCATCATTTTTGTAAATGAAAACAAAATACACAAATGCTCTGAAAATGAAAAAGACCTTCCTTATGTAATACACACAAATACCATGTAGTTTCTGTATTTTGTTTTGTTTTGTTAAACGCCCTAACAACAACTAAGGTCATTCAAGAAGGCAGCCTAAAAGTGTATAGGATTGAACCTCTGATGCTTGGACGGAAGGCTGAGTTTAAATGGCACAAGAAAAATAAGATATAGAACGGAAACATATTTTCCATTTATAGAAACAGTGACCTTGACCTTTGACCTTTGCCCGTGAAAACCAATCGCAAGCAAGCACTTTTGGTAAGGAGAGTTATAACCACTTTACTAATCTGCGACAATGTGTCTCCAGATACTGGGCCTTTCCCCATTTTAATTATATGACTGTTTTTATTGGACTGTTGAAAGTTAAATATGAAAAAGACTTTGTCATAAAACTGATGGTTTAATTTTCATTATTTTAAGTCAATATATTCTTCACAGAGGAGAACAGAAAGAGAATTTTTAAACAAGAGGCCCAATGGGCCTGCATCGCTCACCTGGTATCAATCTCTGACTTATATTATATTGTAACCCCAAAGTCCCCTAAAATCTTTTAATGTAAGACATTTAGAAGAACATCTTAAGATTTAAACATATTTTACCCCTGTGATCTTATAAGACAACATCATTTTCATTTTCAAATTTTGTTTGGCTTCATCCCAGGACGCTACCAGCCAAATATCATGTCTCTAGGCAAATCAAGATCAAGGTCATTTCTTTTTGCAAACTTTGTCAGGCTTCATCCAAGAAACCTTTCAGCCAAATTTCATGCTTCTAGGGCTTTTGGTACTTCAGAAGAAGTCGTTTAAAGGTTTTAACAGATTTGACCCCTGTGACCTTGAATATAAGTCAAGGTCATTTCTTTTCGCAAACTTTGTCCGGCTTCATCCAAGGAACCTTTCAGCCAAATATCATGCTTCTAGGGCTTTTGGTATTTCAGAAGAAGTCGTTTAAAGGTTTTAACAGATTTGACTCCTGTGACCTTGAATATAGGTCAAGGTCATTTCTTTTCGCAAACTTTGTCCGGCTTCATCCAAGGAACCTTTCAGCCAAATATCATGCTTCTAGGGCTTTTGGTATTTCAGAAGAAGTCGTTTAAAGGTTTAAACAGATTTGACCCCTGTGACCTTGAATATAGGTCAAGGTCATTTCTTTTCGCAAACTTTGTCCGGCTTCATCCAAGGAACCTTTCAGCCAAATATCATGCTTCTAGGGCTTTTGGTATTTCAGAAGAAGTCGTTTAAAGGTTTTAACAGATTTGATTCCTGTGACCTTGAATATAGGTCAAGGTCATTTCTTTTCGCAAACTTTGTCGGGCTTCATCCAAGGAACCTTTCAGCCAAATATCATGCTTCTAGGGCTTTTGGTATTTCAGAAGAAGTCGTTTAAAGGTTTAAACAGATTTGACCCCTGTGACCTTGAATATAGGTCAAGGTCATTTCTTTTCGCAAACTTTGTCCGGCTTCATCCAAGGAACCTTTCAGCCAAATATCATGCTTCTAGGGCTTTTGGTATTTCAGAAGAAGTCGTTTAAAGGTTTTAACAGATTTGATTCCTGTGACCTTGAATATAGGTCAAGGTCATTTCTTTTCGCAAACTTTGTCCGGCTTCATCCAAGGAACCTTTCAGCCATATATCATGCTTCTAGGGCTTTTGGTATTTCAGAAGAAGTCGTTTAAAGGTTTTAACAGATTTGACCCCTGTGACCTGGAATATAGGTCAAGGTCATTTCTTTTCGCAAACTTTGTCGGGCTTCATCCAAGGAACCTTTCAGCCAAATATCATGCTTCTAGGGCTTTTGGTATTTCAGAAGAAGTCGTTTAAAGGTTTTAACACATTTGACCCCTGTGACCTTGAATAAAGGTCAAGGTCATTTCTTTTCGCAAACTTTGTCGGGCTTCATCCAAGGAACCTTTCAGCCAAATATCATGCTTCTAGGGCTTTTGGTATTTCAGAAGAAGTCGTTTAAAGGTTTTAACAGATTTGACCCCTGTGACCTTGAATATAAGTCAAGGTCATTTCTTTTCGCAAACTTTGTCCGGCTTCATCCAAGGAACCTTTCAGCCAAATATCATGCTTCTAGGGCTTTTGGTATTTCAGAAGAAGTCGTTTAAAGGTTTTAACAGATTTGACTCCTGTGACCTTGAATATAGGTCAAGGTCATTTCTTTTCGCAAACTTTGTCCGGCTTCATCCAAGGAACCTTTCAGCCAAATATCATGCTTCTAGGGCTTTTGGTATTTCAGAAGAAGTCGTTTAAAGGTTTTAACACATTTGACCCCTGTGACCTTGAATATAGGTCAAGGTCATTTCTTTTCGCAAAGTTTGTCGGGCTTCATCCAAGGAACCTTTCAGCCAAATATCATGCTTCTAGGGCTTTTGGTATTTCAGAAGAAGTCGTTTAAAGGTTTTAACAGATTTGACCCCTGTGACCTTGAATAAAGGTCAAGGTCATTTCTTTTCGCAAACTTTGTCCGGCTTCATCCAAGGAACCTTTCAGCCAAATATCATGCTTCTAGGGCTTTTGGTATTTCAGAAGAAGTCGTTTAAAGGTTTTAACAGATTTGATTCCTGTGACCTTGAATATAGGTCAAGGTCATTTCTTTTCGCAAACTTTGTCCGGCTTCATCCAAGGAACCTTTCAGCCAAATATCATGCTTCTAGGGCTTTTGGTATTTCAGAAGAAGTCGTTTAAAGGTTTTAACAGATTTGACCCCTGTGACCTGGAATATAGGTCAAGGTCATTTCTTTTCGCAAACTTTGTCCGGCTTCATCCAAGGAACCTTTCAGCCAAATATCATGCTTCTAGGGCTTTTGGTATTTCAGAAGAAGTCGTTTAAAGGTTTAAACAGATTTGACCCCTGTGACCTTGAATATAGGTCAAGGTCATTTCTTTTCGCAAACTTTGTCCGGCTTCATCCAAGGAACCTTTCAGCCAAATATCATGCTTCTAGGGCTTTTGGTATTTCAGAAGAAGTCGTTTAAAGGTTTTAACACATTTGACCCCTGTGACCTTGAATATAAGTCAAGGTCATTTCTTTTCGCAAACTTTGTCGGGCTTCATCCAAGGAACCTTTCAGCCAAATATCATGCTTCTAGGGCTTTTGGTATTTCAGAAGAAGTCGTTTAAAGGTTTTAACAGATTTGACCCCTGTGACCTTGAATATAGGTCAAGGTCATTTCTTTTTGCAAACTTTGTCGGGCTTCATCCAAGGAACCTTTCAGCCAAATATCATGCTTCTAGGGCTTTTGGTATTTCAGAAGAAGTCGTTTAAAGGTTAAAATAGATTTAACCTCACGGTGACCTTGAATATTGGTCAAAGGTCATTTTTTTTCGCAAACTTTATTTGGCTTCATCTAAGGAAGCTACTGGTCAAATATGAAGTCTCTATGCCTGACGGTATTTTAGAAGAAGTTGTTTGAAGGTTTCGACATTTTTGACCCCTGTGACCTTGAAATTAGGTCAAAGTGATTTTTTTTCGCAAACTTTGTTCAGCTCCTTCCAAGAAATCTACCAGCCAAATTTCATGTCACTGGGCCTTTCAGTATTTTAGAAGAAGTCGTTTAAAGGAAAAAGTTGACGGACGCAGGACGGACGGACGGACGGACGACGGACGTTGCACCATCACATAAGCTCACTTGGCCCTTCGGGCCAGGTGAGCTAATAAAAACTTTGATAACACAAAGTTAGGACCTATCATTTGACTTCTTTTACACCATATACAGTAAACCCCCACTTACTTGAACCCGGTTAACTCAAATACCCCTCATTTCTCAAACAGCTTGTTTGATCCCGACTGAGTTCTTACATATTCAACCAACCTCAAATTTCTCGAATACGATGTATTCCTCTAACTAATTTGATCAGGTCCCCACTAGTTCATGTGAGTGTGGTTTTACTTTCTATATAAAAACTCCCCTAATTTGCAACAATTATGAAACAAGCTATTTCAACTTATAATAATACAGTGCACTCCTCTTTATATCATGTTGCATTTGTCAGACAAAAACATGATATTAACAGGAATGTGACATTAAGAGAAACATGTTTTCCCACTAAATCTAGTGCATTTCCAATCTCCATAACTAAAAGTAAGCTGTTCAATGTATATATGAAGATGTTTCACTCTACAAATAACATTATTTCAATTAAAATTCATTTTTCGGCTTATTTCTTATTTTCTATGCAATATTTTTGTACAATTTGTATCTGAAATCAATGGAAATGACATCTTTTTCTGGATATTTTATGTGATTGGTTAAAAAATCATGATATTAAGAGGAATACACCTCAAAATACATGATATTAACCAAATAAAATTACATAGATTAAATAGAGAGAAAAATGGTGCTTGGGAAAAACATGATATAAGGAGGAATGTGAAATTAACAGGAGTGATATAAAGAGGAGTGAACTGTAATAACACTCTTGTTAGCAGGGGGTCTTAATTTTACAATATCAATGAATGTCTCACCTGCATCACACATGGGATACCCAACAGGAACTCAATAAAACACATCAGGGCTGTAAACAGCACCTTCCTGTTGGCTAGAAGATCCGGAAACTCGTCCACAAAAGCACTGGTCATGGTTTCAAACATCCCAAACTACAACACAGAGAAGGGTGTAAACGGGTGCCGCGACACATTTGAACCAATGACAGTAGTGCGGAACCTTGAGTCATGTAGCCTCAGCTATAAAGAGTTTATATATTATTTACCTTCACACATTATTAACATTCCAATATGTCAAAAATTTTACAAAAGGAAGAGAAAAAATTTAATCCCCAATATTCCATATAAATCAATTATCAGTTCTTAAAATTTCTTCAGGGCCTTTTTTTTTTGAAAATAAAATCACATTTATTAGTTCTTAAACCTTTCCAGGGCTTTTTTTTGTTGAAATCAAATTACATTTAAACATCTGTTGAACTTTATAAAAGCATATATTTTTATTATTTTTTCTTTTTTTTTTTAGATTTGCTCACTATAATTTGTTTTCTCTTCCAGTTTGAAAAAAATATAAAACTTTTCAAGCAATGGTAAGCACGAATCCAACTTATCTAACGGTATAAGAATAGTTTATAAAGAAAACTAATTAGTAATCGATAGAGAAAAATATTATTGAGTAGTATTAATAAAACTGATACTTAATGAAGAAATAAAAGATGTCATTCATGAAAATATATGCGGATAAACATTGATAATTTTCAAAATTTCTCCAAAAAACAGCATTCTTTAAACCACATTGACTTAAATTTCTCTTTTCTTTTTGCAAGAAAATTCCAAATATTTCTCTTTTTTTTCTTCTTCCAAAACTGTAGGCCTATCAATAATTGATGAAAGGGCTTCTTATGGAAAATGCTAAACTTTCATCAATTACAGATAACAAGAGAACTAACTCCAATTTGATACCAATAATTACATTTGACCAAATATGGATCAGATCAGCCAGGAGGCTGTTGATACAGACACATAGAAAAGTCACCCGAGGCCCGTATAATTAGGATTCTGAAAAGCCACAAGGAAATGAACTTCATTTCTCTTCATTGTCTCAAATAAATCGAAATAAGCTGACATTTCCTGGTGAATATAAAATATAATCAAGATGAACTGATCACTGGGAAGGCCCATGTTCCAAGTAATTGAGACTTTAATGGAAATTCGTATCACATTTATACATTAAAAGATGGCGAGGAATTTGATAGAACCCAAACCATTAGATACCTGTTACACAACGACGTGTTACAGTATCTAAACTGGCAAGGTTAAGAAAAAAATTTAACATCCGAGATGATCACCTGGTTTATTTTTATAGATATTTCAAATAACATGGAATCTGTTTTACCCATATTTGAAAAATGTTGTTTTCATTTACGGAAAAAAAACCCCCATTAAATTTAGAAAATTATTGTACGTCTATAACATTTTTCAAAATTCTGATTGACTTGAGTTCGTAGCACCATGCTTCATGTGCTTAGAATGATTTGAATGAGTTTTGAAAGTACATAGGACTGACACTTACGTATTCCATTATTTACATGAATGTTAAATATTCATCCAAGAGCTTTGCACATAAGACATTCGCTTCCAGTTTTGTTGGACCAGTCAAATGTGTTCTCAAGAATGAAGTGACGGTAAAAATAACGAAAGTAGATAAAATTATTCAGCCAATAAAGGTATTTCATCAATGGAAAGACGTACAATGGATTTACTAAATGGTAAAAGAGAAATTACACATATTTAGAACATGGTCCTTTTACAATAGCGATTCAGCTTGTATTTCTTATAAAACAGTTTATTCCGGCCAAGTAAATATCACACTCAGAATTAGATTTTGAAAAAAACTCTAATTTAATTTGGATTCAATAATCAATCCAGTCAGCAAGTTTTATTTGTCTTTCACATTTTGGATCAATTTATTTGACCAGACAAGACTAAATTTAGGGTCTCCCTACAGTGGTGACTGTGTATCATATGTGTTTGTATGTTATTTCCCAACAAAATGTGCTCATTTTTATTTTTATTTTTAAGTGAGAGAGAAAAAAAAAAAATTTCTCCCGATGTTGATTTCCAATTTTCTTTTTATTTGAACATTACAAATTTCTATAATTTACATTTATTCTTTGATCTTTTTTCTCCGAGAATTTCTTTATCATTAAACTTATTTTTACCCATTTTCCAAACATATATCTTTATAGATAGAAGAAATATGAGCAATCCACAGGGAATTCTTAACAGACACAGTGACCGATAATCCATTTCTGCCAATAGTGAAAACTTCTAATATTAATTAAACATTTAAAGGAAAAGTATTTTTTAATGCAAATTTTAGCGGTATAGAATGCTGTCATTAGAGAAACATGAAAATGAAAACCATTGCTTGAAAAACCGACATAATAGAAGGTACCTGATATATGTATGCAATGAGTGTTTGGATTGACAAGAATATGATATTCTATTTATCATACGGTACAGCAAACCAAGACACAGTCGGTTGGTGGAGCAACTTAGAGTGGTTCTTGACGAGATAATTCTTCAGGGGGGATCAGCCGTCATCCAAAGCTGGTAAGGTAAGACACAAAATTTGAGAGGTTACCATACAGTAAGTAGGGAACAACTATTACATTCTCATAACTTCACTTCAATTATCCAAATTAACAAATAATTAAAATTTAATATTTTTCATCATTTTTGTCATAAATTAACACAGAAACATTAACAAAAACTTGATTTAGATCAAAGCAAGGACCTCATGGGTATACCCCCCCCCCTTTCATTTTTTTTTTTACATGTTACAGGCTTTTAACATGTACATTGTATTAGGGGTATTCCCATTTTCTACACTGTGGAGTGTCAAAAGTCCACTAGCTCACTAATTATATGCCATGCAATATAAGCTCCCTCAATTCATATTTGGTTCAGGTCAAAATCTTGCAATTTCATTTCATAGTAAGAAAAGATGAATCACACTTTTAAGCACATGAAAATTACACTGATGTTTAAATTAACTTCCGCTCTAAAAAATATTATTTTTTATTTAAAAAAAAAATGAGCAAAAGACACTGGATAATCTGGGAAGATACATGTATGAACAGATATTGAACACACTTGAAACATCTCTCCCCAAAGCTCTCAAATTCTTTCTTAATTTCTTTTAAAAAATGAGCAAAACACATTGTGTAGATATGAGCAGATCTTGAACACACTTTCAACATCTCCTGAAAGCTCTCAAACTGTCACACACTTTCTTTTTACCTGTGACCCTGTATCCTTAATGGCTCGTTACAAAGCTGTTTACACCAAAAAGAAAATAATTGTTGCCGATTAACTTTGACATATATAACATTACATTTCATTGTATACAATGATAATTATATGCAGTCTGAATTTCAAATGTTTAAAGTGAAATTAAAATTTGTACACAATAAAAAAGATTCTGCTTTAGTTTAAAATCAATCCTAATATCCAACTTCAGTTACATATATCTATTGACTAATGTTTTCATATATTTCATAATTCTAATTTGCAATTTTCCCCCCAAAGTTATTCAAAATACTAATTTTAAAAAGTTGAACAGAAGAAAAGAAGTACTGTGAATAAATCTTTTCTTCTGTTCAATTTCCACAATTCGTAATTATGAAATTCATGTAAACATTAGGATAAGTAACCAAAAAGAAATATCTATTTCACAATACTGTATCTAACAGTATTTCAACAGCTGATGTAGCATCTCAACACTTTTTTTTTGTTATTGCAATTAAAACTAACTTTTGACACAAACAGCACAGTAAAACCTTGTTATACTGTCACCATTTAGCCAGTAAAGGAAATTGACATTATAAAAGGGGTTAAGTGTACATATAGTAAACGGAACTGCTTAGAACAAGGGGAAGCCCCTGAAACAGGACCTTTTAATATGATTTTGTGTAAGATAAGCTGGCAAATGGTTAATTATATCAAAGTTTGACTGTGTATTTTGTTTCAATGTGACGTAACAAATGTTTAAAAAAAAACATATTTCCCCAGATAATAACAATTTAAGAACCAAATGGAAAGGGAAAGTGATTTGGTCATACAGTGAATAAAAAAAAAACTTTCTTAGTAATCTCAAGAAAAAATAAACTTCTTTTTGGATATTTCTGACGCTTATTAGGAGTTACCTCCCCTTATACATTTTACTGATATGGCTATATCGACACCCCCCCCCCCCCCCCCCACCACAATAATCAGCATTTATTGAAATAATTACATTAATTTCAAATATCCTCTCCTAACTTTTAAATGCGATTTTTTTATCATGTTACGCCTAACATTATACTTTACCAAAAAGTTCTTTTCCCCACTGAGGAAATGAGATAAGCTTAATGTACAAAGGGAGGTAATTCCATATTACATTAATGTACATGAACATGTGGAAAATGTGTGTCAAAACTTTTGGTATTCTGTCCAACTTTTTAAAGTAAGAGTAATTTCAAAGATACGAACTTAAGTGAAAGAGAAGGTATTCAGCATGCCACCATTAAGTGTATATAGTGTATGATTCGTTATATATTAGTATTTGAAAACTTGAACGTTTGGATGAAACCATACATAACAGAGATGTTTGTGTCAAACATAACGAACACTACACTGTGGCCTCTTACTAACTCATTTACCCCCAAAATAAACATGAACTCTTCCAGTACAAAGGCCAGAATAGTCCATTATGAAATTTCAGGGGTGAATAAGTTAAAGCAGGTTGCAGTACACACCCCCATAGAGAAGCCAGCATCTTTTTTCAAGTCAAAATCTGATCTTGTTTGGTCAATACTTTCCATAAAGTCATAGCTCTGTGACTTCAATGTTTTTGCAGAAATCCCTTTTCAGCTTCAATACATTTCACAATTTATTGTTTTGGTACCGATTTCTGCCGAAGGATCTCGCTGTTTGAGAGCGGTGAGGACACAGTGTAGTAACGACACTATATAGATATTTTGGGTGCGACAAGAGACTGGTGAACAGTGTGCAACAGTACCTGGGTGTCCAGTCCCACAGTAAACAACATGAGGAAGAACAGAACGGCCCATAGAGGGGAAATCGGCAGTGTTGTCATTGCCTCCGGGTATGCCACAAATGCCAGTCCGGGGCCTGCAAATTAGTGAACGGTCGACATTTACGGAGACAACAAGCAAACTTTAAATATTAGACTTCTTGCAATTAATTCAAAACATTTGTCATCAAATAGTCAAAGAGGCACAGGCCCATTAACTTCCGTCATGCCCATGTGGTGATATAATCATGTAAGGATTTTAAAATTTTAAATTAAAAAGAGATTTTGAGATAGTTAGTGTACCGTGTGTTACGACTTTGCTTATGTCCACCCCTGTTTCGTGTGCCATAAATCCCAGCACAGAGAATATGACCAGTCCAGCAAATATACTTGTCCCACAGTTGACAAACGGCACAATCATTGCATCCCTGTGAACAGAAAAAAACATCTAATTATGTAAAGAAGAATGTCGTACTTCAGGTTTACCATAGAAGAAGAAGACCTCAGAAAAAGTTATAAAGAAATATCAACAGAATACAGAAACACTACGTTAATTACATTTTACGAGATGTCATAAACACAGACCTGTAACAGTTGTTGTGGAACTTATTATAGCTCGCCATGGTGATAAGACCGCCCCATGCTGGTCCTATGGAGTAGAAAATCTGTACGGCAGCATCTCCCCACACCTAAACAAGGGCAAAAACAATATATAAGTAAATCATCTTCCTAAATGTAAACAAGGGCAAAACAGTACATTATAATAAATAAGTCACCAGAGAATACCATAACAAATATCCTGACAATTTTAAAGGCCCAATATACGTAACCTCAGGGAAAATTTCGCGATTATGAAAAATTCGGAAAAAAAATCTGGTTGATAACCATGCAAAAATAAGCCTAAACCTGAGCACTAACAAGAAACTCTTGACAAAAAAATCCAAAGAATTGAAAATAATTCAGGTGGGGCCCACTTCAACAACAAACCAAAGGTAAAAGACGGTTCGAAATGGACGCGTGGTTACAAATAGTGTGTTTCAACTGCTTCTGTACCGGTAACAGCAAAGGAATTTATCTTGGATATTGCTGATATCAGTTAATCTTAACTAAATCTATAAATACAATCAGTTATCAGGCTTGATTTTCGCTTCAAGTTTTGTCGAAAGTTATATATATTGGGCCTTTAATGTGAATATAGTGGGATGCAAAACCCTCAAATGTGGTTGAAGATGGTTCCCTAATGTAGCAATTGCAATGACCTTGAAGTACAGTTCTGAATACTCCAATGATAAATGATGAAAAGAATTTTGTCTAATTCCCTATTCAGGCTATCAAAATTCTCACCTGACATTTGTATAATCCCTTATTCAGGGTATTGAAATTCTCACCTGACATTTGTCTAATTCCTTATTTAGGGTATTGAAATTCTCACCTGAAAGTTTCTAAGTTTGCTGAAGTCTGGTATGAGGTAGAACTTGATTCCACTTCCAGCCCCTGGTAGTGTCAGACCTCGGACGAGTAGAATCAGCAGGACCAGGTAAGGGAAGGTAGCCGTGAAATACACCACCTATGAAACACATGAGAGTTCCGTTAAATATTCGACCACTTACAAAACACAGGAGAGTTCCTTGAAATATCTCTTTACTGTTAAATATTCAACCACCTACAAAACACAGAAGAGTTCAGTAAAATATATCTTTACAGTTAAATATTTGATCACGACCAGCTACAAAACACAGGAGAGTTCCGTGAAATATCTCTTTACTGTTAAATATTTGATCATGACCAGCTACAAAACATAGGAGAGTTCCATGAAATATCTCTTTACTGTTAAATATTTGATCACGACCAGCTACAAAACACAGGAAAGTTCTGTGAAATATCTCTTTACTGTTAAATATTCATCCACCAACAAAACACAGAAGAGTTCTGTGAAATATCTCTTTACAGTTAAAATATTAGACCACCTACAAAACACAGGAGAGTTCCGTAAAATATATCTTTATAGTTTAAATATTAGACCACCTACAAAACACAGGAGAGTTCCGTAAAACATCTCATTACTGTTAAATATTCGACGACAATCAGCTACAAAACACAAGAGATTCCAGAAAATTGTTCAAATAATATCATTAGCTCAAAAATATGTACGTTTCCAGTCGTTGAATGTTCAGGATTATAGTGACATACCTTTCCAGATGACTTGACTCCCTTGAACAAACAGAGGAAGATGACTACCCAGGCGACGAACAGACAGATGAAAAGTTCCCACCTGAGTTGTCCCATGTCATCTATTCCACTTGACCTCTGCAGAACCTTTCTCCTGAGAACAAAAATAAACCCAACAATTAAAATCACAAAGAAATGGGCCTGAGAGGCCACTGGCCTATACCAAAAAGAGACCTGGATGACAGGTAACAGGTATGAATTGCGACAGATCGCCACTTTCAATCTTTTCACAGGGTGAAATATTTTTCAGCCTGGGCATCATACAACATATGGCTAATAAAAATACCTGTGTACAATTTTGTTAGCTGTCGACATCTTAACGATGACGTTGGCGCTATCATAACTGACAATGCAATGCTAATTTGCAAACTGTCAAGAAATATATTGCTTCTGGTTTTGTATGATTGTAAATACCTGCTATTACTGAGTTTGACTTGGTGTCAAGCCACAAAATTTTGAGCAGAACTGCGATTGTAGTCATATGAGGTACCTAAACTGGCCAAGTATCATTACACACAACCTCCTGATTATTCGTGAGAAGATATTAAAGTTTTTTTACCCATGACCCATCCTCGATATCCAGGGGTTTCGCGCATTTCCCAACTCTACACCCCTGGAATATGTCATGGCAAAACTGAAGGCTCTGAGTGCGCCACCTTGTTGATGAAGCAAGAAGACTAGTTTGACAATTTGATGTACATCAATCAAAAGAGACTGGTGATCATATAACAGTAAAAATTGACAAGGTTTGAAGTCGGGTGCGCCTTTTTGTGTAATCTCTAAAAGGATGAGCATCAATCAGCTTGGCGATTAGTCTGGTGAGACCAATCAAACTACTATCTTCATGCCTTCAGTTTTGCCATGACATAGTCCAGGGGTGTAGGCAGGGCTTTTTCTGGGTAAATTGGGAAAAGGCCCCTGAGTGAAATTGGGAAAAATTAACGACGAATCGTCAAATAATACAATGTAATTTAATCAGATAAAAGCAATGAAATGACAATATTTCTTTTCAAATAGCTTCTTTTTCAACTGATGCAGATGTTCAGTTTTAAAATGCAAAGAAAAAAAAAATTTTTTTTTTTTAAGTTGTAACATCAGATTGGGAAAAAAGTCCTTTAATTGGGAAAAATGAAGCCTAAATCTCATTGGGAATGGGGCCGAATTTCGGCCCCTGAGAGACCCCAGAAAAAGCCCTGGTAGGTGTGCATAACCCCTGTATATTGAGGATGCCTATAACTTTGAAAGTGGGACAACACACCATAACATAAGCTCATCTGGCAGTTTGTGTCAGGGAAGTCAAAATCATTATTAATTTTTGGTTATGCAAATTTTTTCTTTAAAAATCTCAAGATTCATCATTGAAACTATGCATAAAACAGGCACTTAATTTAGTATTGCTAATAATGACCTATTCCAGAAGTGCAAGGAAGTGAGTGTAACCCCTGGATTGCAGTGGATGAGTTCAGATCTTATACATGTACCCAATGTTGGAGAGACTGATACATATATAATTGCAGATGGCCTACAAGTCTTCTACCAAAGCAGGCAATTTGCATATTCATTTCCTAAACATGATGATTTTTGTTTATTTGCACATGTAGTATAAGGGAACAGGTGCAAAGCACCTTTCATAAAGGCTAGAACGAAGAAAAGTGATATAAAATACAAAACATACATAGGATATTACCTCATGTGTGAAATTTCGTTTCCAAAAGAATTGCACACAAAATAACTTGTAAAGATTTGTATTCAATAAGGTAGTCATGCCCAGGGAAGATTTGAAAGGGCACCCCAGTCTAAGGAGTAAACAACAAGATACTTGTAACAAATGTCATTTGCAGATGTGACCATTTTAACTTGGCAGCATATGCATGTTCCCATTAAATTCCCATATTACTGGGGCTCCACTAATTACCATAGCTTCCATTTAGAATACAAGTCATCAATGAAGTACATGTATAATGAATAATACATGAAGCCTTGAATCTAGATCAAGGTATCCAGCGTTATGTATACATAATGGAGGTTTGTTTGGTTCCTTATGTCCCGTGCCTGGATACACACGATATACAGGCCGATTGAAAAATAGGGACCAACAATGGTCCCCGGCAATCACAACACGCTTAAAATCAACTGAATTTTCTTCATTAGGAAACATTGACAGTTTCACCCAAACAGGAAATAATATAGAAAATTCAACTAATCCCTAACTTGTAGCGATTCACTGTAACAGTATTCACCATAAAAAGTGCCCCTTGATTCCCACTTCTACAGCAGTATCCAAATTTTAACAAAAGTGCCCCCTACCAATTGTGACACATCTAAAGGTATTTAATGGTACGGTAAACTTTACTGTGCACATGTTTACTAGGAAATAACACCCGCAAATATCGGTGAAATGTGTACAAATTGATGATAATGTTGCACATCAATCATGAGTATTAATTACGTATACCCCTTCATGTCAAATACATCGTACAATCATATCTGATTTATAAAAAATGACATTTTTCGTTCAGATCCTAGTTTTGTTTTCCAACAATTTTATTTAAGCACCCCATTTGGAACATTACCGGGTACACGCCCTAGAGCTGGTTGCTTATTACGGCAAATACGGTTTTAACAAGAGATCCCAGAGGGATCTTGGCGCCCACCATCAAATGATCTAAGTTTGTTTTTTGAAAGATGGTTCTTTTCTCTTCTTTCGATTGTCTCTTAGGTGTTGATTAAGTGTGAGCAGAGACTCTGGTGGGACACAGATGCCCATTCAGTACATTCTCAGAAATAGCGATAACAAAGTTCAAATGTCAAAATCCAAGATGGCTGCCTGTCGGCCATGTTGTTTTCGGATTGGTCCCAAAATGCAATATGCATAACTAGGCACCAAGGTGAACCAACACATGAAATTTGAGAAAGATACCTTCAGTACTTTCTTAGAAATAGCGATAACAAAGTTCAAATGTCAAAATCCAAGATGGCTGCCTGTCGGCCATCTTGAATTCAGATCGGTCCCAAAATGGAATATGCACAACTAGGGACCAAGGTGAACCAACACATGAAATTTGAGAAAGATCCATTCAGTACATTCTCAGAAATAGGGATAACAAAGTTCAAATGTCAAAATCCAAGATGGCTGCCTGTCGGCCATCTTGAATTCAGATCGGTCCCAAAATGGAATATGCACAACAAGGGACCAAGGTGAACCAACACATGAAATTTGAGAAAGATCCATTTAGTACATTCTCAGAAATAGGGATAACAAAGTTCAAATGTCAAAATCCAAGATGGCTGCCTGTCGGCCATCTTGAATTCAGATCGGTCCCAAAATGGAATATGCACAACTAGGGACCAAGGTGAACCAACACATGAAATTTGAGAAAGATTCCTTCGGTACTTTATGAGAAATAGCGATAACAAGAATTGTTTACGGACGGACTAACGGACGGACTAACGGACGGACTGACGGACGGACGGACCACGGACGCAGGGCGATTTGAATAGCCCACCATCTGATGATGGTGGGCTAAAAACCTAAAATCACCCAATATCTTTAGATAAAATCATCAATATAATGCATTCAAGGAAATTGGTCTTAATTAGCCATGGTATGAAATATACAACCTACAGATGCAAATTTCTCTACCTGATTAATGGTCTGATATGCAGGATGTGTAGGGCAATAAATCCAAGGTTGCCCATTTGATTATGACCTTCTTCGCAATCACAAATCTTAATTAGAATCTACATGTTTACATTATGTACACATTCTGGAAGTAAACACAAGTACTCTGCCATACTCGTGAATTAATATATAACATGCATGGTTTTTAAAGGAACACTATTAAAAATCCTGTATATTTGTACATATTTGTATCCTATATATATGTGCACCGCCTCTTTTGCAGAGCTGTCTAGTTGACGTGCAGTGTTCGAGAGGTTAGGGGTTCACGGAACTGAAAACATTCAGTCTTGGAAGTAGTAATTGTAAGAAGCCAATTAACTGTTCCCCGACAAGGCCTTGGTTTCATCAACGTTCCTTAACTTAAACATCTCCATAGGATTAAAGCACTACAGAATTTAAGGAAAGTTCCTTAACTTAAGATTTTCCCCTTAAATTCTGTAATGCTTTTCTATGGAGATTTTTAAGTTAAGGAACGTTGATGAAACCGGGGCTAGTTTGTCAATACTGATGCTGAATTGCTACTGCTGGTATTTCTGACTTTATTTTTGAATAATTTCACAATGATGTGACAAGCACTCACTATATTCTTAATGGTAAATGCACTGAGACACCTGTTACAAACCCCGGTGAGTACCCCTCAAGCTCCAGACAGATGCTTTATCAGCTTAAATATATCTGGTCGCCAACAATCAACCCTGTCTGGTTCCTCATTTTTCTAAGTCTTCGCCCCAAAAGGCATAACTATTTATAATCCAAGTTCTAGAACCCCCTCGTCATGTATATATTAAAAGCTTGAAACAAAGGTTGGTCAATGGCACCCTTGTTACAGAAGAGGGAAAATCCAGGGCGAGACTGGGGGTTGAACCAAGGGCCCTCTCAAATCTAGATAGCTAATATCTACCAATTAAACTATCCAGTCTTCGATTATCAACCCAGTCCAATTTCGCTACATATCATTTTATGGCCATTTAAAGTTAAAGAAAATTTTTTGATTGTATAGTGTATATAATTAAACAATACTAAAGAACATAATTCCTTAATTGAGTGTGATGGTCTACAGACCTTTTATGAATATATAATCAGCACATCTTTATTAAGCCTAAGGTACTTGTCAAGTGACGAAGAAATTTTAATATTTCACCACTATTCTCTGGAGAGTGCTATACAATATTGATCAACTGTACCTACAACCCATCGTCTGAGTGACTTTTTGTCCCTATAGTTTCAATTTACTAGACCTGGACATTATCTATTTATGAACTATAACAAAGGTAATTTCATGGTATTGATCAAGTATTGTGTAGGGAAAGCACACCACAGAATTTACCTACCTCCATTCTAGACATAACCCTAAATCTTTCCATAATATAATTTACACTAAGACAATTTGGCAAATTACATCCCCAACTGCAAGAGACCGCCTCACCAACGGGAACCTGTATACCCCAAGTTATAATGAAGCTCCAGAGACCAGAGTTGTAGGAGATAGAACCCAGACAAACTTTTTCATTCATTGTACAGTACCATGCCAAAAGTATTCGGTCATGTCATATTTTTACTATATATTTCATGCATTATAAACAGTTTTCAATGATCTTTTAGGACTTCATTTTTTTGAAGGAATTTAATGAAATTCAACATGCAGGTAGAGAATTATTTGCCAACTTCCCCGATATAACATGTATCATTTTCCGTAGCCAAATTCAAGAGATATTGCATGGTACAGTTTATAAGAATTAGCAGCGATATTATTAGTACAAATAAAGAACAAAACGGCGTCACACTTTCAATACACTGTATTCGTCTTTTTCTCCAAAACGAATGAAGCAAGTGAAAAGTATGTAAAAACTATCAGGTTAAAGAGCTTATTATCCTCTATAAATCAGGGCAATTTCAAGAAAATCTGCCGAAAAACAAAATCCCACGTCTTTGTTGAAGATTTATCTAAATTAAAATGTATGAAATATATAGTAAAAATATGATGTCGCCAAATACTCTTGGTGTGGTACTGTAGGTCAAAACGTAGGTAAGAGTGACCTACTTCTGATACATGACACACTTTCTCACCAAGGTCAACTCATACCCAAAATATGAATTCAAGTGACTTGTAGTGTACGAGATATAGGACTGAAAAATTGTTTCTTGGATGAAGGTCAAAGGTCAAATTTAGATATGACTGACCTAGTTTTGATACGTGACACACTGGTTCTTGACCAAGGTGAACTCATACCCAAAATATGAGTTCTAGTGGCTTGTAGTGTACGAGATATAGGAGTGACAAATTGTTTCTTTGATGTAGGTCAAAGGTCAAATGTAGATATGAGTGACCTTCTTTTGATACATGACCCACTGCCTCTTGACCAAGGTGAACCCATACCCAAAATATGAGTTCTAGTGGCTAGTTGTGTATGAGATCAAGCAGTGATAAAGTGTTTCTTAGGACTCTCCTTATATTGCTCGATCATGCATGGTAACTGCACTAACAAATACAGCTAGCTTTCCATGCTGTGCTATTTAATATCTGCACACATTAGAATTAGACTTTCTGATATTTCCACTTGTGTTGCTCGGTAGGCAGAGAGTTTGTAATGCAGGCTGTTCATATGTGCAGCATTTCTGCCATATACATGTTGGAAAAAGGGGCCAAAAAGCAATTATTTATACATTATACACAAATCCGAGACTTAAAGGGTGAAATACTGAATGCATGTGCAAATGCAGACAGCAAATTTACAAAATAAAGTATGTTGTGGAAATCTTTTACAATAAATTGGAGCAATATCAAGGAAATGGTACTGTGTATGCTACTTCACGGCAAACTGCGTGCTCACTTACTCCCAAAATTCTTCGCTGGCGGTCATCATCTTTGTTACGTTCTGTGCAGCAGCAGCAGCCACACTGCCTGCCAGTGTTGTTGTTGTGTTGTTGTCTAGAGTTGTGGCATTAAGGCGCGTGCGTACGTAGCACTGATCTGTATTCCACCAATTGTTACACATGCTCCAGGGCAGCACGGCACGCAAAGAGTGGTAGAGGTAGTAAAGAGTCCAGGAAATGATGATGTTGTAGTACACACACACGATGCCAGAAATGATCACCATACCGTACCCAACACCTGAAACAGAAAGGTCATCGGTCAGTCACCATATTATACCAAACATAATACATAAAGGTTGACCATTAGCGCATCGTACCGTACCCAACACCTGACACAGAAAGGTCATCGGTCAGTCACCATATTATACCAAACATAATACATAAAGGTTGACCATAAGCATACCGTACCGTACCCAACACCTGAAACAGAAAGGTCAATGGTCAGTCACCATACTGTACTAAACACAAGGCAAAGGTTGACCATTATTGCACCATACCGTGCCAAACACCCAGAACAGAAAGGTCAACGGTCAGTGCGCCATACTATACCAAACACCAGGCATTAAAGGTTGACCATTATTGCACCGTACCCAACACCTGGAACATAAAGGTCAACGGTCAGTGCGCCATATTATACCAAACACAACACATAAAGGTCCACGTTGGCACACGGCCCCATATGCATACCCAATACATAAAACAGAAAGGTCAAAGGTCAGTGCACTGCACGATATACGACACCATAAATATTCGAGTCATTGCTTAACACATGTACATCATTCCATAGCTACCAGATTAAACCATCCAACTCTGGCTGAGTAAATGGGTGGGCTGTCACCCCTGAATTTCATGTTTTATCCAAGACAATGTATCACCCCTAAGGGGTGTATCTAAAGGTGTTGGGAAATTGGTTAAAAATTTTAATTGATCATAAGTTAGAATCGGTTCATCTGTCTGATTCGATAATCAAGTAATTGGTATCATAAACTTAATGACTGTTGGATATTGTAAGGTATTATGCTTTTATCAACACTTGATTCGACATACATAAATTGTTAGTATATAATCAGGTCTTTTTCGAGTGCCCAAGCAATATTAAATCTAAGTAAGTTTTTTTATTTTGAACAAAATATCTTGTTCATGCATGCATGTCGGATTAATTAATCATTATAGATTGTAAGCGATGATCGAATCGGAAGAGATCTAATTACCAATTAATCAATTATATCCAATCATCGTCCGATCACTAATATCTAATATTGAAAGCCTTTAAAATACCTGGTATGTTTTTGAACTCCCTCCTCCCAACCTCCTTTAAAAAAATATCTATATTGCAGCCAATATTAATTACATAATATTCTTTTTTTTTCTCGACAAGAAATGTCTTTTGCAAACATCTCCTGCCTAACTGATTAAAAGAAAACCTGCCCACAGAGGTCTCAAACCCAGGATGAAGAGGTTGAGGGCTGGCCGACAACTTAACCATTTTGCAATTACAGCCCCCATACCGAGGTCTTCCTCTCATCAGTTCACTATCCCTACATATAATGTATATTTAAAGTGTGAAAAAGTAATTTCACGCTACATTTGCCACTGCAATACACCATTCAGTTCAATCACATTTATTTGCAAGTCAAAAGAGTAGAGTTGCCAAGATGAACTATTGAAATATTGTGTAAAGGAAGGCTGGATGGAGCTCTTTACTTTTCAATTCACTACAGCAAAGAGTTACATAAATTCTTAAAGTAATGTACAATGACTGTTATCTGTTGTTCAGACTGCATTGATCCTTATCTATATTCAGTCTTCGCAGAGTTTTATGAAATCTTGATGAGTAATCTATGCAGAGAGTTTTCTTGAAAATTTAATGGAATTTCCATGCAATCTACAAGGATATAAAAATCTATGGTGATTTTTAAAAATGTATACGTATTTCTGTTTGTGAAAGCTGTTCTTTTTAAACTGTTTTCAGGCAACAAAACCAGGATCAATTTCAAAATGTTAATGAAACATTTTAAAGCCTTAATAATAAATTGATCCTGAAGAGAAGAATGGGATGCCCTACCCTCATTCACCACTGAAATTTCATAAATTACACATCAAATCTGAATTTGATAGTGTAATTGAAGCATCTGAATTGGCAAAGTTTGATGTGTTGCAGGTGAACAGGTCAAAGTTTATGACTTACAAACAAATCAGTCATCCACTGGTCTCAGTAACAATGGTATCTTGTTTATTTCATCAACAACAGCTGCGATATGTTTATAAATTATGTATTTTTGAATGATAACAGCCTGAACATAACCTTTCCCTATCTCATCTATTTTACAAACCACACGGACACTTTTTGACATGGCTTTAAATTCCATCTTCAATAGGTGTATTCAGTGCTAGTGCTAGGAAGAGTCATGTAATGAAATGTTAGAGTTAAGGCACTTGAACAATAAAACCACGAATATGTGTTCACACTGATGGGCATTTTTTATGATATCCTGGTTAAAGGCCCAATATATGTAACTTTCGGCAAACCTTGAAGCGAAAATCAAGCCTTATAACTTATTATATTTATAGATTTAGTTAAGATTAACTGATATCAGTAATATTCAAGATGAATTCTTACACGGTTACCGATACAACAACAGTTGAAACAAGGTATTTGTAAACACGTGTCCATTTTGAACTGTCTTCTAACTTCAGCTTGTTGTTGAAGTGGGCCCCACCTGAATTATTTTCACTTCTTAAAGTTTTTCTGTCAAGAGTTTCTTGTTAGTTACCACTCAGGTTTACTTCGTTTTAGGCTTATTTTTGCATGGCTATCAACAGGAATGTTTTTGCTGAATCACGAAAAAAATTCCTGAAGTTATGTATATTGGGCCTTTAAACCTGCATAGTTAAAACTACATAATAGAGTTAGTATATAATAGAGAATAAGCTTTTTCTGTGAAATCGTTGGATCAAGGCCATCATACAAGTGGAGGTTGAATTGGTAGTTCATGAATGTCAAAGACGCAAGGTAGAAGAAGGATATGACAAACAAGTATACACATTATATTCACTTAAGCTCTACTTGATGTGTATATAGGGAAATGATAGGTCTGGTCTACATGTGTCTTATGTCCAATAAACAATTATGACCACTAAAAGGGACTTTATTGCTGTATGGAGTTCTAAAAATGCTCAGATTGACCAAAAATAAAGATATTTGCATGGCCAACTGTCAACTTGGATGTATATGGACATATTTTATACAGCTGATATTTGTGTACAAAGCTATGCACATCTACATCAAAGACATTGCTGAATTGATCACATGGTCCATCATGTGACAATACCCTATTAACCCACTTTTCATTTTTTCAGAAGGAATTAAAACTATGAGTATGTAGATCCCCCTCCAGCCAGCTATTAACATTACACCTTAACATAGAGCTTTACGTCTAGTGTTCCCAGCTGAACATTTTGTGAAGTGGGAAGCAGATGGACCACTGGAATATTAATTGTCCTCAAGTTATAACAATGAGTTTAATTTGAACAATTTTTTTTCTATAATAACCGCCATTTTATTATCCAAATTAACACCCCCAAAAAGAAATATTTAAGCCCCTTGGGTATTTATTACGGCTAATATGGTAAAAGGTTTGGAGCTTCACTGAAATCTATATCATTATTCATTATGAGTATAACTTACAATTACACTTGATCTATAGCAAAATCAATTGGAGACCATTATGACTCCCACCCAGCAGTGAAAATAACCTTGCAGTCGCACATGTGCAGATTAACGATTAACACATTTAAAAGACCCCCTCCTATCCCCCCTTTTAATCACTGTGTATCTGTCGTACGCATTCAGCTCCTATGGACATGTACTTAATCTTGTTTCACATGATATTGATTTTGTCCTACAGTAGCTCTTTATAGCCTCATACATACAAATGACACAGTGGAAAGTCGATAAAACTCTATTTCTGGGTTAATAAAAAACATCTAGAGACAATGCCACGTCTGAACAACATCAGGTGGGACCATTATACCGTTTTACAGCCACGGATGACAGCACAGCGAACAGTATCAAAACATATATTCTAACATTAGTGCAGAGGTGTTATGAATACAGAGTGTTAGTGTTGAAGAGAGGTCATATTGTCAAGGCAATACTGTTAACAACTGTCAACAGGCTGTCACTCAAATATCGTCTGCCAGACAAAGTAAACAAGAGAACAAAAAACTTCCATGATAGATACATACTTTGTATGTCTAGACTTTATCGCCCACCAATTACTCTCTCCCAAATACAGCACTATTACCAGACAAAGAGATCTTTGTTTTTACAATTATTAGCCTGTTATAAAAAGCTATGGAATCATAGATGATCCAGCAGTAGTCTAACAGGGCCCCTTATAGTGCTGTCATACTGAAATATCAAAACCAGGACATTGTCCGCCAGCCATGACAGGACCACCTTATAGTGTTGTCATACTGAAATATCATAACAAGGACACTGTCCGCCAGTCATGACAGGGCTACCTTATAATGTTGTCATACTGAAATATCAAAACCAGGACATTGTCCGCCAGCCATGACAGGGCCACCTTATAATGTTGTCATACTGAAATATCAAAACCAGGACATTGTCCGCCAGCCGTGACACGGCCACCTTATAGTGCTGTCATACTGAAATACATAACCTGGCCATTGTCCTGAAGCCATGACAGGGCCATCTTATAGTGTTGTCATACTGAAATATCATAACCAGGACATTGTCCGCCAGTCATGACAAGGCCACCTTATAGTGCTGTCATACTGAAATATCATAACAAGGACATTGTCCGCCAGTCATGACAGGGCCACCTTATAATGTTGTCATACTGAAATATCATAACCAGGACATTGTCCGCCAGTCATGACAGGGCCACCTTATAGTGCTGTCATACTGAAATATCATAACAAGGATACTGTCCGCTAGTCATGACACGGCCACCTTCTAGTAATGTCATAATGAAATACATAATCTGGCCATTGTCCTGAAGCCATGACACAGCCACCTTATAATGTTGTTATATTGAAATATCATAACCAGGACATTGTCCGTCGGCCATGACAGGGCCACCTTATAGTGTTGTCATACTGAAATATCTTAACCAGGAAATTGTCCCTATTTTCCTATCTTATGCTATTCGACCTTATATGTGCACTTTGAGCTTAAGAAAACACAAAAAGGTCACGCTGAATAAAACTATGTAATGGGAAAAGTTTCCATCTGAAATCTGGTGGTAAAAGAAGGTACTGACAGATCAGTAAGGTTTAAATAAGCAGACTGCAACCATATTATTTCCCTTCAAAAAGGTGCAGGTGCGCTTAGATGGGCACAGGTGTACTTTTAATAAGTAGGTTTAAGACTGTAATTTAGATATAAAAAGGGATAAAATGGTGAAGCAGCTTGGATTTGGATGAAGAAACTGCATGGATACTCAGTTGATCTGATATGGAAAGCCGAGGCTTGAGTCACCATATTTGAATTAACGATTTAATTCCGTTTGATGATATTGATGGACCGGCATGCTGTAGAACTGTTAAAGATAAAGGAATTTAAGTAAAACATGCATATGATATGTTTCATATATGTATATATATGAATATAATTTGTTCACTTTCCATGATTTTGCATAATATTGTATATTGAAATAAAATATGTTACAAGGAAGTATCAATATGCTATGACATTCCCTTTCAGGCGGATCAAAAAGGAAGTTTTAAATCTCGTATGGCAGTATATGTCAATACATAATGTACCAGGAAATTGTAAAAGTTTTTATTTCCCCTTAATTGTACCAGGTGCAGGGCAAGATATTGTCAAACAGCATTAAACTGGTTGTTTCCTTGTACAGCGGGATTACTTTTACATGTACTATGGGGCACCTGTGTCAAGTGAGGCCTTAATAAGGGAGGCTGGGACCTAGCCTTATCAATATCCAATCATTGTTGTGTTAAAATTTTTAAATTTCAAAGGAGATATATACATGTTCAAATAATCTGATGCAATCATTTTTCTATTGGTGTACTTTAATCCAGTAAAATATTTTCATAGACACCAAAAGATTAACTGATCATGATTCATCCCTGAAATTTTATAATGGACTATTCCAACTTTTGAACTGGAAGAGTTCAAATGTGTGTTTAGGGTGAATGAGCTAATCCCCAAAGAAAGACATATCTGCATGTCCAGCAGCCTCTGATCATAATTAGCTTTGGTAAAATCTTATAGCCAGCAAAAATATCAGGTGTATAAATTATTGAGAAAAAAAATAAAATTGATTCGATCAGTTGAGGTTAACATGAAAGGTGTCAATGGATTTTGATAACAGCTTGGTTCTGCCTTTTCACTGCAGTACATTACTATATATTTACATTCTATGTTGCTAAAGAAATCTTTTTGAGAAGCAGGAAAATAATTTTACGTTAGTTTTATCATAATCATGTAGCCTCTTATAACTAGACAGCAGCTAGAATTGACCTACACCAAGCTGAAACAGCTAGAGGTTAACGAGAAAACCTCCCTGTTACTCCAGGGTAACAAAAACAGGTTAGGGACTCCTATGATCCTTCCGCAGAAACACTGCCTTTGATTTCTATGTAACCCTAGTGGTAAACAGTCATCAATACAGCTAGGCGATTCATCTTTATTTCATTAGGTTGTCCCAAAGGGACAGATACTTGGTGGAAAATTAAGAAACCTCACAGAAGTATAATGGTTATAGGTCAAAGTGTTGTTGTGTATGTAGTAGACCAGGTAGACACCAAGTCGCTGTCGTAAGGCCGCAACAAATGAATTATATGTTTCTCTGAAATCATTAGTATCAGTTCATTATAAGCATATTAAAGACTGCAACAAATAAATATATGTTTCGTTAATTCACTCATAATATAAGGCCACAACAAAAATAAAATATATGTTTCTCTAGAATCATTTGAATCAGTTTATATGTCACTTATATTATAAGGCCGCAACAAATAAAATATATGTTTCTCTAGAATCATTTGAATCAGTTCATATGTCACTTATAGGCCACAACAAATAAAATATGTTTCGCTAGAATCATTAGTATCAGTTTTTATAAGTCACTTGTAAGTCAAAAGCACTTGTTTTCGCCGGGCTCAAAACATCAGGAGGAATCTATTACTGGGACCATGAAACATGTTTGTTTTTTTACAGAGTTTTGGCCTCAAAAGCATGGGAGGAGCAAGAATGAGGCTGTTTAGTGATTTCATCTACACTGGGTGGTAATTGTAGTGGTTCAAGACCCAAATGATGAACGACCTATTAATGGGTTACAATAGAAAGTGACAGTCCCAGGTACTATAGACAACTTTCTTTGCCATAGTTACACATTGATTATATAGAGGGGGGTGTAAGGTTTAGAAATTCAATTATACCGCTGGTCACTATGAATATAACTTCTCTATTTTATCAGATCTATTAGGTGTCTGCATAAACACACCAACTATATATATAGGTAACCCAAATATCAGTTAACAAAGAATTCGGTCAGTTACTGTCGACCTCAAATATTGGAGCCACCCTACATCGCAGAACAACAGTTTATACAATTTTCTCCTTATATCACACACACAGATTGAATATGACTACCAGGACAGCAAAAATGCACGGCCAGACCAGGGTTCGAACCCAGGACCTTTGCGAAGGACGCTCAATTGAGCTATCTGGTCGCCGATGGCTGACCTAGTCCACAACATACGGACACATACAAAATAACTGACGACATCTCTATTTTACATGTACTTAATTTGTTATAAATGACAATCCTTTATCAGTACAAAATTGGGTCTATACCTTTGGCAAAAATTAGAAAATGTGCATTGATTAGGCTGCCTTACAAGCATCATCAACATATGTATACAGACATAAACAAGGGTATACTTAAAAAGCTGAATATCATACACCTGTCATACATTGAATGAACAGATATGTCTGTATAGTTGTACATAAAGGGCAATCACTTGTCACAAGCTTGTCTTGAGTTATCATGATAATGAACCTTACTGTCAAGTTTGAAGTTAATCTGTTGAAAATCACTTGAGATATGACAGTGAACACTGTTTTGGCGATTAAAGGACCATAACTCCATAAATTAGTCTGTTACTTACGATTAGAAAATAACATGTAGTCCAAGCTATCAGGATCAATAATTTATCCTCCATTAAAAGTTTTAAAGAAAGCTGTTAAACTACCTCCTGAGAAATTGGATGGACACTTTTTGCACCTGTCCGCATGCTATAACATACATCATTGTTTCATTTAATAGACGTTTAAAAACTATTGCGCAGTGGAGCAGGGATCCTTAATAAGTCTATACTACGTGAAGCACTTCCCGAACCAGGCAAGCTACATGTACACTTAATCTTGTTTACAAGCTGTGTAGTTCTGTGAAGAGGTAAACACATTTTTAGCCCTTGATAGCTTAAAAAGCACATTTAACACCTTGAAAAGATTTAAAGGTGATTAATTTGAATATATATATGTAACTCTTTCATCACAACAAGCTACTTTCCCAGGGCATAATGGTACCATAGAAGAAGTTGTCTGAAGTTTTCTGACCCATGACCCTCGAGATTGTGCAAGAGAGGGTTATCAATCTTATTTACGGTATTCCTTTGAACATACAGGTTTAATTATTAATGATAGTCCTCTAGCTGTGTACCATTTAGCAAAGCTACAGGCATTAGAATTCTGTTTGCATGATATTATATATAACACACCATATAACAGCTTTCTCATATGCTCTTCACCAAGTAGAGTTAAAAATAACCCATAAACACTTTGCTTTCTGATTTCTGAAAAAGTCTAATTTCTAGTTTTTCCCCAAGGTGAATATCTAAAATTACAATAAACACAACAAAAATTTAGAAAATAAATTCTTCTAATATTAGTAACTATTATGAGTTTCAATTGAATCCGATAACAGTGATACTATAAAAAGTGGACTTTAACACAAATTCTCAAAATCCCCATGTTTTTGTCCCAAAACAGCAGAACCTGCAAATAAATTTCCTTCAAATTTAAGATGTTCAGTGTGATGATATTAATCACAACTTTAAGTTTCAATTTAATTGGATATCTGTAACACTATAAAAAGTGGACTTTAACGTAAATTCTCAAAATTCCCAAGTTTTTGCCCCAAAACAGCAAAACTTGTCACACGATTTCATTTAAATTGAAGTTAGGTATTAAGTATGTTAGTTTGAGTAATGGGATCAACTTCCAATTCAATTGGATAATTATAACACTGTGAAAAGTGGACTTTAACACAACTGTTGATGCCACCGCCGCTGGAAAAGTAACACCCAAGTCTCGCTTTCTTGACTATCGTCGAGGTTAGACAAAAAATAACCAATATATGAAGGTGTGTTGATAGCCAGAGAGAGCCTTTATTCCTTGTTTTAATAGGTGGTTTTGTGGCAGATTGGTAGAACACTGCAAGGTTAGCGTGACATAGAGTGGGAATCTACTTATATAAACAGATTTCAAGAACTTCCACAATCATAAAAATAACTAATATAATATTATGTAGGTGTGTTGATAGCCAGAGAGAGCAGTTATTCGTCGTTTTAACAGGTGGTTTGGTGGCAGATTGGTAGAACACTCAATTTTCCCCAAGATAACCTGGGGTTAATAAGAGAATAAGACCAGGTGTTCCGGAAGAGTAAGCGTCTTCTGCTTCATTGACGACACCCGCCATGTAAATCTTTGTCACATCCAAGTAAACATCAAGTTCTCACAATGAGAACCGAGTATCATTGTCAATCACAACAAGTAAACACATTATTGAGCATACTGAAAAACATCCTTTAACTTTAACTTTAAAGCTACTGAATAAATCACAACCTATGCTATATGGCAAATCTCCTACAGTTAAGCATGACATATTTCTAAATTATGTTTTCAATTACTTTTTAGTTCGGAGCTATTAATGTATAATGTTGCAGGAACGTTTTTGGAATCATTAGAAATCTTAGCAATATTGATCACGGATGCATATGCAGCATTTCAACATAAATTGTTATCTTTTCTTGGCTTCATGACAGTAGGATGGAATAGGGTGATGGAGATGTAAACCATTAGTGTGGATATAATGTAATCTTTGATATGTATAATGTAATCTTTGATATGTATAATGTAATGTTATCTTTGATATGTATAATGTTATCTTTGATATGTATAATGTAATCTTTAATATGTATAATGTTATGTAATCTTTGATATGTTTATAATGTAATCTTTGATATGTATAATGTAATCTTTGATATGTATAATGTAATCTTTGATATATATAATGTATAATCTTTGATATGTATAATGTAATCTTTGATATGTATAATGTAATCTTCGATATGTATACTGTAATCTTTGATATGTATAATGTATAATCTTTGATATGTATAATGTAATCTTTGATATGTATAATGTAATCTTTGATATGTATAATGTAATCTTCGATATGTATAATGTAATCTTTGATAAGTATAATGTAATCTTTGATATGTATAATGTAATCTTTTGTATAATGTAATCTTTGATATGTATATTGTAATCTTTTGTATGATGTAATCTTTGATATGTATAATGTAATCGTTGATATGTAATCTTTGATATGTATAATCTAATCTTTGATATGTATAATGTTATCTTTTGTATAATAAAATCTTTGATATTACCCGGTACATATTTTTCAAATTACTTCCTAACTATTCATGCATTACAAACATTATCATTTCGTCAGATCTATTTTTTTTTTTCTCAGAAAGGAAATTGTACAATCACAGATAGGTAGTATCATATTGTGCTTTTGCACTGTTATCATTAATAGATAGGTACCATAGCCCTATAGCACTATGAAGTTTCCATTATAGATTGGCAGCATTATCCTAGCACAAAAAGCATCAAAACTTTTTCATAAAGTATATTGGCAACATGGGAAAATGTTACTTTTATATTATTAAATAGATTATATATTTGAAACATGTGTAAAAGATATACACTGATTAGGTTACCTTACAAGCGCGAGCTCAGTGTTTTTCCTGGGTATTTTGGGAAAAATTCAATTTGCCAAATTGGGAAAAAAGTGGAGCGAACAGGTAATAAATTGGGAAAAAATTAAATCTAACCACACTCATTAAATGTTCCATGCTAACCGATTTTACAGTGCACAGTGTATCATTTAGCTTTATGATATGGTAAACAATGAAAACAAAGAGCTGTGAGTTACATGGTGAGTCTGAGTGACAGACTCACTGATATTTCTTTTAATGATTTTTTATTCATTATAACATCATGTGCCTGTCCATTTTTCCCAGATTTTGAAAAGTCATAACAATTGGGAATTTTTTAGTTGACTTTGGGAAAAAATAACACTAAAACGCATTGGGAATGGGGTCGTTTGGCCTACCAAGTTATATAGGCAGGAAAAACACTGGAGCTGTAGGGAATTTCCCTTAATAAGCTCAACGGTAGAGCATAGGGCTGGAGAGCCAATGGTCGTGGATTCGAGCCCCAGCAACGGCACTTACTGAGGTAATCTTTATCACTTTTCCTTGTCCTATTACACATATAAGGCTGGTAAGAAACAGTTCACTTAGGTTTCCATACATATAAATTAACAACTTACGACCATTTCAGTTACAGCATACGAGGGAGAATGTCTATTAATTGATGTTAAAAAAAAACAGAACCTCAAGCATATTTTAACGTATGTTGGTTGAGAACAGGTGTGATTTTATCAAGTCATTATGTAACGCTAAGTTCCAGTACAGATAAATGATAATTCAGTAAGAATATGGAAATGATCCTGTTGCAACAATAAATGCATGGTGCAGTTAAGAATTTATGTGGTAGACCACTAAGATCCACAGGACAGATAGATAGAAAATGTCCTTAAAGATATGGCAGTAGCAAAGGTTATTAAAGGCCCAATATACGTAACTTTCGGCAAAACTTAAAGAGTAACTGTAGTGCAAATAGAAACTGAAAATGATCAGACTCGTTGTGTCGGCATTAATACATTGTCGAAAACCGCATCGAAATCGGCCGACCGGTTACAAAGTTACGACAGGTTGAAGTTTGGTTTTTTACCTGTTTTGCCACACGCTAATTAAGCGCACCGCGAACCGCTAAAAGTTGTGCACACGTATTGGTGACGTCACAACGGGAACACAAGAAATTGGGTCCTATGTCTCTCTATATATAATAGTAATATGTACGTCTGGTTGATTAATGATTCAAAATGTATTATACAATGAAATTAAGGCACGTACCATAATATGGGGGTCGGGAGAATAATCTGAAATCGTCATTGAAATAACTTTATTTTGATTCTTTCATAAATATAGTGTTTATTGATTGTTCAAATTCATTTTAATGGACCCATATATATATGCGCTGTCATATTGTAATACTCTGTGTCATTTATAATGTCAGTTATACATATCATTTATCCAATGATTCAAAAGTGACTCTTACAATAATACCTTTGAATATTGTAAATCTCATGTTAGTGTCCATTATATTACGTAATCAGATTAGCGGGATAATTTACCTGGTCAGTTCGATAACTTCACACGTAATTTGTTACTCAAATAGCAAGTAATTAACATTGGAGAGGGGGGGGGGGGGCTATCAAAGTTAGCTAAATTGTAATAGTTGAGTATGTTGCGGTTATTATCCCCTCTTTATAACTATAAAATGTGTACTCTAAATCTGCAGTTACATGTAGATCTCGACTGGAACATAGACTATCGAGTGCACGTGTATCTTTTGAAATCTCCGTAACCCACCGTCAACTCACACAGTATATGACACTTTTTTTTAATTTCGAGTTTGACTCTTCTATTCAACGAGAAAAGTTCTGTTGAAAACTTGCTTGATATGTCTCAGGGACGTATATGCACATATACGTCCCTGGTATGTCTGTATCACAGTTTTTTCATATTTCATTTTTAACATAAATGAATAAAATGCTGATTAAAACCACAGGCACTTGTGGCCAGGAGAATATATAAATAACATAGCGAAATATGATAATTAAAATAAAATATAAAAACTGAATTTTCAAATTTTCTTTTTATGTTATTTATCATCTAAAACCATATTGAAAATAATTGCCAAATTTCAGCTTGATACGTCAAGCGGTTTAATTTAACAAAAAATCGACTATCAGACACTCTTTTTTTTGTGAAATTTAACCGCTTGACGTATCAAGCTGAAATTTGGCAATTACTTTCATTGTGGTTTTAGATGATTAATAAAATAAAAAGAAAATTGCTTAAGTCAGTTTTTATATTTTAATTTAATTATTCATATTTTGCAAATTATCTATATATTTATATGACTATTCTCCTGGCCACAAGTGCCTGTGATTAAAACCAATTAAGTAATCTTCTCATCTTATTTTCAAAAGATGTTCCATGTTCATTTCTTGTCAGTAAAACAAAGGGGTTTTCAAAGATCTAATCTTATTTTTTCTCAAACAGAATTCGAAATACATTGTCTTGACAGGTAACATCAGGATTTCGCTCATATTCTTTTATTTTACAATATTCACGATTTGAAATGTTTTTTTTTTATACTGCATAGACATAAATAAATTATCAATGGATAGAAAGCTGTTAACTTTTAATATACACACCTATAATTTCTCAAACATATATAAGGATAAAAAAAGTCGAAATGTGATACCCGTCAAAACAGTTTATACAGGTCGAAAGCATTGATAAAAGTTATATATTTTTATTTTCCAATATACGTACACCGTATTGTACGTATAAAAAGGCTGGTCTTGTCGTTCTATATGACGGTACTAACTGTTCTTCTTTGAAGTCCAATAAAATATATGGTTTTCGAAGTTCCGAGTCTATACACGGAATTAGATTATATCTAAGTCCGTGGTCTAAAAGCAACACAAATATCCTTTTCCTTATCTGTTTGTTTAAGGTTGTTTCTAGGTAGTTTTGTATTTATACAGCCGACCGACATGCATTAAAAAAAATTCAGAGTACATTTTAAAAGGTATTACGATCAGTTCCTGCTGATATGTGCATGCAATCAACATGACCATCAGTGAATACACACGCCGTTTTAGCGGTGTTATATGAAATAAAATATGAAAAAATTAATACCTAATCATATCAAGTGCATGTTTTGAGGTCTTTCCGCAAAATAATAACCTGTTAATCATGTTAGCGAGTCTGGCGGTTATTGATTTATGGTCGAGTGATCATGACCACGTGTGCCGCACACCTGAGGAACTCCCGACCCCCCTCACCACTAATTACGGCCCCCTGGGGCATACAACACCTTGGAATTATCAGTAGGGTCATTAATGAACTCCATACAACCTTGATATATAATAAGTGTCATATTCTTGAATAGAAGACTCTATACAAATAGCAAGTCGTGATACGATTCACATAATTTTAATATAATGACTACACAAGTCTATCAGTGCGGTCACCGTTGTGACGTCACTTCCGGTCGTATGGCAAAATCGGGGATTTTCTGATTTGCGTTCAGGTGTGAAATTTAGAAAAATGGTCAAAACTTCGTAATTTTTACAAAAAAAAAATTTTCGTGAGAATTATCTCACTTACTATTTACCAATCTTTCCATACACAAAAAATGGTTTTGCACTACAGTTACTCTTTAAAGCGAAAATCAAGCCTAATAACTTATTATGTTTATAGTTTTAGTTAAGATTAACTGATATCAGCATTATTCAAGATGAATTCTTTCGAGATTACCGGTACAGCAGCAGTTGAAAGACGCCATTTGTAAACAGGCATCCATTTCGAACCGTCTTCTACCTTCGGCTTGTTGTTGAAGTGGGCCCCACCTTAATTATCTCAAATTATTTGGATTTGTTTGTCTCTTGTTTCTTGTTAGTTACCGCTCAGGTTTACTTTGTTTTAGGCTTATTTTTGCATGGTTATCACCTGGACTTTTTTTGCAGATTTTTTCAGAATCACGAAAATTTCCCTGAAGTTACGTATATTAGGCCTTTAACTGTTTCCCCTGGTTTTCATAATGCACAATTCCAACCTTTGAATTGGAATAGTTTAAATGTGTTCACAGTGGTGAATAGGGTGGGTGGGCGGCAGGGGGGCGTGGAGAGATAATGTTTGACTCCAATCTGTTTTCATTCGCGATTTTACAGAATATCATTAACATAACAAAAAGATATTCCCTAAATACAACTTATCAACGATGACATCAATCAATATTTATAAGTATTTTGCATGACATCTCTTTGTATGAGCTTGGGAAGTTGGAAAAGATAGTAACCAAAAAATGAATGTATGCATTAACATTCTAGCAATGTATGTTATCTGTCAACATCAAGCAAACAGATGAAAATGGAAACATATGGAAATGGAAAATGAACTACAATCTTTGATTTGATAAGAACTCGATAAAATCTCGGATAGGCGGGAAAAAATGTGTTTCCGTTTTCATCAGTTTAAAGCGCTAGCTATAGCTACCCTGTACCTAAGTTGCAGTCTGTTACGATATAAGGCACTGCTTCAATGTAAGCATTCTTTGTCCAAACAAATAGTTTTGCCCATTTTTCTTTGATAGTTTCCTACTAATAGCAGCAACATAAATATTTTGTTATGCCTTTTCAAATGGTAGCCTGTTCAAGATTTCCAAATTCTTAATAGAAGTTGTCCATTTCGTTTTGCATGTCTGACAACTACTGCTATTAAAATAGCATGGTATAAGTTCCCTTGTCGAATGAAAGTAGGTATTTAAGGAATTGCTTGTTGCATGAGATTAATTTACATAATATTCTATCACCTAGCACCACTGTTATGTAAATATGACACACTTGAAATCAACACAGTGAATTCCACATTTTGTCCACTTGCTTATATTATGGTCAGTGTTAATATGCTTTAACTAAAACAAATCCCCCCTACCCTTCTAAATTACTTGCAAACAAGTATGACTACTTGTACATTAATTAGCCTAGTTCTCTCTAACATCAAGGCATCAAATTCGTTCAAATTCCAAATAATTTCTGTCCTGACTGCAGCAAAAACTGCACCTAAACTTAATCAAAGCACTTCACGGCGAAAGTTCACAAGATAATCATTTTAACTACATGTTTATCAATGCAGATGCACAGTGCTACTCATTCAACCCAATCCGGACAAACATCTGCAGCCTCCAGCAGGAAAATGGACCCGCCTGACCTCAAAAGACAGTTGTGAGCCGATAGGGATTAAAATGAAACTGTTAGCTTAGTACATTGTATCTTTAAAACAGGAGTTTGTAATTTAGAAATGAAATGTAAACTTACCTTTAAAGAGTGGACAGATCCTCCATATAGTGATGGGACTTAGGCTGCCAAACTGTCCAAATATCACCTCCATAAAAAACAGAGGGATCCCACACAGCACCAGGAAAATGGTGTACGGAATGAGGAAGGCTCCTGTAACAAACATACAGTGAAGTCCTCCTATACAAAATTATGTATCTGTAATGTTATAACTTATATTTTCATGCTCGCCCATGTACAATTTAATCATGCACACTCGCTCGATAGAAGTTATCTCCTTATTTACAAGGTTATTACTATCTGTGCATATATTATATATTCAACCAAAAACAACTAGAACTCACTAGTGTAATCCCTAAGATAACTAATACTCCCCCCCCCCCCCCCCAGCAAATGCTGCTAATTTTAAAGGCCCAATATACGTAACTTTTCAATTTTTTTTTGCGATTCTGAAAAACAATCCAGTTGATAACCATGCAAAAATAAGCCTAAAACGAAGTAACTGGGTAAGAATTCATCTTGAATATTGCTGATATCAGATTATCTTTACAAAATCTATAAATACAATCAGTTATTAGGTTTGATTTTAGCTACAAGTTTTGCCGAAATTACGTATATTGGGCCTTTAATGTCGTAACTCCATTCGAAACAGCCAAAATGGATTTGGGGGGTTGGGGGGTTGGGGAGTATAACAAGACATCACAGACTGTACAAATTTCATCGCAAAACCCAAATTCATACAACCAAGATCAATGATGATGTTTGAAGTATGTTTCATGAGAATTGGTTAAGAAATGAAATCTGAAGAACAGTGATGTTTAAATTTTATTTATAGCAGCAGTGACCTAGTTTTTGGCTGCAGGAAGCTAAAACGCAAACTTGTATCAGAGTTGATATTTGAGCACATGTTTAAAGCTCCATGCTAATTGGTTAGTAGATGAAGTTTGTTGAGTGGTGAAGCCGTGAAGAACATGTACAAACAAACTAATGGGCAGACACTTATACCCCCCAAATCCTTGTGGTGAAAGTATAATTAAATCCCTTGCAGAATGGGGTCATTGAATTCTGCTAATAAGGGGCTATATATGTTTATGATATGAAAGTAAATTATTCACCAAAATCACATTACTTAATAATTTCGTGTAGCTAATGTAATGAAAGCATCTTTGACTTGATGGAATTTTCGATAAAATTAACAATAGATGTTTGCACAAGTCTTATACACAAAACGAAAAACTGACATGGCATATACGTACCACCTCCATTTTTGTAGCAGAGGTAAGGAAACCTCCAGATGTTTCCTAGACCTATGGCGTAGCCAATACAAGACAGCAGGAAGTCAAGTCGCCCAGACCAATTACCGCGCGACGTCTCATCCGCACTCCCAGCACTGCTGCTACGGCTTGACGAGTCATTAGAAGACTGTTCTAAAGCTTTCTGAAATTAAAAACGCAAATTTTACTAAACCTGATCATCGTACAAAGAAAAAATTGTCACATCTCAGAAAATAACATGTTGCGGAAAAACGCAGATATTTGACGTACTAACTATATGATTAACCTGTGGACTTACAAATTGACATATGTGGTAATTTGTTGATAGAGAAATACAAACTCTCCACATCATCTACTGTTTGTGAAACCAACATGTGGACTATTAATAAGCTTGCAGGGCATGTCATTTCTGAAATAGCAAGCTCTTAAGTATGGAACATTAAATGTACTACCATACATCTGTGTATGTGGATGGCTGACGGTAACTATTATAGGGATATTAACCCAGAAATGGGCCGCAGATGCAGACACTAATATCTGTGTAGCAGATACACAAAAAGTATATGCACAACAGATCATAATTTAGATAACCTTTTTTTAACACCATTCTGATTCATATACTACCCTGGCGACTACATAAAAGATCTATCAGAAAACGTCATGTATTTATGCAAATAATATGCTTGAATAATTTTTTTTTACACTTTCATCATTTCATAATCTTTAATCATGTATGCATTAATAAAGATTGTATGTTATTATCTTTTATGGCGACTTAATTTATTTATTCATTAGAAGATCGAGTACAGGAAAAAGCCTACCGTACATGTATAATGAAAGATGACATTGCTAAACGAAATTGGTTTTGGGTTAGTTTTATTTTGTATTTTGGAGGCTGCGGTGTGTTTGTGTCTTAGCCTTCTTATGATAGTGCGTAACTGATGCTGACTTTTCAGTGATACCACACTGTAATATATACTGCCGAAGTCACCCAGAAGACCCCGATCCAGTCACATTATTATTAACTGATAACTGCTGAACCAATAGTTTCACTCCTATAATGTTGAGCATCAAGAAAGGAGTAGAAACTTCCAGTTTTAGAGACTCAATCATATCAACATCATCGGAAACCCATTGTACACTTCTCTGACGTTTGCATACCATGAGCCAGAATCGATATAAATCTTTGCTTCCCCGAATAGAAGTTTATCGGAGATTTTGACCAATCAGAATGGTTGCTTTATGCGACACTCTGTTAGATTACTTTACCGTAACCACGACCAGTATATCTCTGTATAGCATGACCTTATATTTTAATCACAATCTACACAATTATAACACAATCGATAGGTTTTGTTGACAGGCAGTGCTCTGGCTGGAAGTAGTCACAGATGAAACTATTGAAATGATTGGCTACTATTTTAGTACGAAAACGAGAGTTTCCATCGGTTTAAGCCCACGGTATGCAAACGTCAGAAAAGTGTACCGTGGGTTTCCGACTCAGGCATATCAAAGCCTTCCTTGTAAGCCACCCAAAGCCAAAAGTGAGGCTGTTAAGGATACACAAGAAAAAATCAAGCAGTTGGAAAGAGAAAAGATAAAATCCTAAATTTAGCCGACTCTTAAGATAACATGCAATGGGGGCAACTGGTACAATTTTTACGCCCTACCTTCAGGGCTTAACGGATCAGACGATAAATAAAAAGCTAATTGTTACAGTATAACTGGTCGAAACCGGCCCCTGTCTAATCCGAATTCTTGTCTATTCCAGCCTTACAGTTCCGTCCCAATATTCCATCTGAACTCATATCAAACCTCTACAAACCAGACATCTGTGAGTGTGTTAACCGACCAAACAATTTGGTCCCAGTGACATCTGGTTTAGACAAGTTACACTCGTGTACTTACATGTTGGCAATAAACAACAGTCACTCCTTCTGCACTTTTATGTTCAAAGGTCTTAATCTTTTTAAAGCCTGCCAATTTGTTATACTTGTAACAGGAAAGAGAATAGTGTGCTTCCACAAGGAATCAAACCCTCGATCTCCAGGTTCCTAGTCGGACGCTTTACCACCGAGCTAAAGGGAAATTCCTTCTAGTTCGAAGCTAGAAGGCGACCAGCAAAATTGAAATCTGCCACGTACTTATAGAGTTTCTAGAATCAGAAGATAATGTTAGTTAATGGTTACTATATTCGACCCAATATTTGCATGTCCCTAGGAGCATGTGCACTCATCCAACTAGTTGGACATACCAAAAGATGTAAAACATTGACAATAAGGCAATAACTTCTAACTTTTATTACAGACAATCATGCATGTACGTAAAAAAAATCTCAGGTTTCACATTATGAGTATAATTGAGTTAATTGTTGATTGTGGCCCATGCTTTACTGGGTATTTTAAGTCAATTTAATGAACTCTTAATTTGTCCATATAAGCGCACAACCCTTTTTTTTTTTTTTTCACCGCCCTGGGTGTTTATTGCGTCAAATACAGTATTTATTGTGGTGTTATGCGAAAAACCAATTCAACATAAACTGCACCAGGCAACATCACAATATTTACAATATAACCTCAGTGCACTGCCGTGCAAATATTATCTAATGACTCACAAATTGGACAGCCCAAAATTATTAAGTGATACCACTTCAAATTATTGAAATCATGCATCCCACAATAGATTTTGATTTGAGGCTTTTTTACTCTTTAATAATACTCAAATTTCGCAACGAGCGTAAAAGATTAAGAAAGTACAATTGCTATTTACACGTCTTTTCAAAGATACGAACAATGCATTTTCTGAAGAAAAGTTATAAATGCCATCATTGTTTGGTTAGGTTCTTTTCGAGCCCCTAAGATGAAATTTAAACTGTGAAACTATTCACTAGATGACAAAATAAGGTTTTCAATCCTGTGGTTGGAAAGGTTCATCATGATTTAAAAGGTAAATTATTGTATAAATTTCCAAAATTTTCAATTTCAAAAGAATACACCTTAACAAAGAATATTCTCCACAAAGAAAAACCAAGATCATAAATGGCTATATATATATATATTTACATTTGCTCTGTAATTTTCCATTGACACAATGCTAAGAGGCAGTTGCTGTCATAGGCCTATAGCACCCAGTGCCTTAGACTATAACAGCAGTTGCTATTGTGACGTCATCAATCTCTATTGTGACGTCATCAATTTCATTGTTGTCTTCACTTGTTTTGCTGTTCAAAATCGGTCCGAAGAAACTTAATAAAGCACAATAATTCTATCAAAATGTAAATATAAGTAATGAACATTTTAACAAATATTGTTACAGTCCTATAACACACATTGCTATTGCTGACAAACTTACATAAAGCCCTACCGGGCTTTATTTAGTTTGTCATCAATAGCAATGTGTGTTATAGGACTGTAACAACATTTGCTAAAACATTCATTGCTTAAATAGCACATATACCTGGTATTCAAACAAAACAGCATGACTGCAGAGCGAAAATTTCCACATCGCATACAGTTTGAAGGATGAGAAAGCGAAAAATTTCACGCATGAAAATATTGACTTATATATATACCCATACCAAAAAAAGGTACAAAAAGTCATAACTTTTTTGTACCTTTTTAGTGCTTTTTTTGTACTTTTTAAAAAAGTTACAAAAAAGTTATGACTTTTTTGTACCTTATTCAAAACTTGTAATTTACTAGTATAACTTTTTTGTACCTTTTCTGGACTTTGAAATTATCAAGTATACCTTTTTTGTACCTTTGTGGACTTTGAAATTATTAGGTATACCTTTTTTGTACCTTTTCTGGACTTTGAAATTATTAGGTATACCTTTTTTGTACCTTTTCTGGACTTTGAAATTATTAGGTATACCTTTTTTGTACCTTTTCTGGACTTAGAATATTTTCTGGACTTTGATATTATTAGGTATACCTTTTTTATACCTTTTCTGGACTTTGAAAATATTAGGTATACCTTTTTTGTACCTTTTCTGGACTTATAAAAATATTGAACATCTCTTAAAAGACTGGTCTTCAAAAATACTGACTTTGATTATTTTATGTTTAATGTTTTTGTACCATTATTTTTATTATCAATGTCAGAAAAAAAATTATACAATAGCATTTAAATAGAAATTCAACCATCAATTTACTAAATTTATCAGTTTCCAAAATGAGTGTCCTGTGGAGTTTCATCAATAAAATTAATAACTCGAATCCATGGCCACTTTGGTCTTTGGTAAAAGGGAGGTAACTCTTACATAGTCTACAAATACCTTCCCTTCCACCATTGATATGCAATAACCTTAGCATCTTTTCAAACTCTGTTACCCAAAGTAGCACTTTCTAAATTTGACCCCTACCAAAACCAGGGGTAGATTTTTCAGATGTTTTCTCAAAACAATTAAGAGAAAGTGTTCACAGTATGCTGCTGATGAAATATCATCACTGTATGTCTTCTGGTAATGAAGAAATAGCCATTTAAACGTTTGAAGTTTAATGACCCCTGTGACCCTGAAAGTAGGTCAAGGTCATTCATATTTTTAAACCTGATGATTCATGACCTTAACATTTGATGTGTGAAATATCAAGGCTCTAGGCTTTACAGAACTGGAGCAGAAGTTTGTCAAAGTTTGCCACCCAAAACAGCACTTTTCAACTTTGACCCCTACAGAAAACTGGAAGTTGACATTTTAGAGAAAAATGTTCCCTGACAAATGTTATTTATTTATTATTCCACATAATTAATATATCCAAAAATTAATTCTTAACATTCAGCTGTTAATGAGATATGGCATTTAGGGTTAAAACCAGAAAAGGTGTCATGGTGGCCATTTTGCTTTTTTTGATGAATTTAGGACCGTATCATCAGCTGACGGGGGCAACGTCAAGATAATATTTTGATATCAAGTTAACAAAATGGAAGCTTTAAGAACAAGTATTATGAAACAAGAACAAGTATTATGAAACATTATCAAAATGCAAAATGTCAGCCCATAGCATATATTGGGGAATTTCCAAAATGGCCTTCTTCCTTAACTAGAAATGCTACTGAAAAAACAGAAGGTATCAATATCGTTGGAATGACATGCTGCTTTAATCTGTAAAAGGGTTTTTTCAACAATGGCAAAAAATGAAAAATTCTAAAAATAGATTAACTTTGACCTCTGGTGAGCTTTTTTACTGGACATATTTTGTAATAACTTGTAAAAGTTTTCCCCTGATGTATTTTACAGAAATATGCCTTTTGAAAAAGCTACAAGTTTAACAGTTTTTTAGTTATAACCACTTACACATTTTGAGGTATGACATCATGGCGGCCATATTGAATTTCAGACCAACACAAAATTAACAACTTTTATATAATTAGTCAGGAATGTTTAAGGATTTCTTCAGGTAAATTTGAGCTAAATGGTGGAATTTGAGGAGAAATTTGAAATGCGAGACTTTTTTTTTAACGGGAAGATCTATAGAATATATAGGGACATTTTCAAAATGGCGTTCAACCTTAAATGTAGTGCTTAAAAAAATGAAGACATCTCTTTTATGGGGATGATATTGTCCATTGTCCTAAAGAATAATTTTTAAGGAGAAAAAAAAAGAAAACTAAATTCCCCCCCCCCCCCCCCCCCCCATTTTTTTTTAATTTTTGACCCAACAGCAAGCTTTATTACTTGAAATAATTTGTAATCACATGACATGAATAGGAAGAAATTAGATATTATCTTATAGTTTATCTACAAAAAAATATTATTACACGTACTCTGTACAATCAATATTTTTTGAGATATGTCTGTTTTGAGGTTTTTTGCAAATTATTTACTTCTATTAGAATATGAGAAATGGAAAAGATGTTGCATATTTTGCATGAATAGTACTCAATAATCTGTATAAGGTCAATTTACTGGTATAAACTACTCCCACAGTCTTCAAATAAACAGAACCAAAATTAACAGTGATTACAATTACCTGTATATTACAAGGTACCAGCCTTACCTGTATAAACTACTCCCACAGTCCTGTGATTAACAGAACCTGGGCCAGTTAACAATTAATAATTGGATAATTACCTGTACCTAACAGGTAGACTCAAGTTTACCTGTATGAACTACCTCCAAAACAGAACCCATGGCCAGTTCACAATGATAATTGGATTATAACAGGTAATTAGCAGGTAGATCCTAACCTGTAGATATAACACAGGTGTACTGGACACTGTATGGACAAACCCCATTCAGCAATAAATTGATAATTACTCCCATTGAATTTATCTGGTAGTTGTTCTACATGGACATGGAGAAAAGCTGACCAGGTGTATGCATTTTGAATAAACAAATAAAAAAATTCTAGCTGTTTTTAACAACTATTGTGGAACTTTTCTTTAGAAAAGACTGATATTGGCTTGTAAATGCTGCAATTAAGGCTGTATAATTAATGTGATTGTGTATATATGTGTGGCATTGACAATAAATTATTTGAAATTAAATTAAATTTAATTTAAAAAAAAAATAAAAATCACCAGTATATCCATAAAGGCCTAAGTATAGATTTCAATATTTTTTTCTCTATTGAAAAAAAAAAATCATATCATATCATTTTAATCATTAATCATGATTATTAATGATAGAATTCTAGGCCTGCATAATAATATTATTTAATTTTCATTACAAGTATATTTACACATCGAGCTGAAGACATATTTTTGAGAAATGTAAAACCAGATCTTTTGTAAAAACGCAAACAATTTAGTCTATGCATACGTAATGAAAAAAAACGGTAACTGATTTTAGGACGAAACAAAATACATGTACACTGCAACCTGTGCTACCCAAGCACTAGCTAGGCCTAAAAGTTTATTGAAAATTTTCGTCCCGTAAAATCGTGAATTACGCCGAGTGGCTTCGTGGTGTATGACTTCGTTGTAAGTGATGAATTATCGTCAGCGACTAGCCAACAATAAGATAGCAATATATAATATATGTTGGTGTTCTTCTGATTTGATGTGATAACAAATCATTTTGATTTTGAAGTCGATGTGTGGTGGGATGTTTTCACCGAGTCCGCAATCGAACCCGGAAGTGTATTGAAGATTAGAGAAAAACATGTCGAGTCGCTACGTACGACACGATGTGCCTTTCTTGTTATATTTCTTTTCTGAAAATAATCACAATAATGATGTCATTCACTGATTCGATTCAATTAAAGACAAATGAAAACTAAATAACTAAGGGAGTTTTCGCTCGTCACCCTCCGTAAACCATATTTTTTCCCATGATGCAATAACCCCAAAATTTACTGACCAATCAAAACGTAGCGGGAAATTTATTCCTTATTTGATTCAACTTTGACCCACGACCTACGATTGCAAATGTAAACAAACGGGAGTCGGTCTCAAACCGATTCAATCTTACCGGAAAACAGTTGTATTATCATGTTACGCTGGAAATTAACGGTCCCCAGCAACTGAGAACAACACACGTAGATGGTGAAGGCAACACAGAATGTTTTCTACACAAACGGCGACGAATAGATTCTTCCAGAACTTGCGGAATACCTCGGCGTGGCGGCCATTACCAACGTAAGTTCATCGATATATAAGTTGTGAAAGTTTCGTCAATATTTAAATTGTTTTGCTGGATACTTCAAGAACCCAATTCATCATGTTCATTAGTGAATATTCTTCATCTTTTCCAGCTCAACGATCACAATTAACAGCTGCATAAACACATGGCCACGACTTCCTCACAACGACTTGACTTGATTTTTTTTTAATTGTAATGTAAGTTTTTCAATGTATTTGACTACATAAATACTGATAAATTGTCTAACGGTAACTATTATGCATTCGTTTGAAGATTCGCTGTGATATAATAACAATTAAAGGTTTTAAATGCTTGCATTGTTTATTCAAATCTGCTTTACGTGTTTTAAATTGTCAAAACTTTTTAAGAAATATAGTCAAACTAAATAATTAATTGTTTGGGGCTTAATACACAGTTGCTGAGATTAGGCAGTTTTGAAATTGATTTTAACTATATACGAACACTAATTAATTACATAATTATACCATATACATGAACCATACGTATATATGTCCATCTATCACAAAGTCAATGTGTTAAATAATGTTTTGCTTTTGAAATTCTTCAAATTTAAAAATTAATTATTTTTTTAGGGTATATTTTTTTTCTAAAATGTTTCCATCTTAACATTAATTCTCTATATTTCAGCAATTTTGTTTTCTTTTATACACCTTTCAAACACTCAACATTTTTTAACATTTCAGGTTCAATATATACATTGCAAATATTCTCAAATTTTCTTCTCATTTTGTTCCAATATTATTAATTAGGAACTTAAATATAAAAAGCCTAAATAGAAGCACGAATTTAGATCGAAATCCATGATTAAAGTTAATAGATATGTTTTTATGTTCAAGTTGGCTGACGCCAAGACCAGAGGATCCTCGGGCCAATATCATCTGACACATACCATCCAGAACAGACACTTACAGATCTGGACAGTACTCCTTCCTACCCAGAACCATCATCACATGGAATGGAATAGCAACAGAGACTTGATCCAAACCAACAATCGAGAGTGTATAGTCCACATTTCAACCTAGCATATTTGACTTTCTTCAACTTCAATACATTTTCAGTGTGCGAAAGTAATTCTTAATGTTTCATAGACAATATGTTTATCGATATTCAAATTGCATAGACCAAACAAAATTTCTGTAGACTGAATTGTTTCATCAGTGTCAACAGACCTCTTAAACAGAGTGATCGTGATCTCTCCTCCTTCGACATTCATAATCATGAGCAATTAAATTCCTTAAGACATAAGGTCTACCATACTAGCATTTTGCATAGACCAACAGGTTTTCCTGTAGCCTCGGTCTACCAGTCTTTCGTTACTTTCGCACACTGCATTTTGTAGATACATCACCTGTTGTTTTTACCTATTATCCTTTTAACTTTAAATACAGAACTTTTTAGCTTGTGGTTCACCATGCGTTTCATAATGAACACTCTCCAAAATCCAATGAAAATTAGAACTTTTTAAAACCCATGGATGCAGGGCCAGGGTCCAAGGAATTGGGATTTCCTTAAGCAGTGTAGTGCCATATTTTTCTAGAAAGAAGATTAGTGTGTAGTGAGTATAATGGTGTTAGAAGATTGTAATGTTTATTGATGTATAATTTATGATGTATGTGAAGTGATTTTAAATTTACAAATGTATGTGTTTTTATATGATTTAAGATTGTACTTATAATATTAATGTATATTTACTACCTACCTGGATCTACCTGGCATCAGTCTGGTGTAGATGTTTCCATCTCTGGACCACAATTAGGGCCTCATATTGGAGATACTGGTACCCTATAGTATCGTATTCACTGTAACTAGCGCCCCTCCCCCATTCTACCAAGGTATACAAATTATACAAGTGCCCTTTTAATCGCAATGCAACTAAAAGATTCCATCTAACGGTGCGGTAAAACCTTGCTGTGTGCATGTTTACAAGACAAAACCCCACAAATATTGGTTATTTGTGTACAAATTATCCAAAATTGATGACAATAATGTCTCACATCATGAGTACTATCCATTCTGGTCATAATACATTGTACTTATTTACCTTATTAAAAAGACATTTTATGCCCCCGCCATGTCCGTCCTGTTGCGTCCCATCCCATGGTAATGTAACCAGCTAATTTAAATAACTACTTATGCATTCTTATCAGACTTTGCATACATAATAAGTATGATGTCTTGTTGTGCACCTTGCTCTTTTTTTTTCTCGGATCAAGCATCCAAGAGGGCCGCCACCGCTTCTGATTGGCTAAAACATATCCTGTAATAACTTTTCTTCTATACTAAACCAATCATGATGAAACTTGATGGGATGGATGATAACATGAAGGCGCTCATTATAAACAAAAAGCTGTGGCATTACGATTCAAGATGGCTGCCAACTAGAGGCTTCTGATTTATCGAAATTTAAATATTGTCCGATTTGATTGAAATTATGTATGTATATGTAATCTGATGATACGAAGGCAATGACAGTATTCTTTTAATGAAAAACAAAGTGGGAGACATTTTATGGTCTCTGATTGGTCAAAATCCAAATATCCAAGTTTCATGAAATTTTGCAGAACTTATTTCATATGGATTTCATATTTATGTCTCATAGATATTTCTAGTTCTTGCAGGTCCTACTTTTGTTATCCTATTAAGCGCTCCATTTGGGACATTTTTTAGGTGCCTAGTGGGCACTAATTAAGACAAATACAGTAATCACTCTATTCACCTGTCCAATAATAGCTCATAGCTGATACCTTATTTATTGACCAATTTACTTGAAACTTGATCAAGATGTTAAGTTGACATAAATACTTTCTGAGGTCAAAGGTCAAGGTCATATGGTTCAAAGGTCAAGGTCAAATTTTGCACTTTGTCACTAATGAATTTTTTTGTTGTGACATACAGTAATGAAGCAAAGTTTGTTGAAATTAAACAATGAGTCAGCTGACAATAAGTCAAAGTCACGGAGTTAAAGATAAAATCACCAGGCCAAGGTCAAATTTTGTACCTTTTCACTGATGAACATTTTAATATGACATTATGAAGCAAAGTTGATCAGAATTAAACAAGGATTCAATAGGCCAAAACTCATGGTAACCAGGTAAAAGGTCAACTCATGGGCAAATTTTGTAACTTTCCACTGATGAACTTTTTATTTTGACATTATGAAGCAAAGTTGGTTTTAATTAAATAAAGACTCAACAAACAAAAACCATCTTTTACTGATGAACAGGTCCGTATGACATCATGAAGCATGATTGGTCAGAAACTAACAAGGAGTTAATTGACTAAAGATCAATCTTGTTTGGTTTGACCATTGGGTCTAAAGCTCAAGATTTGATGATCACAGGAAAGAAATAGCACATGACAGGGCCCTTGCTGACCTGTCATTGTTATAGTTTGATGTATGTGTAGTGAGTATGATATAGTGTTAGAAGATTATTATTATATTTGTCAAATTTGTGTGTATTTGTATGATGTAAGATAGGTTTTTTATTATCAAATTTATTTATATCATATGATGTATGTGTTGTGGGAATTTTAAGAAGATAATATTTATTACAATTTCATTTTAATGACAGTTCCTCAATAATGACATATTTGAAATAGTAGCTATACAAAAATAATTGCATACAGGTAGCTTAAAGGAATATTTCTTCATATAATTTCTGCAAAAAATTTGATATAGTACTACAGTGGACTCCACATAATATCACACCTGTTAATATCACATTCCTCTTTAAATCATGTTTTCCCAAGCACCAATTTTCTCTCTATATAATCTATGTAATTGTATCTGGTTAATATCATGTATTTTGAGGTGAATTCCTCTTAATATCATCTTTTTTTTAACCAATAACATAAAATATTCTGAAAATGATGTCATTTCTTTTGATTTCAGATACAACTTGTACAAAATGTTGCATAGAAAATACAAAATAACCCCAAAAATGATTTTTATTTGAAATAATGTTATCTATATATTGAAACATCTTCATATGTACATTGAATATCTTACTTTTAGGTATGGAGGTTGGAAATGCACTTGATTTAGACGGAAAAAAACATGTTTCTCTTAATGTCACATTCCTGTTAATATCATGTTTTTGTCTAAAAAATGCAACTTGATATAAAGAGAAGTGCACTGTAATAGGATAATATCAATGTTAAAGTAACCACAATGGATTATTTTTGAAATTTGATGTTCTGAAAAATAAAGATTTTTTTCTTCTAAATTTATACCTTTTTTGTAACTTTTTTGTAACTTTTTAATACCTTTTTTGTACCTTTTTTGTAACTTTTTAATACCTTTGTTGTAACTTTGTTGTACCTTTTTTATACCTTTTAAAAAGCTATACCTTTTTTGTACCTTTTTTGTAACTTTTTAATACCTTTTTTGTAACTTTTTTGTACCTTTTTTGTAACTTTTAATACTATTTTTATACCTTTTTTGTACCTTTTTAATACCTTTGAAAAGGTATACCTTTTTAAAAGGTATAAAAAAGGTACAAAAAAGTTATACCTTTTTAAAAGGTATAACTTTTCTGTACCTTTTTTATACAAAAAAGTTATACCTTTTTAAAAGGTATACCTTTTCAAAGGTATGAAAAAGGTACAAAAAAGTTATACCTTTTTAAAAGGTATAAAAAAAGGTACAAAAAAGGTATACCTTTTTAAAAGGTATAAAAAAGGTACAGAAAAGTTATACCTTTTAAAAAGGTATAACTTTTTTGTACCTTTTCATACCTTTGAAAAGGTATACCTTTTAAAAAGGTATTAAAAAGGTACAGAAAAGTTATACCTTTTAAAAAGGTATAACTTTTTTGTACCTTTTTTATACCTTTTAAAAAGGTATACCTTTTTTGTACCTTTTTAATGCCTTTGAAAAAGAATACCTTTTTTGTACCTTTTTTATACCTTTTAAAAAGGTATAACTTTTTTGTACCTTTATCATACCTTTGAAAAGGTATACCTTTTAAAAAGGCATAACTTTTTTGTACCTTTTTTATAACTTTTTTGTACCTTTTTAATACCTTTGAAAAAGTATACCTTTTTTGTACCTTTTTCTTTGACAATAAAGTGATTATTTAACTGAACAAATGTGTTGAGTATAACTTTTTTGTACCTTTTTTGTAACTTTTTAGTGCTAGATTGAAACCTCTTTTCTGATAGGGTTCCAATCTAGCATAAAAAAGTTATGACTTTTTTGTACCTATAAAAATGTAACTTTTTTGTACCTTTTTTTGGTATGGTATAATCACTTTTACAGTGAAAGGGTAAAAAAGACAAAAATTTAATTGAAGTGAATTAGTTATTACAAGAAATCAATATTAACAATGAAATTTCAACACCTGTATGATGTATATAGTATACAATTCTGTAAAATCCTTTTTATTAAAGGTATTCTCATTCTATCAATTAAATTTATTTTTTGGGAAGATATTCTTTGGGATTTATTTAATTGCATTGCCGTGTTTTCATATCGATTCTGCTGATAGATTTATTAAAGGCCCAATGTACGTAACTTTCGGCAAAACCTGAAGCGAAAATTAAGTCTTATAACTTATTATATTTCTAGATTTCGTTAAGATCAACTGATATCGGCAATGTTCAAGATGAATTCTGACGCGGTTACCGGTACAGCAGCAGTTGAAACTTGATATTTGTAAACACGCGTCCATTTTGAACCGTCTTTTAACTTCGGCTTGTTGTTGAAGTGGGCCACACATGAATTATTTTCAATTCTTTCGATTTTTCTGCCAACAGTTTCTTGTTAGTTACCGCTCAGGTTTACTTCGTTTTAGGCTTATTTTTGCATGGTTATAAACTGGATTTTTTGTCAGAATTTTTCAGAATCACGAAAATCTTTTATGAAGTTACGTATATTGGGCCTTTAATGATTATATTTATGAAATTTTTTTAATTAAATTATGAGAAATTTTTAATTTAACTAGAATTTTGTTTGCAACAGCTTGCACATATGTATAATAAAAGCTACCAATAACACTGGCAGATGTCAGTACTAAAATAATTGGAAATAAAAAAAAATTCTTCTTCATTTTAATAAACAGGCACCATCTCATATATCATCCTGTTTGCTCATGAATATTTCTAAAAATAACATAGCCTGTCATGCCAACTTATGATGTGTTATTAACTTTTTCCGATTCGGCCTACAGAGAGATTTGAAAAAAAAATAAAATTGCCAGTTGACCTTCAATTCATTTTTCCCTAAAATATCATAATGCAGTATTTGAACTTTTGAATAAGAATACATGTAGTTCAAATGTGTCTTCATACATATAGATGTATACCTATTGATTTTTTTGTATTTAATGTGGGACAGAATTTAATAGTCAAATTACTATTTATATATTAATTCCCTTCTGTGTAACAACTGGGCCTGTATTCATGAAACCGTTCTCATGCTCAAGCATGGATTTTGTGCTCAAGCCTATTTTATTATTCCGGCTATAATCTAATAAAAAATTCTTATTTTGTCAAAGTTTTGGTGAAACATCGAAGATCCATAAAGCCGAATGCTGTTTTCAATATTAACAATTGGCTTTTTGATCATTTACATTTTCTATATGAGTTTCAAGAAAGCTGGCTTGAGCACAGAATCCATGCTTAAGCATGAGAACAGTTTCATGAATACGGGCCCTGTTCAATTTTTCGATTTCAGATGCTTACAGTACAAATCAAGCTACTTATCACTATAAGGACCATCAATCAAAAGAAAATTTTGCAAAATATCTACAAAAGCACTGTATTTAAAGCTAGCAAACTTGTCATAGGACTAAGGCTATTATATCACAGAATCAACTGATGTATAAGGTGTATATGGCTGAAGTGTACGTAGCAACCCTGGAACCTGGAGGTATATATTATTAGCCGTGTTGTCAAGGTACACAGAATTAAAAGTGCATATAAACAGCATGCAGTATTGATTGGTATCTAGCGGACTCAAAAACACATTCAGTAAGATTTACTGGTGTAACCCTTTCACCACTGTGGACTGTAATGGAATCACCCAGATCAATACATGGACTAGTCTATTGAAGCCACATAGGGGATGGAAGGGCCAAATATATACTTGCAGGAAAGGGGCGCTTTCATTAGTTTAACAAGTACATGGTAAATAATTCAAGAGTGTTCACCGTGCTTCTACTGGTATTCGTTTAAAAGATTTAGATAAAAATTGATATTCAAGTACAAGTGCATCGCATAATGATAAGGCATGGAGACTGTGTAGAAATTGATGATTTTATCAAACAAATTTGTTTTGAAATACTGCATACCGTGCATAACCTTCTTATCAACCGCAGGGCTACAACTATTTATATACATCAAAATGTCAGATTAATTTATGGACAGGAAGCTTGCACACAGAAATTGATTTAAAAGTATCTATAATTAAACATCTGCTTCCAATTCCAGGAAAAAATATTGATATATGATACCATACAGTTTGTACAAATTCTACAGTTAAACACATGTGTACATTGTATGCATGTAATCAAGGATTATAGGCCCGCCAGTAGAGCTACATTATAGCCCACAGAGAATGTAGAGATCATTTTTAAAGAACATAGCTAGACCATGCAGATATGAGATGTCAGGGCTTTATCAGGGGGTTTTGGGAATTGGACCCTGAGATCAAATTGGAAAAATTAATCGACACAAGTGACAACAGCTATTTGGGAAATTATGACAAACACTATTATAACAACTAAAATACATCATTTCTTTTCTAAACTACTATTTAAAGCACTGTCAGTACTCATGACATTTACAGCCCATCTTTCTTGTTCCTTATTAAAGTTAATTATGTCACAAAAAGCTCTTCAAGCATGTAAAACCACCAATTTTTTTTCAAGTGTCTGAATTTGGAATTTTTAAGAGGAAATTTGGGAAAAATCACACCTTCTTTTCATTGAAGGGTCCATTTACCGGACCTAAAAAGAGGGGTGATAAAGCCCTTGATGTGATGAACTGGAAATCAAGAATTTTAGTTTAGGGGTCGGCCGGGGTATTGAGTCCCACTACCCCAAACTTGGCATGACCACAAGAAACGATGAGTATAACGTTAACCTACAATGGGGAAAATGGAGAACTTTTCGAATTATTGTTATCAAAAGTATAAACATGACACTATAACTGCATAATGTTCTAATTTCTAATTCATGCATGATGATGCATGCAGATTGTATCTTGGAAGACTGTGTGCCAGCATTCATTTAGCCCCTGCTGCCAGGCATGCAAGCTTCTTGAATTTGATACAAGCATTTCATCATTATGAAAATTACCTGCTAGCTAGAACAAAGGAAAATCATCTCCTGCTGGTGGAAATTTTGTTTGTGTATATGTACATGCATGTAAAGGGATTTTTCACGGGGTGTATACAATATTGATAACCACAACTATGCTGGTTCAACAGTATATAGAAACAGGAAATATGAAATAGGCCTATATTCTGATGACCATGGGAAACATATTTTGCATTTTAAATAATGTCAAGTAGCAGTCATTAAACTAAACATTTAGAAAAACAGATTATGTACAATATAAATTATATTGTCAGCATCAAATATCAATTTAATATTCATATTAATACACAAATCCTTGTACACTTTTTGTACCATCGGTTATACACATGTACATCTACAATTGACTATTCTAATTACAATGAACACATTCAAAGTACAAGATTTAGACATGCGTTAAATGAACGGCATAAAGTCACAAGCAATATATATCTATATTTCAATCCCTCAACTATCCATATTGCACCTCAACATTGAAACTTCCACATTCTACAAGATGCAGGCGGCAGGGGTTCGATCCTTGAAGTTGTCTTATGCAACAACCCAGGTGGAGTGGTCCGGTTAAGGGGGCACAATGAAATTAAAGATGCCATTGGAAGCAGGTTCCACTACCAACAGAACACAATACATCTCCAGCACACATGCATACATACAAAAACATCAGGAGATATTAGCCAGGTGTCATAGAACTAGAAGTTAATATTAGCACCTGCGTACTCCTCAGAATTTTATATATTTGCTAGAACTGTATGTGTTAATTGTATTGATTGTATAAACTTTGTATATCTATGTATTGCAAAGCGCTTTAGAGAAGCTTATATATAAGCTAGATAGGTTGCTTTATCAAATGTTGTAATATCTTATCACTTGGCAGTATGGATATGGATATACATTCAAGCGGCGTAGGTAGATGTTGAGGGATATGCATGCCTGGGGGTCCGGGGAGGGGAAGGGGGTGAAGTCCCGGTGGGGACCTGGGCGGAGAAAGCCCCCTGAAGCTGACGGAAAATTATCAAAGTTATTTTTTGCATGTTCAAGCATGCCCGGAAGCTACGCCACTGCATTCAAGTAGCATACTATACATATATATATTTTGAAATACTTTTTACGGTAGGTGACCGACTTCGTTAGTAGAGACTTTCGGCCAATGCAGAAAAGTGATAGCTAAGGAGCACTTAAGAGATATATCAGGGCATTTATTCAGATGAATATGGTATTTTAGTTAAGTGTGGTCCTTCCTTCCGTGTTTACAACAATATACATGTAAATGAAGGTGTAGAAAAATCTATATGTACGGAACTACATCTATCAGGGCTTTATCACCCCTCTCAGTGTTTTTCCTGCCTATATAACTGGGTACGCCAAACGACCCCATTCCCAGTGTGTTTTAGTGTTATTTTTTCCCAAAATCAACTTGAAAATTCCCAATTATTATGGCTTTTCAAAATCCGGAAAAAAAGGAAACGCACATGATGTTATAATGAATGAAAAATAATTTAAAAAAAAACAATTTATTACCTGTTCACGCTAATTTTTTTCCCAATTTGGCAAATTGAATTTTTTCCAAAATACCAAGGAAAAACACTTCCTCTTTTTAGGTCTGGTAAACAGACCCATTCCAAATGAAAAAAAGTGTGATTTCTCCCAAATTTCCTCTTAAAAATTCCTAATTCAGACATTTGAAAAACATTTGGTGGTTTAACATGCTTCAGGAGGTTCCTGTGACATTAAATTTAATAAGAAAGATGGGCTGTAAATGTCATGAGAACTGACAGTGCTTTAAATAGTAATTTAGAAAAGAAATAATATGCTTAGTTGTTATAATAGTGTTTGTCAAAATTTCCCCAAAAACTGTTATGTCTATCAATTTTTCCCAATTTGATCTCGGGGTCCGATTCCCAAAACCCCCTGATAAAGAGCCCTGTCTAATATGTGTGTACTAAAAACAACACACAAACTGTATAATTCAACTGTTCATCATCTAACTGCTTGGAGATCCAAAACATTACTAGAAACATTTATATAAAACTACAATGATTTTTTAAGCAAAAATTCAAATACTTTAAGTAAATTAAGACTTATGCAATTGTAAAAACACATTACTGACTGGTAATATCTAGGAATTCTCACTTGATCATGAAAATGAAATTAACTTTGCAAATGAAAATCGTAACCCTCAGAGTACATAACTTTACCTGACAAAATTGTAAAATCTTACTAGTGAGAGCTGCATATAGCCCTCTTATTACATTAACCTAACGGTTCTGTTTTAGAACATACAAACAAATTTCACCCCTGTGACCTTGCAAGAACTGAATAAATTAAAACTTCAAAAGGAAGTCATTTAACAATTTTAATAATCTTGAAAATCTTCTAAACAGGTCTCGACCCATTTTACCACAAACTTATACAAGTAGATATAGTAATCTGATTACGTTATTTTACCCAACATGAAATTTTAGGCTTTTTCTTTATGGAGAAGAATTCATTTAAAGATTTTATCATTTTTGTCCCATGTGTGATCATGCATTAAGGCAGGGGTGATTTAAGCAGTTTTCAGTGAATGTTATCTTCTATAAACTTCAAGACTTAATTGTGACACGATATTTTGGCTATAAAGAATGGAAAATTTGTAGGAGTCTGTATTAGCTAGCAACTTATTTTAATCAAAATGAAACATAACTTTCTGATTTCAAGATATTACATGGGAATATCAATTGAAACATCATGCAGGGCTACAATATTATGTTTTAGCAACACTGTGATATATATTCTGAATTTTTAAAAGCCCCATTGTGGATTTTCAAGCAAACAGCAGGTGAGTTAACTAAATTATTCGACCCAGTACCATTTCTATAGCCTCGAAGGATTGGCAATACAATGAATCATTATACAAAATGGACTTGACACTACATGTATGACAGGCCGTATAGCATTACCAATTTAGTATTTCAATTTTATATTATATGGCAACTTTCAAATAAATCTGTATGAAAACTTCCTGCTTTACAATTTAGATTTCTTTAGTTATTGGTTAAAATAAGAATACTTTCATATTTGAACTAAAATATTTTTTTTTTATCAAATCACTTGAAAAAAAAATTGCAGCCATTAAACTCATTATATTTAAACTTAAATTAAACAAAACATAAATTGCTTGTTGCTGGTAACGTCAGGCCTCTGAGTGAGTAGATCAAAGTCTCAGGTGCTTGTGGACAAGAATGTGACTATTTGTTTCATTGAAAGTAGAAGGTAATGGTGTATCATAATAATATAATATGTTAAATTATTAAGTTCACAATATATAACAATCCATGCAGAGCAGCCTTATAAAAACCTAGTTTTTATAAGGCTACTCTAGATCTGCATGAGTTGTTAATAATAATTAATAATTTAGCATATGAAAACCGTATATTATTGTCAACTTTTAATGAAAAAAATAGTCACATTCATCTCCACAAGCACCTGTGATCAAATTCTGTCCTGTTGGTATGAACATATGAGATAGGCACAAAGATCAATTTTAACATAATATAATCAACCTTAGACTAAATGTGTAAATATCTATGTTTGGACCGAACTAAATATGTTATACATTTTTGCAATTTTCAAATTAGACTTTCAAAGTATGATTCAAGTAAAGATATCACTCTTGCAATATTTTTTTTCCACATAGCTTTTCCCCCATTTCCTGTCGAGATCAAGCGCGTCATATCGGAAGATCCAATTTTATGAGTATGAGATCTAGATATATCAGAATACATTTTGGAGGGATGGACTGGTTCTGTTGGCAGATGTTAATTATAACAACAAGGATAATAATATAGTTCTCTAATTCATCTTCGGTACATATATTTGTAATAAAACAGCATAACGATGTGATTCAAGTAAATGTTAATTTATGGCATTAGAGCGAAGATTGCATAATCGCTAACTGAAAGAGCACGAGGTGCGGTTGTATTTGATAGCGCGACGCTTTTTACATGGCAACACATTTTTTTTCACTTACCTCTTTTTCGGTCAAAAGCCCTAATTCGGCTGTGACAAAATCCTCGGTAGATATGTTGGATTTGCTCATGTTTTTCACCTGTGTCCTAAAGATTCATTCGAATATTCCACACAAAGCAGTCAACATGTGCTCTCGCTCGCGAATTGATCAGATGACTAGCTTGCAGGGTCGAGATATCGTCTGCTCGCGCTGTCCGCACACAAAGAGCTCGAACACTAGCTTTAGCTGCTCGGTCTGCTAAACACACACAGAATGGTGTGTGTGTGCGATGAGTGGCGTGTTGGCTATAGAAACCGCCAATCCCGGAAATTACTCAGCCGGTAACCAGTACTCGAGTTCGATATATCTGTATCCTGTACAGTTATCTGTACTGTAGTTTATAAAATATCTTTGTTTCGATCAAGGTCATTGCAATCAAATGTACAAGGTCGAGCAGAGAGAGGCTAAAGAATGAAATAATCGTTTTCATCTTAAAATCTTGTGATGTTAATTCCTCATGCTCATAGCTTCCTGATAACTTTAAATTACAATATTTTATTATTGTCAAATACTGCCGATTTCAACCCCAACCCCCCCCCCCCCCTAAAAAAAAATGCTCTTTGAACTTTGTTTATAAGTAAGATTTTTTCATTCACCTCCATAGACACACAGGGACCTGGGAATTTGTTACAGCTAGTTTTGGACCTAAAATAGAGTGTTTAGAGTAATTTTACACAATTGGGGGGTTAAGATCAATTTTCGATAAAAATGTCCCCTCAATGGTCTGAAAAGCTAACCCTGGGGTTAAGATCAATTCACATATACGTCCATGTAAAAGCTGAAGGGTTAGCTTTTATGACCATTGAGGGGGCATTTTTATCGAAAATTGATCTTAACCCCCCAAATGTGTAAAATTACTCTAAACACTCTATTTTAGGTCCAAAACTAGCTGTAACAATTTTTCAGGTCCCTGTGCATAGACACATTTGAACCCTTTCAAAGTTCAGATTGAATAGTTTATTGTGAAGTTCAGGGGTGTGACCGTGTATGAGTCAGACAACATGTATTCCATCGCATAAAGGGGATTCTAACATTTCAAGGAACTTTGTAGATGCGATACGTCAAGTTGATCACGCTTTTAAGTAATTGTCGTGCTGAAAATTTACAGAAGATTCACAAGACCTAACGCTTTACAAGCGTAGTTAATGACCAAGCATGGGCAGCTTGAACTCAAAGGTACTAAAAAATACATTTACTTTAGTTACATATTTGACTAAATAGGGTATATGAATATGTCTCCTCTATTAAAGTACCCTTCATCCCATCGTAGGAAACCCACGGTACACTTCTCTGACGTATATATGCAAACGTCAGAGAAGTGTACCGTTGGTTTCCGACGATGCCTTCATCCATGGATGCTGTAATTCATTTGAGAAATACCTTTACGCATACTGGTTAAGAGAGTACAAAATTAATTTCTCAATTATATTGGCCAAATGGCCGACTCTCATTCTCGAATGGCAGCAGGGGGTCATTTGCAATATGCCAAAATCAAATCTGGACAATTTTGATGTGAAGCAAGAGTGCGCTGAAGGGAATTGGGTTTCATTTAGGATTTGCCTCATTACCCTTCCCCGGTAAACAGTACACATACCCCGCTGGAATTATGTTCCTTTAAAGGCCCAATATACGTAACTTTCGTCAAAACTTGAAGCGAAAATCAAGCCTAATAATTTATTATATTTATAGATTTAGTTAAGATTAACTGATTACATCAATGTTCAAGATGAATTCTTTCGCGGTTACCGATACAGCAGCAGTGGAAACACGCTATTTGTAAACACGCGTCCATTTTGAACCGTCTTTTAACTTCGGTTTGTTGTTGAAGTGGGCCCCACCTGAATTATTTTCAATTTTTTGGATTTTTTTGTCAAGAGTTTCTTGTTAGTTACCGCTCAGGTTTACTTCGTTTTAGGCTTATTTTTGCATGGTTATCAACTGGATTTTTTTTAAAGAATTTTTTAAAATCACGAAAATTTTCCTGAAGTTACGTAAATTGGGCCTTTAAAAGATGGACTCTCCTCTGACCAATGTAAAATCTTCATTGTCAGATTAATGCGCTTGTGGCAGAAAGCGTCCGATAATCGGAAACTGGGCCGTCAGTACTTTCCCGTCTCATTTACGGAATCTGCCGGGATATCCCGACTGGGATGTCGGAGTTGCCTACCTTTGTACATCCTCGATATCCTACGTAAGGTGGCATGGTTCACAGGGACCTGAGAATTTGTTACAGCTAGTTTATGACCATTGAGGGGGCATTTTTTATCGAAACTTGATCATAATCCTCCAAATGTTAACACCCTATTTTAGGTCCAAAGCTAGCTGTAACAAATTCTCAGGTCCCTGTGGCATGCATGGTCTACTGTAAAGTTTAATGTCCTCGCTACATCTAAGGTATATATGTTAAGACATTAATTAGTGTAATAACTAAGACGGCGAGACAGGTGAGATAAACAGGTGTAATTAATTAAGAAGCGGTGATGGAGAGTGAATGCCCGTACAAACAAAACACACTGTAAACATATTTTTCACGACTATTTTTTAAAGGTTTATCACGGCATTTACACGAAAGAAGCAAACAATGACAAAAGTACTTCATTTTCTACAAAAAAAATTAACTGTTTTTGATAAGTTACATGTTCACTGATGTTAACCAATACGAATTGTCAGTTTTTAAAACTAAGGTGTATTATTTTCTAAAAGTACACGAGTTTCACTTGAACTACATGTACTGACATTCACGTACGTACGCTTGGGGCCTCAGTAAAACTGATATGAAATATCCGGAATAATTACCCGGCCGGATGTTAATGTACATAATGCATTTATTGTCGGGATTCCTTGAAGGAGAGACATACAGAGGATATGTTTTGCCTAATGTGTTTCTATAAAAAGATGTTACGCACTGAGCCAGAGTATAATATGATCTTTCCTTTATGGAGGCAACGAAGAGCCACAGGGACAATACAGATCGTTGTATGTACATGTACTGTATGCCATGGCATAAAGTATGCTAGTCATAACAGTGTGCTAGCTTGTAATATACAATATCATTATGCTAGTAATGTACAGTAAGCTTTTTTGACCATTGAGGGGGGCATTTTTATCGAAAATTGATTTTAACCCCCCCCCCCCCAATGTGTAAAATTACTCTAAACAGCCAATTTTAGGTTCAAAACTATCTGTAACAAAATCTCAGGTCCCTGTGGTGCTAGCTAGCAATATACAATATCATCATGCTAGTAATATACAGTATGCTAGTAATATACAGAATTTGCTAGTAATATAGCTGCAAATCTGATGCCAACTGTAGAGCGTTACCTTACAAAAATACCACGACGAAGGCATCAAGCACAATATTCCAGCTACACTGACAAGGGGTAGAACAGGACAGATCGTTCAGATTGGAATAACAATTTTCTTTACCGTTTTAAGGACTGTCGAAGGTTCCACCCTGTGGACAGAACCCATCGTCTTTCCAGCGTTGATAAAATATGCATCCCTAATGGTATATATGAACAGTGAAGGGGTCATGTGTATCGAACACCCCCCCCCCCCCACCCCCCACCCCCCCAACACCACCCTTCCCAACCAAAAATTATGAAATTGCGGTTAACACTTTAGTTTTAATCCCAAGCTTTAATAAATTCTCCGGCGCCTGTGACCCTGAGTTGGAGAGCTAGTGGTAGCAAAATATCAGACACCCTAGTCACTTAGCTTGACCATCGCGGGCCCCAGATGATCATACTTGATGGTCAGGCAGAGACATTCTTTATTTCATCCCATAGGGAATTTCATATGTGAAACGAGTTTTACAAAATGTATATATCTTAGTTCATGTTAAAAAATATTTTTGAGAATTATGTATTTAAAAATCCCGCATTTGATATTTACATATCTGTATTATAGTATTATATACATGTACAATACATAGTACAAAATGATCATACACTTATACAAATATAATATATATTATCTTAGAAAACTCTCCATCTCACGCATCATTTCTTTGATATTTCCAGCAATGTTTATCATTGATGTTTTCCACTCTGTATCAGTTATACATAACATGTGGATGAACACCAATTAAAAAAAACTAGATCTGACTTCAATGCTTAATTCTGAAAGATGTACATAAGACAACATTTATATTACATATACAACACATTTCATCATTTTATCACGGCTTATGTATAAACATGGACATTTCAATATCGTTACCAATTTTCTCACAAACCTCATATTTTACTTTTTCATTCTCACAGGATAGATAATATTTAAAAAGAAATTGAGAATAATGAAGCGTCAACAAAACCATTAACCGAACTCAAAATCGATTAAACTAGGGGCCAAACACGAAAAAAAGGAGATTCACATGGAGACCCTTGTAAAAGTACAAAAGAATCAGGCCAGGTGTTCCGGAAGAGTAAGCGTCTACTGCTTCATCGACAACACCCGCCATGTACATTTTGGTCACATCCAAGTTAATATCAAATCCTCGAAATTAAAACTGAGTCATTTTTGTCAATTACAACAAGTAAACACACTTACGAGCAAACTCAAATACGTCCATCTTCATATCACACAAAGATACAGAATATTTCTCAATGAGACAAAGATATTAAAGGCCCAATATACGTAACTTTCGGCAAAACTTGAAGCGAAAATCAAGCCTATTATCTTATTATATTTATAGGATTAACTGATATCAGCAATATTCAAGATGAATTCTTTCGCGGTTACCGGTACAGCAGTATTTGAAACACGCGTCCATTTAGAACCGTCTTCTACCTTCGGTTTGTTGTTGAAGTGGGCCCCACCTGAATTATTTTTTTTTGTCAAGAGTTTCTTGTTAGTTACCGCTCAGATTTACTTCGTTTTAGGCTTATTTTTGCATGGTTATCAACTGGATTTTTTTTCGGAATTTTTCAGAATCACGAAAATTTTCCTGCAGTTACTTATATTGGGCCTTTAAGCGACCATAACACTTACCAATAGTTCTTATCAACCTGCATCTCTCGATACAATGTGTTGTAAGTTTGTTTGTCAGCAGTCGACATCGATCACAAAAATCGCAATATTTAGAGGTAGTCCTAGAATAATGAATCAACTACGACATTTAAACACCATAGGTTCGAGAAGCAGGGATGTTACTATCAAACAATTGAAAGTTCACCAAGAGGAAATTGAAATCGTCACGTTTAGCGTATAGCCCTGTAGTAAGCAGCACATAGTAGTAGAATATCTTGTGTCCTATATCTCAAGTTCAGAAGGGTATATACGATCGACGTGGTCAACAAACTTCTTTTTGTTTATAGACAATACATCGTCGATATATCTTGAAAGTAAAATTAAAAGATTTGGCTAGCTTTTTGTAACCTCTCCTGATTAGCTCTTCCACAAATTCAACCTCGTATAAAAACAAAAACAAGTCAGCTAAGAGTGGGACACAGTTTGTTCCCATGGGAATGCCAACAATCTGCATATCTGTCTTACAAACTCAGCAAAAATATTGTCAACCAGGAATTCAATAATTCGTACTAGATCTTCCTCAGTATATTTCACCTTAGCTTTTGTTGTGTTTTTCACAAAGTATGCTTCAAGATAGCTCACTGCCATAAATTTGTATTGCCGTCTGTTTTTTTTTATAGAAAGCTCTCATAACGAGTTATCTAAGAGTTCCTTCAGTTTTGTATGAGGTATGACTTGGGGTGGGGGTGGGGGGTAATGCTCAAGATGAATCGATATATCTTTAGGGCTTTCAAAATCCACATCCCGTTAATTCCACTCCTTGAGTTAGCAGTGTCACAATAAGACTGAGGTCATGATTTCATGGTACTAAGAACGTCAGTAAGAAGTTTCGAACAACGTTAGACAATTCTCAACAATTTTGAAGAGTTCTATTGAATCTTATACATCATACATGCCGTTGGGGTTCGGTGCTTAATTTATGGACGTTTCTATCACATCGTAGGTGGTACAAATACATTTAGCACATAATTATTCATTAATGAGTGACTCCTATATTATATTTAACCGTTATGCTACACTATAATATATTTAAATGAGGCATGCAGGACTCTTGTTAGAGAAGCGGATGCCCTGCTCTATAATAAATCGACATAGTGAAGTTGTAAGAGTTTTTAAACAGGTGTTGTAAACTTATGGTTAGTTAGCTAGCTTCCATGACTTGATTAAATGCGTTTGTTAGCAGAAAAATGTCTGTTCTTTTCATTGATATCTAATTTGGGTTTATCAAATAAAACATATATCATAACATGTTGCTTTAACAGCACCATAGGACGGGTCGCTGAAATTGTGTGTTTTTGTCTAGCGAGGAATTCTGACTATCGTTCCGCTAGCAACACGTTTTGGTTTGGTTTATTTTTGTTTAACAGCCAGGTTTTGTAGGTGGAGGACAGCCGGAGTACCCGGAGAAAAACCACCGACGTGCGGTCAGTACATGGCAACTGCCCTACGTGGGATTCGAACTCACAACCCAGAGGTGGAGGGCTAGTGATAGAATGTCCGAATACCTTAACCACTCGGCCACCGCGGCCCAGAGGTGGAGGGCTAGTGGTCGAATTTCGGAACACCTTAATTACTCGGCCACCGCGGCCCTGAGGTTGAGGGCTAGTGGTAGAATGTCGGAACACTTTAACCACATGGCCACCGCGGCCCATCAACACCATTATTTAGCAGATCAGATCACCAGAACTCCTCGGACTACATATTAAATGACTCTAAACACTGAGCAGTCATTACAGAAGAGGAGGCTTGAGGAAGACTAATACATCGTCTACATGCTTATCTTTAATTTGTCTACGTTTCCAACTTTCTACAGATTGCTTGGTGTATGAGTTCCAAAGTTCACATCCATACACCATGCTTGGATAAACTGATTACATGGTTCAGCACAGTAGCGTAAATAACAACACTAAAAAATGACTTTCGGTTGGTCTTTCCTTAGCATCAGTACAGTGTACTACTACTTGGCTGTAGCTGATTTGTAAACACTAGATATTACAGCGTGCTTTTTGTTACGTCATTGGTTTTGTATCAGAACCAATGATTTTACATTGTATATGCCCACAATGTTATTGCATTACACATCGACGTTGGTATTTAGATACTGCCAAAGTAAAGAGCTCTTTGAAGAGTTATAGATGCCGACAAGTAGAGTATGTATATATACCTTTTTACACATCATTATACATGTACATTGTACTATATCTGATTCATCGTCAATCCAAGACCACGATTGTCTATTTCACTAGCAAGGTCGTCAATCATAACAATGAAACACCAAGCAGAGAGAACTCGACCTTGGCCTTGACCTACCCCTGCCGTATAGTGTACGTCTGACTGTGTTTACCTTTGAAAAGCACTGATGCTTTAAAATCAGTAGATTCTGCAAAGTTTGCCATTGAACCGCAATTTATATATTTTATGCTTTAGCCTTTTTGCGGTGTTGAATGTTTTTTTTTTGTTTGTCAAGAAAAGCTGCATATACTTTCGATTTCCTCTAAATATTAGAAATATTGATTCTTTCATAATGAAAGCAGCGTTATGCTACCACATTATTCTCCAAACGTATGTTGCATTTTGCGAGGAAATTAATTTTGTTATATTTTTGTATGTTTACTAAGAAAAGGCAACCATAGGAACATAAAAAAGGCATATACATGAATGATATACTAAATGTCTTTCGCAAGAAAAAGTGCATTTGTAGTTTATACCTATAAAAGTTGTCACTAGACAGGGCGCTCCACTTGACCCATGAACGTTGTTAAAGGGGCATTCCGCGAAACTAAGTTTTTTTTCATCATTTTTTTCAAAATATTACATACATGTATCGATTGGGTATTCTTATGGACTATGCCGAATATTATTTTGCTGATATGTATTCATGAAATTAATAATTTCAAAATAACTAGTGAAATTTCTATCGGTCTAGCCAGACGCTTCAGTTTGGGATTTCCACTTACTAACGCATGCGCAGCCGAGTGCCGTTTCAATTGTAAACACTCTACCTAGTATTACCGTTACACCGCGATAAGGCCTAATTACAAAGCGAAAAGTTGCCGAATGGTCAAAATATGACGCAAGAATGCGTTACAGAGTCATATTGAGAGATGGTAAGTATTAAAAGGAGAAACTAACTGCTCTATTGTGTGTATGTTACATATTTCTTTTGTGTAGCGGTACTCTCACAAATAAAACTTTGATTTGGTTTTGGGGCTACCCAAGGGGAAACTGTTTCACTCCTCTGTTGCATAAAATGCATGTATAATTAAACTTAAGAGTGTGTTTTATAATATTCCCTTTATAATATCTCATGCTCCAGTAAAACGGTATGATTTAATTATATTGAATATATATTGAATTTGATACGAAAATATATACATAACGGAAAAATTAAATAAAATAAAAAAAAAAACAACAAACATATACAACATGTACTTAAATATATTTCCCATGCCTGCAGCTTTTTGGAAAAGGTCTACGTCCCTTTACAAAACGATAAAAAACATGTAAAAAGAAAGCGGAATTATCATAACATAATCATAATTGGTAGTTATATGTACCCGTATTTCAACAGTTCCAAATCTGATATGCATGTAGTCATGTTTGGTGTGTGGTGTGTTATATGAGTGTATGGACTTTAATATTCGCATTCTGTGATAGGTGTTAACGTATGAAGACGCTGAAAGTTGGATAGATTTTAAATGAATATGAATGTGCATTGTATATATTTGGATAGTCTGAAAATAATCCCCAAGATATTGAATTGAAAAAAAAATCGCAAACATTTGAAGTCATTTTATTTTTGTACTTTTCAATGAATACTACATACCAGGGACGCATCTCACATATAGGTCCCTGTACATATCTTTTATGAAATCATTTGAAAAGTTGGATTCGTGAATATTACCTTTTACATAAATCAAGGTTTGTACCATGGCCGTATTCCGTACCCATGTGTACCGGTCTCGGTCTCGGTAAATATATGTAATATAGATAATTCCTGGTGTCGAAAAATGGTGCCGATATGCCGACATATATTCTTCATTTGAATATCGGTATGTGGGAAATTGATGTCTGATTTTAGTGTGAATGTGATTCAATAAGTTTATACACGGATTTTGTCTCTGTTTCATCAGCCGTATACATTATACGCGTCCCCTCCCTTACGGCCTCTCTTCCGTCAAATCGACCAGGGAACTTGCGACACACCTGTCACGTTGCGTCATCACCGCTATTTTTATCGGGGCTTTCCCGAGGAATGCGATTTTGCAAATAGTCAATAAAGACAGTTTGAGCGGACTTTGAATATTGGGATAGCAGGGAAATATGATAAGTAGTGCAGACGCCATGTATATTCAAGAACAGGCATTTAGGTTTTCGCGGGATGCCCCTTTAAGGAAGCGAGCCACCCAGTACAAGGGGCGTATAAATTGGTTAGATGTTATTTTTTCATTTATTGTGATTGTTTTTATTTTATTTTATTTAAAAAAATAAATATGTGAAAAGCCAAACAGCAGTCCTCACCAATGGTTTGGAATAAATAAAGGCATTTGATTCATCATCCCCGATATCCAAGTGTTACCTTCACGCAGGCTCTTCATTAGCTGTGGGCGTAGCCATGTGTATCGAGAAATGACTACTTTGTGAACAAAATGTGAACATGTATGAAATATTAAAAAAAAAGATATGTTTGAATTGGGTGGATGGATCACATAAATGTATATCATGCATCTCGGAAAATATATTGAAGTAAATTAATATTAGTTCACATTTTTATGTAATGACGTAATGAATGTTATTACATATCGTTAACATGCAGATGTATCTATATCAACAATCTAAAATGATAACTTTAGATATATCCTGTATCACAAATGGGGTGGTACTTAACAAATTCAGTCATGTATGTAACAACACCATTTTCTAAAATGATAAAAAGACCACTTTATACAGAGTTACGATAGACTATTAAAATAATTATGGGCAGATTTTAAAAGCTCTATAAAAATAAAAATGTATTGTATACCATTATTTTTGATTGGTGTAATCAACGCCTATATACATCTATATGCTATTTGTTGACATGTTTTGGCACTGTATAAATACAATATGTATATCATTATTTTAAAGTACATTTCATCGACATCACATAGCTTTACTAATAAAAGGCCCGAAGGGCCTTACCGTTCACCTGCGGTACTAATTTAACATATATGTACTGGTAGCTAGATTTATTTAATGAGAAAAATCGATATAAACTAAGTGAAAGACAATATTTGTCATATCACCAAAGGATTAGAAACAATTCAAAAATATTTTGCCATTGAAGATGATGGTCACCAAGAAGAAAAGACTAAAAATAGACAAAAGATACCCAAAAGTGTAATTTCTCTATATAAATATAGTAAGCTTTAACCCCTCCCAAATAAAAAAAAAAAAAGAAAAAAAAAAAAAAGAAAAAATAAAAATGTCCGGGGGTACTGAAATTTACAATTTAAACAAACATGGAAAGAAACTAACTGTAGCATCCCTAAGTCTGGAGAAGAAGATTTTTGAAATATTGGTTCATTTCCCATTTTCA